>OX438924.1:2797500-4012500 GCA_949316025.1 Lapara coniferarum | reverse complement strand
CGTGTGCGTGTGCGTGTGCGTGTGCGTGTGCGTGTGCGTGTGCGTGTGCGTGTGCGTGTGCGTGTGCGTGTGCGTGTGCGTGTGCGTGTGCGTGTGCGTGTGCGTGTGCGTGTGCGTGTGCGTGTGCGTGTGCGTGTGCGTGTGCGTGTGCGTGTGCGTGTGCGTGTGCGTGTGCGTGTGCGTGTGCGTGTGCGTGTGCGTGTGCGTGTGCGTGTGCGTGTGCGTGTGCGTGTGCGTGTGCGTGTGCGTGTGCGTGTGCGTGTGCGTGTGCGTGTGCGTGTGCGTGTGCGTGTGCGTGTGCGTGTGCGTGTGCGTGTGCGTGTGCGTGTGCGTGTGCGTGTGCGTGTGCGTGTGCGTGTGCGTGTGCGTGTGCGTGTGCGTGTGCGTGTGCGTGTGCGTGTGCGTGTGCGTGTGCGTGTGCGTGTGCGTGTGCGTGTGCGTGTGCGTGTGCGTGTGCGTGTGCGTGTGCGTGTGCGTGTGCGTGTGCGTGTGCGTGTGCGTGTGCGTGTGCGTGTGCGTGTGCGTGTGCGTGTGCGTGTGCGTGTGCGTGTGCGTGTGCGTGTGCGTGTGCGTGTGCGTGTGCGTGTGCGTGTGCGTGTGCGTGTGCGTGTGCGTGTGCGTGTGCGTGTGCGTGTGCGTGTGCGTGTGCGTGTGCGTGTGCGTGTGCGTGTGCGTGTGCGTGTGCGTGTGCGTGTGCGTGTGCGTGTGCGTGTGCGTGTGCGTGTGCGTGTGCGTGTGCGTGTGCGTGTGCGTGTGCGTGTGCGTGTGCGTGTGCGTGTGTGTGTGTGTGTGTGTGTGTGTGTGTGTGTGTGTGTGTGTGTGTGTGTGTGTGTGTAATTTACGAGCAGTCAATGTTTTTGTGGCATGTTAACTAAGTAATACTACAGAGAGAAAACATTAGTATGTATCGGGCACTGCTGAAAAGAATTGAAAATTCTTTCATTTATAGCCAGGTATTGCATTATGCTAACATTATACACTTAGCACCGACCCCTTTTTAAAATCTGCATATAAACTTGAAAACATAAATTGAAAGAAGATTTTAAAAAGAGTCAAAAAAGTGTATGCTCGACCACCTTAAAGTTCTAAATAAGTCGCTTGCGCGTCGTCTGTCAGCAACATGCAACTTACAACTGAAGTACATAATAAGAGTTATCTGCTGTTTCCTTTGTACATCTTCGAAACGATCGCACCTGCTTGGTAAAATATGAAAAATTTGCGTTTTATCTTGACAAAGTGTACTAGCACCAAATTGGGTTATTGTATTACTTTACTTAGGTTTTGTAATTTCTTATAAACCCGTATACACACACACACACACACTCACGCCTTTTATCCCCGAACGGGTAGGCAGAGGCGCAACTAGTACACCCACTTTTCACCGTCATTCCGTCTCATGATGTGATGGGGGCGAGCCTATCGCCATATCGGGCACAAATTCCAGACTCCGAGATGCTACTGAATAGAAAAACTCAATACCACTTTGCCCGACCCGGGGGTCGAACCCGAGACCTTAGCATTGCAGTCGTACTATAATACACTACGCCATCGAGGCAGTCACCCGTATATAAAGTTAAATAATTATTGTTCGGTGTGTAGTGGTTTGTGACATCGTTTTTTTTGTAATGCATAAAATTAAATCGTGTTTATATAATCAGAACTATTGGCGGCAGAGTGCACTCGTTACTTTCTTATTTGTTGAAAAGAGCTTTTTTTGGTGCCCTGGGGACTTGGGGTTTCGTTAAACCCACGCTACGCCGCTATCTTTGCCCAACGGAATGAGTCAGAACTACCCGTTAACGGGTGCTTCCTTGTTAGTTTTTTTTATTGAAGGCATTGAGCCTAATCATAATAAAATTTTCGTATGGCACTGCGCCTAAAAATATTAAATTTAAATATATGACCTTGAACTTTAATTCACACGTCTCTATAACTGTTCAGGCGCCATGGGAACTTGCGTCGCGGCTATGTAATTTCGGTTCAAGTTTAGGCATTTCAGTTATCCGCAGTATGGCTCGGTTGCCAACTGTACCGTGGAGTGATAGTTAAAAATAACCTAGAATTACGATTATCCATAATAATCGTACTTCAATAAGCATAAGATGAGACAAGATGGTGAGAAACTACCTATAACTTGAGACATAACGCGTGGTACTCCGTGGCGCTCGTCCCCTTGAAAATGTTTATGTTTTGATTCATTTTAATTTACCTTGACTTCAATATCCTTCGTAATAAATATTTCTACTTTACGGCATAGTGCGGTTTGCGGACCGAAATTAAGCTAAGTTAGTTTAGCTAAAGAAGTTTTGACATAGAAAAAATCAAATGAAATAGTTCTAGACGGATCCAAACAACAATGTGAACTTTTAAATTATTTTAATTTCATTTTTTGCTATTGATAACCATGAGATCAAGAAGTTAATGACAATAATTATCCCATATCAATTGATGTTAGCAACAAAAAATCAATTAAAACTGAGACGAATTCTCTTCATTCGATGCCACCCAAGAATGTTATACCCATATGGATTTTTCATTCCGTTTAACAAACTGAAGAATAAAATGTGACGTCACAGCTATCTGCTGTCTCTCTCTTTAGAGTGACCAAGGTTTATTTTCAAAACCAGGACGTAACATAATTAACTGTCCATAATAATATGATATGATATAATATGGCTGCCTCGGTGGCGTAGTTGTATTATGGTACGACTGCAATGCTGAGATCTCGGGTTCGATCCCCGGGTTAGTCGGGTCGGGCAAAGTGATTATTTTCCATTCAGTATCAGCTTGGAGTCTGGAATGTGTACACGATAAGGCGATAGGCTCGCCCCCTATCACAGCATGGAACGGAATAACGGCAAAAAGAGGGTGTACTAATTGCACCTCCGTCTACCCGGGGGATAAGAGGCGTGAGTGTGTAATAATATGATATCGCACCATAATATTTATTTTTATCTCTATAAAGTAATGCGGTTTAAATTAATTATGAAAACCAACTACAGCGGCTAGTAATAGTTGATATTTAAAAAATATAATTTGAGTTAGAAAGTTTATTCCAAACAAAATTGGCATATTTACATACTTTTTTGGTATGTGTAGTTCGGAACTACTAGTTCCACTTACATAAAAAAAATACCTCACCACGCGGTGGTGAATTCAGTGGCGGCCTTGGAGGAGGGGGGCGAACCAGGCAACCGCCTGGGGCCTCGCAGTTACAGGGGCATCTTGCAGCTCCTTGGGGGCCCGTTTTTTGGCACGTTACTTACAAAGCTGTTAAAACAAATTATTTGCTTCGCATGGGGCCCCGCGTGCTTTTTTTTTGCTTGGCACACAGCCTCACATCGTATATGTTTTACTTTCCCCCGCGACTGGATATGTTCACGTTGTTTGCCGGCCTTTATAACCAAATATGGAGACTGTAAGGTTAGACAGAAAAACATTGGGATATTTAAAAATGAAAACTACAGTTATTGCTAAATTTAAATATAATAAAAAAAAAAATAAAAAACATACTCATAAAAGTAAACAATCATACATAAAAAAATAATACACATTTAGGAAGTTAATAACCTAATTTTCAGTAAGTAATTTTGAAATATTACGAATATCTATTTTGTGTGATTTTACAATTTTTGCGAGTATTCTGCGAACTTTTTTTCTGTAATTATCCATAATAATACATATTGTGTTTTAGAGATATTCTACTATGAGTTGTGTAATTCATGGTTGCAGAATTATTTGCAATCCAACATCTAGTGTGAAATTCCATAGGTAAGTTGATTGTAAACAAAGTTGTGTAGATATTTATAGCAAAAGTAATAAACACGTGGATGTTTTACAAATTACAATACCAAATAAATTCTTGTTTGAGAGCCATGGAATCAAAAATTAACGCTACATTCTGCGGGTGAGGTTTCGTCCTTAAATTTATTTTTAATATTCTAAAACTTCTGTGAAGAAGCCAACAAAACAATTAAAGTTTGCTAAAGATCACCATAATGTGCTCTCTTTCGGCAAATATATCTTTGAATTTATAAAACAAAAATGTTTTCGGCGACTAAAAGTGTAATGTTAAAGCAAAAGTCTTTATGTCATCACTATATGTAATTTTTCTTTGCTTGCTGCTTGGAATGTACTTTTAAAAAAAATCTCAAATATTAGCAAAATTTCACTGCAAAATATTTTCAATTTCAGACTGTATATTCATGAACAACTTTAATAAGAAATAACTTGTAATTAATTTTCTTCTTTTATCTCTTCATCTTCTGCTGCAATACTTTCTTTTATTTCTTTAAACTTATTTCACTGGATGTCTTCACAGTAACTGATATATTGAAATCTTTCAAGTCTTGACGTTTCAATGGTGGTTCATATTCATTTCGCTGACATGTAATGTAAAAAGTAAATATCAATCAATAATAATATATTTAAGTACCTATACATTTTAGACAGAGGCAGAGGTGCCATTTAGTACACTCAGATATCACCCAATGTACCGCCGTTATAAAATTTGGTGGGTCGCAAGCTTAATGCCCTATCCTACTAATCTTATTATATTATAAAGGCGAAAGTCTGTAAGAATGTCTGGATGTATGGATGGTTTTTTCATGCAAAAACTACTGAACGGATTTCGATGAAATATGGCACACGGGTAGATCATGTCCTGGATTAGCACATAGGCTACTTTTCATCCCAGTAAAATATAAACAGTGACTTTTATCCCGGAAAAACACATTCACGCGGGCGGAGCCGCGGGCAAAAGCTAGTAAATAATAAAGTCTAAGTGGATCATAATTATACCAGTGAAATGATAAAAAATAATATACTTACAGCATGAGTTTCTGGTAATAAATAATTATTTTTGACATCTACTGCCATATTCCCAGAAGTAGAAGACACATTATCACATTCAGAATCATAATTTTCTGTCTTTAAATGTTGACTAATAATTCTTGCAGACATCAAATTGACCTTTTAATGGTATTTATATTTAACCACGTTTTTGCTTATCTAGATCTTTAAGAAATCTGTAAAGAGAAATACAAACTCGATTTTATTTTAAATAAAAGTTTCAATAAATCAATGCTGGATACACTGAGAACTCGATTGTAACTGTTGATCCTCAGTTTTTATTTACGATGATTTTTTAAAGATTAATAAGCTTTATAATATTCATTAGTAAGGCGGCTAGTATTACAAATACTCTAGCACCATTGTCAAACCGGTCCACCAAAGCTTACACCATGGTCACCCTAGCCTCTTGTTTACATACACTATTTACAATACAAAAAATCACATTTAACATTACGTTAATATGAATAAAGTAGTCATATATAAAGCAAATCACATTAAGCGAGGTTTTTCTACAGTTCATTTATAAAATATTCACGTATTTTATTACGATTCGTATAAATATTGATAAAATTATAATATGTACACAATATTGATGACAATGAACTTACCTGTAGAATTTCACACTAAATGATGGATACCAAATATTTCTGCAACCGTGAACTACACAATTCACATTAAAATATCACTAAAACACACTTATTATTGTAGATAATTACGGAGAAAATTTCGAAGTGAACATTTATTTGACAACTATATTGACATCGAACTTAACGTTTTATAACAGTGTTGCCGAAGTATGTATTCGCAATTACCAATTAAATGAGGAAATTTTTTAAACTAAAATGTTAATAAGGATAAAAAACCTTAAGGATATCTTATTCAACAAGAATAATTCTGAAATGAAAATAGTACTTATATCATTATATAAGATATGTTGGAAATATTTATATATACATGATTGAGACGACAATAACGGTATTGATATTTTTTTATGGGTAGGGAAATAATCCGTAAGCTTTGGCAACATAGGTTAAAGAGTGAGTGAGATAGAATACAACACAAAAGGTAATTTTTTTGTCTTCACAAAAATGTGTGTACCGCTCCCTCCATTAGATAATATTATAAACTTCTTGATGCCACCCAAGTAGTCTAGCTGTCAGTTTGACAACCGAGCGACGGCTCAAACGTCAAAGAATGTTGACAGCCCTCTTGTCAGTTTGATGTTTGTCAGATAATACTTATTATGTAATTTCGCTTTCTTTGTTTTCTAATGTTATTTAATTAGAGGCTGTGTAGTAGGTGTATAATTTTTTTATTGCATTGAATGATGAGACGAGCATGCCGTTCGCCTGATGGTAAGCGATACGACCACCCATAAACAGTAGAAACACCATCCAGCGCCTTAGGTTACAAAGTACTTGTGGCATTCCACTGCGCTTTTCATCCTGAATCATAAGATGTCAAGTCTCATTATATCCAGCAATTATACTGGCTACAATGTTCTTTAAACCGAAACACAACAGTGCATGCATACTGCTGCTTGGCGGTAGAAAAGAAAAAACCTTCGTTTTGCCGATGACATCGTTGTGTTGGCAGAATCGCAGGAAGATCTTAGATCCCCGTTTTCTCCTCTCCCCAATCTTCAGGATGTTCCACTCTTAATGCGGAATGACCTGAATATCCTTGGTATGGATATCCGCTGTGATCTGAATCCAAGGAATCACATCGAAGGCGTTATATCTGCCACATCACGCAGGGTTGGAATCCTGAACAAGGTACGTCGGTTCTTCACGCCCGGTCAAATCTTCCGCTTGTATAAAGCACAGGTACGGCCGGGTATGGAATACTGTTCGCACCTCTGGGACGGTTCCGCCCAATACTTGCTCGATGCCTTGGATGGATTGCAGCGGCGGGCCATCCGCATTGTGGATGATGCAGACGTAACGAGCAACTTGGAGTCGCTACAATTGCGGAGGGATGTCGCTACTCTAAGCGTGTTCCACCGTCTGTATCATGGCGAATGCTCTGAAGAGTTGTTTAATCTGATCCCCTCCTCTCCTTTCCTCAGCAGAACCACGCGTGCCGGCATCCGAAGCCACAGCTTGATGGTTAAAACCATCTCGGCCCGAACCAATAGGTTCGCCAATTCTTTTATTTGCCGCACCATCAAGCTTTCGAATAGTTTACCGGCGCACATGTTCCCTCCTTCCTATAATCCTGGGTCCTTCCACCGTAGCGTGAAGAAGCAGCTCAGTAGGCCGGCATGATTGTGTCGAATGGCATGAGATAACAATCTGCTGCCATTCGATACTCTATCTGGACTGCATCGCGCTTACCATCAGGTGAGGTGCAGTCACTTTGCCGTGCCTGAATAAAAAAAAAAAAAAAACAATGCTCAATGACCTCAACCGAGTTTCTCAACTGGTGGGTGTCAGGATGAACATGGACAAGACCAAGGTCCTGTCGAATGTTCATGTTATGCCTACCCCAATTACCGTGGGAACTCAACTCTTCAAGTAGTGGACGAATACTCTATTTAGGTCAAGTAGTCGAAATTTGAGAAACGAAAGTCACGGACATAGCTCAGCGGATTAGCAAGCTGAAGTGGCAGTGGGCAGGGCACATAGTTCGAATAAATGATGGCAGCTGGGAATTTCTATAGTGGAGGCCACGTACTGGCAAGCGTAGTGTTGGCCGTCCACCTGCAAGGTGGACAGAAGACTTGATAAAGGTCGCATGAACGCGCTGGATGCAGGACGCTATTGACAAGTCTGTTTAGAAATGTAAGGGAGCAACATTGGACGTCATGTGGCTGTTGATGATGGTGAAGTAAAAATCCTACTAATATTATAAACGCGAAAGTTTATAAGAATGTATGTTTGTTACTCTTTCCCCCAAAAACTAATAAGCGGATTTCGATGAAATTTGGCACATGGGTAGATCATATCTTAGATACTCTAGGCTACTTTTTATCCCGGGAAAATATAATGCGGGACTTTTATCCCGGGAAAAAATATACACGCGGGCGGAGCCGTGGTCAAAAGCTAGTAAAAAGGACAATTAAAGCTGTAATAAAAAAACATCTAAAATAAAATAAAAATGTTATTTGAACTTATGAAGTCACACGGCTATTTCTGTTTCTAAATGTACCTGACTCAGGAAATAAGAAAAAATGTGAAGTTAATTACAAAAAGTTTATTTCCATCCACCACAATTAAAACATTCAAAATCTCAATCTAAAATTGTTAGGTTCACATTAACCTTAGCAAGGACTTAATAATATAATGGATACAAATATAATGTTTCAGCAAGTCTCAAAGTTATTTTTAAAATAGTAAGTTTAAACAGTAGTTCAATATGATTAAAGATACTAAAATTCATACAAAGTTTTTATCATTAGACGCTTGTTCTTCTATGAAGATAGTACAGTTCGTCTGCGGTGAGTGAATCACAGATGCGTAACATTTCGTCAACATCTAATTGATTCTATTTTCTCTGGAATGCAGCAGCAGTCATCACAAACCTTGATCTCTCCGTGTTCATCGCTGCAGACGCATACGCAGCTCGCTCCTTTAGTTGGGATGCAAACGCATTCAGTGCCGTCACATTTACCGTCTTCATCGCAACAGCAATCATCACAGCGAACGATCTTGCCATCTTTCTTGCACACGCAGATGCAAGATTTACCATTAGTTGCTATGCAAACACACTCCTTCTTGACGCATTTCTTAGCAATGTCGCTAGATTCGGCTTCCTCAGGAGTGCAGCAGCAGTCGTCACAAACCTTGATCTCTCCGTGTTCATCGCTGCAGACGCATAGGCAGCTCACTCCTTTAGTTGGGATACAAACGCATTCAATACCGACACATTTACCGCTTTCATCGCAACAGCAATCATCACAGCGAACAATTTTGCCATCTTTCTTGCACACGCAGATGCAAGATTTGCCATTAGTTGCTATACAAACACACTCCTTCTTGCTGCATTTCTTAGCAGTGTCTCTAGATTCGGCTTCCTCAGGAGTGCAGCAGCAGTCGTCACAAACCTTGATCTCTCCGTGTTCATCGCTGCAGACGCATACGCAGCTCACTCCTTTAGTTGGGATGCAAACGCATTCAGTGCCGTCACATTTACCGTCTTCATCGCAACAGCAATCATCACAGCGAACGATCTTGCCATCTTTCTTGCAAACGCAGATGCAAGATTTGCCATTAGTTGCTATACAAACACACTCCTTCTTGCTGCATTTCTTAGCAGTATCTCTAGATTCGGCTTCCTCAGGAGTGCAGCAGCAGTCGTCACAAACCTTGATCTCTCTGTGTTCATCGCTGCAGACGCATACGCATCTCGCTCCTTTAGTTGGGATGCAAACGCATTCAGTGCCGTCACATTTACCGTCTTCATCGCAACAGCAATCATCACAGCGAACGATCTTGCCCTCTCTCTTGCAAACGCAGATGCAAGATTTGCCATTAGTTGCTATACAAACACACTCCTTCTTGCTGCATTTCTTAGCAGTGTCGCTAGATTCGGCTTCCTCAGGAGTGCAGCAGCAGTCGTCACAAACCTTGATCTCTCCGTTTTCATCGCTGCAGACGCATACGCAGCTCGCTCCTTTAGTTGGGATGCAAACGCATTCAGTGCCGTCACATTTACCGTCTTCATCGCAACAGCAATCATCACAGCGAACGATCTTGCCATCTTTCTTGCACACGCAGATGCAAGATTTGCCATTAGTTGCGATACAAACACACTCCTTGTTGCTGCATTTCTTAGCAGTGTCACTAGATTCGGCTTTCTTAGGAGTGCAGCAGCAGTCGTCACACTCTTTGATCTCTCCGTGTTTATCACTGCAGACGCATACGCAGCTCCCTTTAGTTGGGTTGCAACCGCATCCAACTTCGTCGCACTTTGTCTCACTAGTAACTTTAGTACATGAGCAATCGCGACAGCTTTTGATATTCCCCTCATCATCCTTGCAGATGCAAAGCCATGTTTTGTTCTTGGTTTCGATGCAGGTGCACTTACGGTCAGTACATTGACACTTACATTGACCACTCTGGTCACATTTGCAGTCGTCACATCTCATGATTTCGCCATCGTCGTTTTGGCATAAGCAGATGCAGGATTTTCTGTCAGTTGGAATGCAAATACAATTGTTTCTCTCACACGATTCGGCGCATTCGCGATTCTTTTGTATAGTTACCTTCGAGTAAGGCATTTTGAGTTGTTGCAATCTGGAATAAGGAAAATTTATAATTATTACCTATTTCTATAAAGTTATTGCCGACGACGGAATTATCTTCAGTATGTTTTTTTTTAATTGCTACTAATTTCCAACCAAAACCGTAACTAAATTGATTTGAAAGTCCCTTTGTTATATCATATTGCAGAGTGCAGACACAAAAATAACAAGCTTATAATTTATTTTCACTGCATATTTAAAATCACTAAACCACCATCTATCATTTGTATGGCATGACAAAATTCCAATACTTTGTGCCCTAAAACCTGATTTACACTTTTTAACACAAGGCTGTTGAACCTCAGGACCTCGAGCCATAATGTGGCTCGCCGAAGAATTTTATATTGCCCGTGCAAGTAAGTTTAAAAATACCTGCATAACTGAAAAAGTATTACGTGCTGAGGAAAGAACGAGTCATGCGTTCACCAAATCCACTCTCCCTTTTTTAATATTGGACCAGTCTTTTTTATATTACGTTTGTATCCCTTCCGAATAGCAGAATAACTATAAAAATATACAAAAAGTTCACGATCAAGAAAATTATGAATGAAATTCATTTTCCCATACATTTTATTTGTCATTTTAAAAAATGAACATGGCGCTGTTTTGTTTATCCTTTGACAGCTGCTTCCTGTGGTGGTCGCAAAATGTCAAGGAGGTATTTTCGTTGCAATGCATACCGTTGCGCGAGCTAGCATCTTTTTTTGTTTTCACCAAATTGTATTATTCAGTTTTTGACCGTGTTTGTATTTGGATTCGTTTTAATGAATTTTTCTTCATACGATTGTTTCTGAAATTAGTTAGTGACAAGTGATTTCAAAGAGTTGAGTTCCAACTCTAAATTTGTTAGGACTGTCTGTATCGTTTAAATGACTATTTTCTTATACACAGAAAAGTATTATGGCCTATGTGTTTGATTTACCAAGTCTTTTCCATAAGGTACATGGCGGAGAAACATTTGACCAAATCAAAAAAGTATTTTGTGCCTTCGTAAACTTGGAAAAGGCCTATGATCGTGTGCCAAGCAATAAACTGTGGTGAACGTTGTCATTAACGTATGAGACTGAGGACCGCCGCCGGGTGACTAAAATTAAAAGTATGATGAGATAATTTGGGCACATGGAGAGGATGGTTGAAAGACGAGTCACGAAAGTTATTTATCGAGTAAGTTTGGATGGTACGGATGGAGAGTATGCCCATAACCTGCGCAAATATACGAGAAGAACTATGAATGTGAAAGAGGTGTTCTTCAAGTTCATGTTTCTTTTTCAAGTTTCCATAAAAATATTAAATCAATCTGAAAGAGGTGAAATAGGTGTATCATTAACGTGGCATATCGCGGTCAATAGTCTCCACTTCTCTGTCTCTGTGTATGAATATTGGATGACTGTTTCATTTTGATTTTCATTCAGCTGTTGACGTTCATTCGTTTTGATAATTTTTTTAATCTTAACAAAAAAACTAATCAACACAGCTTCTTAACTGAAGCGATACAAAGTTCCCCGGGCCAGCTAGTACAAATTAAAATAGGAAACTCCAGGGACCAGCCAAACATATCTAAATCGACCGTTCGGCCCGACTGTTGAAAACTATGAGTAGTCCTGTTCTAACACATATATCTTGATCTTCTTTATACTCTGTTCACCTTATCGATAGAAGCGTGATGATATCAAAAACATAATTTAAAACACTCACCGTCTTGATAATGTTTATCACCGTTCCGTTCGAAGTATGTCTGATAACTAGTTGACTGAGCGTGTGGCAAAGCCGATTTATATAAAGTGAGTCATCGTGTGCAAAACCCATGTACCGTGCGCAGACTCTGTGTGCACTCGCCGGATGGTGTTGCCAGGTTTTAACAATTTCCGTTCGTATTTAACGTGTTAAATGGGAATCTATTGTGCGATGTTTAAATAAAATGAGATTTATCATCAGTTTATCAATTTATTATCTTCCTGTATTAATATTATAAATGCGAAAGTTTGAATGCATGTTGTTACTCAATTCCGCCAGAATGGCTGATCTAGCTGAAACTTGGTACGGAGAAAGATTATAGTCTGTAATAGCACAACCACGTTTAGGCTTTTTTATGTAAATGAATGACGAGACGAGTAAGTCGCTCGTCTGACGGTAACATAACCCATAAGCATAATATAATATTGGACCGGGCTCGACATCCAGTGACCCAATGTATCCGGAAAATAAAGCCATTTAAAGGTATTTGGGTATCGTGAAAGAATCGTGTGTGGTGATCGCTTATAAGATATTAAGGTAGGACTGGATGCTTTACATATAAACATTAAAGCCCAGAAAAATACCTATATAGCGGCACTTTTATTTGGAAAAACTCTTTCACACGGGCGGAGCTGCGAACATAAGTTAGTTATTTATAAATTAGAAATTTGTATAATCAGACCAATCATTACAATTATTATTTCAAAAATAACCATATTTCACATTTTTTTTTTCTACAAAATATAAGGGTAATAAAATCTGGACATCTCATCATCTCTTGAAGGTGTTATGAAAAACTTTTGTAGCATATGTCCAAACCAGATTTCCATAAATGAACGCACAAAATACTTATTGAGCTATGCAATGCAATCAGCCCTGTATTATATACTGTCCACTACTGAGCACGGGCCTCCTCTATTACTGAGAGGGGATAGTAGGACTTAGTCCACCACGCTGCCCTAGTCCGGGCTGGCAGGCTTCACATACCATCGAAATTCTTATGAAGAATTCTCAGGTATGTAGGTTACCTCACGATATTTTCCTTCACTTAAAGCGAACGATAATTGATGAACAATACACACGTAACTTTGAAAAGTCAGAGGTGTGTGCCTTAGGTTTTGAACCTCGGGACATTGTTTCGGCAGACCGTTTCCAATTAGGCTATCGACCACTTTAAGCACTTTAGCTATATCCAAGATTTTTCCAACTTCCACCCCATTTTACACGTTACAGCTGGCAACATTATAGCAAAATGCGAAGTGCCGTGCGTAATATGACGCATTAAGGCTATATCGTGTCGTGTGAAACATTTTATCTTAATTACCTTTTTGTTTACAAATATCCACAGTCTGTCCACTATTTGTTACATTTTTATTGTCTCTGGCCTTGAACTTTCTAGAATGCTCTTGTTTATTTCCATTTAATAACTACATATTAGTATGTAACGTAGTTGTGTCCGCCTATAATTAGGTGAACAATATATGTAAGAAGATTTGGTTTAGGTACGTTATATGTGTAAGCTAACTATTGTATCATCTGTTGGTGGATCAAATAAAATGATAAATAAATAAATAAATAAATAAATAAAAATGTAAATGAGGTTTGGCGATAATTAAATGAGAAAATGTAGGGCAAGCTACTTCTGATGTCATTTGATCTAAAAAGATAAAAACGAAAACTGAACTGACTGACTGATAAACACACAACCGAAACAGCTGGGTCTAAAAGCATCATACTTTGTACAAAGATTCCTTATAAAGTAAGTGAGCAATAAGAACAGATTTTTGGAAATTCATCCTTTTAGGGGTTTAAGCACGTAAAGCCGTTGGTCCTGCGCCTGATCTCTCTCCGGTCATGTCGGATTTCCGTCTCACCGGACTATGAGAGTGAAGGAATAGCGAGTGCACCTGTGTATTGCGCACACACTTGTGCACTATAATATCTCCTGCTTACCTGGCTGAACTCCATTGAGATTGGCCCCCGTGGCCGAAACTGGCTAGGAGGATTTCAAAGTGCAGCGTTGGACGTTTACTTGCAGGGACTTGATAAAGGTCGCAGAAACACGCTGGATGCAGGCCCCTTTTGACAGGCCCGTCTGGAAATCTTTAAGTGGAGACTTATGTTGATTGTGACTGATGATAATGAAAGGTTAAAATGGACGGTAATAGGTGTCAACGCAAGTGGAACCGCGAGCAAAAGTTACTGCTATGTACTTGTATTCTATATTCCATAAAGTATTTTGGTCATAAGATATTGGATACAGTATAGCAACAAAAAAAGGAATGTAAATTATTAATTGCTGGCTGGACATCTTTTCCAAAATCTGTGCATGCTTAATATATTCAAAAGTGATTGATTAGCTCCTAAGAATGTTTTCTTATAGGTACAGCGGTTGAGGACAACTGGTGGAATTATTCTCTGACATATGTAATACGTAGGGCTGCCATCCGTCCGGATTTCCCCGGATTTGTCCTAGTTTGAAGGGCGTCCGGGGGCCGTCCGGCAGGGGTTTTTAAAAAGTGTCCAAAGTGTAAAAGTGGACACTTTTGTTGTCAGGGGAAATCCATTTTTTATAGATAAGCGATAAGATAAAATAAATCTTAGTTAAAAAATCTATTCATAATAACCCGCATTCAAGAAGGCACTGCAAAATATTTTTTCAGAGGTGACCGGGGAAAAACCCATATTTCGTCCAAATGTCCGGGATTTTTGCCGTGTTTATCCGGCGTCCTCAATTTAGGTGATGGCAGCCCTAGTAATACGGCATAACGCGCCTATGATATTTTATTTCGCAAGTAGTATCTCAATTAAATAAAAATCATGACATTGATATTATGTAGATTGCTATATGTATTAAGGCAGGGATAAATTTTATCTAGTTCGGTAAGTTTTTCAATAATTGTTCTGTTCTCCAGGTTTTTTTATGTAAATGAACGGACGAGCAAATCGCTCGTCTAACGATAATGCAGACATTCAAAACTACAATATTGGACCGTCCTCGACATCCGGAGACAGAATGTTTCCGAAAAAAAAGGTCATTTAAACGTATTTGGGTAACTTGAAAGAATCGTGTGTTTGGGATCGCATATGAGATTTTAAGGTAGGACTGGATGCCTCACATAAACGTTTCCAGATAAGTTGTGTACTGCAAAACGAGTACATTGTAATTCGAAGTTTCCAATAAGCAAGCGGCTTTTTACAGGGGTTATTGAATAAAGACTGTTTTCATCGTTTTGAAAATTAATGGACCCGGACTGCTCTTATTCCCACCTGGAAAAGACTTGTTATATTTTCTCACTAGCTTTTGCCCACGGCTTCGCCCGCGTTAATAAGTTTTTCCGGGCTAAAAGTACATAAAAACCTTCCCGTTGAATCACTCTATCCAGCACATTTATTTGGATAAAGATTAATATTATGACGTTGATACAACTCTTAACAAATAATGCATTAATTTCGACCAAATTTCATTACCATAAAAACGGTTCTAGTGAGTTAATCTCAAAAGATAGACATATACTGTCGCGGACATTTTTTTAGATCATTTCAAGAGGAATAATTCTTTCATACATATATTTTTGGTATCTTTAACCGTTTTCGCAGCGCACGCAATGGAAGCCCTCAAGGATGAATAATTTTCCCCGTCTTTTTCATATTTTCCATTATTTCTTCGCTCCTAATAGTTGCATCGTGATATTATATAGCCTAAGCCTTCCTCAATAAATGGTCTATTCAACACAAAAAGACTTTTTCAATTCGAACCAGTAGTTCTTGAGATTAGCGCGTTCAAATAAACAAACAAACTCTTCAGCTTTATAATATTATTATAGTACTAGCTTTTGCCCGCGGCTCCGCCCGCTTTAAAAAGTTTTTCCGGGATAAAAGTCCCGCTTTATATTTTCCCGGGATAGAAAGTAGCCTATGTGTTAATCCAGGACATGATCTACCCGTGTGCCAAATTTCATCGAAATCCGTTCAGTAGTTTTTGCGTGAAAGAGGAACAAACATCCTTACATCCAAACATCCAAACATCTAAACATCCAAACATCCGTACATTCTTACAAACTTTCGCCTTTATAATATTAGTAGGATAAATAAAAGAACATTGAAATAAAACTATTTTGGGGATTTTATCGTGGTTTTTTAATTTGTATTTTCTCCCGACGTTTCGAAGGCTTTGCAGCACTTCGTGGTCACGGGGCGGTCTGAGGTGTTGATCGTCCGAAAAATTAATATCACGCGATAAAATCTGCAAAATAGTTTTATTTTAATGTCTAACATTCGCGTAAATATAAAAAGTTATTAAACATGTCGAGAAATTCGAAACTAACTATATAATATTTCATTGAACGTGTTCTTTATGTAAATAACACCGTTTTACATATTCAAATATGAAGTTTATAGACATTGAATAACAATATGATAAGCACGCAACAAATACTAGTTTAACAGAATTTATAATATCTAGGCATTTAATATTAGGAAAACAGCACATAGCTTTATTTCTTTTCCTTCAGGGGCATATTCTGGGGTGAACTGATGTGAACACTCACATTTTGCAAGTTTTAAGTCTCATGCATTAGGAATGGGTCCGCCGTTCATCGAGCGGTGTCGGTAGATTCATGACGATTTAAAGAGCTTTAAAAAAAGAAAATTTAAATAAAGACTATTTTGTCTTTATAATTATTCCAAGCCGCGGATTTTATCCAAAGGGTAAATAAGTAAAACATTGGATTTTTTATTGCTCAGACGAAGGGAATGATGATGAAATCTTTTGCAATGTCATTAACTGCAAATGGCTTTTTTCTTTTCTCACATTGAACAATTCTAATGATCTTGTACCCAAAATTTGTCAAATTCAGAATGAACATCAGCGGAGATTGAATTTATACAGGCAGCCAGTTCTGAAAGTTACACCAAGCTTTTTCAGCAACAGTGTGTAAATAGATCGGGGGTGACAAAAACAAACAAAACTCATCACGCCTTCAACCTCGAATAACGAAGAGATAAGTAGAGGTGTAACTAGGGCACCCACTTTTACCACTTTGATAGGGGCGTGCCTATCGCCATATCGAGCCCATCTACCTGGCTTGGTTCAGCCTTCAGGCATGTGAGGAGTAATAACAAAAGGTATATTTCATCCCGGAATACACGGTTCCCGTAGGACGCTGATTCCAAAGAACGATTCGTTCTAAAAGACCTGCAAGCCATATTTCTAGTATTCTATAAAATAGAGCCAACATAATAATCCTAATAAGGAGATACAACAAATTAGTGTCTCACTTGGGAGTTCCAACCGGCAGCCCCTCGTTTCTTACGCTAGTCACGCAACGCGCTACAAGGTCTAGTGACTCATCCCATGATTATCATTGCCATGTCATCTACCAACCATGACTAGATGACGTCACTCTTTCCGTAGAGTTCAAATAATAAATAATACTAACGAATCTAGATGAAGAACAACCATCAGTACATACTTCTTGATCCTAGTTCAAAATCTTAGACTGGAAGTTAAGATAGGCTAGGAGATTTTTCCCCGTATCAACATGGACCACGTTGCCTCTTATATAATTACTAGTAGTGCTCGCGGCTCCGCCCGCGTGAAAATATTTTCCCGAGATAAAAAGTAGCCCATAGCACTCAGGAGTTACGTAGCTTCCTATTAGTGAAAGAATTTTCAAAATCGGTTCAGTAGTTCCTGAGATTAGCGCGTTCAAACTAACAAACTCTTCAGCTTTATAATATTAGTATAGATAGTATAGATGTTACTTTTTAAGAATTTTAAGTATTTATCTTTCGAGAACATTCCACCTACCTCGTCATTTGCTCGCCCCTTAACTGCTAGGACGATCTAGTTTATTTTTATTATTTTGTTATTTAAAAAAATGAACTTCAATATTGAAATAATAAAATGTATTATTAGTGTGCAAAAACTGGTTTAAAATACATTGTAGCTTGGTCATAAGGCTTAAAGTATGATTCAGTGAATTTAAGAGTCTTAAAATTTGGACTGCAAGGTGGAGATACGACTTAACAAAGGTTGCAGGAACTTAATGGAAATCTATAGGGGAGGCCAATGATCAGCAGTGGTCTTCATGTGGCTGATGAAAGTGATGATGATGATGATGATGAAAACTTTGGATAGTCTTATTGTTTAAATAGTCTTGCCACGTACAATCAAGCAAGCTGCTTGCTCGTCTATCATCAAGTATCAAGCCGAGTCGCTGAGTCTTCTTACACGTTACGTAATCACAAAAATGTATGCGGTTTCATTCATGATCATCCTTGAACCACATCGTATATGGACAAAATATTCGAGTTGCGATTTAAATATTGGGCGGCAGACCGACTTGCCTTGATGTGTGGCCATTTTGAATATTAAATAGTGCAGTAAAATCTATTTTTGAGTGCTTCAGTTTAATATGTACCTATTCACATTAATTTAATAAGTTTTTTAAGAGACCAGAATTATTATTAAACTTTATTTTACTACTAGGTTTTGCTCGAAGTAAAGCCTTTCCCTCTACAAAAATGTCTTAACCACTCAGTAAATCAGGTTCAAAAACTCAAGCATTACCTTCGTGAGCAATTTATCAGGATATAGAGTACCCTATATGCTAGTCCAAGACATGGTATAGACAGTGTGTAGAGTCACGTATAGACGTGTGTTCATGTTAAGTGGTTTCTGTGTTTCCTTCTAATATACATCCGAACAATTTCACAAAATTTCGAATTTATAATCTTATAGTACGATTCGCAAGATCGATAAAATATTAAATAATTCGAAAGAATTGTCGTCTATATTTGTTTAAACTTTAAAGCATTAATGTTTTGGTAGTAGTTACCACTCTCTCATAGACAGCCAATTTGAACTGACCTCATGTTTATGAAGACTTGAACATCGCTCTCCGTTCTCTATTATGAGCTATTTCTTTATTTTACGCAGCACATGCATGATTATTTTAGTATTATAAGCCGTAAATTATTTAACATTAGGTAACTTGTTGCTCGTTTTTTTGCGATAAAATATAAAACAAAAGGATATACATAAACCACCTAACAATTTCCCAAATGTTTTGTCGTACATTGTTTACGTAAAACCTATCTAGAATACTAAAATACGCGCGAAAGTACTAATGCTTCAAGAAAGAGAAATTAGGCTTGAGAGAGAAAGTATTGGTATGGTGCGCTTTGTATGATGGCCGAGTACTGACGCAATTAAACTCGTATCCTTTCTAAAATGTATCAATTATTGAGTACTGATATTGTATTCTACTAAATATAGCAGAATCTACATATTATATAACTAAGTTTACCAGCCGCGTCTGTCTGTCTCAACGCGACAAACTCAAAAACTACCGAACAGGCTTCGATAAAATTTAATATGAATATAGTTTGAGACCCTGAAAAGCACATAGACTGCTTTTTATCCCAGGAAAATACAAGCGGCTGAAGTCGGAAGCAAAGACTAGTAAACAAGACAAAGGCTAGAAATCAAGACTTGATTGAAAAGTACAAAGATAGACAGGATCTTTCCTCAATTACAAAACTAATTTTAAACCAGTAGAAAAAGCACTTTTATTCAAAAGATAGTAATCAATAATTAAAATCAATTTTCATAGCAAGCGGCATTTCAGTTACATTCACTGATAAAAGCGTAAGTGGAGACTTAAAAGGCGGGTAAAATTACTTCCAGCCATAAAGATAAACATCAGATATAGCCAATTACTAGATATCTGAAGCAAATCCAGGAATCAATAAGCTTCATTACACATTGGCGCAGGGCCTTCGAGCCTTTTCTGGAGGAACATCAAAGCGACAATTATCATATTTATCTATATTCATTTTCTTTTTGTTATTTGCTATATTTCCAGTTATAAAAATAACCATTCTATAATAGTATTGGAAATATATCTTCTAAAATAAAAGTTCAATCAGGAAATGTCTAGAGCAGGCTAAAGTAATGGGCTTCCAAAGGCTAATGTAGATGAAATTTACGTTTAAGACGACGATTTACTTTACACCAATGTAAATCAGTCTAAGCGATAAGCGCTTCACATTTCCATTTCTCAGTGATAGTTGTCACGACCACGATTATATTACCTGATGAAGATGATATCGACGTTTAAAAAACCAGTGGTAAGTTTTTTTTCACTTGGAGATTCAGAAAAGTTTTCTATAGAGCCAATGGCTTACTAATGTTATGGGCCACTTTGCACTGTGTTAGTTTATAAAGAGAGTAATGTCTGGAATTCCTAAACCGATAATGTAGAGCATTTCCAGGAAGAACATCGTAGCCGACCAGCGACTATATAGCCCCTATCCGATATTTCGTAATCTTAACTAGACTAGGGTTCCTTATTAATTCTAAAATATTTATGTTATATTTGCAGTATTTAAAAATATTTTTTCTATAAAAATATCCTACTAATATTATAAACGCGAAAATTTGTAAGAATGTATGGATGTTTGTTACTCTTTCACGCAAAAACTACTGAACGGATTTCGATGAAATTTGGCACACGGGTAGATCATGTTCTGGATTAACACATAGACTACTTTTTATCCCGGGACAATATAAAGCGGGAAAACTCATTCACGCGGGTGGAGCCGCGGGCAAAAGCTAGTAGGAAATAAACCATAAATAATTTATCCTACTTCCTACTAATATTATAAGGGCGAAAGTTTGTAAGAATGTATGGATGTATGGATGTTTGGATGTATGGGTGTTTGTTACTCTTTCACGTAAAAACTACTGAACGGATTTCGATGAAATTTGACACACGGGTAGATGATGTCCTGGATTAACACATAGGCTACTTTTTATCCCGGTAAAATATAAAGCGGAACTTTTATCTCGGAAAAACTTTTTAAAGCGGCCGGAGCCGCAGGCAAAAGCTAGTATTTAATAAAACAATTTTACAAGAAATACGAAATGTCGGTGACGATGTTCTCTTGATGGCTCTATATTACTAAATAAATTATTATTTAGAAATAAGGCAAGCCATCAGATGCTAAATTAAATAACCACTTTGTATATCATTTTTTGCTGCTGTCGAGTAGGTTGGCCAGTTGGGAAAACCGAACCAAATCGTTTTTGCAACATGTATGAAACTTGATAGACTGTTACGGCCAAACATTGGGTGGTGGCCAGCATGGACTAAGACCTAAACCCTCTCAGCAGAGGAGCCCTTTACTCAACAGTGGGCAGTAGATAATACAGGACTGGTATTACATGAAATAGTTTTAATTCCTGAAACACTCTCATTCGGGATTCTGTTACTTAGTGCATTCCTAATGCGCTTCAGGCCCGCGTGGTCACATGCGAGCATGACAGCTCCTGTCATAACAGCGAAAATTGTCGTTCCTACCCTCGTAATAAGGGTTTAGTATAAAAAAAAAACAAATGTCAGCTGTCAAACTCGCGGTCCCGGATAAGGTCCAAGCTCACTCATTTAAGTCGAATAATTTTTATTTTTTTATTTTTTATTTAAGACTCACACAGACTACAATCAAAACATACAATAATGACTATAGCTAGGGTTAGTACTAAATCTAGATTGCACTCCAAATTTTTTTACTCAGCAAATGCAATAGAGTTATATTGTTGAGTAAGTAACAGTGTCATACATTCGCTTCGGTGAGATTGTCGTGAGCGAAATATTTGTTAGCCATGGTAACGTTCTCAATGATGTAACATCTAAGAAATAGGTGTGTGGTATTTTGAAATTATTTCGTATATTTAAAATTCTACTTATTTGGATTTTAAATAAATGTTATTTAAAAATCGTACATTTAAAGTTCTGACTAAGTATAACATATTTCAAATGTGTCTATTTTTATAGATACATATTTTTGAAAGTCGACAGCTGATGTAAACTTTTTTACTGCAAATATGAGAAAATGTTGTAAACATTGTTATACCCGAAACAAATTAAGCTTGAATTTATCCTTAGTGTGAAGGTTTGGGCCTATCGCTATATCGCCAAATTCCAATTCCGGAGACCTCACGGAACTTTTGAATCTAAATAAATATGAAAAATCATATATTTTATAGTAATTTGAAAGCACGTAAAGTCGTTGGTCCTGCGCCTGATCTCTCTCCGGTCATGTCAGATTGCCGTCTCACCGGACTATGAGAGTGAAGGAATAGCGAGTGCACCTGTGTATTGCACACACACTTGTGCACTATAATATCTCCTGCGTACCTGGCTGATCTCCGTTGATATTGGCCGCCGTGGCCGAAATTGGCTAGGAGGATTTCATTTCATATTATATAACTAACAAAGCTTTAAACTATTATAAATTTTCGCACATCATAGTCTGGCTTTTATATCCAAAGGGTAACATAGACGCAAATAATGCTTGCCAATTCGCTGACTTTATTTTTCGTATGGCAGCGTCAGTGACTAAACCTACATTATTTTGAGAATTAAAATGGACAGTGTTGCTACTGTTGACAGCACGGAGGAAAGAGAAGAATCCCTGTTCTGTGGTTGACAGCATAGACTAATTTGACAGTCATGACGCTTAAGCCTAGTTCTGACTACGCTAGTAGTTAACAGTCATGACGCTAAAACCTAGTTCTGACTACGCTAGTAGTTGACAGTCATGGAATCCGCGCTAGTATTTTAGTCGAATGGTAAGTAAAAGTATCTACAGTTTGTCGAGTAAACCGAACAGTTTGTCGAGTAGATTAGATATAACACATTTAGTTACTAAATTACCCTTTACTCAACAAAAATACTAGAGAAGTCCAAACTAGGGTTAATTAAAGCTTACAATCAGGCGAGCAACTCGACTCCTGCATAAAAAATATACATTTATATAAATATGCATGTTATACGAATGTTTATATAATTTTTTTTATTTCCGATATAACTTTTTATTACTAACAAATAATATAATAGCATGAAGGTCGGTGTGGGATTTTTTTTTTTATAGTGCCAATAAATTTTGCTGCGCAGCTTTCGAACGTATAAAAGGTTTATTACTTCTTAGGAAATCAAACGGCGTTTGCGGCTCTTATACAAACATGTTTTATTGAAAATTCGTATGGTTTGTGTAGCCTTTATTGAATAATAGGTTTTGCCCGCGGCTCCGCCCGCATTAAAAAGTTTTTCCAGGATAAAAGTCCCGGTTTATATTTTCCCGAGATAAGAAGTAGCCTATGTGTTAATCCAGGACATGATCTACCCGTGTGCCAAACATCCATTTCATTTCATTAAATTCCGTTCAGCAGTGTTTGCGTGAACGAGGAACAAACATCCATACATTCTTACAAACTTTCGCGTTTATAATATTAGTAGGATTCATATTTTATAACTTGAACTGATCTCGATCGTATTGATTGCCTCATTAGGCTGTTGACGAACAATTCGCCGAATAACTTGACGAATAAATTTTACCATGAATTGTGAGTAACGTATACACCCGAATAGGCTGTCTATACACTTTTATTCGTCACTATCTATACTCTGCTAATATCTAAACAATGAATCGTTGGCACTCCAGTTGATTGACGTTTTTAATTTACACTGATATTAATACTTTGTAAAACTTATCTCTTAAGGCTTCGTTCTTAAGGCGGATTGATTTTCCTAAGCAGATTGTCAAAACTAAAAACTTCAGTAGATTGATACTCTTGTCTGGTAACGAGGTTCTATCAAGCACTATGCTCATAAAAACAATGAATACACACATGATTTGATGAAGTCAAATAAATAACTCCTTCTTAGAGCCAGCTGATTGTTTAACGCAGTAGCGCCTGATGTGGATGTCGGTCTGTTCACTAACGTCACTAAGCTATAAAAATATTACGCGCTACTTAGTTTCTTAGTTTCTAAATAATCTTAGTTTCTTTTAATTCTTTAGCGTGTATTGTCTACCAATTTCAACTCATTATCCTAATCCTATTTATCTATACCTACATGAAAACTTGTAATTTGCCTTCTTTTTTTTTATACCACTTATATATTTAGCAGTAAGTTTTCTAAATAAATAAAAATATGCAGAGTACTGCATAAATGTAATACTAATAATTCAGGACCATGCTATTAATCTCAGTTCGAACTCGCGACGTTAGACCCGCTCATCACCACGGGCGCTAATAAAGAAGCATCATGGCTCAATTTCCTTGGCCTTAAAGCCATTATAAACTAAACAACAACTGTAGCGACAATTCCCAAACAAACATCATCAATATCGTTGTTGTGTTCACATTGTTTAACGAACAATAGATACGTGTTCAATACTAGGCCTCGACACGCTTGCGGGACCTTCTGGGGCCATCTTCGGATGATACGTTCATTCATGACTAACGGGGGGCTAAGGGGCTCATGATAGTGAATATTTATTTATGAGGGTGCACCCACACATTAGTTTTAGGGTCCACGTTATGTTACTATTTGTTATTATTTGTTTCTTTTCTTGGTGAACACCGCTATCTTTGTGTGATTTTAGATTGTTTCCATACGAAAGTTGTCTGGAAGAGATTGCTTGTAGCGATAAGGCTGCCCATTGTACACCGTAAAGGATAAGTCCGCTTTTTGTATGGGTGCTGGGCCTCAAAATCTAACCAGGCTCAAACTTTAGGGATATTAAAGAGGCAAAATATGGTACTTCGATCCATTAAAAAAATATTTGTAGACCCCTCCATTCATAACCAACTTTTTTCAAAACACTCATTTTAAGTGTAGTTTTCAAGTCAAACAAAATTACATGCATCTCAAAATCGGAAGTCTTTAAAATTACGTAATTAATTAAATAAACGATTTATTGCAAAAGGCTAGTTTCAGGAGTTCTATCCAGATTTCAAATATATATATAAACTGTCTGTCTTGTTTAGATTTTCAGACCCATGAAACTTTGCGATAAAATTACATTCAAATTTAAACTCACGATAATGAGATGTACGTTACTGAGGAATTTTATTATAATGTTCAAGCAATTAGGACCAATAAGTCATTGCTTTTTATTTTTTCAGATAATACCTTCATTTCAATAATACCGGCTTAAGGTATGTGGACATGACATCTTTTATATAAAACTATTTTTTTTATTATAGAGTGGATAGTCCAGGTGGGAATAGAAAAGTCTGCCGAGACAATGTCCGCAGGTTCAAAGCCCAAGGCACACTCTTCTGACTTTTGAAATTAATGTGTGTATTCTTTATCAATTATATCGTTCGCTTTTGACGGTGAAGGAAAACATCGTGAGGAAACCGACATACCTGAGAATTCTCCATAAGAATTTCGGGGATATGTGAAATTTGCCAACTCGCACTAGGCTAGCGTGGTGATCTAAGGCCTAATCCCTTTTAGTAGTAGACAAGGCCCGTGCTCAGCAGTACGCAGTATATAATACAGGGCTGCTATTATTATTATTAACTGGCTTATGCTCGCCGCTCCGCCCACGTGAAATAGTTTTTCCGGGATAAAAGTCCCGCTTTATATTTTCCTGGAATCAAAAGTAGCCTATGTATTAATCCAAGACATGATCTATACATGTGCCAAATTTCATCGAAATCCGTTTAGTAATATTGGAGATGTGCAGTAACAAACAAACAGAAAAACAGACAGACAGAACAGAATTACAAAAATCGCTGATTTGTGTTTTATTACTCTTCTTTAGACACCCTCTTTCTTTTTAACACATTTCTTTAAGAGTACAGACAAACCGGTTCTACTGCTTTATTATATGTATAGATATAAATATTATTGACTGCCTCGGTGGCGTAGTTGTATTGCGTACGCATTACGAGTACGATTTGCGCGCTGAGGTCCTGGGTTCAAATCCCGGGTCGAGCCAAAAACATTGTGACTGCGTTTTTCCATCTTAAAATTTACTCAGTCGCAGCTCGGAGTCAGGAAATTGGCGGTGTGATACCCCCGTGCCTCGGAAAGCACGTAAAGCCGTTGGTCCTGCGCCTGATCTCTCTCCGGTCATGTCGGATTGCCGTCACACCGGACTATGAGAGTGAAGGAATAGCGAGTGCACCTGTGTATTGCGCACATACTTGTGCACTATAATATCTCCTGCGTAGCTGGCTGATCTCCGTTGAGATTGGCCGCTGTGGCCGAAACTGGCTAGGAGAAATTATATTATAGATATAAATTTAATCTTCATCAGGCATACAAAGTTCACTGCTAAACATAGGCCTCTCCAAAAGATTTCCAGACCGAACTGATACATCTGAATTTATTGACCAGTATGTATCCCCTAAGCTTCTTATCACCAGTAATTATTAGTTCGACTCAACACTCGTCAAGCATAAAAACACGCGGTTTATTCTAGATCGCTTGCTATTCCCTCTGAAGATCCAGTTCTGGACAAATCGTGTTAGAATAATTAACAATTTTGATCGAACCTGGCTACAGATCCCAGGATTTCTCGATTATCATGAACATTCTGATTGTAGGTATGAGTGTCCTCTGGATAGTAACAACCATACACAAGGTGTCAAAACCACCAATTGGTCCACATGAGTATCGCGTTCTGGGATCAGAGTGACTATCCCGCCCTCACACCCGCCACTGCAACTCCTATAAACCAGGATCGCATTTTATGACACCGAGCGGTGAAGCTCAGCGAGTCTCAGGGAACACTAATCTGTCTGTAACCCACAACGAAATTAATCAAATAGAAAGATAGGGAGGAGTTGGAAATATTAATTGTCCACTTCCCTCCACAGCAAAGCGGGAGGCAAAAATAATGAACTAAATATATTTTCTGCGTTTTGGGATCAGACTGCGTTCATCCGATTCCAAGGAGGCCAGCATAATGATGTCGACTAGCGAGGGATAATCATCTTTTCAGTCGACATTCTATTGGGCTATTAAAATAAAATAGCTCCCACCAATAAAAAGTAACCATTTATTTCTAAGAAGAATAATTGCTAAAGTTCAATAATAAAGAGCATCAGCCCCGTGTCGTAATGGAGTCAACGATACTCGAGGTCAACTCGTGAGGTCACGCGATGAAAGTAAGATTGTCTGAAAGTGGCCGTCGTAACGCCTGCGCCCGCGCATCCGACCCACATCCGCAAGTGACAAATGGTGGATCTTCACGTTGCCGTTTTAATCATTGATAGGCCATACAGTTTAGCTCAAACCATAATACTAGAGAAAAATTATAGAATAGAGGTAGAGATTGTTATTTGAGGTAACAACCAAAAAGATCTCATTATATGATTCTAAAATAAAGCAACTTTGAATGCCATAATACCATCAGCCTTTGTACCTCAATCTCAATTAGCTATCTAGATATTAAATTAATCTTGAGATATTTTCATAAAATATAAACTAGCACGTTTATGTGTAACGAGAATTTTATTAAACCTTTGACAATTTTTTTCGATATTTCCCTCGAGACGAAAAAAGTCTTCACTGATGTCCAGTTTTGCTAAGCTAATTAGAAACGTAAATAAAACAGATATGATTTTACAATTACAATGATACAATCGCGAAAGTATCGCGGTGTCCATATTTAGAACGTTAAGCATATTCCAGTCACGAGCCATGATAACTTAACAGTTCAATTATCTAATTACGTGCGGCCATTGTGAAATGTCCATGCGTTTGTCTAAAATTGAGTGTAGTAACTATTGCCTAGCATTATGGGACTGGTCTAGTGTCTAAAACTTAATAAATTGGTACCTACCCCAGTGGCGTAGTGTGGTTGGAACCCGCAACTTTTAGAGGGCGGCAAAGTGCCTAAAAGAAACACCTTCACAAATTTTAAGATTTGGTGACGGCGCTCAAGTTTCGCGGGTGACTTATTTGTTGAATGAACCTTTTTTGGTGCCATGGTGCGGTAAATTTTGAGTCCCGCGCGGCAAGAACCCACGCGACGCCACCGACCTACCCTATCTTCTATCTAGGATCTACATAGCAGATGCGTCAGGGTCCCGAAGACTCTGAAGAGAGGTATCACGTGGTTAAGGTTGATATGTTAATGTAGGGTGTAGAGACAGAGTGTAGGAAAGACTCGGTCCAGCAGTCGCTTGATGTTTTCTATCTTAGTTGTTTTTAACACTGGGTCGTAAAACTAGTGACTCCAACATCACTATTGCATTAGTAATTTGACGGTAATGGTACTTATTCGTTAAAGTTCGCAGGAACACGATGCCTGAAGGCCACTTTTAGCAGGTCCGTCTGGAAACCTTTAGAGGAGGCCTATATTCAGCAACTTGGACGTTATGTGGCTGATGATGATGGTACTTACTACTTAAATTTTGCTAAAAGATGGATATCATGTATCGTATCTTAATTACACAGGGCAATGAAGTCAGGGTGAATTCTTTTGTTATTTAAACTTATGTTACTACTGTTTATGGGTCGACCTGCGATCGCCTGGCGAACCTTCATCTCATCTCATCAATCAGTTAAATCTCATTTAGTTCTCGCAATAACCGCCCGATGTACCTAATAAAACTATAAATACAATCTTAATGCTAGTAATATTAAAGATTCTTTATCATTACTCAAGGTTTCACCGACACAATAATTTCTCAAAATAACCGGCAAACATGAAAATTTCGACCACAATAGCGCCATAAATTTAAGGGCCGCTAGAACGAAACCGGCAATTCACATCCCATCAAAATCTTAATGTCCGAATTGCGAAAACGATTCAGGCAGTAATGGCAAGTTCGCCCACGCTGCAGCCGAATACGAGCGCTATTTGGAAATCGAAAGTAGACTACATGTTTTGTACGAGAACTGCACTGTGGACAGTCGGGGAGAAAGGTTTCATGGCTTACTGTGATACAGTAACTTAGTATGTATAATCTCTTACAAATCGATATTTGATAAAAAACTGAATTAGTGATTGTTTACGCGTTAAAATTGCGAAGTGGTCTTCTGCAAGCTTTGTGGCTATTCTCAAAATAAAAAGTTCTTTAGGAAAGGAACTAAAGGGATGTGAAATTAATAACTTGTCAAGCTATTTAAGAAATCACTTTTCTCGACGCGTACACAGTGTCCTTTTATGGTATTCTCTCATAAAGCCTCAAGCCTATTACATTAGCATGCACGGCTAATATGATCCATAGTACACAAAAACTAAGGTCTTGGGCACACTTGAGTAATAAATTTTCGCGACGCTGATTATATGACCGCGGGGTGATATTGATTTTACTTTGTTTCTAATTGCGATGCGAAAAGTTCATTATAGATTATAATAAGTTTGCTAGAAGCCAAAAGTTCCCAATATTATACTAAGAAATATCTGATTACACACTTTAATCTGCCATATTAGTTCTCAACTAATCCCCATGTCCGGAAAAAGAATAAAAGATTTTTTGTTAATTACGTTTCAATATTCTATGACCAGACTTCTATATTTTTTTATATTCGATGTTATTCATAGATTACTAAGGTAATTCACAATACGTCTGGGAAAAAATACATGTATTGCGTTTCTGCTACAAAAAATCGCACGGATCAATGTGCGGTAGGTCTTAGTCTCAACGATGTGGCAACTATAACACGTGATCCATTTCAGATAATTACTAACGAGTATGCTTGAGCAACTAATCACCAAGCGAGATTAAATCAAATTGATTCCATAAGCGTCGGTTACAATTTATTTAGATACATTCCGTCTTATTCAATGTAAATGCGGTTAAATGTTGTTTTTGTTTAGCGTTGTGTTCTATATTCTTTTTTAGTAAAATTATACAGTTTTTTCACTGGATGTAAAGTTTTTATAGTGCTGTGATATTTTTGTTTCTATAATTATGAAATATATTTGGTTGAGTGTAGGTTTTTTTGTAGAGCCGTTCTTTATAGTTTTTTTTTATATTGTTGGTTCTTTATCAGTTATGCAGATTTTGAATTTTCTGCATCTTTGGTCAAACACTGTATACTGTATACGTTGTTTGCTTCAGTTTTTGGTTGGACAACCATTATAATTCGAATCCCTACTCCTCTTTTCAATTCAGATCAGATTACTCATTACCTAAGTTTGAAATAAATTGAACGAATTTTGAATTGAGTTTGAAGAAAGAAGACAAACTATTATATAACTTAAATAGACTTATAAACTTCTTTATGAATAAGTTCGTTAGCCTATATGTTACCTACCCCAATACATGGTCTATCAGTGTGCCAAACATCACCCAAGCGATTACTGCGTTTACTTTTAACAATCATCCATACATTATCATACACTTTCTCATTTATAATATTAGTAAGACACGATAAGATAAGATAAAGATTAGATTAGATTAGATAAAAAGTAAGATATTAATTGATACGTGATATATTATTATCGTAAGCTTGTCTGTCCGATTGTACGTCAAAACAAACAGAGCTGTACTGCATGTTAGTGAAAGTGACTTCGAATTGTCTAACACTCGGTACTGACCGCTTGAAATGCAAATGTACTGACCCATTAGTCAGATATTCTGTTACGGCATCACTTTAAGATATTGTTTTGACTAGGTAATATAATATGAGCACTGTTTGAGTATAGGCAGCAGCTTGTCCGTTTGTCCATAAGTGTGTACACAATGTTATATTAATGACTAAGTGTTGCTCGGGGCTTCGCCCGCGTGAGCAGCCTTTCCCGCTACATCATCGTCATTATCAACTTCCTCCCTTTTTTTTCGCGGAGTAAGTGACTTATTACCACCGCCCAGCCTTCGAGTGGGGCGACTGAGCGGTGATGTTGGGTTCACCGTGCCTTATGACCCAGCGTTAAGCCGCCGGGCCGAGTCTCTAACCTATGTACACCGCACGGCATTCCAACTAAAACTGCGCGGTGGCCTTCTTCGGTGCATTAGGGACGGCTGCGGGTTTCCCCGGACTAAGAGCGTCGTACGCAGCTGCCCATGCGCAGCATCTTCCTACCCTGGCCCCAAATTTCTTGGGGTCAGCGCAACATGATTTTTTCTTCCATTCTCCTCTATCTTTCTTATTTTTCCCGCTACAAAAGTCCCTAAACACAGTACGACGCCAGTTCTATTCATAAAATCATATATAAACATCAGTTTTTTCCCATGAGAGCAAATTAACGGGATAAAAAATAGCCTATATCTTAATCTAGGACATGGTCTACTCGTATGCTAAATTTCATAGAAATCCGTTCAGTTGCTTCTGCATTTACTTCTAACAAATATCCAAACATTTTCACAAACTTTCGGATTTATATGAGGCTGATAAGATAAAAAATAATACATCAGCCTTGTAATACTTATCGCTGTTCCACCACTGAGCTTAACTCTACTACTGAGGCTTTACGCCATAGTCCACCTCGCAGATATAGTTCAGGTTGGCACACGTCACATACAAATTCAGAGCGCCCGCGTGAAAGTTTTTCCGGGATGAAATTATTTTCCCGGCATAAAAAGTAATTTAGCTTCCTATAAGTGAAAGAATTTTTAAAATCGGTTCCGTAGTTCCTGGGGTTAACGCGTTCAAACAAACAAACTCTTCACCTTTATAATATTAGTATCCCTTATCGGTTTATCAAATGTTGTTATAAACATTGTAAGCGCCTTCCGAATCAATGTATTTTAGATTATCGATTAAAATCAATTGTCCGTAACGTAGAACTGATATGTATCATTGATGTATTAAAAAACCCAATACATCAATGGTAAATATGAAAGCTCCTATCGATTAAGCCAGTTTTCGATTGTCAATAAAAATACATTGCCCGTCATTTATATAATGTAATGATTCCTTATATTTAAGCGATTGTTAGACATTGAAATAAAACTTGTTTGCGGACTTTGTCGCGGTTTTTTCATTCATATTTTCTCCCGACGTTTTATTATTCACAGTCATATATATCAAGTAAAATATTGCCAAGACGAGATCATTATGGCTCGACTGTCAAAGTGATCAAATGTCATGTAGAGCTGAGCTTCTAACTCTACACGCCCAAACTCTGGAAGCCTAACTACTTCACCAACAATACACCTTAGTCAAAAAGTAAGTAAGGTGACAAATTTTATTCACTATTTATTACTTTTGTTTTTACAAAATACAATAGTTCTCGTAGTATCGCCAGCAGTTAGTCTAAATGAAGCATAAGGCCTAAAAAATGACAATACGAGTAAAATGTCACAAAGAATGCTACACTGAAAGCGAAAGCGTAAGGAATACTTATTAAGAACGCAAGTAATATGTTACGACGCATGCGCTATGCAATAGTGTGGCTTTCGGTTTTAATCCTTTCCGTAATGTTATTTAATGAGCTTGTTATAATTCTATCCGTAAAATGGATTTTCCATTGTTATATTATAAATAACTAGTAGTGCTCGCAGCTCCGTCCGCGTGATAAAGTTTTTCCAAGACAAAAATATTTTCCCGGGATAAAAAGTAGCCTATAGCACTCAGGAGTTATGTAGCTTCCTATTGGTGAAAGAATTTTCAAAATCGGTTCAGTAGTTCCTGAGATTAGCGCGTTCAAACAAACATACAAACAAACAAACTCTTCAGCTTTATAATATTAGTAGAGATTTACGTGAAAATTTTTAAGATGCATTTTATGAAAGAAGGAAGTAGAGGCTAGAAGGGATAAGCATGCTCGCAACTTCCACATCGCGTACACTTTTCGCGATAAGGAGCAAGCCTATTGCCGCATCGGGGACAATGACTAGACAAATTCTAGACTCGTGCTGTTATTGAGCAAAATAACTCATAATCATTTTACCCGACCCAGAGATCGAACCCGATACATCCGCGAATACTAAGCAATACAACTACAGTAATACAGTTTTAACATTATTATTGATAGGTTAATCTAGATATATCAATAAGTGAAAAAAATAACCCTTTTTAAGCACATTGCGCGCACGCAGGAGTAAAATTTTGCATAATTCAAGTTCGTATAGAGGAGCGCAGAAATATAAAATTTATGCATAACAATATGTGTTAAAAATATATTAAATTCAACTTCTGGACGACCATTAGTTCAAAAAAATATAGGAACTAGGAAGGTACCGTCGCAGCTTTGTTTCGCGCATGCGCCATACGCACCGCATAACCGCAGCCGCACACGGATCTCGATTGCGACGCTCTTACATAATTTCCTCTTGTTTTATAACTGAACAAATATTAGTTACACATGTATGAAAATTAAGTTTTGAACGAATTGATTTTTTTGACAAATAAGGCTTACACATACACATACACTCACGCATGTTATCCCCGAAGGGGTAGGCAGAGGCGCAACTAGTGCACCCACTTTTCGCCGTTATTCCGTCCCATGATGTGATAGGGGGCGAGCCTATCGCCATATCGGGCACAAATTCCAGACTCCGAGCTTATACTGAATAGAAAAAGTTTGTTTTGGAATCCATACGGAACATACATACATATCAATATTTTTGTTTACAGCTTGTCCCATAAGTGAATGTCAAGCCGGAATTGAGTCATAGACCAGGTAGTGATTAACTATCCAGACAAAACCTTGCATAGAGGAAGTGTACCACAATGTAGTCCAGAGAAAAGCGCATAAAAAGAAATTTTCAGCAAAACTAATAAACCCAGGGCGATATTAATAAATCAACCTCATCTTTGAGTAGAATCTCAAATAGACAATGTATTGGGACTATTTAATAATAAAAACTTAAGTTGTCATTCAAGAGCTTGTTCTCAGCTGAGTAGACGCGGATTAAGAAACAAAACTCAGCTGTTAAAAATCGTCACATGTGGTGACTTAAGATATCATTTTAACTATTGTTGATATCCGTTTATTAAAATATAGTATTGAATTTAACATCGTCTCAGCTGATATCACTCTTCAGGGCAATACTGAGTTGCATCTGTTAATAGGGCCCGTAGGTACCTATTCGTCATACAAGTACGTATTACATAAACATCTCTGCAATAACTAATTAGTTTTATTATAACTTAAAACATTATATAACATAGGTTCTAAGCATTTCAAAGAACAAAACGTGTGGTCAGAATGTCTCGTATCTCTTAATCAGCGCATGAGCTTATCGTTTCTGTATCTCAATTGTTAAGCGGTAGAAAGAAAGTACCGTCTTATAATCACCGTTAGCGGACAGTACATTAACATTTCATTTATAAAATGGTTCTGTATGAATATACCTCCCCTTAATCCAAAAGCAAACGTCACGAGACACTGGTGACAGGTCCCTCGTATGCGGGGGGCTGTCTGGGATGGTACCGCCGTAATATGTATTTTACCGCCAAGCAGCAGTGTGCATGCCCTGTTGTGTTCCGGTTTGAAGGACATTGTAGCCAGCGTAATTACTGAGCATTATGAGACTTTTTTTTCATTTGAACTTTTACAAAAAAATAAATATATCAACAAATGTCCTTCGAAACTATACAAATAGTTTGACTGAAGGATCAGTATTTAAAACTATTAGTAACAAACTGGCTGAATAATTAAAACAATGGGATTAGTAACTAAGGAAAGCTTTCTAACAGGTATTTTTTAACCTTGAATTTGAACAAAATCTTGTTGAATTCACGTCTAATGTCCTCAGGTAAGGGAGGTTAAGTATTTTTATTATATTTATTTTTATTTTCAGGAACAATAAACGGTTACATGCTAAAATATATTACAAAATAATCTTAATCTAAATGAATACAAAACACATAACCCACACCATTGTCCGCATATTGACATAACAGAATTGAGATAAGTGTTACGAATAGACTATGGAATATTATGAAGTCATCTTGGACAACTTGAGAATTACATTTTTTTATGTAAAAAGTATATGTAATATCTTACGTCTCAGGGTGTCGAGCGCAGTGGAGAGCCACGGAGTACTTTGTGATTCAAAGTTCTGTGCAGCGTTGCTACTGTTTACGGGCGGTCGTATCGCCTACCATCAGGCGAGTGGCATACTCGTCTCATCATCGAACTACACTGAAAAAAGAAATCCTACATCCTGTTCATTTATTGAAAACAAAGCCTTATTTGGTATCTGGGTTTGAAAAACACAGATTTTGGTAAAAGTACATTGGATAACACAAATACTTAACCACGTTTCAAATTTATTTTAAAAAACACACGAACGGTATATAGTGTCTCAATCTTTGTTTTCAAGGTATACATATCTATATAGTAATTTTTTGGTAATTGCCCTTTTTTAGTCATTAAGCATTTTGACGTTTCAAATTATTTTCGACCGACCGCCTGACGTGATTTCTGACCCTATGAAGAATAAAATCCTAGAGATACTCTAAAGCTCAAGCAGACTATTGTCTGACCTCGAAGTCTAATCTTTTACAGTCCATAAAAATAATCGGTAAACAAAGACACAATAAAAACCTTTTAAAACATTATAACATTCTAATTCCACGGGTTTTGGAACGAATCAATTTGTTGGACTCAAATGCCATTATGGTTTTAACCTTTCAAAGTAAGCGAATATTTTCTAAGAAAAACAAAGAGGGCCGATAGAGATTAAAAAGTCGAATGTAGATAGTTTTTTATGCTTCTTATCTTTAATTAATTTATCCATAAAAACTGAATATTGTTTCCAAATTAAAGGCATTATGTTTTTACATAAAAATACTGTCGCATAAGTTGCACGACATTTTACTGATTTATTACATAAGAATAGACTTTTCTAAATACGTGGCAAGAGGTATTGCCAACGATTTTATAACAGAAAATAGCTTTTTAATGAGTCTCACGACGTCTCGCGGGTCTCTAAACGCGACTACAAGAGCCGTTGGGCGCGGCATCCTAATGAAGTAGGAAGTCACGGTAAATGTTGATTCTTGAGGTTTTTTCCAACTTTTTTACATGTCAATTATACCGGCAAACATGTTAATATGCGCAATCATAGCGAGATCATTTTAATTCGCTCGCTCGTTTTTATTAAAGCGCATTTTTGTCGTTTTAGTTTTATGAAGTTTGTTATGGTGTCTCAGTACTGGCTTGTCGCGGAGTGCTATTGCAGTGAACTGGCTGCGGACGTGATCCTGAGACTTTAGATCCTGAGATTTTATGTAATCCGTATTCCGTCAGTATTTTTTAACTTCCTATTAATATTATAAAGGCGAAAGTTTGTAAGAATGTATGGATGTTTGGATGTAAGGATGTTTGTTCCTCTTTCACGCTAAAACTACTGAACGGATTTCGATGAAATTTAGCACACGGGTAGAACATATCCTGGATTAACACTTAGGCTACTTTTATCCCGGAAAAACTTTTTAAAGCGGGCGGAGCCGTGGGCAAAGCTAGTTTATAATAATGCTAATTTCTACTAAGTTGTTGTATCTGAAAAACAAATTCAGTGATGTTACTTAAAAATTGTTAAGTCTTCAGAGGCAACTACATTATAAATTTTGAACTCAAAACAATCTAAGAATTATGTACGAATAATTATAGGCATTCCTTAAACAATAAAAAACCTTTTTCACATTCATAAAATGACTGTTTTTCAAGAAAATGCTAGATTATACAAAAAAACATAATATTATTATATCATCACTGGCCTATTATATATATTGTAGATGAGTACATATTACTCAGAATATCTAGATTTATATTGGCTTTATTTGCAGCCGTTGTCCGTCTAGTTGACAGAGATCAAGCAGATGAACTGGCAGAGTGCTAAATGGATATGCCATTCGTATTTACATCATATCCAATTAACCCCAAATGATGCCTGTCTGTCTGTCCTTGTGTTACATGTATAAATTTCACATTCGCCTTACCGTTATAAATTTAATATGCATTGATACTTCGTATGCCCTCTGATTTCCGGATGACTCATCCCAAGATGTCTTCGTTTCTCTCTAATCGTCTTGAGAAATCATAATTTGAGATTGGTCTATATTTATGAATTTCTTTAAGACCAGAATTTTCACACACACTATCAGTTTTACTTACAAAAATTTAGCAAATCTATGCTTTGTTACGTAAGATACGTTTTAACTAATCTGATCTTAAACTTTTAATTAGTGCTTAACTTTTTTCTTACTCAAAACCTTGGGTTACCTGCTGTTTCGTGAAAACGCACACAGATTGATCATCTGTACCTACATCAAAAGCTGCCACCTTGCGTCTTAAGTAGGTAGGTTTAAACTAGGCTACAACGATGTTTCATTTTGACAGCTATTGAAACAATGCTTAACCACCTCTTAACGCTAAAATAAGTAGTAAATATTTGCTAATCGTTGGCAAAGCAATTGATTAAAAAATAAGACGAATTCATAAGTAAGACTGTATGAGTACGACTGTAACATAAAACAAAAATGTGTATTATGTATTCAAGTACACAAGAAGTTTATAATATATCTACAAGTACATCATTTTTGACAGACGTCGCACGCGGCTTTATGATATAATACTCCTTTGCCCTTTTAATGCAGGAAAAATCTGAAATGTCAAATTCCATTCTGTCGAACTTTCGCCCGCGCTCCAAAACGACCCAACGGTCATTCGAAACCATAAAAATATCAACCACTCGATTACTTCACATAAAAAATAAATCGATTTGAAAGACATGCCTGTCACAAACGGAATACTTACTAGAAAGTGATATTAAAATTGAAAGTTTTAAAATTCAATAAACAAAGTTATTGTTTGACCTTATTCTCGCCAAGATCTATTGCATAGATTAAAAACTTTTTGTGTAGTTTTTTCACATTCAATAAAATGGTTACCCGTTTTGGATAATAGGTTTTTATATTTAATTTTGCATTTATTTTTTGCAATCAGCAATCTCTTATTTTTTAATTTAACTGTAACTAAGACATACTGGGTAACGCTGGATTAATCTTTCATTTGACTACAATCAATTATTTCTGCGAACTTTATTCATCATGAAGCAATTCTTAAGGATTAATTTCGTATCACGACCTTAATGTTCTGAATTTTAAACAGATATTGCAAAATATATAATTTATATCTCAAAGCCACATCTTCAGAACGTTTCAAAGTACAAAGTCACGTCAAATACGCCTATCAAGTATCACGTACCGTGTCAATGCCACCTCCGAAATTAACCAACGTACATTTGCGTTCACGAACCAAGTAGACTGGAATTATCAACCATATGAGAGTTGAAATAAAGTTTATTCATGATACCATTTAAGTTATGGAAATATAAATAAAAGTGGTATGTGGTAGCGAAATACTGTCAGCAATTATAGTAAGCTCGATGACCCTAGGCCTTGATTCTGGGTGTCTACATTCACGTCATGGATAGATGGTTTTCTTCGTGATATCATGAGAAAGTCGGATATGTCGAACGCTCGAGAAATAGATCTTGAGCCATTACAAACTTCGCGTTGATTTTCCTTGTACCGAATAAAATGTTTATTCAGTAAAATATTGCAGTGTAAATATATTTGTATTTTTTATTACGATTTATTTTTTGTTTTAGAATGTATATAAGTAACTTGCACCTGAAAGTTTGAATCAAGTAAAATGTAGATCAGCGAAATACTTTATTCCTTAGAGAAAGTGTAAAACCGTGTACATAACACTGGTAAACACCGCGTAAGTGACGAAAAACGCCAAATAGAAATTGATACACTACTAAACATTTCTTTGTCACGTAGGTACGCAGTATTTATCAATACTTTTTTTACAAGGTACTCTTCTAGCCTCAGCGAGTGTCTTCGTATTAAATATAAAAAATGGGTCAGTAGCCTTCCACATAATATACATCCCAAAGTAATTCCACACCCGTCAAACCATAACTGAAGGTGAAGGAAAACATCGTGAGGAAACCTACATTACAGAGAATGCTCCATAAGAAATTTCGAGGATATGTGAAATGTGCCAACCCGCACTGGGCCAGCGTGGTGGACTAAGGCCTAAACCCACTCAGTTGTAGAGGAGGCCCGTGCTCAGCAGTGGGCAGTATATAATACATGGCTGATTGCATTGCATTGCAAACCATAAATCGCGACAAGCTTTTATCCTCACAAATCCGTCGTCATGAGATCACTATTAAATCAGAAAAATACGCTATTAACGTTTTATATCCATTTTTCGGCTATGAAAACACCTTATCAACACAGATATTATGTTTTGATACGTCCGTCCGTGGGTAACTGTTTGTTTTGTTTGTATGAAACAGAGATACGTTATATTTGTTAAAACAATATCCTGTTGTATGTTTGTTATTTTGAGTTATTTGCTAAGTCAATAATAAGCTAATCGATTTACGTCATAGCTCATACGTTATGGTTTTATCTAATGTAAGATGACTAGGAAACGATCGTAGAAAGTTCGCGTTCACCGTTGTTTACAAGTTATTAGTACTACATAGTTTTTTATAATAAAACCACTTAAATAATTTATTTATTTTATTATCATTATAGTATCTGAAAAGCTTTGTAACCTACATATCAGGACTTTTTTTGCTGATTCTGTTTCCGTAATCAGCATTATAAATTGTCTAAAACTGAGGCAAGTTATTTTTTCATCTTGCTTTCCCTATACACGTTCATCAGATTTCTGATTAAAAGGAGAAAACGTTAACGTTAGGACATGAATACAAATTGCCCCTTCCTTCATTTAAATATTTTGACTCGGTTGTTACATGTGATCATGCTGGGAAGCCAATGTATGGATCTTCATTAAACATTTTGCAAGTATTCATCAACTGCAATTGCTGGTATCATTTGTCAATGTTCATGCCTTTTGTGCTCTAGGCTGTTATTAATCATAGAACAAGAATTCCTGCTAATATTTCACGTGGGTGTTGGTTATTTAGTTTCGGGGTTACGGGATTTGCTAGTGACTAAGTGAAACAAGTTTTTCCTTCTGAATTTGCCCACGAATGTCCTTTTGCTGAGTAAAAGAGTCTTGTTTTTTAGACAAAGTGTAGTTATAAGTGATTACAAATTAATCCAAGTTTCTTGGAGATGCGTTGCAAATTCTAGTTCTAATAAGCGGTTTGTGCGTGAGTGAACGTTAGCTTGTTTAAAAACATGCATGCTTAGATCCAATAAAGACCTCTTGCTCTTTCATCTTTTCTTACCCCTATAGCTGTCTGTCATGAAATTTTCTGGAACCAAATATACATTGAGTAGTAAATGGTAATAATTTTTTAATTGCAACTGAATGACAAGACAAGCATGCCACTCGCATGATGGTAAGCGATACGACCGCCCATAAACAGTCGTAACAACATACAGCACTGTTAATTACAAAGTATTGCGTGGCACTCCACTGTTTTCGTCACCCTGCGACATAAGATGGTAAGTCTCATAATGTTCAATAATTATGCTAGCTATAGTTTCCTTCGAAGCAGTACAACAGTACATGTACACTGTTGCTTGGTGGTGGAAATAGACATTTGGTACATATCCAAACAATTCCTCGCATATAAAAGACCTACTACCAATAATATTTTTCGTGTGAAAAACTTTAGATAACAAATAAAATTGTAGTAATCAAACATAATACTGCCATGCTCTATCATCTAATTCCATTTTAAAGTTTTATCGGCCTTGTATTTACATCACAATACCTTTGGCACACTCCGATGCTATCATTGCCAATCACTTAATTAAACATATTCAACGACTTAATAGCTTTTTTGTTGTTATTTTACTAACATTTGGGTATTTATTTTGCTTCATAATAATCCTCTTTGAATACTTCTATATTCATTCAGTTAAAAAATAACAAATGACGAGACAATCTGCTCTCGAAGTTGTGAACGTGAGTTTAAAAAATGTATTTATTAAGAACTTTATATTACAAATTTTATGACAAAACATTGCGCTCTTTACCCTGAGCCTTTATTTGACTATTTGCTTTGAATTTACTTAGGTCACAATACCTTAAAAACACAAATAACAAAAACACACTGGATGCAAGCTCCTTTTGACAGATCCATCTAAAGATCTTTAAGGGAAGCCTATGTTCAGCAGTGGACTTCATGGTCTGCAATATTCTTGAATTGGTGCGTTGCGTCGAACCTGCATTCAAGTGGGATAAATGAAAAAGATTTCTCCGTAATCCACAGATGCAATGTGATAAAATCAACACAACCTATACACTAATCGTTCACACAAACGAAAATAACCTTTATTCACAACTTACGGACACTCAAATCGATATAACCTCTAAAAACAGTGTCAATACAACTTACATAAGCACACGAAGCGACTTGCTAATTATTACGAGAATCTTGTAACTTGGCCGTACGGTTCGACTTCCTTTGCCGTCTCCTTGAAGTGGTTTTATAATAAAGGTTATATTTATTATCTGTAAGGTTATGGACAATGTGACGCTTCATCGGTCTAGCGGTTTGTAAGTGATGAGGGCCGTTGGAGTATTGGTTCGATTCTCTGATGAGGAATTATTAATAAGCATCTTCTGTCGTTAAAATAGAAATTATACTTTTTAATTATTATTTATTTTTTTATATTTAATTCCATGGTGTAATAGGATAAGAAATTCTAAGAACCTAAATCTAATGCTCACGAAAATTACCTTTAACTTCGATTATATTAAATATTATTGAGATTACAAACATTTCCTCGTGCAGTTACGTGAGCGAAGTGTTTCCTTACATAAGATTTTCCAAACGGAAGCCAGTCACTGGGATGTGGTCAGTAACTAGATACTGATCGGTGACCAGAGGCCATGTCGTATCAGTTACTAGTTACTAATTACTGTTATTATGATCATATTAAATACTAGATATCGTCACATGGCTTGAATTGTGTTTACTTGAGGATGTAACTGGACAATTTTTTTTTCATCACGGTTTTATAGCTGAAGGTAGGCAGAGGTGCCACCAGGGCACCCTCTTTCCACCTTATGTGTTCCATTCCATCATGTTATAGGGGCGTATCACCACATCGGGTACAAATTACAGACTCCAGCTGATACTGAGGAGTAAAACCTAATACTTGGTCCGATCCAGGGATTCGAAACCGAGATCTCGGAGCAGTAGTCGTACTGAACGTAATACTCCGCCACAGAAGTGGATGTTCTCTTAATTTCTACTAAATCCTGGGTGTTGCCCGCTTCGTCTTCCTGAAATGTTCAAACTAGACCCTGGAATGCCCTGGATACTTGGGTCGACTGACGAGGCATCATCATCTCTCATCAATCACACTCTGTTTGGACCCTCCGCTTACCATCAGGTGCAGTCGCGTCACATTTTATTGCATCGAATGACGAGACGAGCATGCCGTTCGCCTGATGTTAAGCGATACGACCACCCATAAACAGCAGAAACACCATCCAGCACCTTAAGTTACAAAGTACTGTGTGGCACTACACTGCGCTCGTCATCCTGAGACATAAGATGTTAAGTCTCATTATGTCCTGTAGTTACACTGGCTACAATGTCCTTCAAACAGAAACACAACTGTGCATACACATTGCTGCTTGGCGGTAGAAATATACATTTGGGTGGTACCCACTCAGACGGACTTTTACATATGAGACTCCTACCACCAGTCACCATTGCCGTGCCTTTAAAAAAACGTGACCAATCCCACTGCGTACTGCGATAATCATAAGGATCACTTTTATCACCGGTTTTCAAAACACCATCAGATTTGTTCATCAATTCGTCAGTATTAAATCAGTCATTGGAATTAGTATGAGGTCATCGTAAGTACTCTTTAATAGCCTAATTAGCATTTATCTTAGCCGTATCGTCAAAGGATCCATAATATTTAATTTCATCGGTTATGAGCAAGCATTAAGTGAGGATTATATTTTATATCCGTGAAATATCACGAATGGGTTTTCTATTACAATTGTCTATTTTAATGAGATTATAATTATAAACAATAAATTTATTATTGATAATATAGGTTGATTAGTAAATTACTAGTTACTAGTAGAGGGATGACAGAGAACTGGGGCAGAAGGTATTGCAAGAGTTTTTGAGCCCTAAATACTGCAAAGCTCCTTAAAACAGGTACTGGTTTGAGTTTCAACAGCAACGTATTTGGCTTCTTCTTCTTCTTCAGCCTTTGTAAGTCAACTACTTAACATAGGCCTCCCCAAAAGGTTTCCAGATCAACCTGTTACAAAAGGCCTGCATCCAGCGGGTACCTGTGACCTTAACAAGGTCGTCTGTCCACCTTGTAGGTGTAAATTTTGGCTATTGGCTGTATTAATAAAGATTTTATATTTTTATAGAATCAAGAAAAAGAAACAGTCGAAGTCGGGACTCGTACCCACGACCTCCGGCGTACCGTGCCGGTGCTCTTCCAATTAAGCCACCTCGACTTCCGCCATCGATTGCCAATTTCAGGACCCGTATGTAATTCTCTTAAAGGAGATGACCAGCGACATCTGTTAGCAGTTATTACAAGTACTAACTCAGAATTAATCCTTTACAGGAGTAAGTAACCGAAACGAGTCGCTAAACTTTTTTCCTAATTTTATATTATGATTTTTTTATACATGTTAATGGCCATGTAGTGCCTGGTTAATGATTTTATATTTTTATAGAATCCTGAAAAAGAAACAAGTCGAGGTGGCTCAATTGGAAGAGCACCGGCACGGTACGCCGGAGGTCGTGGGTTCGAGTCCCGCCTTCGACTGTTTCTTTTTCAGGATTCTACAAAAATATAAAATCATTAACCCGGCACTACATGGCCATTAACATGTATAAAAAAATCATAATATAAAGTTATGTATTAATAAACTTAGTCCATATTATAACATCCGTATCAACCGCTTCGCTTTACGTTCGTCTTTCTGATTCGTGATACATAAGATGTTAAGGGCCTGATAAGTTTCAATTAAATTTTATTTGACAGTATCGAATTAAAGAGCTCATTTAGATAGTACTAGATTTATTACCATTTATATGACAGTCGTGCTAACTTAGAAACAGTCAGTTTTATATGGTTTTTTACTTACTTAGTCTATGCTTTGTTCTATATTAAAAATCCCAGAATAACTCCGCCTGAATTAGATTCCCGATTTCCAAGAGTTATGACCTAGGTAAACTAGAATAACTATAAATAACAATGTTGTGGTTTCCGTGTAACTTTGTCGTTCAGGAGAACGTAATTTGCGTGCAGAATGGTTCATTCATACAGCCGTGCCTATAGCATGTCAACACTATGAATCGTGAGCATGGTTACCACGCGTTACGAATACTTGAGAAATTCATTTCTATAGGCAACATATCTTACCCGCTCTATTGTGGTGTCGAAATTATATGATCAAGCAGAAGGAGTTTGGCATAGTTTTGTCGATCGACAAGCTCCCCTGAGAAACCCTGGGAAATTGTGTTTCAAAATCTAAGGCCTGTCTTTAAAATCTTTGACCTTTTAAGTTACGCATGTATTGTTTCTGAAAACTATCACTGGCTTTAATGATCAAAGAAAACATCAAGTAAATCCTACACACCTAAAAGCATTTGTCGTTAAATTCGAAGGTACGTAAAGCCTGCCAAACCGTACTGGGCTAGCGTGTTGGACTAAGGACTAAACCCAACCGTAAAGGAGGCCCGTGCCCAGTACTACAGAATTGTATTACAAAGCCTATATCTTTTAACCAACTTTAAAGAATTCTATAAGACGTGTGCTAGACAAGAATCAGCAAATGTAAATAACATTACCTAGAATCTATTTTCAATTAAATGCAGAATGGAACGTTCACACATAATTTTAGTATCAAACATTTGAAGTATGTGTTATCTTTTTCTTCGTGTTCACACGTTACTGTTTCTTTTATTGTTCTGTTCTTACGAATTACTTTATCTTGGTGTGTGTAAATTGTTTAATCATCAGTTTAATTGTTTAACCTTTAATACATATACATATATACATATACACTCACGCCTTTTATCCTTGAAGGGGTAGGCAGAGGCGCAACTAGTGCACCTACTTTTCGCCATTATTCCGTCCCATGATGTGATAGGGGGCGAGCCTATCGCCATATCGGGCACAAATTCCAGACTCCGAGCTGATACTGAATAGAATACTCAATATCACTTTGCCCGATCCGGGAATCGAACCCGAGACCTCAGCATTGCAGTCGTACTATAGTACAACTACGCCACCGAGGCAGTAACCTTTCATATTTCCTTGATATCTCAATTTCCCTCCAGTTGTTGCGCTCAAACTAAATTGCCTTTCATCGATCTGGGAACTTGGAATTTGGCATGAGATAACATAGAGATAACACACAAGAAATTAAAAATAAACTCATTTTGTTTCATAACATATTTCCCGTTCATTTATAATATACTAAGCGTTGCTCCCGGTTTCACCTGTATGAGAAGCCTTTCTTACTACAAAACTCCCCAAATGTCCGTAGCGATCCATAGAGCCACCAGTACGATGCCACAACCATCCGAAAAATCTGATTAAAAACTTAAATTATTTCCTATAGTAAATTACAGGGATCAAGAGTAGCCTGTGTGTTAATCAAGGACATAGTCTGTGGATGTGCCAAATCGAAATCAGTTCTGTTCTTTCCGAATTTACTTGTAACAAACATTCAAAAATTGTCATAAACTGTTGCCTTTATAATATGAGTAACATTACATGTCAAAATAATCCTTGAGAGATGTTAATCAATGAATGTTTCTGAAAGTATTGCACAAGAAAAAAAAGTAAGCGTATTTAGTATACTAATTACGTCATGTTCTTCTACATCTAAGTAAATCAAGTATACACCCACACCAACACTCACGCCTTTTATCCTTGAAGGGGTAGGCAGAAGCGCAACTAATGCCCCCACTTTTCACTGTTATTCCGTCCCATGATGTGAAAGGTGGCGAGCCTATCGCCATATCGGGCACAAATTCCAGACTTAGGGCTGATATCCAATAGTAAAATCCAATATCAGTTTGCCCGACCCGAGGATCGGACCCGAGACCCCAGCATTGCAGTCGTACCGTAATACAACTACGCCACCGAGGTAGTCTAAATCAAGTATAAGACGGTTAAATACAAAAGTCACGCAATCAACTATGCTTCCAAATAATAGGTGCTCAAATAAGGATAAAATTGTCCTAAGAAAGATACATTTTAGACACAGAATACTTGAAGAAAAAGAATAGCAAGAAATGTAAGGTAAAAACAAAGCTATACTCATGAAATAGGATAGTCTCAGCACCATAAAAACACAACCACCGTGATCTTAGTCAGATCGTGTCACGTTTAAGCGACATTACGACTTTGACGATGATCTCACTATACTAGTGTTTTTGCACGATTCACCTGCGTACTCGGCTGGCAACAAAACGTCGTATATCGACCATCTTTCCACCAATTACACTCTATCTGATTCCAGATAAGGTGCATTATTGATTGATAATAGTTTTTACGTTGCAAAACTATGCAGCTATGTGGGAATTTTACACCATGCGTAGTTCTGTAGTTTTTATTGGATTTAAATCCTCGCAAATGTAATTAATGTTGCCAGTTATTGGCACATCTGCAATATTTATATGTGATTTGAATTGCTTATTTATGGTTGAGTTTATATCTTTATGATTTTATTGATTTTGCTCTTCAGTTATTTTCGCTGCTATTACATGGTTGTCATGAAAGATCTAAACGATGAAAGAGGTTTTATATGATGCGAATCAAATATGATTTATAGTCTAGTCGATAATTATAAAATTAAAATCAAACTGACTTCATGCCTTTCTATCTTTTTACAGCAGAAAGCCGGCAAATAGGGTATAACTGATTACTGAGAGTAATTTAAAAACAGTAAATGGTAGGAACGTCGCCGTTAAACAATAAAATTAGGATATTTAGGATTCCAGAACATTCGAACAACTTGGGAGACAGCATGTTGCTACTCCTCGTCAATTTTAATACAATGACATCACCACGGTCGTGTCGGTTCATACAAAACTGGCTATAGCGAATCCTGACCTTTTCTAAATAGCTTTTGTTGTCTCTTTTTATAAAGTTAATTACAATTTCTATAGGATTTCGTCATCTCTCTTCAGGCATGTGCAAATGTTATATCTATACTAGAGTATGGTAGGCTATAACTTGACTGCGAAGATTGTGGTATCAGTACGACATCTCGGTAACGAACTCGAGACCGACACATATCGGTCGGGTATACATGATTCTTTCTAAAACCAGTGGTGTAATCTATAAGAGTAAAGCGGAGCTTTTAATGTTTGTGATTCAGATTGGTCAAATAGGTTGTAACTACAGTATAAGTTTTAGGCATTCTTGACTTCTAAATAACATTCTACGCCTTCACAAAAATAAACCAAAAAATTTTAAGTATTTGAATCATACATAATGCCTATTTTATAAACTAGGAGTATTATTTTCTTTGGTTACTGTTGAAGGTACACTTATATATTTTGTAGCCAAATTGAACACAAAAGGTCGAAAACTTCATTGCAATTTCCCCGAAATTATCCAGTAAGAGAGTATTTTAATTCTATTTTTACATCCAACAAACATAGGTCAAGTACCTTATCGTGTCAGTTTAAAAAAAATACACTAGGTTATCGAATAAAGTACTAACAAAAGCAAAAAATTTATGTCGCATGTTTCTTATCACATCCACCGCACATCAGACCAGTTCCCCATTAAAACACAGCAACCAGTATCGGTCAGTTAATCACAGGTTGGGGCTGATTTGGAATACCTCAGGGCTTCCGTACGACTGATGGATAGACAAGCCGACAACGTACACTTACAAGAGGACGGATTATAGTCCCCTCGTTGTAGAACTGGGTAGAATTAGATTCTAGATCATTTCATAGAGTGCAGGTTTCAAATCGCTTTATTGGTAGATTGAAAAATAATTGAATGGGCACTTTTGGTTCGTTGCGAAAATGTGCATTCCAGAAATACTAAAGCGAAAGTGAAATATATGACCAAACAAAATGCATGTGTATAGTTCAATAAATGTGATAGATGCCCGAAATTTTTATTTCGGAACAGTATGTGACCGAAGAGATAGGCGTCAAAGGCTTCAAACGACTAGAATAAATGGTGATACCATCTAATTATGATTAACCAATCTCAGTAACCCTAATTCGATTTCGAAAATAGATTCGATACAATAAATCGTTTATCACCATCATTTATATAAATCGAACTCCTTTAATAACATTGGCGCCCTCAGCCATTTCTCGGTCATTTCAATTCCCGATATCCACTTTCTAAGCCATCGGCAACAAACGATCGACTTTTATGTTCTTATGGTTTTCTCAGAATTAACTCGAAATTATCAATACCTTTAGTATATTGTTTTCTCGAAGGCATAGATGCGTGCGCGGTACCCCAAGTATCTTTACTGTTAATTTTGAATAGAGTATATTTTTTTAAATAAATTTAATCAGAAACATCGTTATTATTACATTGTTTAAAGTTATCTAATGATGCTAAACTTGTTTTGTTTAAAATACAAAAATTACAAATCTATCTCCTGATAGCAAGTGATCATCATTCATCGCAAACCATGAACTTCCACAATTCAGGAATAATAATAATTCTAGATCCCATCCATAGACCCAGTATAATTCCCATCTTCTCTGCAATAGTCCTTACGCCTTACGGGCGCTGTCTTTGGCTGTATTTCCTCCTTAAGTACAGACAGAGAGAGAGTACCCGTAAGGCGTACACATCCCAACTAGAGTAATGTATCTTAAAGGGGCCTCTACGTGTTGGATCCATATCCCCACGCAAGCCTTCCAAAAGGACCGGTCTTCGTGCCGTGATTTCCCGCAGGAAAGATACAACATAATAATAATAATTTAATAAAATAATAATAATAATAAGCCCGCAGGGGCGGTTTTGTGGCGAGCCGTCGGTGAGTGGCAACACCGCGTACCCTGATTCCGTAGGGGCTAAATGAGACCCCCTGACCCTTGGCTTGCCTTAACTGGCCGGCTAGGGGTGGAAATCGCAAGAGCTAAGAACCTGAGCTCCAGGGTGGAAGTGCTCAATCTGCATAATAGCGAGGAAGCCCACTCCGGGACGCGTTAGCGACCCGCGATGGTGAAATCGGTGCACACCTCTCGACACCCTTTAGCCACCCACACCGATGTTGCGTCCTTGGCATACGCCACTTTTTGGGATGCCCGTCTAGTGGGGGGCAAGTCACCGTCTGCCTTGAATACAAATGATTGAGACATTTTACTTGGCAGGCGTCCCGTTGTCTCAATCAATAGCCCAGCAACCAGTCCATCTAGATCCCATCCATAGACCCAGTATAATTCCCATCTTCTCTGCAATAGTCCTTACGCCTTACGGGCGCTGTCTTTGGCTGTATTTCCTCCTTAAGTACAGACAGAGAGAGTACCTGTAAGGGGTACACATCCCAACTAGAGTAATGTATCTTAAAGGGGCCTCTACGTGTTGGATCCATATCCCCACGCAAGCCTTCCAAAAGGACCGGTCTTCGTGCCGTGATTTCCCGCAGGAAAGATACATAATAATAATAATAATTTAATAATAATAATTTAATAATTAAATAATAAATAATAATTTCAATAATTAATAATAATTAATAATAATAGTAATTAATAATAATAATAATTTAATATTGCCGACCTTAATAATTTCTGTCCTCCAATCTATTAAAACAAACAAACATCACGCCTTTATCCTCGAAGGGGTAGGTAGAAGTGCACCTAGGGCATCCACTCTTCATATGTTCCGTCCCATGATGTGATAAGAAGTGAGCCTATCGCCATATCAGGTAATTCTAAATGCCACGGGTTTTTAATACATCAATGCGCCACGTGGATAAACAGAGAAACCTAATATAACTGCTTGGAATTCGAGGCCAGGATCACTGATCGATGGGTTACTTTTTATATGTAACAGCAAAAATACGAAAATAAGAAGAACCTCTAGAGGATTTGTTCAACAATCGAATTCTGGCTGCTAATGACATAAATATAACATTTAGAAACATTGAGTGAGCTACCCAAGTAATAACTTACTACCCGCAGTACCCGATAATGTACCAGGTCTCGTTACCCCATTAATACTGTAAATATAACTGGATGTCTGTTTGTCACGTCATTACTCTTCAACTGTATTGCATCTGTCAATACCATTTGTTCATTATATTGTTTATTGTAACGTCATCATTCATCTAGTGTAATAAAGAAGACTACGTATTTTTATTATAACATGTAACATACATAGCATCGAGGTTGTTCTTTCTTAAAAGGTAGTCAGAGGTATACGCACATTTCGACAGCTATGAGTGGGGCGAGCTGGCGTTTACCAAACAAAATTCCAAATTCTGTTGATACTAAGCAGAAAAATTCAAAATCACATTTAGCCGAAAATCAATCCTAGGACCTCATCCGTAGTTAATAAATGCCACTTGATCAAATGTTTGTTTACCAATTATGAAAATCCAAAAGATCATACAATTTTATCTTCGTGATGAAATCGCTGCCTCGGTAGCGTAGTTGTATTACAGTACGACTGCAAAGCTGAGGTCTCGGGTTTGATCCCCGGGTCGGGCAGTGATATTGAGTTTTTCTATTCAGTATCAGCCCAGAGTCTGGAAATTGTGCCCGATATGGCGATAGGCTCGCCCCCTATCACATCATGGGACGGAATGACGGCGAAAAGTGGGTGCACTAGTTGCGCCTCTGCCTACCCCTTCGGGGATAACAGGCGTGAGTGTATATGTATGAAATCGCTATGCTTTAAGATCTGTTACTTCTAATTATTCAAGTTCATAAGAACATTTTCAACACTAATTGGTCAATTTTACTTTATGACTTTATGGAAGTCGTTAAAAATGTCGGCTTTAATCAGTATCTTGTTAATTCTAAACAGGTAAACGAGAACTGTACATTTTAAAGACTTTCTTATGAAGATTTTATTTAATACTAATTTTTGCCCGCGGCTCCGCCCACGTGAATAAGTTTTCCCGGGATAAAAAGTAGGCTATGTTACTCGCTCATAATTTAACTTTATTTTGGTGAAAGATTTTTCACAATTGGTCCAGTAGTTTTGAGCTTATCCATTATAAACAAAAAGTCAAATCTTTCTTCTTTATAATATTAGTATTACTAACAAACTTGAGGAAATCTTTGCATAATTTAAATTTGAAACAAGACATTAAAGATACGATTTAACAGGTTTCCTGTCAAAATAACAACACATAATATAGGGTATAGAGCTTGTCATAATATTGACAATAAACCTACTATAATGACGATAAACCTGCTAGGCTACTCTCGACGCCAATACCGATCGATTGGATATTGTCCAATTGGATTTGGTATTCTTGAAAATCACACCAGCGCCACATTGGACCAATATTAGGTGGCTATTTAATGAACTAAACTCAATTGGGATTGACATTGGAAAATTCATTAGCGGTACTCTTGACGTGATTTTGACACTTCAAATTGATATTAGATTGCGGAGTGATTGCGTTGTCAAAGAAAAAATTTCATACATACATATACACTCACGCCTGTTATCCCCGAAGGGGTAGGCAGAGGCGCAACTAGTGCACCCACTTTTCGCCGTTATTCCGTCCCATGATGTGATAGGAGGCGAGCCTATCGCCATAAGAAAAAAATTCAATCAAAAAATAGTAACTTTACTTTTATTGTATTAAATTTTCATTGGAAATATTTTAATCAAATAAAAACAAAATTTATTGGATGTCAGTTTCCAAAATAAAGTTATTTTCTAAAAATAAAATAAAATACTTTATTCATCACGTAGGCGAACATAGTTGCGCTTATGATATGTCAAGATACATTCAATTAATAATTATTATTACAAATAGTCACTTATATAACTAAAGTCATTTTTAAAGGGAGCTAAATAAATGAAAACTAAATATAGAGCTAAAAAAAAGAGTATTTTTATTAAAATTCATGGGAGGAACGCGTTGCGATCCTCACCGGTGAGGACAATACAAACCCTAACCTACCAGCCTTTCACTAGCTATCTACCCGAAGAAGAAAGGCAGAAAGAAACTCCGGGCTTAATTTTTTGTCATCAATTTCACGATACAGGCCTAGCCTGGTGTGAGACGTCTCTAACAAATCTAAACTGTTTAATAAGATGAAGATGTAAATGAAAAATAAATAAATAAATTATTGTCCTTTGAATATTTATATAAATATTGTTTTTGATTTTTTTTCCAAGTCTTTTGCATACAAAGTCAGATTAGTTATATAAGCAAAATTAAATGCACACACATCACCGTTAAATAAGGATAGACTGTAATTGAAGGAACTTTACAAACATAAAACACTATACCTTCATAATAAAATTAGAGACAACATCTTCTACGCTCGAAAATGGTTTTGTTATAAGTGAAAACAGAAACTTGTACAACTAATGCCAGTTATGACCTCAAACTCCTGTTACAAGACTCTAAATCTTAACCAAAGCGCCAAATGATTATAAACACAACAACGTTGGCGCTTAAGTAAGCATACCTTGATTATTAAGAAACTTTATGTGGAATGTATGGAATAAATAATGATATATAAAATTGGGAGTAAAACAATAAAATCAAATATCACAAATAATTATTTTAGTTCCCGTAAATATTTGACGTTTTAAAAAGCAGTCCATGGCAAAGGACAAACAGCATACAGCCTCAATCTTTCAAATACATTCATTTTAATATATTTTTTATAATGAGACGTGCGTGAAAATATTAAATATTGGAAGAGAAATTAATTTTACTTATGGATAAAGGATTTGAACTGGTGATTGCTAAGATTTTTGTCTTTAATGTTTGTTTTACTGATTTCTTTGAAGCTTCGTCATCTCTCATGTCAGCTAACTTCATTTTTAACGACGAACCTGTTACCCAATGACAATGCAATTCTAATTTTAATCCAATTACAATAAATTGCGTTTCAAGAGTACGAAATCTTGTGACGTACAAATTGAGATTGGAATTGGATTGATATTGGTATTAGATTTATATTGTAGTCGGGAGTTACCCCACTGATCACAACACATATTTATCCTACTAATATTATAAAGCCGAAAGTTTGTAAGAATGTATGGATGTATGGATGTATGGATGTATGGATGTAAGGATGTTTGTTCCTCTTTCACGCAAAAACTGCTGAACGGATTTCGATGAAATATGGCACACGGGTAAATCATGTCCTGGATTAACACATAGGCTACTTTTTATCCCGGGAAAATATAAACCGGGACTTTTATCCCGGAAAAACTTTTTAATGCGGGCGGAGCCGCGGGCAAAAGCTAGTACATAATAAACGTAGACTAAGTATACTGTTACTGTTACTGTTGTGGGACTCCTTTTTCCGCACTTAGCCCCTAGAAAGTAGGGGCCATTGTGCGTGATGTGCCAGCTAGAAGTCTAGCCAGCTCAACTCCTTCCAGAAGCGCGGGATCTTCCTGATTCCTTCACAAGCTTCTCGGAGTGAGCCCGGTGTGCCGAGGATTTCAGCCCGTTGTGCAGCTACTCATTCGCAATCCAGGATAACATGGGAAGCTGTTTCGTCAGCCGACAAACATCCCCTGCAGAGGGGGCTGTCGGTGATACCTAAAACATATAAAGTTTGTTTAATGAGAAGTGTCTGGAGACTAAGTATATGGAAATGCAAAATCTCCAGAACTATGCCGGTCATGCGTTTAATGGTAGAGATTTCCGTGTTTACGTTTATAGGCTAATTATGTATGGCAGCTTTGGACCACCTGCAAGTTAGACTTGATAAAGGTAATAAAGGTAAGGAACACGCTGGATGCAGACCGCTTCAACAGGTTCGTTTGAAAATGTTTAGGGGAGGCTTATTTTTAGCAATGGACCATGTAGCTGATGATGATGTATACTTCCTCATAACACATTTACAATGTTTACACCTTTACCCTTACAGGCACCTGTCATGCGAGCTTGTTTTGCGCCGATACGGTAGCATCACGCTGACACGCGGAGGTCGCCGCTAGCGCGTACAAATGTCACCACACAGCTGACGAGCAGTGGTCTCGAACCTACCGATTTTGTCGGTATTTTTACCGATATTGGGTCTGTCCTACTGAAATACCGAAGTTAATATCCCCGTTTTCTTCTATATTTTACGATTCCTTGGTTATATATGTTACTGTTTGGGGCGTCGGGGGGCAGTACTTTTAAAGGGGCGGTAAAATTTGTTTAATCTGTTTACTTTGATGACGGGGGGGGGGTGTACGCGTGACTCTGAAATGACTTTCTTTTGGTTGAATAGTTTGAAATAAAGAGATTTTATTGAATATTGCTTGTTTTTTTTGCTCATACTGATTTTTGATCCAAATATACCAATTTTACTTGGCAACTCTACCGATTTCCGAGACCTCTGGTGACGAGTCGCACCCGAAGTTCGATCACAGTCATACGTGCTTGCAAGCTCGTATGATGCGCTCGTATGGGCACGTGTCATGCTAGCAATACGAGCATATACGCGCGGAAACACAATTAACGTACAAACTCATTATTTACTATGTTTATAAGTAATACTGCCTCGGTGGCCTAGTTGTATTATGGTACGACTGCAATGCTGAGGTCTCGGGTTCGATTCCCGGGTCGGGCAAAGTGATATTGAGTTTTTCTATTCAGTATCAGCTCGGAGTCTGGAATTTGTGCCCGATATGGCGATAGGCTCGCCCCCTATCACATCATGGGACGGAATAACGGCGAAAAGTGGGTGCACTAGTTGCGCCTCTGCCTACCCCTTCGGGGATAACAGGCGTGAGTGTATATGTATATGTATGTACAAAGAAAGTCTAAAATATCTTACTACACTTAACTTTACCGTTACACCGTAAATCGTTTAAAAATACTTTAACAACTTTGTAAAGATACCAAACAACTGTGATTAGTATCAGAATAGTTCATACTGTGCTGTTAGTAATGTTCTAAATCTAGGTCTTAACTTATCTGGAGCATCTAGGCTTGTTGCTTCAGGCATTTCGCGAGATTGCTACCTGCTAGTTACTATTTTGTTGCTACGGCCATTAGTGGTTAAAAAATTGAGATATTTTAATCCGAAATAGTAAACTAGAAATTTTAAGTTCATTTTCCCTCTGTTTAACTTTGATTTATGTTGATCGAGTATCGTAATTTCTACGCTGGACTATCTTTGTATATAGCACAGTAGTAACAAAGAAGTACCTACCTACTTAAAAATGTCCACGCTTACATTCTTGGAGGGGTGACAGAATGCACTAGCACCTAAGCTTAATGAGTTAATCTTGCTGTCTGTATAATGTAACTGATTAATGCAAAACCAACTATATTTCTTGTTGCAGATAGAACCAAGGCCGTAAATAACTACATTGTTTAAGGTAAGAACTGGACAATTAATCTATAAATAATATGTAATAATAAAGCTGTAGAACCGGTGTGCCTGTACATATAAAGAAATGTGATACAAAACAAAGGGTAACTAAAGAAGAGTAAGGGTTGCGAGCGCCTTCTGCACTCACCCAAAAGACCGGTGTTCTTTCATAAGCCGACCCTCGTCAGGCTAGAAAGAGACAGGGACAAAAAAAAATTAAAAAATAAAGAAGGGTAATGGAAAACAAATCAGCGATTCTTATAATAAAATTCTTTTCTGTGTCAGTTTTTCTGTTTATTTGTTACTGCACATCTCCGAAACTAATGAACGGATTTCGATGAAATCTGGCACACGGGTAAATCATATCCTAGATTAACACATAGGCTTTAGGGAAAATATAAAGCGGGACTTTTATACTCAAAACTATTCAACGCGGGCGGAGCTGAGGGCAAAAGCTATGATATCAATATTGTCAAAAGAATTCAACATCCCAATGCTAAAAGATTTACATTCACATATTACCTTTACTTTAATTAGTGTTTACATACGAGACCTAATCATTAGGTTGTCTAAGTTATTACCTAGATTAGATAAAGCTGCAAATATTTTAACTCTGTCTTCCTTTATTCGCATTTACATGATAATGTGTGCTTAATTTTCTTAGTCTATTCTCTATGAATTTATATAATAAAAGTAGTACATTTACTTACTTAAGAGGAAAGACGTTTATTGAGCGAAGGAGTGCTTATGTAGTTTTAGTTATTTTATGTTATGTAGTTAGTTGTGTTTCTGTTTGAAGGACATTGTAGCCAGTGTAACTACAGGACATAATGAGACTTAACATCTTATGTCTCAGGATGACGAGCGCAGTGGAATGCCACACAGTACTTTGTAACTCAAGGTGCTGGATGGTGTTTCTATTGTTTATGGGTGGTCGTATCGCTTACCATCTGGCGAACGGCATGCTCGTCATTCGGTGCAATAAAAAAAAGGAAACCTTTACATAATATCGTGAATTTTGGTACATCATAATAATAGAGCAGGCCTGATTCCAGCAGTGTTATCTATCTTGCATACAAAATTATATAATTCAGGCATTGATGTATTAGGGTTTTTAATACATCAATGAATTCAGGGTTATTTTTTACAATACGTTAATAAATGAAACCACATACTATTATGTGCCTCTGATAACATTGTGGCAAAAATCATCCATTAAAGTGAAAATTTTCATAAAAAATTTTAATTTTACTTTCATGATGTTTTTATCATTTTGTAGTTTAGTGCGAATATGGCGTGTGCGTGAGTGTTCTTCTGACTGAAAGTGTAATGTTGCCACTGCGACGAATCCTCTTATACTAGCAGTAGTGGCGTTAGGAGATGTAAACTCAAAGTTACTTTTTATTGATATTTACTTTGTTCGAAACTTACACTTTTTTATTTTACATCCAAAGTTAAAATAACTTAATGGAAAGTGTTATTTTCAAGAAGATAAGTACTGGTGGTACATCTCTCATACTAATGGTAGGTCTCTCATATTATGTAAGAGTCCGTCTGGGTAGTTACCACTTCAATGTCTATTTCTACCGCCAAACAGCAGTGTGCATGCACTGTTGTGTTTGGGTTTGAAGGACGTTGTAGCCAGTGTAACTACAGGACATAATGAGACTTAACATCGTATGTTTCATTGGAATGCCACACAGTACTTTGTAACTCAAGGTGCTGAATGGTGTTGCTACTGTTTATGGGCGGTCGTAACGTTTATCATCAGACGAACGGCATGCTCGTCTCGTTCTTCCATGCAATAAAAAATTACCCTATATATTATATTATTGTAATATACCGTCGTCGATTTACGTGCACTATTCTGAAATTCGGAACAAAATACACATAAATTAATCGATAAAAACATTACGCTCTCATTGCCCGCCCTACATGACATATCGATAAAACCAATGAGAGAGCACGCGGCGATGACTGACGTTTTAATTAAAAATAATTTATTTGTAACATAAAAACTCGTAACTTTGTTCGGCCCATCACTGGCGCCGCTTTGAATAGTGTTACACTTCTCTATTGTGTGTGGCAATTATCGATAGAATGCATACAATGTTTTGTTAAGGCAATTAGATTTTAATTATTTTATTTAGTTTGGTGCGTTTTGTTGAAAGAGATTTTTGAATACATCTTTTTAATTTGTATTTGTTACTACAATTTAATAATGTTTCGAACATTGAGTACAAATGCGGAAGTTCGTATAATAAAGTAATAAAAATTACAAGTAGAGGAGACCGGGGATAGTCGACCAATTTTCGGCTTGGACGCTTATATTTTTTAGGGTTTAGTATACAATGTCAAAAAAATCTATAGGTTCGATAGGTAAACTTATAAGCTTTCGAAAGAAATACCGAACACCTTTCGATTGTTTATAACATAGGCTACAAAAGCCATTTTGTGAAACTAGAAAATCATGTCAACCTGCCCCATGCCTGGGGTTGGTGGACTATTCACTTGGGGTAAATTGACCTACGAAGTGATTGGTATAAAATACGGCAATAAAATCAAAGACAACTCAACAAATACTTATTTACTATAATCGATGTGCCTTATTGAGACAAAATGTCAGTAAAATTTACATAATTTACTTATAATTTGTCACTTTTTGTACTATATTCGTTATTGGGGCGGAAACAAAATCCTACCACTAGCAGAGGGTTTACTGTTTCGATTAGTTATTTTTTTGTAAATCCACATGGTTTTAAAATAACAAACTTTTAATAAATTAGACAAAAAACTCACTTTATTCCATGTGACGAATATTTCGATTACTACTTAGTACATTTTCTAGGTAGTCAACTAACCCCAATACAAAGTTTGTTTACCAGCCCCAAACAACTTTTTTTTTATTTCAACCACATGTGAGTACCTCAAAACTGTGTCGAAATATAAAAAAAATACACTAAAATAATCATCAATAACCAAACTTTTACTTTAAATTGGTTGAGAGCAAATAGCATCGAGTATAAAGGCTTCAATACAAATAATATTAACACGTTCGCGGACAGAACGAGATTATACATCCTAATTTGAGATTTTGATATGGCACAACGTACAATGACGTTCAAATGAAAAATATTATTTACGACAGATCGTTCATTTCCGATGAACTTTCAAGTTAAAATCCTATTGGATGTACCTTGTGTCACAACACGTGAAATACCCGACACCTTACTGTCACGTACAAGCAAGTTTTAACCATTTCAAATAAGTGCTGTTGATAGTGTGCGGTAACGGTACGCACACCCGCACAACGTGTTTATACGTCCCCCGCGCCTTCCGCGCTCCTACATCCAGTGCGGCAGCGTCACGGCAGCGGTGCGTTCGCGTTCTTGTGACAATTTCGTAGCGTATAGTAATTTTTACCGAGACAAAACATGGTAAATTTATGTTATATCATGTATTTTATTGTTATATGACTGTAGACTATATTATTATACTGTGAATTAATAAGCTTATTGTATGAAATTGATGTCTATTTCGTTATTTTATTTGTTTTGGATAGATAAGCTCAATACATAACTCATGAGGATTTTTGATGATTCCGACAACTCTAGCGAGGTGGATCCTTACCAGGATAATGATGGATACTTTGGTTCGGATAAGGATTTTGACCCACAAAGAAATAAATCATATAGTGATAGTTCTTATTCTTTTAATTACCGACAGTAATCGACAGAAACTACTACTAAGTTTCAATCAAATTCGGTTGGCACTTCGACTCAGAACCCCGATACCAATGTTATTTTTAAATCTAGTAGCGATGAAGACGGTACACAATCAGCTGGGAGTGACGTTCACGAAGCATTAAGAACATACTATCACCTCAAACCCTTACCCTATCACGTTTTCAAGAGGACGGTGCAGGCTATGGCTCGAATTCCTCGGAAGATATTTTTCCCCTAGCCAAACGTTTAAAGTTGGTTAAATCTCCAATTATGACCGTATGACCTACTGGGATTCAAAGCTTCAATTAGATGATTCAAGAAAGACGTAGGTTCTCGGAACCTGAAATTATTGGATTATCCTATCAATGTGGCATTAAATTCGACAAATCTGGTACAAATATCAACCTCATGAGACGACTTAGGATAAACCACCTTCACACAACGTCTCTTAAAACGGGAGATTGGGTTTTAACAACTTCATCACTAATTTCTGATGTATTGGCTGAAAATTATGAGAATGCAGGTGAATTGAGATCCCTTGACAAACTACCGCCTTTATTCGACGAGTCTCAAAATGTAACATTGACTTAAATAGGAAATTTAACACCAATTAAACAATTGCAAAATTACTCATAATGACGTTGTGATGCTACTGGTTACATTAGTATAATATGATGTGCCAGAACGTATATATACGTTGGACGTTATTATACGTTGTGTCCGTACACGTTTCGAATTTTTTATTTATTATGACAGAACGTACGCAAACGTTGACGTGATAAAACGATTATGTCATGGTGTCTTTAAACCATACAATATCATGGGACTCTACGTACTCATACGTCATATAACTTTGTATGGACATTTTCTGTGTCAATCTAGAACACCGACTCAAGTGGTAGCGTCCGCGAACGTGTTAAGAGGTAAATAATTACTCATAGGTATTATTTTTCGATAAATCTTTTTTTCTCCCGGATTACGTGCGCCTGCGGTGCCGCGTTTGCGGTGAAGATTCGTAAACAGTTAACGGTTTTTTGTGTATATCAGGACAACGCAACACTATAAAATAGCTCGAGTTATTGACGGTTATTCATCCTGCCCCTATCGCCAACCATTCCCGGTCTCCCCTATGTCCCAATGAGTAAAGTTTTACGTTACCAGTCTGTAAATAAAATATTATGAAAACTGAAGTATTTGATATATGGATCGTATCTTGATACCCCAGGGTTTCACAGCAGGCGATTAAATTGACCAGCGGCTGTATATTATATTTATGTCATTTTGACCCAAACATTACTTTACTTCCTCTTTGTACAAATTATATTATCCAATAAGAGTTATTACGATCTCATTCTCAACATTTCGCTTGAAGTGCATTTTATAATATATATATGCTGAATCATCATTAGAAAAACTACCTTGCAGAAATAAAAGAAGCTTATTTAAGTTTTTTTTTTTTTTTGTACAAAAAGAACAGGCAACTTATAAGAAAAAAAACAAAGCGTATATCCGTTTCATTTCACGCAGAATGTCGGTCACAATCAAGATTAATAAAACGTAGCACAAATCATGAACGGACCGAATCAGATGGAGCGGAAGGCCTGTGTTCCCACGCGTGCCGGCAACCTTGCGCTTACTGATCGGATGGGGATACAGTGGTGGCGATAGCGATAAGCGGAAGCGATTCAGTAGTTTTGGCGTGTGTATTTTTTTCGTGGAATTGTATTTGCTTTTTTATGTTTCATGAATAATATTGGTTTGGAGTGTATAGTTTGCCAAAATATTATTAGGGTTCTACAGTTAAAACCACAGATGTTTATTGAAAGGTTGTTGAGAACTTTATCTATATCTTTTAATTGTGTTATAAAACGCACCGTTAAAAAGCAAATTTTATAGACTTGTTAAAAGTATAAGTTAAAACTTGCTATTAAGATAAGCTTCTCTGAACGCCGTTAAATCTCTGACGGTATTTACGTTTCATTAATTCTCATTACTCAATATTTACCATGCAAGCTCTTAAAAAGTATTTACATAAGAAATCTCATTCAATGCCTAACCCATGCCCTTAACATTCATCTATATTTGCATAATCTCCGGGCGATGTTTGAGATTAACTAAAGCGATCACGACTTGAGTTCTATATACCGTTTTATTAATTATCATACAAACTGTATGTTTGGGAGATTGTCTGGGTGTTTATTTGAGTTTATTTTAATAAATTGAAGATATTGATATATTTATTTAAATTAACTTATTATATTTGTATTGAAATATAGTATAAAGATTTTATATGCTGCTTAAATACAACTATAGATTTAGTGGCTTATTAATAAAGTAACTGTACGTCATACGTGTACACAAGAGCTCTAATAAAATTAATTAAAAAAAGGCTTACGTCTCATCTCTGAACGTACGGCAGAGAGACAACTAATATACCAAGGGTTCCTTATGCATATTTCCATCCCATAACTCACCACTCATTTATGCTCACCAATACAAATTTTCTTTCCCTTTTTTAATTTTCTTTTTCATTTCACATGGACACTTTTGGCGATCTTTATGCGTTGGTATTGTTTGCATTTAATATTATGTATCGTTTATTTATCATAAATTTATTGTTATTATTATTATTTTATTTTTTAAACTACACCTCCGTGCGCTCTCGTCGTCTGGTCGGGTCTATGGAAGATCAGTGGGTCGCGGCTAGCCCGCGGCCGCTCGCTGAATAGATCCGTTTGCACACAAGCAACGACATTCGGAACAATGCACTCAACGTTGCTAGTTTTATTTTTAATTACCATATTATTATTGTTTTTTTCTTTTCTCGTTTTTTTTTGTAACTGTGTTTTGTTCGTTTTGTTTTGCTTTTTTGTTTATACTTTTTGTAACTTGTAAATTGTGTGCAATAAATGTCTTATTATTATTACTATAATTATAACTTGAAAGGCAACGGGCTTATTATCAAACCCTTGAGGATATAATATGAGTAATGCGTTGAATAGACATCACGTATTTTTACATAGATGATAAATGTATTAGATCATCTCCCCTAAAGATTTCCAGACGGGCCTGTCAAAAACGGCCCGCATCTGGCCATTAGATACATGGATATATTTTATTTTACAAGGAAATCGAACTTAAGACCAACCCGATTTAACAAACCAATCAACGAGGCAATAATTATAATTTTTTTAATGCATATAATGACGAGATGAGCATGCCGTTCGCCTGATAGTAAGCGATACGACCACCCATAAACAGTAGCAACACCATCCAGCACCTTGAGTTACAAAGTACTGTATAGCATTCCACTGCGCTCGTCATCCTGAGACATAAGATGTTAAGTCTCATTATGTCCCGTAGTTACACTGGCTACAATGCCCTTCAAACCGAAACACAACAGTGCATGCACACTGCTGCTTGGCCGTAGAAATAGACATTGCGGTGGTACCTACACAGACTCTTACATATGAAACCTACCACCAGTAAATTAATAATAATAATATACTCTCTATTCACTAAATTACCTACCAAGAACTCGCTATCTCCTATCACTATGTACGCTATATTATTTTGACGCTGAGCTTTAGAGCAGCTGTTTTACTTAATTAGAACAGGATTTTAGTAGTGTCATATATTTGATAAGGAAGGAACGGTTATGGCTTCAGAGAAGTAAGTTGGTAGTATTTGCTATTTAATGGGCATTATATAGAGTTGTTAATAGCTACTAATAATTATAAATACTTTCTAGGGTATAAAATTGTAATGTTATAATAAATTGATATCGAATAGCGGCTTATTTTTATTTAGGCCACCTTGATAGCAAAATATGTGTGTGGTAGAGTGTCATATTAAGATAAGGGGGCCATATTCCGTATACGGAGGCATATCCGTCTTTTTTTAATTACGGGCAATCTAATACGTCGCGATAGCCTAGTTGGGATTGGAACGGACTGCCGAGACGAATGACCTCAGTTTCAATACCCAAGAGCATACACCTCTGACTTTAAAAATAAAATGTGTGTATTCTTTGTGAATTATCGCTTGCTTTAACGGTGAAGGAAAACATCGTGAGGAAACCTGTATACCTGAGAAGTTCTCTAAATTTCGAAGGTATGTGTAGTCTACCAACCTGCACTAGGCCAGCGCGGCGTGGTGGACTAAGGCCTTAACCCTCTAAGAATACACACTAACCTAGCTTTAGAAATGTCGAAAGTACTTTCGCAAAAATAAATAAATTAAGATACGGCGTTGAGCCGACTTCATACAGATATCAAATCATAACTTACCGCTGATTCTATGTTTTTAAATTAATGAGATTTATTTGTGAATTTTGAAGTACCTACCGACTATTGTTTAAATAATTACTATAATAATTAAAAGAAAGTGCCTTCTTAATTTAATTTGAATTTCGAATAATGTTTTAGGCCGTATTTTATCGGCTTTAGATCTTATTTATTTTTTCTTCCAGACAACAAAATAATTTAAATTTCGAACGGCTTTTTTCCAGCCATTTAAAGTTGTTGTATTCAAATTTCATTTTTAAAATACGCATCTAACATCACGGCTCTATCCCCTTTCATGGATAGGCAACGTTGTATCTAATCCAAGTTTCGCCAGCTATGTTCCATCGAAATAGAGGGCTAGTCTATTGCCATTTACCAGGCATGGACTCCAGACTCCTAGCTGATACTGAACAGAAAAACGCAATCTCGTGTGTCGCGACCTGAGGATCAAACTCGATATTTCAACGCGGCAGTCTTAACGCGTATAGGGGTGGTTGCGGACGACAACTTAGACGTGAGTCGGAGGAAGCCCGCAGCCGTCCCTAATGCGCCGAAGATGGCCACCGCGGAGTTTTGGTTAGTATGCCGTGCGGTGTACATAGGTTAGGGACTCGGCCCGGCGGTCGCCCGACGTTTTCCATCTTTCCGGGCGGCTCAACGTCGGGTCGTAAGGTACGGTGAACCCAACATAACCGCTCAGTCGTTCCCTTGAACACTGGGCGGTAGTAATAAGTCACTTTCTCCGCGTCAACAAAAAAAAAACAAAAAAAAAAGTCTTAACGCGTATGGACAGTCACCAGCATGAGCAAATTCAAAATTTCAAATTGCCTACATACTTTTGTGTTCTTACAATTTTTTTCCTCTTCACACAAATAAAACAAAAGAGATTTGCTTTACTTTATATGCAGTTTTTCATCACTTTAACGTAACGCGTATATAGGCGATTTGAAAATTTGTACAGATATTTATGCTTCTGACTGTACGCAATTATGCTACGCCACCAAGGTAGTTATTAATTACAATATAAACGAAATTGGTAGCAATAATGTATGATATCTTTCGGAAAAACCGTATGATTAATTCGACGGTCCCATAGAACAAAGTCGTATATGCAAAATGTTAGCTTTTCAGTAGAGCGTTTCGAAAGTCTAAATTAATTGTGAAAATCACAAGTTATACATGAAGGAAACATTATCTATTAGGGTTCAGTAACAACTTTGAACCTAATGTGTGAAAATAGCACTAATTCGCACATGAATACAAACTTACGACTTTCTAAGCGCTCTACTGAAAAGCTAACATTTTGCATATACGACTTTGTTCTATGGGACCGTCGGATTGTTATTTCTTACTAAGCCTATGGCGTCCTTATCGCAATTTCCATTTAGAAAGAAACATCTAATCTTTAGTTAAGTAGGTATGTCATATACTGCCTTGGTGGCGTAGTTGTATTACGGTACGACTGCACAGCAGAGGTTTCGGGTTCGATCCCCGGGTCGGACAAAGTGATATTGGATGTTTCTATTCAGTATCAGCTCGGAGTCTGGAATTTGTGCCCGATATCACGATAGGTTCGCCCCTTATCACATCATGGGACGGAATACGCACGGCGAAAAGTGGGAGCATTTTGTTGCGCCTCTGCCTACCCCTTCGGGGATAAAAGGCCTGAGTGTATATGTATAATTAATAAAACTCTTCTTGATATTAGGCAAAGACCGTATAGAGATTAAGGTGTCTTAGGTTCGATTCGAGCATTATTTTCTATTGTTTTTATTTTTTCCGGGAATGGTTTTGGAAAGAGGTTGTCGTTGTGCAAATAGTTGATGTTTGAAACTATTCCAATCATATCTTTTTTTTTTTTTTTATATGGCCATCTTCGGCTCATTAGGGACGGCTGCGGGCTTCCTCCGACTCACGTCTAAGTTGTCGTCCGCAACCGCCCCTGCGCGTACCGCGTTTTTGCGGTCCTTTTTCCTGTTGCGGGGGCTCAGAAGCCCCCGAAACACCGTATCGTGTCCGCCTGTTGGTGTCCGAGGCAGCGTGAGACACGCTGCCTCGGACATGTCCATCACGGGGGTCACAGAAGTTGGCTAGACTAATGGGTGGGCGGCACGTCCCGCCCACCCGTGACCCCCGGAGGCCCCTATTAGTCGCCTTTTACGACAGGCAGGGGATACCGTGGTGGAATTCTCCAAACGCCCCCAATCCACAGGGCGGGAGACGTCGGTCAGTCGTCCACCCGACGCCTCCTACGTCTCGTCTGGCGGCGGGAGGGATCACCACTGCGCTGGCGATCCCTCTCGGCACTCTCCTTCCGCGAGAGGACTGCCTCGCAGAAGTGGGCCACCGCCTGCCAGGCCTCCCGGCCGCCGACCATGGAAGCGACCACGGCCGGCAGCGAGAGGTCTTCTCCGACGACTGTTCTGAGAGCGCTGCGTTCTTCATCCCAGGCTGGACAACACTCCAACGTATGTTGGGCCGTGTCCATTGGGCAGTTGTCACAATAGTGACACACGGCCGACTCCTCTATCCCTACCACCCGAAACAGGAACTCACCGAAGCAGCCATGCCCGGTGAGCACCTGCGTCAGGCGGTATGTTGCCGCTCCGTGGCGCCTGTCCAGCCATTCGGCAAAGACAGGACGCACTGCCTCTACGACACGGTGCCCCCACGACGGGGCCTCCAGCCTGAGACGCCACTCCTCCACGGCGGCTCGCCGTAAGGCGGCCCTCTTGGCCTCCACCTCCTTCAGGGCCGGACGCTCCCCACGACTGAACGCCTCCTCCCGCCAATGAAATACATCGGCAAGGGATTTGGCGTCCAGGTCCCAGGGTAGAAATCCGGCCAATAGGCAAGCCGCCTCGAAAGAGACCGTGCGGTACGCCCTGACCGCCCGCTGCGCTAAAGCTCTCTGCGGGGCGCGCAGAAGGGCGACGCAGGGGCGGCCCAGGGAGTCAGCCCAAACGGGGCTGCCGTAAAGGGCTATGGACCGCACGACTCCGTGATACAGCCTCCGGCAAGGGAAGCCAGGACCTTCCAGGTTGGGCAGCAGGCGGGAAAGAGCGCCCGCTGCCCGGGACAATTTTGTCCTCAACTCCTTAAAGTGGGTGCGGAATCGCCATCGGCTATCTAGGACTAAACCCAGATACTTCATGCTAGAGCCGATGGGGATCCGCACCCCCCCAACGACGATGCCGGCACCGGCCGGTGGCCCTCTCCGAGGTCCGTGAAAACACACGGCCTCGGTTTTCTCGTAACAAGTCACGCCGACGCCCCGGAGATTGGAACCACGGAGCACCCAGTCGTACCCGATGTTCCACAGGAGAGGGCCCAAAACCGAGCCCTGTGGAACACCGCACGACATCGCTCTTCGGTGCCACCCATCGGCGCCCGGATACACCACGTGCCTGTCAGACAGGTACGCGTGCACCAGACGCCGGAGATAGGGCGGCACCACGTGGTACCGCAGTGCCTCGTGGATGCAGGGCCAGGGCAGCGAGTTGAATGCGTTGGAAATGTCCAACGACACCGCTATCACTACACTGCCTCTGGCCACTGCATCCTCCGCCTGTGCCTTCACCCGCCGAATCGCGTGGACAGTGGAACGTCCCCTCCTAAATCCAAACTGCTCGTCGGCCAGATTTGGTCCGACCCTATCAAGGTGCTCGACGAGGCGGGTATGAATGATGCGCTCAAAGAGCTTTGCCACCTCGTCGAGCAACACGATGGGCCGGTAGGCCGACGGCGACTCTGCGGGTCGTCCCCCCTTCTTCAGCAGGACGAGCTTCCCGGTTTTCCAACGCACCGGGAAGACGCCCTGCTCCAAGCAGGCGGTGAATAAGCTGCGGAGCCTCGGGCCCAGGTACTCGAGGGCTAGCACCCAGGCTTTCCCGGGGATGCCATCGAGCCCTGGGGCCGTGTTTTTGCTCCGCAGCCGAAGCACTGCCGCCCGCATTTCAGCGTGCGAAACCTCCGAGATATCCCTTGCCGGATTCTCACTCGACGATGACGCCACATCCGGTGGCGCCATCGGTGGAGGAGTGAACTCCACGGTGGCCGGGAACAAGGCCGCGACGACGTTGGCCAGTAATTCTGGCCGGAGACTCTGCGACAGCGGGGGCGCCGCTGGGCGAAGCTTCTTCATCACCATCCGGTAAGGGCGCCCCCACGGGTCCCTGTCGAGAGTCCCCACGAACGCCTTACGTGCCGCGACCTTGGCCCCATGAATGGCCACCCGCAGCGCTCTCTTTGCCTCTTTGTAGAGGCCATAGAGCCGCCGCTCCTGGTCTGCGTGGTTTTCGTCTCGGAGCCGGCGACGACGATGCCTGGCGTATCGGCGGCGCGCAGCAACGCACGACGCGCGCAACTGCGCTAGCTCCGCCGACCACCAGTACACCTGTCGCACCGGCGAACGGCGGAGAGCTCGGGGCATGCCGGCGTCGCAGACATCCGACATTGCCACCCCGAACCACTCCGCCTCCTGCTCAACCCGTACCGGACCGTCCGGCACGGGGAGCCACGACATGACCAGAGCGGCCAGCACTAGGGCCTCCCCATCGAGGCGACGAAGCGCCCACCGCGGGCCGTCCTGATTTGGGGCACTCGGTACACCACCGGACTGGACACTCGGGGACGCGGAGACGCCGAACCTGATGTAACGATGGTCCGACAACGTCTCCACGCCCACGAGGACTCTCCAGTCCCGGACACGGCGTGCGACGGCGGCACTCGCAAACGACAGGTCTATAATGGACCCGCCGTTGTGCCGCACGCACGTGTCCACCGACCCCCTGTTCAGGACGACCAGGCCGACAGAGATCGCCCATTCCTCCAGGACCCGACCACGACCGTTCGTCACCGGCGAACCCCAAGCCACGGACTTGGCGTTGAAGTCGCCGGCGACGACCGCCGGGTGAGGTTGGCCTTGTTCCACCAAGGCCCCCAGCCGAACGAGGAAAGACTCAAATTCGGCGAGGGGTCTGTTGGGAGAAAAGTACACTCCTACTATCCAAATGTCTCCCAACAGAACCGCCACGCATCCCCTGTCCTTCGCTACTTTTTCGAAGGGTGGGGAGCCAGCGGCGCCCCGGCTGATGATGGCCACCAAGCCGTCAAGGTCCCCCGCCCAGTTATCCCGGGGGGGGACAAAATACGGCTCAGCGACCACGGCCACTTGCACCGACCACTGCGCCAGGCTTTGGGACAACAGGTCCTGGGCACTGGCACAGTGGTTGATGTTCGCCTGGAGGAAACTTAGCTCCATTATTGGGCGATCTCTACCACATCCATCGCGGCCCCTTGCGGTGGGCTCGCTGACTGCGGCTGGGTCGTAGCCCCAGCGGCAGCAGCACTTCGTATCCCGTCGCGGCGCCTATCGCGACGGGAGGGGGCGGGACACGCCTTCCCGCCCACCGGATGCTTGGCGGGCCTCCCTGCGGCCGCGCAGACTGCGCAGTTCGGCGCGGCCTCGCATCCGCGGGCTTTGTGGCCCGGTTTGCCGCAGCGATAACAGAGATCGCTGCGGTCCGGTCCTCCATTCCAATCATATCTACGATATGAAAAAGTGTTTTGCATCGACCGCAATTTCGAGATATAGACAGGAAGAGGAATATTTAAAGACTAATTATATAACCGTTACATCATTATAAAAATATGAATTAATTGGTCCAATACCATCTGCAGTTCGTTAGATGATAATTTGTATCGTCATCTGTCGGAAAGCCCGCTAATAAACTTTATAAAGTCACGAGAGATAACGATTTATAACTTTGATTACATACACAGTTATTATAACTTCCTTTTGTCTACGGCTCTGTACGCGGAAACCAGTACTCAAATTTCAAAGAATTAAATAAAATTTAAATAACTCCGATACACAACACCTATAAAAAATATAATAGTAAAAGTGTTGATTTTATTTTTCCAAACTTTTTAAATTACTATATTCTCCATCATGGGTCCTTGTTACTCAACTATCTAACACTTACTCGTTGAGACTATTCTTGTGAGTCCACATACGCTATATCTGCTATAAGTTGCTAAAGAGTTGGGTATCCCGCAGACTACTTGATGCTGTAGCAACAGATAAGGGTTAACATGTCTTAAAAATATTACCGAAGTCACAGTACACCCAATTTTAAATCCATCGGAGTTGTGAAAGTTGGAAATGAGCTGATAATCTTCAAACGCCTGAACAGATCTTAAATTATAGCTAAGAACCATCTCGATCACATCAGCTTTCCACTATAAAAAACCGCATCAAAATTAGTCCATTCGTTTCAGAGCTACGATGCCACAGAGAGATACAGATACACAGACACACAGATACACACCATAAACTTATAACACCTCTCTTTTTCGGTTCGGTTTAAGAAAGAATGCAATCAAAGGATTTAAATGCATTATAAACGAAAGGAATGTTAGTAATTACAATCGACATAAATAATTAAAATCCCAAATTAGTTCTGCCTATTACGCTTTCAACAACATACGAAATAAACTTGAATACCAAGAAAGGACATCGGTTGCTTTTTAATATTAAAACCAAACGAATACACGCGGGCGAAGTCGTGAGCAAAACCTAGTTTTGGTATATACTAACAAAATGAATGGCATTCTTTTAATTCATAATGTACCTAACTGTAGATTTTATTTTTACAACTAAAATTATCCAGTTGATTTATTTGTAGCTATGTTTATGATGTTTTACAAACACATGTTGTTTTTATGCCTCTGAATATGAGACGAGCGAGTGAATCGCCAAAGTCATAAATGGCAGCAATGTAGCTCGTGCCGTTACAAATTATTACAAGACATTTCTCATCTCATCAACCTAACATAAAAACAATGGTGCAGCTTGCTGGAGCAACTATTAGAAGCGAAACTAACACACATGACCATTATCCTAGAAGAGCTATGCAGTGGTGCAACTAGAATGCCCACTTTTCGCCATGCGTATGTCGTCATGATGTGAAAGAGAGTGGCATACGCTTACGCCTTTTATCCCCGAAGGAGTAGACAGAGGCGCAACTAGTGCACCCAATTTTCGCCGTGCGTATTCCATCCCACAACGTGATAGGGGGCGAGCCTGTCGTCATATCGGGCACAAATTTTAGACTCCGGGCTGATACGGTTTAGAAAAACCCAATATCACATTACCCGACCCCGGGATCGAGCCCAAGACCTCAGCATTGCAGTCGTACCGTAATAAAACTACGCCACAGATGCAGTACAGAATAACCTTATTACCATATCGGTCACGAATCAGACTCCGATCTGGAATCAGCAGAAAAGCCCAATATCACTTTTCCCATCCTAGGATTCTAACCTGGAACCTCAGAGTAATGTCGTACCGCGCACGCAGTACAACTACCAAAGCAGTCAACAATCAGTTTAAGGGTAATGTTCTTGGGCCACAATACCACGTCTGCGCAACACCTAAAGCCCGAAAAACGTTGATTCTATCACAGACTCATAGGGTGGTATTAAAATCAATCTCACGTTTATTTTATTTTATTGATTGTAGAAAACTTGCAGCTAATACAAATAATAATATATCATCGATGAAGTACCAATACCTCCTAACTGACAATTTAGTCTAAAATTACTTTTTTATTACAATAGGCATAAAACTCATATTCGCATGGATTGAATTAACTTCTATCCGTAATTTCTTTACCAGTAAGCTTCTTGAGCTTTGTGAAAACATCTACTTAGTGACACAATTCATTCGTTCGTACGTATTTAACAGTTTTTTTCTTTCGGATGTAAAATTTGATTCTCAACACTTAGGAGGTATTGGTACTTCATCGACGATATAAGATTATAATAGTAACAGAAGGCCAATTAAAAGTTTTCACTGATAGGTTGGGTACACACATAAACCTGAAGAGTTTGTTTGTTTGTTTGTTTGTTTGAACGCGCTAATCTCAGGAACTACTGGTTCGAATTGAAAAATTCTTTTTGTGTTGAATAGACCATTTATCGAGGAAGGCTATATGCTATATAACATCACGATGCAACTATTAGGAGCGAAGAAATAATGGAAAATGTGAAAAAAACGGGGAAAATTATTCATCCTTGAGGGCTTCCATTGCGTGCGCTGCGAAAACGGTTCAAGATACCAAAAATATATGTATGAAAGAATTATTCCTCTTGAAATGATCTAAAAAAATGTCCGCGACAGTATCTGTCTATCTTTTAAGATTAACTCACTAGAATCGTTTTTATGGTAATGAAATTTGGTCGAAATTAATGCATTATTTGTTAAGAGTTGTAGCAACGTCATAGTCATAGAGTGATTCAACGGGAAGGTTTTTATGTACTTTTAGCCCGGAAAAACTTATTAACGCGGGCGAAGCCGTGGGCAAAAGCTAGTATTATATAAAATTCAAACATCATAACTATTATAAATTGACTTAAACAACGCAAAGAACGGAACTCAGAGGAAGAATGCATCGCTCATAATTCTCTTAAGTATTGGAATACTTGTGCAAAAAAGATCTAAATCCATGTTGTACATTATATTGTTAAATTCATTGCTGGCTCTTTTAAAGAAGGTATTTTTGCAGTAGATTGTGTTTGAGTAAAGTCTCAAGTAGATATTTATAAATTGAACTATTTAATAAACCAAACTTGAGCTGCCATTTAATAGCTTCTCAACTGAATCGATGCTGTTAATAAGCAGAATTCAGGTGTCAAAATCCGGCACATATTGTCACTTAAAATGTCACTTCAGCTGCTGTTAATGTAGGTTTTAGAGACTATCCCGCCTTCACACCCACCACGAAAACTCCTATAAACCAGGATCATTAAACGCATTTTATGACACCAAGCGGTGAAGCTCGGCGAGTCTCAGTGAACACTGGTCTGTCTTTATCCCGCAACGAAATTAATCAAATAGAAAGATAGGGAGGAGTTGGAAATATTATTGTCCACTTCCCTCCATAACAAAGTGGGAGACAGAATAATGAACTAAGGGGGAATTTATATCTTGATTATAGGTAAGGTAGGTTAATGTAGGTTTATATCTTAAGATGCTAACCTTAATTTGACAGTGTCTCAACTGATATCGCACTTCAGAGCGAAATTGAGCTGCTAGATGCAGCTAATACGGCCCTTAGTTTGTATAACCAGTTCCTAAACAATTATTTCAGGTACGCTAAACAACGATCAATACCTAATTAATTTTATCGCAGTCCGAAATCGCAACGGCCATTCACTTGATTAAACATTTCAATAGTTAGAATACTTGTTTATTGAATTATAAAACAGTGTCTGGTGTTTGTGGTATGGTAGAGCTTGAATTGTGGATTTAATTCTTATGGTGTTAGGGATGATATTTCACAACTTTTTTTAATCATCTATAATATAAAAAAAGGTTTTTCTCCGCTTGCTTATTCAATTAATATTACAACTCTATATTTTTATTTATGAGTATATTTCCTCTGACTTGATTATTTATTTATGACTGCCTCGGTGGCGTAGTTGTATTATGGTACGACTGCAAAGATGAGGTCTCTCTCGCCCCTATTACATCATGGGACGGAATAATGGCGAAAAGTGGGTGCACTAGTTGAGCCTCTGCCTACCCCTTCGGAGATAACAGGCGTGAGTGTATATGTATATGTATGTATATTTCCTTCTTCAGATATGGACCTGTCTATAACAGGCTATTATGCAGTGTTCTAAGAAGGATATTGTTAATAAATAACCATAACCTCGAAAAACTTTTAACACATTTAAAACATCCGTAGTACCGCTTCCGCTTATGACTCTCGGTCCTTGTCCACCGCTAACCGCTTCCGCTTCTCACAAAGGCTACTAAACTGTTCCCACGCAGTGGAATGCAGGGGCGTTTTCACACTGCGCGTATAATTAATAGCTAATGAATTCGTTTGGATGCACGGCGCTCGATCGGAAATGTAACCCTAATTAAAGGTTCCGTGAGGTTCCATTCACGAACGGAGTTGCTAAGTGTCACCCTGTTTACTTTGTCGTCTAACGTTTACACATCTATACTAATATTATAAAGAGGAAAGATTTGATTGTTTGTTTGTAATGGATAAACTCAAATACTACTAGACATATATTGAAAATTATTTCACTAATAGCAAGCTACATTACTCCTGAGTGCTATAGGCTACTTTTTATCTCGGGATAATATTTTTATTCCGGAAAATCTATTACACGCGAGCGGAGCCGTTGCATAATTTAAGTATTAAAGGCCATTCCTTAATTTTATCATCCCCCGGAGTGGCAGCGAAAACGCGATTTCTCCCAGCGAAAAAAAAAATAAAAAAAAATTAAAAGTTCAGTCGTTAAAAATAGCCAAATGATACGTGCAATTTGCTTGAAGTTGCGTTAACCCTAGGGTTGAATTAGATCAGATTATACGAGTTAACTCGTTGCATATGCGATTAGTTCTTGTACTATTATAAGACTTTTGATGTTTTTATTTCAATACTACTATTGCGAATCTTAAAATTCTTTTATTAATTGAATACTACATTATCCCTTGGCGCATAGGCATCATCTCAGAATCGGTATTAACACGGACGAACTGCGACCCAAAGCTAGTTCACACTTCAACCATAAGGAAATCACTAGTTATATCTCTACTACTCCTACTACCATCCCTGTATTATATACTGCCCACTGCTGAGCACGGGCCTTCTCTACTACTGAGAGGGTTTAGGCCTTAGTCCACCGCTTAATCGATTAATCTAGAGATGCAACTCTGTAATCCAAGCCGGTATTGTACATACCCATATTCGAGTACAGGAAACTTATTTTTAACTCGGATTGGTCGGTAGATTATCCAAATAATAGGGATTGTGCTGCCTTAAACGGAAAACCAGTATTTTCGGAATTATAATACACAGTATTATTTGAATCCAGGGCACACTCATTTATTAACGAATACTTCCTCTCCGCCCTAGTGTAGAAGCCAACATCGAGGCATAAGTAATGGCGTCGCATCGCGATAATAGCAGTTCAGAAATTGACCCGAACATAACTGATAACCACCACGTCATTGTTAAGAGTGGACAACTACAAAGAAGTATGCACAATTATGATCTGGTGATACAGCATATTTTGTAGTACCTGATATTTTTTTTTTATTATTTTATATTAACAGACCCACCCTTTCTACCAATAGTTCCCAATGTCACAACGTTCTTTTAGCTGTGAAACTAATATTGTCCCTAATCTAAAGTATTAAGTAATCCGAAGGTATTTTAGTAACATTTACCAAAATACCTTCGGCTTTAAATCATAGCACAAGCTAACGCAAGCCGGGCCGGGGCTCGCTCCCGGGGCAGTTTATCACGCGAAGCCGTTATCTTTGTAACTGCGATCCGCTCTGTTTAGCGCAGGTGCGCCCTTCCCGGGGTCGATGATCGCTATGTCTATAATTAATATACTTCGCAGATGATGCAGAAATGTGGACAAACAATTTTTGCAGAAATGTTTGGTATTTGAGGCGTACCTACCGTTTAGAATTCGTAGTTCAGGCAGTAGGTATAGCAAAAAAACGGCGACAGCAAATTCGGATGATCTTTGGTTTTATATTTGGATTAGATTATTTTTTTATTGCATTGAATGACGAGACGAGCATGCCTCATGGTAAGCGATACGACCACCCATAAACAGTAGAAACACCATCCAGCACCTCGAGCTACAAAGCACTGTGTGGCATTCAACCGCGCTCGTCATCCTGAGACATAAGATATTAAGTCTCATTATGTCCAGTAGTTACACTGGCTACAATGCCCTTGAAACCGAAACACAACAGTGCATGCAGGCTACTGCTTGGCGGTAGAAATAGACATTGCGATGGTACCCACCCAGACGGACTCTTACATATGAGAGTTCTACCACCAGTAATGAATAAACCAGTAACATTGTATTATGATTGTTCTCCATGAAGTCTAGGGTAGATTGCTATAAAAAATAAAGAAGACATTCAAACGCAAAAGAAACCAACATCTCACTTTATAATTATTATGAATGCGAAAGTCTGCGAAATGTTTTTGTTTGTCAGTACTATGATACTATTCACCGTACACTCAGTGTATACACCAAGATTCTAAGTTTGAATGAGGTTGTATCTTATTGTGACATTTAGAGATACCTGCAGTCAATAATTATAGACACTTAAGTATTCATAAACAGTTTATTTAGGTAGTTATCGAATCTTTTGTCTTCTACGAACGAATTTTGAATTGAGTTTGAAGGAAGAAGGCAAAACATTCTGTAACTAATATAGGTTTATAAACTGTTTATGTATAAGGCTGTTAGTGTACAGTGTATTTTTCTTTTTTTTCGTGGGAAAAAAACGCGTTATCGCTACCACCACTGGGGGGTGAGTGGATCGGTTATGTTGGTTTCACACAGTCTTACAGCCCAATGTCGACACTCGGGAGTATAGCATCATCCGAGCGAGCATTGGACCGAGTCCCGAACACTATGTACACCCTACACCGGCATACCAACCAAAACCCGCGGTGGCCTTCTTCGGCGCATACGAGACGGCCCCGGGGTATCTTGTTGCACTAAGATAGCTGCACGGGACCGTCCCTGCGCGATGCCGTTACGGCCCTTCTCTATACAAGGGGGCTAAGATGCCCCCACACTCTAAAGGACGCCTTTGGCGTCTACGACAACGGGAGACCGACCACCCGCATTGTCGTCCACCTCGGAGTCGCTGAAATTGGACTGAGCAGCCCCCCGCTGCTCGCCCCACGACTCTCTTGAAGCCCCATTTAGTCGCCTCTTACGACAGGCAGAGGATACCGTGCCGGAACTCTCTAAATGCCCCCAAACCACTGGGCACAGTGTACAGTGTATTGTGTCGTAGTCTAGGCCAACAATTAAACGCCGAAACCTCTTAACGGAATGGGATAAAAGACCATGTCAATGTTACTTCTAATCCCAGAAACGTACATACACCTTCCATTGTAAGTTATGATTAGTTGACTTACTGAATCAGTTGTTATTCTGCTTAGACAAATTATTGTTATAATGATTATGGATAATTTTTCTATTCGCACGAGTTGATAATTCCTAAAAATATACCAATATTTTATTATTAAATCCCATTAAAATCAAAAAAGAGTTCACATTTCAAAACGTTGTTAAACATTTAAATTAATTAATTTACATTTTAAAAAAGTATAAATAATAATAAAAGAAAATAAGCTCACGTAAAATTGTTTAACTGGCTAGTACTTAAACGAGAAAAAAATAAGTGCTACAGGAGAGGAACGACGAAAAACCAACATCTGACGTCATTATCTTAATGATACATAATAATCATAATAAATCAGTCAGCCGACAAACAAAATAGACTTTATCATCCCATCACCGGAAACTGTTATAATCCTGGATTTCATTTACTTGAACAACAAGGAAAATGGCTTTACGATAAGATATTAGTTTTATACGAAGAACAATAAAATATACAAAAATGTTGAAAAAAAGATTCAACCTGAGTGCAATAAAATTATATCGATTAGTTTGTGTGAAAATGTATACTCGCTAGTTTTTACACACATACGCACATACACTCACGCCTTTTATCCTCAAAGGGGTAGGCAGAGAGAGGCGCAACTAGTGCACTAACTTTTCGCCGTGCGTATTCCATCCGATGATGTGATAGGGCGCGAGCCTATTGCCATATCGGGCACAAATACGAGACTCCGCTGATAATGAGAAGAAAAACCCAATATCACTTTGCCCGACCCGGGGATCGAACCCGAGACCACAGCATTGCTCGCGTATCGTAATATAACTACGCCACCGAGGCAGCCTAGTTTTAGTTTGTGCTAACTGAAATAGTGTTTAAACGTGACTCAAAATAAACTGCTTTAAGCGGATACCTGTCGGTATTTTTTACTACCTAAAATCTTGTTCTGGACAATAGCCTAGTTGGGAATGGAACGGTCTGCAGAGACAATGTCCGGAGGTTCAAAACAAGGCACACACCTCTGACTTTTCAAAGTTACGTGTGTATTGTTTATCAATTATCGTTCACTTTAACGGTGAAGGAAAACATCGTGAAGGAACCTACATACCTGAGAATTCTCCATAAGAATTTCGAGGGTGTGTGAAGTCTACCAACCCGCACTAGGCCAGCGTGGTGACTAAGGCCTAACCCCTCTCAGTAGTAGAGGAGGCCCGTGCTCAGCAGTGGGCAGTATATAATACAGGTCTGGTATTATTATTATTATACAATCTTGCTAAATTAGAAACCATGAAGGAATAGCCTCTTCCTACCTAAAAAGCCAGAAAATCATCGAGGATCTCTATTTTTTTATGGATAGCAGTGTCCACGTACCAGAACGTGACTAATCTTTGTTGCTAATTCGTCCTTCGCTTCGTGCTTCGTTGCTTCCAGTATACTTAATGAATGGACACAATGCATTAGCAGCTAGAGGCAAGAAAAAATGCAAAAAGATTAAATAAAAAAATAATAATTTATCCTACTAATATTATAAACGCGAAAGTTTGTATGGATGTATGGATGTTTGTTATTCTTTCTCGCAAAAACTTGTGAACGGATTTCGATGAAATTTGCCACACGGGTAGATCATGTTCTGGATTAGTACATGGGCTACATTTGATCCCGGGAAAATAAAAAGCGCGTCTTTTATCACGGAAAAACTTCATAACGCGGGCAAAAACACACGCCTGTCATATTTTGTCATAACTTATCATAATGTATTTACAAATAGATAGTAGTCTAATAATTTATTGAATTTAATAAATAATAGCCATAAGTACCTGTATATAAATCGGTTAAATAACCAAAAACCGGTAAAATATGTATGGAATTCATAACAGATAATAATTTTTTGTAGCCATTGAAGCTACGAGAAAAAATAATTGTAAAAAATTATGCAATGAAATCGTGAAAATATACCGTCCAAGCTGTGCAACTTAAACGCCCGTTCGATTTTTAAATTTTACAATTCGTTTTATTTTTGAATAATTTTTTTTTTAATAAAACCTATCCAACAGCCATTCAAAAAGAGCCCAAACAGTAACAGAAACTACAAGTTTTCAGTCTTACAAAAACGGCCTGACAAATCCATATTCACTAATATTTTTCGCTTCACAAGACCTCACCCGCTGCGTCAAAAGCTGGTGAACTAATTCCCAATCTCTCTCTCTCTCGGGCTCTTTTCTAATTACCAATAATTGCCATATAACCACGGTTTTACCGTTCACAATCGGGGTGGCAGTCCATTAGACACGTGTGGCGGATTTTAATTGGGATCGATGTACATACATTGATAGCGGATCTGTGTTCCGATCCTATCCACGCCTTAGTGTACACCGTTTAGAAAGGGACCGTTTACGCTGAGGAGATTGGGGGTGTAGCGACCTCTGAAGAATTTACTATGAGTGTTAAAAATTGGCTTAACCCGTCAAACCCCGCTTATAAGGTTTAAGAATGATTTATTTCTCATAAGATTATAAATTAATCACTTACTGAGAAAACAACTTACACAATTATTTTTAAATACAGGGGAGCATATTATAAAGAATGTAAGTACATTTCAAAGACAATATGACAATATGAATGCTTTGTATATATAGATGTATGGGGAAACCCTATATACTCGGACGCCGACGTCCGTAGCGGGGCTTGACGAGTCAAGCATAAATTATTTGTGATAATGATGATTTTGTATTGTTATAGAATCCTGAAAAAGAAACAGTCGAAGGCGGGACTCGAACCCACGACCTCCGGCGTACCGTGCCGGTGCTCTTCCAATTCGACGGCTCCGTAGAACAAAGTCGTATATGCAAAATGTTAGCTTTTCAGTAGAGCGCTTTGAAAGTCGTTAGTTTGTATTCATGTGCGAATTAGTGCTATTTTCACACATTAAGGTCAAAGTTGTTACTGAACCCTATAGAATATAGATAGATAGATAGATAACTCTTTATTGAACACCACACAAGTAAAAGAAAAAACACAAACATACTTATTAACTACAGCTAGTGTAACAATAGGCGGTCTTATCGCTAAAAGCGATCTCTTCCAGACAACCATAGGAAGGAATCTATCTGCGGAGAAGTTGGAGTGTGGGTGTGTTTATATTTAAATAAATAAAATACATAATAATATAAAATCATAAAAAAAATAAGTATATACATTGTGTGTATATATATAGGTAGTATATATAGGTACATATACAAATATTAACAGCAATACAAATACATACAAACAAAATATGTGCATAAAATAATATGAATTAAAATACAAATAACTATTTATGTTGCATTAAGATAGAATGTGAGCACTTGTCTCTTGAAGCTGCTCAGCGATGGAGCTCGTCGTATAGGCACCGGCAGTGCGTTCCAAAGACGAACAGCTTGGACAATAAAGGAATTGTCAACAAAACTACTACCGTGCAGGGGGGTCTTGAGAACCAAGTTATCTGACGACCTTAGTGTAAGAGAGTGAGAATTATGAAGAAAAATAAAGCGTTCGGAAAGATAGCGCGGAGAAGATGGATTGAATAGGATATTGTAAAGTAAAGAGAGAATGTGAGTATTCCGGCGAAGGCGAATAGGGAGCCACTTGAGCTTGGAACGAAATTCAGAAACGTGGTCATATTTACGTAAGCCAAATATGAATCTTATGCAGAAATTTTGAAGTCGCTCAAGTTTATCAAGCTGAACCTGAGTGAGATCAGGATAGCAGACGTCAGCATAATCAAGTATAGGTAATAAGAGGGATTGTGCTAACGTAATTTTAGTAGCAGTGGGCAAAAAATTACGAAGTCTTCGTAACGAAGCAGCCGACGCGAATAACTTTTTATTTATAACTGCGAGCTGAGGGCCCCAGGATAAACAACGATCAAGTGTCACTCCAAGATTCTTCACGGTCTCACAAAAGGGTACCTTCACGCCATTAAAAACTAAAGTATATAATGTATAGAATATAATGTTTTGTTCACTATAACTTGTGATTTTCACAATTAACTTAGTCTTTCAAAGCGTTCTACTGAAAAGCTTCATTTTGCATATACGACTTTGTTCTACGGAGCCGTCGAATTGAGCTACTCCGACCCTCGCCATCGATTGCTAATTTCAGGATCCCTTTTAATTCTCTTAAAGGAGATAACCAGGCACTACATGGCCATTGACATGTATAAAAAAAATCATAACATAAAATTGTGTTAATGATACCACCACCACCACCATACCAGCCCTGTATTATATACTGCCCACAGCACGGGCCTCGTCTTGAGAATGTTTAGGTCTTAGTGCACCACGCTAGCCTAGTGCGGGTTGGCAGATTTCACATACCTTCGATATTCAGAGAACTTCTCAGTTATGCAGGTTTCCTCACGGAGTTTCCTTCACCGTTAGAGCTAGCGATAATTCACAAAGAATACACACATAGCTTTTTAGAAAAGTCAGAGGTGTGTGCCCTTGGGTTTTGAACCTGTGGAAATTCGTCTCGGCAGTCCGTTTCACTCCCAACTAGGCTATCTGATAATGATACGTACTTTGGTATTTTCTTACAAAGACCAAGCGAGTACACTGTGCCTGCACCGAAATTTATTATAATGTCGATATGTTGAGTCAGTCGGTGTTCCGAGAAAAATGCAATTGTTAAGTAATTTTGACGTAACGATGTAATTTAAGTATTGGTTCTACTCCAGAAAAAATATCATTTGTAAGGTCTTCAATTAAATTTTCTTATTGAGATTGTGTCTGCACCCAAACATTGTCCAATTTGACTATCCGTTTGCTTAGCCGAACTTATATTCCAATGCACCTTTATGAAATCCTCCTAGCCAGTTTCGGCCACGGCGGCCAATCTCAACGGAGATCAGCCAGGTACGCAGGAGATATTATAGTGCACAAGTGTGTGCGCAATACACAGGTGCACTCGCTATTCCTTCACTCTCATAGTCCGATGAGACGGCAATCCGACATGACCGGAGAGAGATCAGGCGCAGGACCAACGGCTTTACGTGCTTTCCGAGGCACGGGGGTATCACACCGCCAACTTCCTGACTCCGAGCTGCGACTGAGTAAATTTTAAGATAATATTAAAAATTTTAAGATTTTAATGCACCTTTAATCGCTTTTATCACTCGAGTCCTAAATCATCCAACCTCCCCACTTCACGGGCAATTATTCGGTGCTAACAATCCCGCATGTCAGTACAGTCGCATGTAAGACCATAAATACGCAGTAAATTAGTTGTCAGTATCGGATCCGCGAGCGGCACCTGGTTTAAACCAACATTAAGGGCTATTACTGGCCGCAAACTGTTTAGGAGTGCGATTCATTCACGGAAAAAACAGTTAGTCGTCCACGGGTGTAAGTTTAAATCCCGTTTGACGTAATAATGCGTCGCAATGTAGTGGGATCTTTGTGTACAGTGTAGTTCAAATAATAAAGACTCAACGGTCTCGAAATTTTGTCGTTCTCGTTATTCCACCACGACCACCAGCCCCGTATTATATATGCTGTCCACTGCTGAACACGGGCCTCCTCTACAACTGAGTGGGTTTAGGCTTTAGTCCATGACGCTGGTCTAGTGTGAGTTGGCATAACACGCTCACTTCTCATAATTTGGTTGGTGATACAGGTAGAGCAACAAAATCTCGGAGTGAGCAGATGCCTCCGACTGCGTTTGTGAACACTGTCAAGAAAGATTATTCAAAACCAAAATAAAATATTCAAATTAAAATCTTGTTTCTGAACTATCTTTTCAGTCTTGCATTGAATTTAATAAAGATGACAGATATTGACGCAGTCGGGTTTTTTCTTTTTCTTTAACATTTTTTTATTTCCATCTTTTTGTTTTTTTTTTATAGATCACCTGTGTGCCAAATTTCAGTCAAACCCGTTGAGCGGTTTTACCGTGAAGAAGTAAAAAAACTAACACTAACTTCGCATTTATAGGTACTATTAGTGTGATGTGATTTATTAGCATTTCTTATTCCAAACTCCAACAAAACATATAAGTTGTATATATATTCGTAATCGCCGTTAAAAATCCTTTATTTTGATACCACACTCGATCTATTTTGAAAACATTACATTTTTTTAGATTACTTTTTGCCGCCAAAAATGCTCAATTTTATTTTTTCAATTTTTTATGTACCCAGTGTCACTTTCACGGCTAAGACGAATCTATTAATAACACTCACATAAAAATACGACAGCCGTTTAGGCTCTAGGGCGTGTCAAAGAAATATACACACATACACTCGAAAAACATAACCCTCCTTCTTTCGCAGTCGGGTAAATATAGTATTGTAAAGGCATAAAATTACTTCACATGTAAGGTATGTCGCCTCAGTTGTTACACCTACTATACTCGATTGTAAATGTCCCTCGAACAAATAAAAACTACACAGATTTATTGCATACCACGTGCATAAATCTGCATCAGTAACTTAAACTGCACTTAATTATATGCATCGCCTTTTCAAAGAGTTCTGGCGCACCTAGAGCACACAAAGCATAGACCGAGTTTGTATCCATTGATATTCTGAATAGTAATACATGTATATTGTGGTGATACGTGTATATAAAATAAAACAACCTCCTTTGTGGTGCCACTTTTACTTTTTCGTTTTAAAGTTGTTAGTACAAGAAATTAGTTCCATATTTTTCTGCAACATGGCGAAATCATTTTCCTGGTCAGGCTAACCCAAAGGTGTTGAACGCTGAGAGGCTACTGCGAAAAACAAAATCCGAAACGTCGGTCCGAAACGAAGAAACGACGAACTTCGGATTTAACCTTACTACCAAATTCGTTCTTCGCGGCATATAAATAGAGGAATGACACAAGTTTGATAGAAAACTCTTCATCTTTACATTGAATTAAAAAAATTACGCATAGATACTAAAGTATGTAGTAATGAAACATTGTAATCCTAGTGTAATTTATTCAGTAACTAATGTTTATATCTTGGTACTCTTGTTAACTTGCTAAATACCAATTATAGGTGTAATTGTGGGTAGGGTCAGTTGGACCACGGGAAAATCCTTGAAGTTTTGACCGATTTATTATTCGTCGCGGCTGAGGAATTATATTTCAGCCTATAAAAGATATTTTCCACGTCTATTTGTCAATCAAAAATCTATTAAAATCTTTTATATACCTCGAAGATAATAGCTACCGAACAACGGTTTATAGAATAGGCTTTTTCCGTCTAAAAAGTAAAGAATAATATTTTTCTTTAGATTGTTTAAAATTGAGTCACATTTTAAAACATTCCTGTACTATCTTCTAGAATCGATTTACTTGCTTCTTTTTGATCCAATGTATTCTAAAAGTCCAAGTCAATTTACTCCAACAACTGCTATATAATTAATTAGAAGCATATCTAATGAACAATTTTTAGTTAATACTTTCTTACTTGTTTCATTCTAGCGATGACTCAAACACAATTTCCCAATACATGAGCAGAATGATTACAGACCCAACGCCCTAAGTTGTGCAATATTTACTACAGATCATTACCAGTACTGGATAAGGGCGCGGCCAGATGTGGACTATCTTGGGTAGGCGGGGGATTTATGGGTATACAGTTAGTTTAGTCTAGTGTACATTTATGATTTAATATAAAATATAGCCTATTTCAAAGCTATATTTGAATTAAATCCTGGAATTATTTTATTGTTAAATGCAAGTTTTGTAAAAATGTTTGTTTGGATATTTAGTATAAGTAAACGCCGATATCGCTGAAATACTTTTTATTCCGGAAATAAAAAGGATTTTATGCCGGGAAAGATCCTTTACGAGAGTGGAGTCACAAACAGCATGTATCATGAAATAAAAATATCCCAACATATTTTAGCACTCCTCAAATAGTTCTGTTTTATATTGGATCACAATTTATTTATTTAAACACCATTTACAACGCAATTGGGCTACAATAACTCCGTTATGATTCGCACTAAGTTTAAAACTTGTGTCACACATCCTTGCAAATTCACAAAGGAAATTACAAACACTTAACAGACAAAAAATAATAAAACAATGAGTATAAACTATGCACTACGAATTTAAACAAGATTTATTTTACAAAAATTATATATAAGAAACCAATATAATTACATTCCAATACTTAAAATAAATACCTACGAATTTACTAAACCTTGAACACAAGAACTAGCAGAGACAAATTCTGCAATGTCTACAGTACTTTTTAATTCAAAGTTAATAGTGTTGCCAGTTTGATCGCGGTACTTACCACCATTCCTAGTACTCTATCATTAAGTAAAAATGATAAAAACGAAATTTTAAATAACAAAATATGCGTATTATTAGCGCCATGACAGTACAATAATGACGTCATTCCTTTTCATCACACGTCAGTAAGACTAATAACGTTATCTCTGCATAATAACACACCGGATTAATGTATTCCAAACATATTTGTTGTTGGTAATTAAGGCTTCTATTGTAAAGCGAGCGATGCTTTGGCGAGTATATTTTTACATTTTTACCTCTAGTGGAATGGGTGACGATTGTGAAACATGTGTGTTACATATTTGAGACAAATGTGATTTGTAATATGTATTTCGATTCTGTATATTGATCTGATAAATTATAATCAGTCTTACTCTACCATTTTTATTAAAGTTGGTTTCATATGATAATATGAGGTTTATTTGAATGTTTGAATCTAAAAAATCGAAAGTTATATAACTTTTTACTTTACATTAAATACACACGATTACCACAATATATTATTTAGTGTTAAAAAATTTACCAACAAGTTTTTCTTTTTTAAATACCAACACTTAAAAACTTAATCACAATTTCTCTTTAAAGTTTTAAATAATATTTAAATTTATGATGTCATTTACAAAAATCACACCTTATAGCTTAATCTACAGCACATATCTAATCTCTCTCATAACAAGCTGGTGTGAAGCCGTGAGATCTAATTTTAAGTGGTGATGGATTTTTGATTGGTTCTCTATGCGTGACTACTTATCCTAAACTTCTAACTATCTTTTAATATAGTCTGACTAGCAATTAACGTCTAACGACCATTTCGATTTCAAGATCTATATCGAAATTTGATTTGACTCTTGTGTTAATTAAGTAACTGGGAGCTGGCAACAAAAAACCTCGAGATCATTCGTTTTTTTTAACAGCCTGGGAACATCTCTGTTTGGAGTGATGGTCAAATTATCGTGTTAATTGAAGCATAAATATGTTAATAAGATAACAATATACTCAGTTTTGGCTTTGTGATAATAAATGATTAAAGAATATGTCCAAAAATGGGCCTGAAATTCTAACCAAGATACGTTATATATATATTTGGATAGTACTCCCAAAAACTACGCCTTAGCAATACATATACATATACACTCACGCCTGTTATCCCCGAAGGGGTAGGCAGAGGTGCAACTAGTGCACCCACTTTTCGCCATTATTCCGTCCCATGATGTGATAGGGGGCGAGCCTATCGCCATATCGGGCACAAATTCCAGACTCCGAGTTGATACTGAATAGAAAAACTCAATATCACTTTGCCCGACCCGGGGATCGAACCCGAGACCTCAGCTTTGCAGTCGTACTGTAATAAAACTACGCCACCGAGGCAGTCCTTAGCAATAAATCGTATAATTTTTAAGCCCTCCGATTTTGAGATTTTATTTTGCTTAAAAACTAGACTTAATTGGAACGTTTTTAGAAAACTTACTCAAAAGTTACTTTTGCCCTTTTAATATCCATAAAGTTTCGGTCTAGTTGGCTTTTGAGGCCCAGTACCCATACAAAAAGAGGATATCTTTAACATTCTAACAGATTTCATATTTTGTTTATATTGTAATAAATGTTTAAAGTAAATAATATTTCCCCAGATAAAACTGCACTATTTAAATATTTTCTACTTAATAAAATCATGAAAACCGCTTCTACAAAACCATCTTTCCTGCTAGGTCATCTTGGCTTATATTCATTCGAGGCAGCGACTTCCCGCCATTACTTTTGCGAACGACAGTACATTCCGCTACATAATTTCCCGACAGTACACACTCCGACAGCCATGAACGTGACTGTTCCATCTCACCCGCATATCCCCGCCGTATCTCTAATGTCGTTCTGAAAACGTTTTAGAATATATTGAATGTCCCATAAACGTGGGAACAGGTAACTTATACCAGAATTAATTAAGCATCCGCCATGTTCGAGTTTTACGGTAATTTTCACTGTATTCAAATATGAATGACTATATTTGGTTTATGACCAACGGAGTATAAATTGTTCTTTGTTGGCATGCAAATTGTATGCGGTAAGGATTTATTGCCAATGCCTGCAGAAATGGATTAAGTGGCGGCCATCTTGTGATGTCACAGAAAATGGCGACTTCGTACAGGTAAAATGGAGGGACGAATTTAATCGAATTAATTTTATTGCTTGTTTTGCTCCGAAATTTGACTAATTTGCGTAAAATATTGTTCACTAATTCCAAATAATTTAATGTTGCAATTGCTAATCAAATTCAACTAACATAAACACAACAACATAAAAACCAAATATATTTTCAGCATAAACTTTATTAATAAATTTTATAGAAACGTAGACCTTTAGAACAAAAACCTCATAAAAAACATGCAAACATTTCGATGGAACATGCATTTTATGGCACATAAATTAAAAAACAATCACGTAGGTATTCGAAATGTGTCCGAACTGCGAATGGATTCGGCGTCACTGACCGAAACAATACGTTCAAACAATGGCACGCTTAAAATATTTTGCACTGGTTGGTGCAAGGGATATTCGAATGCACAGAATAATCGTTTGAATAAAAATCTCGTTAATTTTAATATTTTTGTTTGAGCCTTCTGCAATGAAATTATCTATTATTAATTACTGGTGGTAGATTTTTTTTTTTTTTTAAGCCAGTGTAACTACTGGACATAGTGAGACTTAACATCTTATGTCTCAGGCTGACGAGCGCAGTGGAATGCCACAGAGTACTTTGTAAATCAAGGTGCTGTGTGATATTGCTACTGTTTATAGGCGCTCGTATCGTTTACCACCAGGCGAAGGGTACGCTCGTCTCATCATTCTATTCTGTTCTAAATTCTATATTCATTCTATTCTAAAAAAAAACATCCAAGTAAATAGTACTCCTTTCACAGTCAGGTACTAAAAGATGATATTTTTTACTACATAATACATATTTCTTCGGCAAATTCGTTTTAACTCCGAGAGGATGCACGAGCAACATGACTTTACAATACGAATTAAAAAATACAGTGTACATCTACCACAAATATTATAAACGTTTTGTTTCTATGCGCTAGTCTAGAACAACAAAAGCCATTATACAAAAAACAATTACATTCTCTCTAAGTCTATTTTATTGATTTCATTTAATACCTAGAAATATTTCTACCCGCGCGAACTCTCTAATTGAATTAAGTATGTCTTAAGGCCAGTTTCACCTGTTGCTGATGAAGTTCCAGGCAACTAGCTGACCAATTATAATGATAATATTACTTAGGAGTTGTCCATTAATCATGTCAGTCTCGAAGGGGGGGGTTCAGCAAAAGTAACGAATATCACCAGGGGTACATCACGTGTATTTATTTTTTTGTGGAACGCGCGACTCAAATTAGATTACACTTATCTGTATTTGAAAATAATATCCGTTTTTTTAGACAATTTGTACACACACACACACACTCGCCTTTTATCCCGGAAGGGGTAGGCATAGGTGCAACTAGTGCACCCACTTTTCGCCGTTATTCCGTCCCATAATGTGATAGGGGACGAGCCTATTGCCATATCGGGCACAAATTCCATACTCCGGGCTGATACTGAATAGATAAACTCAATATCACTTTGCCCGATCCGGGGATCGAACCCAAGACCTCAGCATGCATTCAGATAAACATGACACATTAATAGTGCCTTTGACATGGTGGACAAATTACTGGCTACCATGGATTTTTATCAGCATCTGGTGAAATTGGCCCTTAAACTAAACAATTGTATGGAGCTACCGCTGCCTTCACTGACACAGACCACGCCGAACAGTCAGAATTCTCGAAATGCCAGCAATCGCCCGCTCCTGAGCTATTTCTTGACCCGGCCCTCGATTGTTCTCCATACCGTTATAGGTAAATAATTTAGAGAGATCTTGCATACAAAGTTGCAATCCATTAAGTACTATATACAGTTAAGTATGCGGCTGTATTCGATTGGTAATGAGCGTTAAGAATTCACGACTTTTACAAGCTTTAAGGTTACTTTTCTTTCGTGATAAATAATAGTGAGCGTGCATTGTTGTTCCGAATCGTACCTTTTAGGCAATATTTAATAAGCATTATGAATCTTAACCTAGTATATATCTTAGGGCCATATTAATCAATCAATCTCACCTTGAGTAAAGTCTCAAGTAAACAGTTAATATATTGAATAAATTACGCTTAAACTGTCATATGAAGTTTGTTCTCGACTTAATCGGCGCTGTTACATAAACAAAACTCAGTTGTCACAATTCGTCGCATATTGTAACTGAGCTATTATTATGGATTTATTAAATAGCGACTATCTTATGATGCTGACCTTAATTTGGCAGCATTTCAGCTGATATGAGTCTATTATTACGGTCCTTAGAATGACGAAGGAATTGCACCGCCAAGCAGCAGTGTGCATGCATGTTGTATTTCGGTTTGAAAGACATTGTAGCCAGTGTAACTACAGGACATAATGAGACTTGACATCTTATGTCTCAGAATAAAGAGCGCAGTGGATTAGCACACAGTACTTTGTAACACAAGGTGTGAATGGTGTTACTACTGTTTATGGGCGGTAGTCTCGCTTACCATCAGGCGGATGGCATGCTCGTCTCAGTGACAGTGGTGTTAGCACTGTTTATAAACATGGCTTAACATCACGCAAGAGGTTTGCTCGGCTCGTCATTAATTCGCAATTAATATCAGCCATTTCTATCTATTGACTACGGGCCTCCTCGACTCAAGAGATAGATTAGGGAATTGTCCATCACGCATTGCTGCTTCGCGGCAGAAATATGCAAATCCAGTGGTGTCTACACGAATGAACGAGTGTTTCTTGACGCGGAGAAAGTGACTTATTACTACCGCCCAGTGTTCAAGGGGAACGACTGAGCTGTTATGTTGGGTTCACCGTGCCTTACGACCCGACGTTGAGCCGCCCGGAGAGATGGAAAACGTCGGGCGACCGCCGGGCCGAGTCCCTAACCCATGTACACCGCACGGCATACCAACTAAAACTCCGCGGTGGCCATCTTCGGCGCATTAGGGACGGCTGCGGGCTTCCTCCGACTCACGTCTAAGTTGTCGTCAGCAACCGCCCCTGCGCGTACCGCTGTTGCGGTCCATCTCCTGTTGTTGCGGGGGCTCAGAAGCCCCCGTACACCGAAGGACGCCCTTGGCGTCCGAGGCAGCGTGAGGCACGCTGCCGTCCATCACGGGGGTCACAGAAGTTGGCTAGACTAATAGGTGGACGGCCCCTCCCGCCCACCTGTATGGGTGTGGGTCTCAAAATATAGTTTGAGCCTAATTAGATTTTGAAGCCCAGCCTCCGTACAAAAAGTAGACATCTCCTTCGTATATTCTAGATCAAAAAGTTCCAATTGTGATCCTAAAACGTGAGAACTTATATAATTGTTTGTGTATTTATTTAACTAGCATGTATTCGCAAAATTAATTTATATAATTTATAACACTCATAGCTACATATCCGCCAATCCATCACTTCTGATCAGACGCCGATACAATGGGTATTGTGTTCGATTCCCGGCGCATGCACATTAATCGTTGGGTAATTCCGACTGAGACATAAGGTAAACGCACCTGTCAAAGACAGTATATTTTTATTGGCATATTGCATTTTTTATGAGAAATTAATAATATTCGCAATTTGAAGTAAGTGTGTAGTATTTTTTTTATTAGTCAATTTTTTTTTATTTCATAAGCTGTGTATGGCTTCAAAATTACTGTGAAGAATTCCTTAATGAGTAAGTTGCCTCCAGAAATTTGGGAACGAACCGGAAGCGATCATTTGCAGTGCCTAAGAGCAATCAAAATTATACATTCATGATGATGATTAGATGCATACGTATTCGACAGATTACGAAATTTAAAAAATAATCACTAGTTCACATTGATATTAATGAGCGTGTTATCATTATTAACTATAGCCTCGTTCTTGTTAATTACGTCCAAAATATTTTTATACTTATTTAAAAATGCATGCTATAGTCTATATTCATTACATCTTAAATACTATAATTAATGTAATGTAAAAGATCTGGGTTTTTTTTATTTGTGTCTTAATAATTGTAATTACTTATTTTAACCAAAATTTTGCGTATGAAATAGCAACTGATTATCACGTAAAATAACTATTATAATATACAGGTATACACTTACTTTCATTTTACTACTTAAATTTGGCTATCTAGATACAGCAGTTGCTGTTATCTCTTGAGATTAAGGCACTTTTATTGAAAGATCCACATTTTTATTTACTCAATACCAAAAACAGCCAAGTCATGCGTAATTTAAATTACTATCAATAATAGGCGTCTCTACCCTATAATGTTATTGAATCGATTGCAGCAATCGATCTAATTGATTTGTGCGCGGTTCACGGCAATTATTTATTACTAACAATACTTATTTCTCTCGAAATTCCCTTTTATAACTGCCAGTGCTCCCACGAATTTATTATTTAATTGTTACAATTTAAATCTGTTAAATCGATTAAGCGATTGCTATAATCGTTTGTTGTGAACAGTTATTTCGTTGCATAATGAAGTGTTAAATTGTTTGATGTTATTTGGTATTTTAGCGCTTGTGGCTTAGATAATATGATCACGCTTCGCCACATGATTTATCTATTGATAAATAATATAGTCTTTACATAGATTTAATCTGTATGTAATATATTTTAATTAAAAAATTCCCAGACTCATGGCCTGACTCGTCAAGCCCCGCGACGGCGTCAGAGTATATAGGGGTTCCGCATACATCTATATAATAATAAACGACATCGACATGTTTAAATAGCTCCAGCCTTCTGGTTGCAGACAGAAAACGTAGCTAATTTTGGTTCGCTTAGCTTGGATAGCTAAGAAAAGAAAACAGCATAATTTTAAATAGTTTAGCTATTAACTTATGTGAGCCAGCCTATTCATTCTATATTCAGAACTAGTTCACATAACCAATTGAACCTCAGTTCTACCTCATAGATACGGTAGCTTTACAATGCAAGTAGGTTTTGCTCGCAGGTTTCCCCGCTACAAAAATCCCTGAATCAATGTATCGATCCATAACGCCATCAACTTTAAATATCGAATTAAAAATCGAATACAACAAAGATATAAACATTCGAACATTTTCACAAATATTTCAATTCATAATATTAGTAAGAGTAAGTCACAGCAACTACACAATCCCATGTAATGACATATTGCATGCTAATAGTACCTAACTAGGAAGCCATGCAATGAATAATAAATTATCTACAAATTACTGGAGTGTAATTTCCAGATTGAGTGATAAAAAATATCACGGAAATGTTACGCAGCCACCATAATTATGTATTTTACATGTACTTAGAACTCATATCGATTAATCGATTGCGATATATTGCGTCAGTAATCGATTCCGACTATCGGCATTCCTGCCCCTATTGTTTATGCGTAAAACAACATGTTGAATTATCAACTCTGTTTTTAGGAATCAAGTTCTTAATTTGCATGAGCTTTAAATTCGTTCAAGGTTTCGTTGAGTTTCGATTTCATTTGTTCCGTTTGCTCGGAAGGTTGAATGAACAGTTTTTGATACAAATATATAATGCGAATGATTATTTGCATAAATATTTTGAATTGAGTTGATCTTGTATATTGACTTAAATATTTATTTTCATTACTTTAAATGTTATACTACCTTGTTGGACTTCCTCGGTGGCGTAATTGTATTGTGGTACGACTGCAGTGCTGAGTCTCGGGTTCGATCCCCGGGTCAGACAAAGTAGTATTGGGTTTTTCAACTCAATATCAGCCTGTAGTCTGGAATTTGTGCCCGATATAACGGTAGACATGGATGCACTGGTTGCGCCTCTGCCTACCCCTTCGTAGATAAAAGGCATGAGTGAGTGTTAAATGTTTCATTCGTTCTTGAGGTATTTCTATACTTAGTAACTACATTATTTTACAGTAGGAAATATAATCATAAAATTATAGATATCTCAACATTCTTTCTACGCTTCCCAGGTGAAAACCATTTTCAAATCTCTCCCGAAAACACTTGATAGCTCTACATTTTACTGGTGGTAGGTCTCTCATGTGTAAGAGTCCGTCTTTGTAGGTACCACCGCAATGTCTATTTCTACCGCCAAGTAGCAGTGTACATGCTTGTTGTGTTTCGGTTTGAAGGACATTGTAGCCAGTGTAACTACTGGACATAATGAGACTTAACATTTTATGTCTCAGGATAACTAGCGTGGTGGAATGCCACACAGTACTTCGTAACACATTAAATGCCTAAAATACGACATGCCTGTCCAGCTCTCTAGTCACTTGATTTACAATGAATTATAAATAGATTCACAGTATCTAGGCACGTAGCTTAGTCGAAGTAGAAACCTATCAGTGAAAGTTAAAACTGGTAGGTTAATGATAGAGGTTCTACGCACGTTTTCCTGTATATTGTATAATATACGACATTCCTTTGATAGACATTATGAGGTAAATAGGGTAGTTGACTACTTTCTTTAAATACAATTATGAAAAATGTATGCAATAAAAAATCTAATGGAAAAATATTTTTCAAAATTGGCGCAATAGTAAGTTAGTTATAAAAGCTTTGAAATTTGGTGGAGGGGGTAGCTGTCACATAACAGCAATACTAAGCTGTGACGTCACCAAATGCCGTCAACCATAACGCTGCTTGCGTGCGAAAGAGATAGCGCGATATCCTCGCCACGCCCCCACTTTTGTTCATAAGAATATTGAAAAATTTAATAACTGCTTCATCTTTCAATCGTTTTGATGCTGATTTCACAGAAAAATGCATTTTTCGTATTATTTTCTGTTACATCTAAAATAATGTACAAAATCAAACATAGGAAACTACCCTATTGTGATAGTTTGTCCCCTTTGGTACAGTAAAGAATATAAATTTGCAAAAAATGCTGCTCTCAGCTGCTTGACTTAGATACCAAACCTAGAACATCACCATGTTCAGAGCTGAACCTTTCCCAAAGATATCCGAACCTATTTGTTGGAAGCAGTAATCCTCCTAGCCAGTTTCGGCCACGGCGGCCAATCTCAACGGAGATCGGCCAAGTACGCAGGAGATATTATAGTGCACAAGTGTGTGCGCAATACACAGGTGCACTCGCTATTACTTCACTCTCATAGTCCGGTGAGACGGCAATCCGACATGACCGAAGAGAGATCAGGCGCAGGACCAACGGCTTTACGTGCTTTCCGAGGCACGGGGGTATCACACCGCCAACTTCCTGACTCCGAGCTGCTACTAAGTAATTTTTAAGACGGAAAAAGCCAGTCACCATATTTTTTAGGCTCGACCCGGGATTCGAATCCAGGACCTCAGCGTGCAAATCGTACTCTTAACGCGTACGCAATACAACTACGCCACCGAAGCATTCATAACGCTGGAAGCAGTACGTAACCTTTGAATAGTGTTAAATAAATACTACTATAATTCTATGGGACATAAAGCCAGTAAAAGTATTGTAACAAACGATACTGCATTGGGGTCAATGCCACATTGTGAGATGTTCACATTGTTAACACTGACCCAGTGCACTCACATAAAATTTAATGCGCATGTACATCTATTCGACACGGATTGGAATGTTGAACACTGGAATTTAATTATGCTAATTTATTAATAGACTAGCTTTTGCTAACTTTGGATAAGTTTTCCATGATAATAGTCATACAGACACGCTCACGCCTTTATCTCCGAAGGGGTAGGCAGAGGTGCAACAAATGCACCTGCTTCTTGCCGTGCCTATTCCGTCACATGGTGTTATAGGTGGTGAGCCTATCGCCATATCATAAATTCTAGACTCCGGGTTGATACTGATTAGAAAAATCAAATATCACTTTCCCCAACCCGGGGATCGAACCCGAGACCTCAGCACAGCAGTCGTAACGTAATACAACTACGCCGAGGCAGTCTAGTCTAGAATAAAAGTCCTAGTGCTATATATTTTCCCGTGACAAAAAGTGCCCCTATATAATTATCCTTAGTATCCTTCGCGGGATCTCAAACTATCTCTATGCCAAATTTCATAGAAATCGGTTCAATAATCCCAGAGATTATTTCCTACAAAAAAAAATCACAAATTTACCACTTTAAAATGTTGATGTGATATAATTTTAAGCACGTAAGTATTTTTTCATTCGCTTTTGAGAATGTTACTATTAAATGGGGTCTGGGGATTAGCATACTTGGTGAAATGTGGGTACATTTGCCTAAAAAGCAAAAAGGTTATAATCCTGGACTAGTTAATAGGGAGCCAATTTATTTCTACTTGTGATCGTCCAGTGCTAGAATTCCGTCGAATTTGATATTTTTGTAACACATACGTAGTTTAGATTTTTCTGCACTCTATACCGGGTGGAAGGGAAACGCTCTCGGAAACGAATACAGGTGATAGTATCGGTGATTCCTGACGTGATGGCATTAAAAAAATCGCGATCGCATTGTCACAATTTTAGTAGGATTTTCTCAAATTTCTGTACACCTTCACGTATGGATAGATAAATCAAACTATTATTCTGAAAAACATAGTAAAAAAGGTCAATATTTTAAAAAAATCGTAATGAAACACGTACATCAGCTGACGGGTTAACGACCGCGTGGCCGCCGCACCGCCTTGTCGGCGTTTGCTTTGTAGTTTGTACCCTACCCAGTTTTTTGTACGCTTTACATTGCGCGCGCATGAATTACGGAAATACTAAAATCGAAAGTATTATCGCTTAGCTTTGCAAATGAATATAGTTTTTGGTTAATGTTATGGTTCTTCTCTCTTACCGTTCCGGTATAGAGAGCGTTTCCCTTCCACCCGGTATGAATATTAATTATGCCAAATCTCATTCTTTCGTGCGCGCAATTTTAAAAGGTACAAACTTCTTCCATCACGTATTTGATATACAGATTAGGCTACAATCCTCACTGTACCGTAAACCACGCGCTGAATGTAACCAAGTCCTTAAAGTCCTTGAACACATAACGCTGGTCGATTTAAGTGATATTGACATTTAAAAAGTCTTAAAAACCATTCTCTCTTCGTTGTTAACATATTTATGCCTACTTATGTCATAATCATACGATCAATTAAATTGACTAACAATAGTCGCTCTATTGTTCTAAGACCCTGAGGTGTCAGTCTTATCAAATTGTATCGCAGCCTAAATTGATACGAGAAAGTTTACATACATACTAGCGTATTTTTTTTCCATTGTTCAGTAAGGAGGCTAAATTCTGTAAAGAGGAACTTTTGTAAGCATTGAAATAAAACAATTTTTACGGATTTTATCGCGGTTTTTTAATTTATATTTTCTCCCGACGCGACGTTTCGGTTGTAAGTTGTTGATACAGCAACCTTAAACAGTCAATGAACAAATAAATGCAGATGCATCCGCCATAGTTAGTAATTCCTAAATTAATTCTTCTTTTATTGATTTTGATAAAATAACATAATATTGTCCGAATAACAAGAATAGTTTATTTACTAAGCTGGAGTTTTGAAATGCCAGACTAATTAAGTCACTACGTAAGAAAGCATTAATCATGCGTTGCTGACGCAAAATAATTTGGCATTACTTATACTTTTGGTATTTCTAAGTAATCGTATTTGCATTCAAAATAAAGTTCTTCGAGTATTACTAAAAATAAGATTAAGATCATATTTTTTATTCACAACTAATTTCAACAATCGACGCCTATTATGTTCATTGTAATGGAATTCCTAAATAAGATTTTGATCAATAACCCGTCACGTCTCGTTCATAATTAGAACAAAAACACGATAATAGCAAACTTCCTCTGCGCTATATCCTAGCGTTAAAGGTTAATATTGAACGCAAAAAATACATTATCGGTTCATTTACAAAGCCTATCGACCGATCAAATTCAGTCAAATCAATCATACGTCCACGAAGTTTTGAATATCAAGGTCTGCAAAATAGTTAACTTTAACCTATTTTTTTTTGTTACAGACTGGCCGAAAAATAAACAAACATCTGGGATAACGATGGCTGAATTGTGATGTCCCGTAGTGAATAATGTCATAACCGTTCCATTTTTGAATTTTCGGACAATGAAAAAAAGTGAAACGTAGTGGAAACGTATAAATATGGCGCACAAGGTGAAGAACAACCATTACGTGGCCACCCACCGGTCAGGGGTGGACTCCCCTTCATCTGGGGGATATATACACAGAGCATCGTCTAGAGATGAGAATGATAGCCATCGAGCACCTTCGGAGAGGACGTTGTCTGAGTATACGGTAAGGAAATATTGACGAAGGATGTGTTTTATTCTCCATCCTTAAAAATATCTAGCCTCGCCTCGAAACTTGACAGAAAACCATGATGTTTTTATGATTGCGATCACGTCGCGTCGCCAGGTGACTCTCATAGTCATTAACGCTTATGCCAAGAAAATGCACTCAGAAAAACTCTGCACAGCCTTTTTAAGTAAACGCAAGCAGATTAACTTTACCGAGACTTTACCGAGTACACGAAAATATTTAGAAAATATATTTAAACCCTAATATAAAGATTACTTTCTTCAGAACTGAAATTAAATTTCCTGTGCATATTTATATTAAATGATCTACATATAATTAGTAATACACAAATACCATAATATACGCGTAACCAATCCGAAATAGCGAAACAAACATTACAAACGCAATACATTATTACCGTACGACTGAAAACAAACCCTATTTTCATCACATGATAGATATTAGTCGAACATTTTAGTAATCGTAAACTGTCGTAAGGCAGCACTTGTTTACGTATTTTGACGTCAAAGGGTTCAAGAAATAGCCAGTAATAATTATATTTAAACAAACATTGCTAATATAACGCAATTATACAAGTTAATGGCGTAATAAAACATCCTGTATTTTATAAATATGAATGAATTCGGTGTTGCTAAAACAGCTGTATATAGTATATTAATAGTGACCTAAAATCACTGATATAGATTTTGTAATTATGCCTAGGAAAAGGTAATAAAAAAAGAGTTTTATGTTACTCTTTTCTCGCAAATATCGTTGCTTTTTCAAAAGAGCAAAATAAAATAGATTTAAACAGTTTATGTAAAAATCGGACCTAAAATTTGCCGCCAATCGCCATCTAAAGCGTTTTAGCGTATTGTGCGCTCTTCCTGATAAATATTTCCGCGATCACATTCGCATTCGTTCTCGGAAACATTATCAAAAAACGATACTCGATTCGAACTATTGGAATCGGAATAACAGTTCCGCATTCTGGCTATCAAATGAACCATCTCGGACGACCGTTGTTTCCGCGAAGATATTTACTCAATGAAGTTGGTTATTAGTACTTATTTTAGTGTTATAATACATACACTGATAAGTCAATGGTGATATCTAGTCAAAAATAGTAACGTCCAGCATGGGCGTAAATAAAACAAAAAAACACACAATGTACAAATCATAACGCCTTAACAATTATCGTTCACTTTAATGGTGAAGGAAAATATCGTAAGGAAACCTATGCTACACTACTGATATTTTGGTACCCTAGGACCCCTCCAATGTAAAAAGCTATAGTTACGCTCGTGGATGTCCAGGCATCTATAAAAGTGCTACATGCATGCTGACCAACACTTTTCATTTAAGGGTTGCGAGCGCCTTCTGCACTCACCCAAAAGACCGGTGTGCTTTCATAAGCCGACCCTCGTCAGGCTAGAAAGAGTATAGTCAGGGACACAAAAAAAAAAAAAAAAAAAAAAACTTTTCATTTAGAGTCGTATGGTGAGTAAGACCTCGAGAGGCCTAAACAATGCCTATATGCCCTTATAGCGTTAAAACGCTCTAAAACTGACAGAAAATTGCCCAAAAATACAATCAAGACCTTTATATCTATAGCTAAGGAGCAACTAAACCAAGGTATAAATCCTCGGCAATAAGATAAATATCTACCATCCTTTTCTGCAAAATTCCTTCTAAATGTACTAACATTTCTCGTTAGCGAAAACTTTCTCGAAAAACCGAATGCACACGTTATGTGCATTCTAATCGCAAACAACTTTCCTTTTAAGATATACGCAGGTGTTATACGCCTTTTTTCCTTTTAAAGTACGGACAGCAATGATTTTTTATTAAGTATGTGTAGGCATGCGATAAAGTAATCTTACATCTTATCTTGCTTTTTATTCTTACTTGCTTATTCTTACTATTAATATTATAAATGCTAAAGTTTGTGAGAATGTTTGGATGTTTGTTAGAAGTAAACGCAGAAACAACTAAACGGATTTGGATGAAAATTGGCCCACGGGTAGATCATGTCCTGGATTACAATTAGAGTGCTTTCTTCCTGGTAATTTTGAAGCGGAAAAGGCTTTTTGCGCTTATAATAATTACAATACAGTATCCTGCATTGTCATGTGATACTAAATGTAAAGTCCTGAACAATCACAATACATTTGCGCGCCAAATTCCACTACAAATAGATCAACCTGCTGCGATGATACATGCGTTTCAAATACAGTTTATCAATAATTTCACGGAACTATACATATAATAGCTCGGTTAAAATATACCTTTTTTTGCATCAGTACTGCAGATAAACTCCCTGATAGCTTATTCGGAAATTATCCGCCAAATAAACTTAAACTTTCAGTTTCATAGGTCTCAAACAGAAATATCTGTCAGAAAAAGTCACTAGTGTTGGATCAGATTTATTTGTTAGATAGCGTTATATATCAGAAAGTTATCTGGAACTTTATCGGGAACCCGTGAAACTGGTTCTAATACGACCTTATTTATAAACAGTTTATAAATCGATTTTAATTATAGAATGTTTTGTCTTCTTCGTTCAAACTCAATTCAAAATTCGTTCGAAGGAGACAAAGCATTCGATAACTATAATAGATTTATAAACTATTTATAAATAAGGCCGTAGTGTTAGTACAGTCAGCCCCAAAAGTAGCTGAACAAATTAATGAGCAAATGAAATGAACAAGTTAAAAACTTCAAAATGCTCCTGCACGTTAACTCCAATCGAAATATTCTTTTTTCTTTGCCTAAAATAAAGTGAACCTTGTGAAGTTTATTTTAGTGAAGAAAAAATAATTGTTGATATTGATGCAAAAGTTTAAACGCGATTTTGAATTTGTTGAGTTACTTATGTGGCTGACTGTACAAACACTGAAAATTGGACTCTATGTCAAAGAAACGTAACCTAGTTCCATGAAATTATTTAACTAATCATTTTTTCATAAATTTCCTCTTTACGACATAAAAAATTAGAGACGGGACATGTAATGTCTCAGTCGTGTGTATTGCCGTGCAATTTTATGCAATTCAAAGTTCTTGACCACGGTTTGTAAAGCGAGGTTAAGATTGGCAAGAAAACTTGCAGAAATTGTCTTCCACAAATGACTTTCACCGTCTAAAACGATATGGGAAAGCTGACTTCTGCTTAAAAGCTCGTAGGACTCCGGCGAGTCGCATGTATATATAACTATTGAATTATTGCCGCTAATGTAAACGCGTTTAGATGTCCTTACGCAGTATATTGCAGCAATAACTTGCTATTCTAAACTGACATTCATTCTAAGTTCAATAATGGTACAACTGCTTATGTTCGTATTAACTGTTACCATTAATTGATAACATTCCTCATTCCATATTAAAAAAATCACTATTTCTACCAAGAACTTGTAAAAACGACTCGCTGGATAACAACATAGTTTTCTCAGGAATGTATCAGATAATTCTAGCAGTCAGCTGACCAGCCCACTGACGTATAACCACCTCCACTCAACAATGTACCGCACGACATAAAAATATACTTTCTCAGAACAATTTTACGATTGCTTCAAAGAGTTTGGCAGTGATATTCACCACTTATTAGCAATCACCTTTGCTACAAACACGTTGTTTAGTAGATTTTACAAACGCGTTTCTCAGAAGGGGTGGGCAGTCTCATAAAATGTTTTAGTGTGTAATCTGATACGTCATGGAGACAATCCAGAGAAATTTATAATATGGGTAGATCGACTGTGATTCTATATAAAAAAATAAGTTTTTTTATAAGATATTACCAACTATTAAATAACTAATAACTAATATTATAACTTACAACTTCATTGAGACAAAACTCTTTCACAATAATACCTTACGGACCACAGAACAAAGGAGATTACGCACCCAAGCAATTCAAATTTTAAATCCCGAATCAACTATTCGCCATGTGTATTCCGTCTTATGATATGATAGCGGGCGAGCCTATCGCCATATCGGCTGCAAATTCCAGACTCCAGGCCGATACTGAGTAGAAAAACCCAATATATATGCTTTTTTTTTTTGGGTGGGTAGTCAGCTTAAGCAGGTGTCTAACTGATACTCCCAAAAGTTTTACAAATAAAAATTCAGATTTTTATTCAATTATATATTTAATGTTAAATATTGAGTGCTAAAAGTATCTACTTGCCTGTCCAGTGTTATCTCCTATCAATCAATTCCTGATCTTATTTTATTGCACCTGAAATGGATTCAATCAAGGATACCCTCACTGACATGATGGAGATGTTCCATAAAAGAATGGGAGAGTTTGATGCAGAGCTGCGTAAAACATCTACAACCACATCCACTACAGCCAGTCTTGCATCTGACTTTGCACTGTTCCGGACATTCATCACACAAGCACTTGCCAATCTACAACAACAAGTTGAGGTGCTGGCACGCAACATTGATAGTGTCGAAATGCGAGGCCGAAGGAAAATTTTATTGCTGCACGGTGTTCAAGAGGATGTCAAGGAAGACACATTGGCTGTGGTTGCCACTATCGTTAGGGATCGTCTCAGTATTCCTGATTTCACACCGCAGGATATTAAAAGGTGTCACCGAATGGGTCGTCTTGCCAGCACGAAGAAGCCTCGGCCTATCCTCTTCAAGCTTTTTGATGTTGCTGTCCGTGACAAACTCTGGCGCGCTAAAACCAAACTCAGAGGTTCCGGCATCACTATGTGTGAGTTTTTAACAAAGGCACGCCACGATCTGTTTATGGTTGCACGGGAGAAGTTTGGCATCACGAAGTGCTGGACCCAGGAGGGCTACGTTTACATCCTTGGACCTGATGGCGTGCGGATTCGCGTCGTGACTGTGCAAGACTTAAATAACATTGGTCAGCGTGAAATACCCGCTACTGCAGCTTCAAAAGCCACGAAGCCCAAGCGTGCTGCCGCAAGAAAATGATGCTAACTATGTATTATTTTTTCTGTCTTCATTGTGCTGACTGGGTAACACGTATACCTTCTTAATTTAATTACTTTCACAGTATTTAATATCTATCCACCTTTATTTCAGATTTATTAATGTGCAATGTCTTATGTCAATGTCAATTGTCAAATCACATATGTTTTTTATAATTTTCCCATATAGGGAAGGCAAAGGGTTCGAGCCCATACAGCCTCGTATCCATAATATGTCAATTATTTTCTTGTGTCAAACTTATCTTGTTAATTTTATTATATATAGATACTGTGTTGCCCGGAATAGCATTTTTAAATTATCATTTTGTATTTTCTTAACACTGGACAAAGCCGGCAGGTGGATTTAGTTACTTAGATTATTTTTTTTTTTTTTTGTAGTATTTTTGTTTTGTTATTAGTATTTATTATTAAGTATATTATATTTAAGTATATTATATCTTATGTACGATTGTAACAGTGAATCAGATGATTTTTTCTCTGCTGGTAGTGATAGTGAAAGTTTCTTGAGTATTCCCTCACTTAGCGACACACTCTTTTCTAGTTTCTCTGATGTTTCTAAAAATTTTAATGTGGTGCACATAAATGCACAAAGTATTCCGGCTCATTTTCCTGATATGTTGGCCAGCTTTGACATTAAAAATCTTCATGCCATTCTCGTTTCGGAATCTTGGCTTAAGCCGTGTCTGCCTTCAGCTTCTTACTCCTTGCCTGGTTTTCAACTAATTAGGAACGACCGTTCGGTTGGCGTTGGTGGCGGGGTTGCTATATATTTACGTACCCATATTCCTTTCTCCATAGTTCATATGTCAGCCCAGCCACCGCCGTCAAATGCTGGTGAGCATTTGTTCCTTGAAGTTGAACTCCACCACACCAAAATTTTCCTTGGTGTCTATTACTGTCCTTCTCTACGCATTGATTACTTCTCTTCTCTTGAAGCTATTCTTGTCTCCCTCATCCCTTCGTATAGCCACACCATAGTCATGGGAGATTTCAATACTTGTCTCCTTAAAAATGATCACCGTTCTTCCGCCTTGCAATCCGTTTTGGGTTCTGTTAACCTTTCCATTTTACCTCTTAATGCTACTCATCATTTTCCTAATTCTTCTCCTTCTCTGCTTGATCTAATCTTCGTTTCTTCCCCTCATCTAGTTGAGAAGCATGGCCAATGTGCTGCCGACGCTTTTTCGTATCATGATCTTCTCTATGTTTCTTATAAAATTCGTTTACCCAAAGCCACAAAGAAAGTTGTAATGCAGCGCTGTTTCCGTGGTATAGATGTTGATAAGCTTCGCGAGGATGCTGCCAGCATTGATTGGGGTCCGGTGTTTGCGTCGACTTCAATCGATGAACAAATTATGTTCTTTAATACTAAGCTTATAGAATTATATGATGTCCATGCTCCAATCCGTGCTATTAAGATGAAGCATCTTCCTTCGCCCTGGCTTACTGATGAACTTAAGTCACTCATACACAAAAAAACGATAGCTAAGTCCAAATATAACCGACGTCCCATTTCCCGCAATTGGGATAATTATGTAGCTATACGTATCCATTGCAATAAGATGTGTAGGAAAGCACAACGCCAATATATCCATAGCTCCGTAGAAAATAGCGATCCAGCAAAAGTTTGGAAATTTCTGAAATCTATGGGAGTTGGGAAAACATCTAATGTTACTAATCCTAATAGTTTAAATGTTGATCTCTTAAATAATCATTTCACTACGTTGCCCAATTTTGATAGGGCTATTAAAACTAAAACTATAAATTATCTTTCTGCACTTCCCACTCCTAACTATCCTCATTTCATTTTTAGTCAATTCTCTGATCGTGATGTTAAGAAGAGCATATTATCAATTGTCTCTAATGCTGTTGGTAATGACTGTGTCAGCCGCAATATGATCACTCCTATCCTTGACGAATGTCTTCCTATTCTCAGTCATATCCTCAATTTCTCCATTTCTATCGGTGTCTTTCCCACATTGTGGAAAAGTGCTGAAGTCATTCCTCTTCCTAAACGTCGTAACCCAGTCTCTTTTTCCGAGTATCGTCCTATTTCTGTCCTTCCATTTCTCTCTAAAGTCCTTGAAAGCTTAATTCATCACCAGCTTAGCCTTTTCCTGTCCAAATATAACCTACTTAATCCCTATCAATCCGGTTTTCGTCCTGGTCATAGCACCACCACTGCGTTGGTGCACATTACTGACGATATCAGGGCTGCTATGGAGAATGGCAAGTTAACTGTACTGGCGCTGTTAGATTTCAGCAATGCTTTTAATACGGTTGACTACGATGTCCTGCTCGGGATATTATGCTCTATTAACATATCTCCGACAGTAATTGACTGGTTTCATAGTTACCTGATGGGTCGTCGGCAGCGTATTCGCCTTGATGATATTCGTTCTTCTTGGTGTGATATATCTGTCGGTGTCCCTCAGGGTGGCGTTTTATCTCCTTTACTCTTCTCGTTATTCATTAACTCTATCACGGACTGTCTTATTTCTTCCTACCATCTTTACGCAGATGACCTACAAATATATTACTCCGCGCCAGTAGATCATCTGAGTGAGGCTATTGCTTCAATAAACAAAGATCTTTCTAGAATTGGTGAATGGGCTGCGCAATTTGGTCTTACAGTGAATCCTGTTAAAACTCAGGTCATTGTTGTTGGCAGCCCCAGGATGGTTTCCAAAGTTGATTTCAGTACACTTCCTCATGTTGTCTTTGATGGCTGTACTATTCCCTATAGTGACCAGGTCAAGAACTTAGGAATCCTTCTTGATAAAAACTTATCCTGGGCACCCCAATTGCGGGAACTGAGTCGTAAAATATTTTCTGCCGCCGGGTCCTTGCGTCGTTTACGTAACTTCCTTCCTATTCCCACTAAAATTGCTCTTGTGCAGTCTCTTCTTTTTCCTCTCCTTGACTATGCTGACGCCAGCTATCTTGATCTTTCCGAAGCCCAATTCGATAAACTAGAGCGCCTTCAGAATTTTTGCATTCGCTTCATATTTGGGCTGCGTAAATTTGACCACATATCTGATTTTCGTACTAGACTCAAGTGGCTACCCATACGCCTTCGCCGGAATACTCGGATTTTATCGTTATTATATAGTATTCTATTCCTTCCTTCTTCACCTTCTTACCTTAAAAATCGTTTCCACTTCCTGAGTAGCATCGATGCTCGGTGTTTACGATCATCTGAGAGTCTGGAATTAGAGATTCCCAAGCATGCGACTAATTTCCTCGACAAGTCATTTACTTGTCAGGCTGCACGCTTGTGGAATCAGTTACCTGTGTCAGTAAGAAGGGCTAAATCTCTTCCTATTTTCAAAAGGCTTGTCAAGCATCACTACTTTTCACTGTGATATTGTTTTTCTCCTTTATTTTTCTGTATATTACTGGATTTTATGTATTTATCGTTTTTTTTTTCTGTTTAGTTTATGTATTATAATATGTAGTTATTTTATTTTAAATATTAATTAGTTGTTTTTATGGTATATGTACTATATTATATATTTGAATATTTATGTACATCAGATTTCCTCCCCTTTTATATCCTGATAATGACCGCCTGCTCTCTTTTTCCTAGTTAACTAAGTCCATCCAAGGGTTGTCTGGAAGAAATCGCCGATTGCGATAAGACCGCCATTTGTACTTCTTGTTTTAGTATAGTCTCTGTTGTATATGTAGTTGTTTATTTTATGTTTGATGTACAATAAAGAGTTTAAATAAATAAATAAATAAATAAATAAATAAATAAATAAATAAAAACCCAATATCACTTTGCACGAACCGGGGATCGAACCCGAGACCTCAGCATTGCATTCGTACCGTAATTATGTCTATATTATGTATGTCAACATGTGGACAATGGTGTGGGTTATGTGTTTTATATTTATTTAGATTAAGATTAGTTTGCAATGTATTTTAGCATGTAACCGTTTATTGTTCCTAAAAAAATAAAAAAAAGTAATGCAATTACGCCACCGAGCAGAGATAAATCTCCGAACTATGTAAATAACCATTTAATTAAAGCCTGCAAACCCACCCCCGCCAAAATTTCATAAACTACGCTAGTAAAAACCAACAGATGCTCATAAAGACAAATTCCTCACTTTACTACTTCCACGAGAACACGCGCATTCCCAACATTCCCAAAGCAATAACACTAATTATTATGATTAATAAACTATTAAAAATAACATACCAATTCACGTCACGGCGTACGCATTTCGGCTTCGAGTGAAAACAGATGGCATGGTTTATTTGCGCATACATCATAATGGCGGGCCGCGATCAATAATTGCAAACGTTACCGAATGTAAGCTAATATTGGTTTGGTTGGGTTGTATGACAGGGGCTGAGGCGATTGGATATGAGATGTATTCAAACGTGGTAGAGAGATACAAATCGCACCTTTAGAACGAAAACGACACAATTCAAAAAATAGAAATTTGAGTTGTTAATTTTAGAGCACTAAAAACTAGTCCCTTAATTATAAAAATATAATAAAAAAGCGAACGATAACAGTTTTGTCCTTTTCCTGCTTGTATATGGCTGTGTTTGAACTGTTATTGTATTGCGAACTTTGTTTTAAGTAATTTTATGACGATGACTCAATTTTCTGTCTTTTTGAATTGTGTCGTTTTCGTTCATCCTAAAGGTGCGAAATCTTGATGGTAGTGTCGCCAGAGTACTTCGATTGCAACCATACCAGAAATAAATAAGTTTACTGGTGGTAGGACTCTCATATGTAAGAGTCTATCTGGGTGGGTACCATCGCAATGTCTATTTCTACGCCTAAGCAGCAGTGTGCGTGTACTTATGTTTCGGTTTGAAGGACATTATAGCCAGTGTAACTACAGGACATAATGAGACTTTACGTCTTATGTTTCAGGATGACGAGCGCAGTTGAATGCCACAAGGTACTTTGTAATTGAAGGTGCTGGATGGTATTTCTACTGTTTATGGGTGGTCGTATTGCTTACCATCAGGCGAACGGCATGCTCGTCTCGTCATTCGATGCAATAAAAAAAATAAAGAAATCAATACAATAAAAAATACTGTGTTTAAGTGGTATGTATTTTTAACCGACTTCAAAAAGGAGGTTCCGTATTCGATCCGTATGTATGTATGTTTGTATGGCCGCGTGTTTCTCAAAAACTACTGATCCGATTTGGATGTGGTTTTCGATATTGAAATGTAGGTATATATTTCAGGGAAGGTATATAATTTATGAAGATCTGATGAAGATCTTCGGAGATACACAATGGAACTCTTCAATAACTAACAGCAGATTACTCGCGAATGCTGCAATCGTATATTTATGATGTATTGTTTTCACCATTCTGTAATTACCTAACAAAAAAGCAATAAATAAAAACTTTTTAATTAAAAGTACTACGTACTATGAATGGTGGTAGAGCCCTGTGCTATATTTTTCTAAATAACAAGTATGTCGATTGGATGGGGATTTTACTAAATCGACTTAATATAACTATTTTACTATCACGGCTTTTGCGCGCAATGAGATTACCGGAAGTCGAAAATTCCAAAGTAGCTTCCCTTGATAAAATACAATTAAATTTGACTAACCCGCCCAGGCTACGAAGAGGCAGCAGAGTATATGCCTACATGTTTTTCTGCCGTACCAAATTATTCATGAGTTATACACGTAAACCTTCTTCTTGAAGCACTCCATTAGGCAAAAAAATATGAAAATCCATTCTGTAGTTTTGAAGTGTATCGCGTTCAGACTGGCAGAGCGGCGGAGGACATTGTTTTATAATATACTAGCTTTTGCCCACGGCTTCGCCCGCGTTAATAAGTTTTTCCGGGCTAAAAGTACATAAAAACCTTCCCGTTGAATCACTCTATGACTATGACGTTGATACAAGTCTTAACAAATAATGCATTAATTTCGACCAAATTTGATTACCATAAAAACGGTTCTAGTGAGTTAATCTTAAAAGATAGACATATACTGTCCCGGACATTTTTTAGATCATTTCAAGAGGAATAATTCTTTCATACATATATTTTTGGTATCTTGAACCGTTTTCGCAGCGCTCGCAATGGAAGCCCTCAAGGATGAATAATTTTCCCCGTTTTTTTTTATATTTTCCATTATTTCTTCGCTCCTAATAGTTGCATCGTGATGTTATATAGCCTAAAGCCTTCCTCGATAAATGGTCTATTCAACACAAAAAGAATTTTTCAATTCGAACCAGTAGTTCCTGAGATTAGCGCGTTCAAACAAACAAACAAACAAACAAACTCTTCAGCTTTATAATATTAGTATAGATAAAGATACTAAAATATATACATGTAGTATGTAATAAGAACCATGCTATATAATATATTAATATAGCATGGTTCTTATTACGACGTGAAAAAACGGTTTGAATTGCGCGATTCGACGTGACAAAGCATGGCCATTCTATACAGGCTGCGTTATATGCATAATAGTAAACTACGAAATGTTCTTACAAAATTGACCCGTCTGCAGAAAGAAACAAAGCCAGTGTTTGCCCAATACTTTTTTTGTAAGTTTCAAATTATACTAAACAACTGTCTGCTGAACGTTTGCTTGCTCTTAAAGTTTTCGGTCAATATTTACTTGACAGCTTCATAATAAAGTACAGTTCTTTCCTTTGTACCTGTTTTACTTTATTTATACAAATAAATGACGAAACTACCAGCAAGCTCGCCAGGTGTTAATCAACACGACTCTTTATTAACATTAGTGACACCATTCGATCTTTGGATTCATATTCCTATCGCCAAACAGCAATGTGCTTGCACTAGCTATTGCCGTGTTTAAAAGACAGTGTAGCCATAAGCCAGCGTAATTACTGGGTAATATGAGACTGAACATCTTCTTTTTTTAATTTATTCGTGTCCATGGATACACGTTCATTAGACGCATACATAAATTTAATTATTATTATTTTTAAACATTGTCTCAACATCTAATGTCTCAGGGTGGCGAGCGCAGTGGAGCAACGCAGTACTATGTAATTTAAAGTTTCGTATGGTGTTGCTAGTGTTTATGAGCGATGGTATGGATTACCATCTGCCGTGTGGCATACTCGTCTGGACATTTATTTGCAATAGAAAAAATAATTACAAAGTATTGTGTGTTATTGAAATCTATGGTCATAACTCGTTGATGTGCTTTACGAAGCTGCCATGATTGTAACACAAAGGAACATTCCAGTTGTTTACTCAATGTCGAGGCTGATTAACCATAGTAAAGTTATAAACCGACTCAAGCTATTTTTTATCGTTAACATACCTAAGTAATATTTTTTACGCGTTTGTCGTTAACCTGTCTTGTTAATGCCTATGTGTTATAAATAATGTCTAAAGTAAACAAAGATTAGTTTGTTAGTAAGCACATTGTCTTTACTGTCTTTAATAAGGTCTTTTGATTCAAACGGCTGTAGAATGATGAATGCTATGCAGTGTTTTCAATATTCTACATGATGTTGCTATTGCTTGGCGCAGTCAGCGATCATTGAGCAGCTTATTCGTCTCGTCACCGAGTTTTAAAAAACGCCCAGCTTTTTGAACCCATACAAATTATCTACCAATATTGCTGATGCCATGCGAACCTAATTGAAATGCAATTGTTTTCAAAAATGATTAGAGTATTCAGAAGACAAATATACGCACCTGCGACGCGTTTCAAACGCAACTGAAAGTATCAAAACTGCGTATGAAAAATCTGTATAAGTCCTTATAGAACGACATTCGAAATTTAAATAAGCAATGTTTTTATAAATTCTTCGTGTCATACAATTTACGAGCCAGCCAGTATCAGTAATTCAGATCGCTGTTACTCAAAACTTGATTCATACAAATACATGCATTGCTTATTGTTCCATTCATACTCATACAATTTTAGTACCAATCACGGTGTTCATTGTGAATAAAACGAGCATAAACCTTGTGCAAACATTCGTCAGAGGTTATATATACAAGGCCTTCATGTATGCTTGTTTTGTGCTAATTGGATGGAACTACGTCTTAAAAAAATACTTACCTCTCAAAAGAACACACTCTACATCTTATATTATTTACCTGTTGGAAGGGGGATACAGTCAACTAGCATTTGCTTGCTACTTCGCCTGAAAGAGGTTTTCTGGGATAAAATTTCCGCCATATATTTTCTGGGGATAAATGAAACCTTTCCATGCTCTCAAACTAGCTCCATAGCAAAGGAGATGTCCGCTGTTTGTATGGGTGCTGGCCCTCAAAATCTAACCAGACTCAAACTTATCTAAAGATAGAAGGGCAAAAACGGAATTCGATTCCATAAAAAAAAATTATACCTCTCTTTTTCAATAGTTTTTTAACACACACATACACTGACGCCTGTTATCCCCGAAGGGGTAGGCAGAGGCGCAACTAGTGCACCCACTTTTCGCTGTCATTCCGTCCCATGATGTGATAGGGGGCGAGCCTATCGCCATATCGGGCACAAATTCCAGACTCCGCGCTGATACTGAATAGAAAAACTCAATATCACTGTGCCCGACCCGGGGATCGAACCCGAGACCACAGCTTTACAGTCGTACTGTAATACAACTACGCCACCGAGACGTAGTAGTTTTTTAAGTAAAATAAAATTACATATATCCCAAAATCAGAGGACTTGAAAATTATACTATTTATTGCAAATGTCTAGTTTTCGGGAATACTATCCAAATATACAGGGTCATTTTGACATAGCGTTAATAAATGAAACCACACACATATCTCCTTGAAAATAACACTTTACATTAAATTATTTTAACCATAGACGTAAAATAAAAAAGTATAAGTTTCGAAGAAAATGAATATCGATAAAAAGCAACTTTAAGTGTTCACGCTCTAATGCGACTTTTACTAGTCCAAGAGGATTCGCTGCAGTGGCAACATTACACTTTCAGTCAGAAAAATACTCACGCATACGCCATGTTCGCACTAATTTACAAAATGATGAAAAAATCAGGAAACTAAAATTATGATTTTTTGTGAAAATATTCGTTTTTCATGGATGATTTTTGGCATCATATTACCAGAGGCAAAGACGAGTATGTGATTTCATTTATTAACGCAATGTCAAAATAACCTTGTATATGGAATACCATGGTTAGAATTTTTTTATGGCATTGAATAACGAGACGAGCATGCCGTTCGCGTAATGGTAAGCGATACGACCACACATAAACAGTAGCAACACCATCCAGCACCATGAGTTACAAAGCACTGTGTGGCATTTCACTGCGCTCTTCATCCTGAGACATAAGATGTTAAGTCTCATTATGTCCCGTAGTTACAGCTTACAGTTATTTTAAGCCCATTTTTTGACATGTCCATTCATCTAAAGTCGTTCGGTAGTTTTGAGGTTATCGCGTTCAGACAGACGCGGCATGGGACTTTGTTTTATATAATATGTAAAGATAAAGATATAACATCGTCTTATAAATTCATGACATGAACTAATAGGCATATCAGTAATTGGCATATTAGTTCAGCATGTCATTACTAATTATTAATCAAATAGATAAACACCCCGACGAGATTATACAACATTTTTAATTGATAACCAAATGTTTGCATTATCTGCGAGTATTTGTTCCTATCTAAGCGTTATAGCAAGTGTCACTGAGAATTGTATGGTTATTATGAATTATATTTTTTCAGCTACTTATGCTGGTGACTGTACATGTTTTGTGGCCTGGAATATTTGTTGTAAGCTAAAGGAGGGTCCGAACTCCCAAAATCCCTCCCTTATGTACGCCCATTAAAATGATAATTCAGTATCAGCTCGGAGTCTAGTATTTGTGCCTGATATGCCGATAGGCTCGCCCCTATCACATCATGGGACGGAATACGCACGGCGAAAAATGTGTGCGTTAGTGGCGCTTCTGCCTACCCATTTGGGGATAAAAGTCGCGTGTATGCAAATTAAAATAGATTATTCCTGATACTGAAAAATGCTTTTGTTAGAGAAAAGGCTTCTTCCATTACCTGAGTTGGAATCTAAACTAAGGAATTTATCGTAAAGCCCTAACCTACTTATGTTAACTAACTAAGCAGTTTAACGATCGTAAAGCCCTACCGAAACAATTATATCGAAATTAACTCAACATTTATAACGAGCTAGCAGTTATTTTCGTATCGGTATGCTTTACAATCGTTGACTTAAATATTGAGGTTCCCACGCTTGCATTAGTTTGATTATGGAAAGGACACATTTCTGATAACACAAGTGTATGTAAGAATATTAAAAAACAAATGTTTTATAAACAAACGTAAAATTTCAAATTATGTTTTTGAGTAGACAAGACAGACAGCAGAATTAATACTAGAGGTGTACTCTTTTCGAGCATACACAGAGAAGCATTCAAATTACATTTGAAACAAAATTATTTATCAAGATCAGCCATTTTAGAAATAACATTCAGATTGGTATTTTTGTAGACAATGGACGAGAGGACGCGGTCACCGTCGGGTGGTGGTGACCATCGTAACGGACGACGGCACCAGCAAACGAACGGGTCGCCGCGCGCTGACTCCAACTCTGACGTCTACGTCACCAGCGCTGCCTACCGACCACCATCCGAGATCAGGTATTTATATATTTTTTTTTTGTTTTTATGGCATCGAATGACGAGACGAGCATGCCGTTCGCCTGATGGTAAGTGATACGACCACCCATAAACAGTAGCAACACCATCCAGCACCTTAAGTTGCAAAGTACTGTGTGGCGTTCCACTGCGCTAGTCATCTTGAGACACAGAATGTTAAGTCTCATTATGTCCTGTAGTTACACTGGCTACAATGTCCTTCAAACCGAAACACAACCGTGAATGCACATTGCTGCTTGGTAGAAATAGACATTGCTGTAGTACCCATCCAGACGGACTCTTACATATGAGAGTCCTACCACCAGTAAGATTTTCTGATGATGCTAAAGATCAGGCAGGTGAAGTGTCGCAAGAGAAAGGTAGACACTTTCATGGTCAGTGATGGTCTTGGGCAATTATGTTAGAGCAACAAGATACACCGGAGTTGTCACGTATGTGCCGAAGAAGACCACCCTGAATTTTGATTGTGTCGGTGTAGGGACAGTGTTAGGGACTCGTCCAATATTCGCTGGGATAATGCTATACTCCCGAGTGTCGACATTGGGTCGTAAGACCGGTGGAACCTACATAACCGTTCCTCTCACTCCTCGAAAGGTAGCGATAAGTAAAGCGTTATTCTCCATGAACAAAAACCTTATGCCGCTGATAATATAGTGTAAGGCAGAAAGTTCTGAGGAGTATGCTAAAGATCGTGGGAAATGCACATCGCCAAAGGAAGATGGACCCTGGTGTTATACTGGGATAGCACTACAAAAAGTTTATCCCAAATCATTTGCTTTCAATAGAGTACATTTACATATACCAACTGACACAAAACATAATTTAATACTTGTAATGAAGTGCGAAATGTGTTTAGATTGCCAGGTAAAGCACATTTATCTAAGTTTTCCTAGCCCAACATGTTTCATTAATAAATATATTTATCTTATAGCTATAATACGTGACTAACAAAATCCTCATTGAGAATCTTCTCTTCAATAAAGATATTAACAATTTAATTATTGCATATTGAAATCACAAACAGTTATAAAATAATTAACATAAATTAAAAACGCATTCGAATACCATAAAAATGCCTAAGATACGATATAATAGATGATGATATAGATATAATGTGCGTGAACTCGGGATCAGTGGGTCGGCAGACAAATAACTCGTGTATGTAGGCGAACAGGAATAGCGAGTTAATATCTAGGTACAGGTCTTAGTACCAGGCCTTGTGGATTGCCCTAGATGCCCTGAGAATTATTGCTTTGTATTATTATATCTGATCCTCCTTACTTGAGTTTAGCTGACAAGCTATCAACAAACGGTAAAATGTTCGCAAAATATTCATGAACTTAGTACAGATGTAATTAAGAAATACGTTTAAATTTTTCATCAAACCATTTCCGTAAGTCATAGGTAGATGCCGCCATTTTGTAGGCACCACAAAGCTAATTTAGGCCCAAAACTTATGTGTAAAATCATCCCTAAATTGTAGGGATTATTCGAATGAACTATCAGCATAAGTATATGTATAAAACAAATTGACACTACCGCAATTTTGACGAGTATCTGTTACAATATATCGACTGTACGGAGCCTAAAGTTGCTAAATAGTATAAACATCCGCATTTTTACACAACAAAAATAATTTCATAATCTAAGTGCCTGCCACAGAACAGAGATAGGATGCGATATCATACGAAAAACAAAATAACATACCGCCGGTTTTTTTATAAATCAATGCATACCGCGAATAAAATTTTAACGTAAATAAAGTAACGTTCAAAATACTTTTAATGTATGTTTACTTCAGAATTATTAGTTTATTTACGCTAAAAGTAACTGCATTAAACTCGTAAAGAAGTGTGCAAATATTTATTTTAACAAATGGCGTCCTTACATTTTTAATAACATTGTATAACCTTCTTGACTGTATCGTATCTTTGACTAGTATAACCGATGCTGTTTATCTCTAAAACATGAATGGAATGAATGCTGAAATGTTTATGCGCACAAATAGGCCCGTAAGCAAAATGTACGATACGTTTGATAAAGGTCGCAGGAACATGCTGGATGCAGACCGCTTTTGATAGCGTCTGGAAATCTTTAGGAGAGGCCTATGTTCAGCAGTGGATATGGCTGATGATGAAGCAAAATGTTGAAACTGCAGGCTTTGAGTATCTGGTTCAAACAGGCCAGTATTTGCGTTAACTGTCGAGGAGTTATCGCTCGTCAGCCAATAATCTTTCTGAACCCCTCCACTTACCATCAAGTGCATAGGGGTTAGTATGCCGTGCCCTACAAAAATGCAGGCGAAGCCACGAGCAACACCTATTGAGAAATATTTCCTGACTAGATTTTGCCCGCGGCTCCGCCAGCGCAAAAATATTTTCCGGGTAAAAGTCCCGCTTTTTATTTTCCCGGGATAAAATATAGCCTATGTGTTAATCCAGGACATGATCTACCCGTGTGCCAAATTTCATCGAAATCCGTTCAGTAGTTTTTGCGTGAAAGAGTAACAAACATCCATACATCCAGACATCCATACATACTTACAAACTTTCGTTTTTATAATACTAGCTTTTGCCCGCGGCTCCGCCCGCTTTAAAAAGTTTTTCCGGTATAAAAGTCCTGCTTTATATTTTCCCGGGATAAAAAGTAGCCCATGTGTTAATCCAAGACATGATCCACCCGTGTGCCAAATTTCATCGAAATCCCTTCATTAGTTTTTGCGTGAAAGAGTAACAAACATCCATCCATCCAAACATCTAAACATCCAGACATCCATACATACTTACAACTTTCGTTTTTATAATACTAGCTTTTGCCCGCGGCTCCGCCCGCTTTAAAAAGTTTTTCCGGTATAAAAGTCCTGCTTTATATTTTCCCGGGATAAAAAGTAGCCCATGTGTTAATCCAAGACATGATCCACCCGTGTGCCAAATTTCATCGAAATCCCTTCATTAGTTTTTGCGTGAAAGAGTAACAAACATCCATCCATCCAAACATCTAAACATCCAGACTTCCATACATACTTACAAACTTTCGTTTTTATAATACTAGCTTTTGCCCGCGGCTCCGCCCGCTTTAAAAAGTTTTTCCGGTATAAAAGTCCTGCTTTATATTTTCCCGGGATAAAAAGTAGCCCATGTGTTAATCCAAGACATGATCCACCCGTGTGCCAAATTTCATCGAAATCCCTTCATTAGTTTTTGCGTGAAAGAGTAACAAACATCCATCCATCCAAACATCTAAACATCCATACATTCTTACAAACTTTCGCCTTTATAATATTAGTAGGATTAGTAGGATACCATGACGCAGTATTTCATTTAACTGGCCGTAAAGCATAATTCATTATTCCTATTCGTACTAATATGCGCAGTTTGTGACACGACGCCACGCGTCGCATAATCTTGATGAAGATTACTTTGATATAGCCTAGCTTTTGCACGTGGTCCGACATGTGAGTATTTTCCTGGAATAAGTAATCGATTTAAATAGAATGTGTGACTTCGCGGAGCTTTCTAATTGAAAGATGGTACCAAAGGTTGTATAAAGGCTTTAATAACGGTTTATAGTAGCTTATAAACTTCTTTGATTAATTATAATTACTGTTATCTAATAAATATAATACTTATGTAATAATTTTACATTAGAGTCACAACAATTTATTATTCAGGTCCTTATCAAGATCGAAAATTCATTCACGCGATATTTGACATTTAATCCATCCAGACACAGAAATTTTCTAAATGGGGGTCAAATGAACCCTACTTATCATGCCTAGATACGTTCAGACGCAAGTGCTTCAGATGCAGAGATTTATCAATGCATTCGTAGCTTACTGTAGCGTACCGTTAGTGAACCTATCTAAATGAAATGCCACACAGTACTTTGTAACTCAAGGTGATGTATGGTGTTGCTACTGCTTATGGGCGGCCGTATCGCTTACCATCAGGCGAACGGCATGCTCGTCTCGTTCTTCAATGCCATAAAAAAACTAAATTCTTGAAATTGAACGCTTCACTAATTCCATCCAACGGGGCTCAAAACTTGCTGGGTTAGAGCCCCCTAAATTATACAAACGAGCGTTTTGACGCTGCGATTAAAAGCGCACGTTCGAGCGTTTTACGCAACAAGATTAGAAAGTATCAAAACACCGATTCATAAATTATACGCATGTAACAATCATATCGGTTTATTCGATAAATTATAAAGACCTATAACTTAATAGACACGGTGTCAAAAACTAATTGCTTTGAAAAAAATAATTGATGATAACTAGGCCGGTAAATAAGAAGGTTACTGAAATGTACTTAGTTTCATTAGGGTTGGCGTAAAATATTAGCGTTTTGCGAATGAGATATTTTTATTAAAAAAATTATTTATATTTGAACATCTCATAGTCTTGTTAACGACATGAGCAAAACTACATAACAATATTGACACTACTCGAATTTTAATGCGCTCGTCACTTGGAGACAATAAATGACAAGTTTCATAATGCACCTTACATACACTGGCCACAATGCACTTCAAACCAGAACATGTCAGTGCTTCCATAGTGATGGTTAGACAATGGTACCTACGTTATTGCATGTGAGAGACCTACCACCATCATCTGAAGTTGTGTTTTACTTTGGAATATAATCTAATAATCTAATAACAATAATAATGATAATGATAATCTATGTCGAATTATGCATAACTCTCCCCTCTTAAGTATACTTGTTTATTAGTATTTTGATTAATTAATACTGTTTTCAGCAAAAGACAAAGAATAAATAATAGTTAAAGAAACCTAATATCACACTTTATAGAAAATGCAACTAAAAAATAGAAACTAAATTTGAATTATGCAATGCAATGCAATTCAATCCAGCCCAACATTCTGCCAACCCGCTCTAGGCCTGAGCTCTCTCAGTTGTAGAGGAGGCCCGTGCTCATAGTTGAGCGGTATATGGTATCAAAGGTTGTAGAAAGGCTGGCATGGTATGGGATTGATGTCAATAGTAATTACATTAAACATTAGACTGCCTCGTTCGCGTAGTTTTATTATGGTACGACTGCAATGCTGAGGTCTCGGGTTCAATCCCCGGGTCGGGCAAAGTGCTATTGAATATTTCTGTTCAATATCAGGTAGGAGTCTGGAATTTGTGCCCGATGTGGCGATAGGCTCGCCCCCTATCACATCATGGGACGGAATAATGGCGAAAAGTGGGTGCACTAGTTGCACCTCTGCCTACCCCTTCGGGGACAAAAGGGAGTCTGGAATTTGTGCCCGATGTGGCGATAGGCTCGCCCCCTATCACATCATGGGACGGAATAATGGCGAAAAGTGGCTGCACTAGTTGCGCCTCTGCCTACCCCTTCGGGGATAAAAGGCGTGAGTGTGTGTGTATGTTTAAAACATATTACAATAATTAGATTAGATAATTTCTTTTTATTATGTAATTATTATCTATATCTACATTAGTTTATGATTGCTGTTTCGCTCAAGTGCCGATCTTAACCAGAACAAAAGTCTCCTGTGTATATTTCGGACATAAAAAAGTATATGATATGTTTATCCAATAGTAAGGTTATCTATGTGCTAAATTTAATCCTAATCTATTCAGCAGTTAACGCGATAATGTCTACAAAATTGCAATCATCATAAAATAATTTGACATTTAGAATATTTAAGAATTCCCCAAAATACTTGGTTGTAGTTATTACATTGTCTTTAGGGGTAAAGAAAAGACTACAGATTAAAAAAGAAACGTCAAGAATATCAAATAAATGTACTAATTTATTATCATGCTTAAAATATTACGTACCATACTAGCCCTATATTATAATATACTGCCCACTGCTGAGCACAGAGCTCCTCTACAGCTTAGAGGGTTTAGGTCTTAGTTCACCACGCCGGCCTAGTGCGGGTTGGCAAACTGCGCATACCTTCAAAATTCAGAGAACTTCTCAGGAAAGCAGCTTTCCTCACGATGTTTTCCTTCACCGTTAAAGCAAGCAATAATTCACAAAGAAATATGTGTACTTAACTTTTTAGAAAAGTTAGTGGTGTATGCCCTTGGGTTTTGAACCTGCGGACATTCGTCTTGGCAGTCCGTTCCACTCCCAACTAGGCTATCGCCGCTTTCATTATTCATTCTTGATTATCATCTATTCATCTCTCGCAGTTTACAAACTTTTAAAGCATTCATATTTACCTAAATAATTCACATTTTTAAAAAAACATCCATAACTATACTTATTGCGTAATACTCAGTTTAATATAACGATAAAATACCAATGATCCACATTTTCAATAACAGCTCTAGATTCCTGAAATTTGGCACCATATTACCCACAAATTACTCAACACTCAACTAACTAAGATGGCGTTGGGCCAGGTCAGTAAATTTAAACTGAATAAGCACATTCTAGTTGCATAATAATTGGCTGCGACTTTAATTTTTTTGTGATTTAAATACTCTATATAGTGGTAAATACAGCTAAATAAAAACGGAAATGAGCACTTGTTACTGATATTACAAATACGCAGGTTTGTGATCGGGTCTGGAAGTTTGTGTGACTCGTTAAGCCCCGCGACGGACACCGGCGTCCATATATATAGGGTTTTCCCATACATCTATATAATAATATATAAGCGAGGCTTGACGGGTTAAAAACCGCTAAACGGGTTTAAATCAAATGTTTACTTTCCGCATTCACTTTATCTCTAGAGCAAAAAAAAATGTTACGTGTACAATTCTGAAATTATAACCAATCTGAAAAGTATGCATTTTTTTATCAATAATATCTTAATCGCGATTTAAAAAACGCTCCCACACCAAAATAAACGCCTGTTTGTACGACCTAATAACGCGAAACAAAACCTTTAGCATCACGCGCAGTTTGATGGAAAATTACATGCAGAATGCAGCGTGTGTGACTCATGCCATATTAGACGCAATTAGATGCAACAGTCATCTGGAAGTGCGGACTTAGTGTGGGTCATGGGGGCGTTACCTCACGACTTTCTAATTTCGACCTATTATTAGTACCTATTTTGATAGCATAATCGATTCTTATCAATCTATTTTCAGGTTTTGTTTGATACATAATACATATAAATAAGATTTTTTTCAGTTGCATTACAGCTGCTAAATGTAATAAATAATAATACCAGCCCTGTATTATATACCGCCCACTACTGAGCACGGTCTTCCTCTAGTACTGATAGGGCTTAGGCCTAAATTCACCACGCTGGTATAGTGCGGATTGGCAGAATTCACATACCATTGTTTTTTTTTTGGTGATATGTCTTCGTAATCTTTTATCCCATTGGGTCCCATAACGTTGACTGAGTCCCATTCTGTACACGTAGTGTATCAGTCGGATAGCGTATTTATGATGGATATTGTCAGCTTTGATGTAGAAGCCAGAACGTTACAATGCTGTATTCGTGGGAAAATTCTATCTTCATATGTATTTGACTATAGGGGCATTTCACGTGAAGCATACAAAGAAAAAAAGTCAGATTCTAGATTATGTTCATAGTTGGCTCAATTGCACTTCTATGGGACCTGAATTAATGTGCGTCATTTTTTTGGCCTAGTTACGAAATAATGCGACCTCAAAGAATTGTTGACATCTGAGGAACGAATTTTTCGACAGCTACTATTTTCCTTGTCCGCTTCGGTTCCCTATTGGATTGCATAATTTTTTTTGTAATAATATTGTTACGCATCTTAGCTTTAAGCCTAAATAACAATGTGTATAATAATCATTACGCATAATTGTTTTAGCATAAAATAAAAAAGCATAAATATCAAAAGTCATAAAAATAAATAAGCATCATTCATGTTTGGTTTTGTCTGAGTTGGAAACGACTTAAAGTCGGTTCTGTCGGTCGGTGGTTCATATTATGTACCTACCTAACACGCTCGTCCGTCGTCGCTTCGCTCCTCGCTAACCTAATTTATTCTAAATACACGTTACGCAAAATGTGTATTAGTCTAATACAAATTAATCGAGCTAAAATTATTCCAATAGCTTATTATGACAAAAAAGTAGTAAACCAAAATATTACTATGCGATAGTACTATTATGCCAATACATATTATGCAAAGTCAATTATGCGAAAAAACAATAGTTTAAAAAAAGTTGGCGAACCAAAGGGATCCCGTCCGCTTCACGTCAAATTTCATATAATAGCAGGTATTGGTAGATTCTTGCCTGCCTCGGTGGCGTAGTTGTATTACGGTACGACTGCAATGCTTAGGTCTCGGGTTCGATTCCCAGGTCGGGCAAGGTGATATTGAGTTTTTCTATTCAATATTAGCTCGGAGTCTGGAATTTGTGCCCGACATGGCGATAGGCTCGCCCCTTATCACATCATGGGACGGAATAACGGCGAAAAGTGGGTGCACTAGTTGCGCCTCTGCCTACCTCTTCGGGGATAATAGGCGTGAGTTGAGTGTGTGTAGTAGATTCTTTGAAGTTATTTGAAATCTGATAGTTGTCATAAATTATTTTTATTAAAAACAAACAAAAAACCCGACTGCGTCAATATCTGCCATCTTTATTAAATTCACTGAAGAACTGAAAAGATAGAAACAAGATTTAATTTGAATATTTTATTTTCGTTATGAATAACCTTAGTTGATAGTGTTCACAAACGCTGTCGGAGGCATAACACGCTCACTTCTCATAATTTTGTTGGTAATAGGGAGCAACAAAATCTCGCAGTGAGCAGATGCCTCCGACGGCGTTTGTGAACACTGTCAACTAAGATTATTCAAAACCAAAATAAAATATGTTTGTTCCCTTACAACTCTCATTCAAATTTTAATCTACATTAGAACTCTCATACAATCACGCAGATAGCTCAATGACGTCGCGCGGAAATCAACCAGCGATTTTACGATTTATGTCCGCATCGTTTGGAACTAAATCGTGATTACTACGCCGTACGGTACTTTGTTTACATTATTTTATGATTATAGGATTAGCAAGCACGAGGATTCATTCCTGAGTAATATTTATTTTCATTTATTAAATTACCAGCCCGGAGTTTGGATTTGTGCCCGATATGGCGATAGCCTATTTAGGAACGCAGCGGTCTGGCGAGACAATGTCCGGAGGTTCAAAACCCAAGGCACACACCTCTGGCTTTTCGAAGTTACGTGTGTATTGTTATCAATTATTGTTCGTTTTAACGGTGAAGGAAAACATCGTGAGGAAACCTACATACCAGAGAATTCTCTATATGAATCTCGAAGGTATTCAAGTCTACCAAGCCGCACTAGGCCAGCGTGGTGGACTAAGGCTTTAACCCTCTTATTAGTAGAGGAGGCCCGTACTCAGCAGTGGGCGGTATATAATACAGGGCTGGTATGGTATGGTTATTATTATTATTGGTTTATTCTACATAAATTTTATTGTTCCGCACTGTTGCTCCAAATGCCAAATCTTGCACCTCTGTGTGCGCAATGTGCCAAGGGGTACTAAGTTTTTGCTTGACGTATAAAATGCGAAGTGGACGATAGCCTAGTTGGGAATGGAACGGTCTGCCGAGACAATGTCCGGAGGTTCAAACCCAAGGCACACACCTCTGACTTTTCGAAGTTATGTGTGTATATTTTATCAATTAATTATCGTTCGCTTTAACGGTGAAGGAAAACATCGCGAGGAAACCTACATGCCTGAGAATTCTCCATAAGAATTTCAAGGGCATGTGCTCAGCAGTGGGCACTATACAGGGTCATTTTGACATTGCGTTAATAAATGAAACCACATACTTATCTTGTTGAAAATAACACTTTCCATTAACTTATTTTAACCATAGATGTAAAATAAAAAAGTGTAAGTTTCAAACAAAATAAATATCAATAAAAAATAACTTTAAGTTTACACGCCCTAATGCCACTATGACTGCTCTAGGAGAATTCGTCGCATCAGCAACATTACACTTTCAGTCAGAAATACACTTAAGCATGCACAATATTCGCACTAAACTACAAAATGATAAAAAAATTTGAATACTACAACCGGGATTTTTGGCGAAAAATTTTTAACACAGTGTTAGCAGAGATATAGACGAATATGTGGTTTCATTTTGTAACGCTTTTTTTTTTTTTTTTTTTTTTTTTTGTCCCTTACTAAACTCTTGTTAGCCTGACGAGAGTCGGCTTATACAAGAACACCGGTCTTATGGGTGAGCGCAGAAGGCGCTCGCAACCCTTAAATTTAAGCGACCACGCTGAGGGCGACCCACTAATGGGTCACGACCTCGGCTCAGGGCGGCCACTGAGAGGATAAGACATCAGCGTTTGGGGAAGATGGTTTTTAACCTAATCCTATTTAACGTGTTGATCGTAGTCTTCGGCACGCGGGCCGGAACTGCTAAGAGAGGGCAGGGGGTTGGGGAACGCGACGAGGTCCTCGACGGCGAGGACGGTACAGCGGTCTTGTTGAGTGTAGGAGCTTTAGATGCTCGGTCTTTTCACGTAACGCCAGAGTGATTTCGTCCTCTGGATCTGTAAGAACTGAACGCGGTCGTCTCCATTTGGCGCGATCAAATGGAGTGTATATAGACGCTTTACGGATAAGCGTGTTCGGGTGGTTTACCGCCCTGTCGAAATAGCGTCTGCTGGCGCACTGCATAAAGTGCCTGATGGTCGGCATATTGGTGTCCACGTGGAGGTTGCGATTGCGAACGTACCACGGGGCACCAAGTGCATGTCGTAAGAATCGGTTTTGAAGCACCTGCATTCGCTGAAGGCGACGGGGCGGTAAATGAGCGAATACGGGCGACGCGTATGTCATTATCGGACGGAGTTTTGTAACGCAATGTCAAATTTACCCTGTATAATACAGGGCTGATTGCATTGCACTGCATGGCAATAGGCTCGCCCCCTATCATATTGTGCCAGGAAAATAAAAAGCGAGACTTGTATCCCGGAAAAACTTTTACACCCAGGCGGAGCCGCAACCAAAAGCTAGTCCTTAATAATTGCACCTCCGCTACTAATTCGGTGATGAATGGCGTGAGTTTTTGTTGTGTTGTGTTCTTTGTAACCTGCCACATAAATTGTTTCTCTACGGAATCGAACCAAGGATCTACCGATACATAGCCCATTATACTGCTAGACCAAGTTATTGATACTCCATTAAAAAAGAGAAACCATTTGTAGGGTTCACCTTAATTTATAATTCAAAATTAGAATACTTATATAAAAAATATATTAAGGCGTACGTTTGTCTAATGCCCATAGCGGACTGTTCCCGTGACCATGACAAATTTCGTTTACTTTCTACTGGTGTCCTTGGTTTTAAACGTGACGATACTGGTATTGACAGGGTTACCAAGTTTACTTATGAAATTGGCGATTGGAATACAGAAAGTTAATTATTTATAAATTTACTGGTGGTAGGTCTCTCATATGTAAAAGACCATCTGGGTGGGTACCACCGCAGTGTCTATTTCTACCGCCAAGCAGCAGTGTGCATGCACTGTTGTGTTTCGGTTTGAAGGACATTGTAGCCAGCATAACTGCTGGGCATAATGAGACTTAACATCTTATGTCTCAGGATGACGAACGCAGTGGAATGCCACACAGTACTTTGTAAGTTAAGGTGCTGAATGGTGTTGCTACTGTTTATAGGTGATCGTATCGCTTACCATCAGGCGAACGGCATGCTCGTCTCGTCATTCAAAGCTATAAAAAAAATATTTCTAAAAATATGCACCCATGCTGTCGATGCATCTTTGCCAGCGCAGTGGTAATTTTGCAATGCCATTCTTGAAGAAGGCATGTGTACGGGAGCCTACAAACTCTAACTCTTGAAACTCTGAGACCGTCTGTTGTAGGATTTCTGCCTAATATCCGAGAAAGTACAAAATGCCTTTGAGGAGTTTGTTGGCTCCCGTACACCTGACTTCTTCAAGAAGGACATTGATAAATTACCACTCCGCTGACAGAGATGCATCGATAGCATGGGTGCATATTTTAATTGATAGAAATAAAAAATATTTATTAAAAGATGACTTTAACCTTCTGTATACTAAACGCCAATATCATAGGTAAAGACAAATATTAGGGACTCAGTGAAATGCTCGTCCGGATGATGCTATACTCCTGAGTGTCGACATTGGGCTGTAAGACCGATGACATCAACAACCGTTCCACTCACTCCATAGTGGCAGCGATTAAGCGATTCCCACACAAAAAAAAACTAAAGCGCGAACAGAGACACGATCAAAAGTTAGTTTAGTAATAAAAATCTACCAATACTAACTCCGATTCTTGACAACCCTAAATCCATTAAAGGTAATTTTAGTTCCCATTCCACATTTTTTGGTAACTCAATTTCTTACCATGAATGCGCTCCTTTGACAGGTTGCCGACGATTGTGCCACAATTATAGGCTTAATTCTTCGACCGTTTAGTTTTTAGGTCTGTATCGTCAAGTCATCGAAATGGGACACGTATTTAATTCACCCTATTCTAAGAAAAACTGTTTGGGCAACAATGTAAGTCGATAATAGGAATAAAGCTCATATAGTACAAAAGAAATGGACTACTGTCATCTGTTTTTTATTCTTTTACTGAATGATAAAACGTACGTGCTGCTCGCCTAAATAGCCGTAGGAACAACCAAAAATTTTAATTACATTGCCACTACGCCAAGGATTCGTAAAAAATTTAAACGTGGGTCTGTTTTACAGATTTCAAGTAAATTTTATTTGACAGGTACCGTATCAAACAACCAATGTAGGTATGTAGTACTCATTCTATTGCCTTTTATTTGGGACATAATATATTAGCGTGACTTTCGTATTTCGTCTCCGCGGTGGCCATCTTCGGCGCATTAGGGATGACTAAGGGCTTCCTCCGACTCACGTCTCGCAACCGCCCCTGCGCGTACCGCTAGTGCGGTCCGTCTCCTTTTGTAAAATGTATTTCGTCTCCTTATACATTTATCTCACGTGTAGCATTTATCAGCAATGAAAATACGAAAGAGATTCTAAACTCGACACGTATATTTTTCATTGTAAAACTGTTGCATGTTTGTCAAAATAGGAACGATTTTTTTCTATTTGAAAATACTCTAGCATAAACATCTACGCATGGAATTATTAAGTACTTACTAAGAAGACCCTCCGTGCATCTACCACTCTATGATCTACCTTAACGACTGACACTAGAATAGTCCATAGGGTATGGGTTTGAAAATAAAATACAAAACATGTCATGAACTATTGAGTTCTTGTCTATTTTGTGGCCACTTGACTGTCACGCCATCAATTGAAACTAAATGCGCCTTTGTATAAGGGAATTAACGGACGGCCATTTTAAAAATCCTGTACCATTGAAAGTCACTTAAATCTCGATTTGCTGTGAGATAAATCGCCCTTATAACACAAGAATAAAATAACAAGGCGTCATCTAACAAAATGTGTTGCAAATAATGGCTAATTAAATGTCTAGATTTAACAGGATATTCCTTAAACTGTGAAATTTATACCATTACAAGAGAAAATACGTGACAGCGAGACTAGATTAATCAGGAATTAATAATTTGCATAAATGTTCTCCGATCTATGGTCATATTTTATTTCTTTGATTTGATAATGCCACCATACGAACCCCAACAAAAGCTGAAGTCTGTGAATCAATGATAAATACTTCCCTATACCAGCCAGCTGGTGGGATATACCTCGAATCCGTCCGGATAGCGACCACCGTAATAAGGGGGTAATACCCGCCATACTCGTCCACGTAAATGTGTCGCGTTCCGGGATAACTTGCGTGTAGGGTTGCCAGGCGTCCGGATAACGCCGGACATAATTATGAATGCGGCTTCTTGAATGCGTGTCCTGCCAAATTAAACGGTGTCCGAATTTTCACATTTGACCAGTGACTTTTAGGAGGTCGGCAATATGCGTAAAATTAAACGTGCCATGGATATACACTAGTGAGCTAAAAAAAGGTCGCCAGGAAAATGGGACCCGAAAAATCGTATTAATACTGTTAGGGCAAAAATATTTTTTGTGCGGGTATTAATGACATGATCTACAATTTTTGCTATAAAAGCATAGAACGTTTGAGAGTTCGAGTCAGTTGGTCATTGCCTTCGTGCCGGTCGTTCGCTTGGTGATATTTTTTGTGAAAGTATTTCTGTAAAGTCAGTGGTACATATTTTTATTTAAATCAAAACTGCCGTCCACCTATTAGTCTAGCCAACTTTTGTGACCCCCGTGATGGACGGCAGCGTGCCTCACGCTGCCTTTGACGCCAAGGGCGTCCATCGATGTGCGGGGGCTTCTGAGCCCCCCCAACAACAGGAGACGGTCCGCAATAGCGGTACGCGCAGGGGCGGTTGCGGACGATAACTTAGACGTGAGTCGGAGGAAGCCCGCAGCCGTCCCTAATGCGCCGAAGATGGCCACCGCGGAGTTTTAGTTGGTATGCCGTGCGGTGTACATAGGTTAGGGCCTCGGCCCGGCGGTCGCCCGACGTTTTCCATCTTTCCGGGCGGCTCAACGTCGGGTCGTAAGGCACGGTGAACCCAACATAACCGCTCAGTCGTTCCCCTTGAACACTGGGCGGTAGTAATAAGTCACTTTCTCCGCGTAAACAAAAAAAAATATGACTGCCCAGCCCGGGGATCGAACCCGAGACCTTAGCCGCGTTCTGCGGAATCACAGTTTTACAACTACGCCACTGAGGCAGTATCGAAATGTTACTTGTTTTTATATAACTTAATTGCTCTACTATACAGATATGCTAAGAGTAAAGTAATATTTTTGAAAATCACCCAAACTTTAACGGAGAAAAAAATTGAACGATAACCTATTTGGAAATAGAACGGTCTGCCGAGAGAATGTCCGGAGGTTCAAACCCAAGGCACACACCTCTGACTTATCGAAGTTACGTGTGTATTGTTTATCAATTATCGTTCGCCTTAACCGTGAAGGAAAACATCGTGAAGAAACCTGCATACCAAAGTTCTTTATAAGAATTTCGAAGGTATGTGAAGTCTACCAACCCGCACTAGGCCAGCGTGATGGACTATGGCCTAAACCCTCTCAGTAGTAGAGGAGGCCCGTGCCCAACAGTGGGACAGTATATAATACAGGGCCGGTATTATTATTATTATTTATTAACGGAGAATGCCTGACTCATGCACCTAAGCCACTATTTACACAAAAAAAAACGTCATAATAATTTTGATTTACATTCGTGTGCCACGGAACCTTATTTAGAAATTGGTGTCAAAATCTCTGTCTTATGACAATAATAAGGAAAGCCAATTAAAGAAAATAATTAGGAAATGTTGGGTATTACAAATGAATTTATATTTTACTAGCTTTTGCCCGCGGCTCCGCCCGCATTAAAAAGTTTTTCCGGGATAAAAGTCCTGGTTTATATTTCCCCGGGATAAAAAGTAGCCTATGTGTTAATCCAGGACATGATCTACACGTGTGCCAAATTTCATCGAAATCCGTTCAGCAGTTTTTGCGTGAAAGAGGAACAAACATCCAGACATCCATACATCCATATATTCTTACAAACTTTCGCCTTTATAATATTATTATTAGTAGGATAATTCACTCATTCTAAATAGATAATGATGTAGATTTGTAGAAAATCGGATAAACAATGTTTTCCACTCTTTAATCGATTTTGAACTCGCAACTTGATTAAAACGTAAAAACTCATTTCTTTTTCACTCGATAACCAATAGTAATGCATGAACTCGTGGCTTATTCAAAAGCTTTTTTTGTCCTTCCCTTAATCGAATGCCTTGACATCTTATAAAGTAAATATTTGTTCGAATGCCTTGTTAGACCTTTTTTTGGGATTAATACAATTTCTTTTTTAAGCTGTCAGCCCGTTAAGGCAACGGAATTAAGTGGTAGTTAAATCACTTTGCTTTCACAACAATTTTAGAAAGTTACAACTTTATTTTGGACATAATATATTGGTAGGGAAACAATTATTCATAACGCATTATTGTTTTGACTTAAGCAACCGATCTGTGATTTCCTACAATCGATTCTCAGGTGGGACAAATAGAAATATATATAAAGGAGATGTCCGCTGTTTGTATGGGTGCTGGCCTCAAAATCTAACCAGGCTCAAACTTTAGGGATATTAAAGGGGCAACATATGGAACTTAGATCCATTAAAAAAAATTATAGCCCTCCATTCATAACCAACATTTTGAAAACATTCATATTAGGTAAGTGTAGTTTTCAAGCCAAACAAAATTACATGCATCTCAAAATCGGAGGTCTTTGAAATTAAACGGTTTATTATAAAAGGCCAGTTTTCAGGAGTTCTATCCAAATATATATAAACTATCTTGTTTAGATTTTCAGGCCCATTTTCGGACATGTCCTTTCAGAATTTACGCTGGAAGTAAATCTTATAGCGTATAATATCGATTGAAGACTAATCTCTTGCAAGACCTACCACTAGTTATATATAGTATAACTTGTGGTAGGTCTCTCATATTATTATGTAGGAGTCCGTCTGGGTGGGTACCACCGCAATTTCTATTTCTACCGTCAAGCAGCAATGTGCATGGACTGTAGTGTTACGGTTTGAAAGACATTGTAGCCGGTGTAACTACTGGACATAATGAGACTTAACATCTTATGTCTCAGGATGACGAGCGCAGTGGAATGCCACACAGTACTTTGTAACTCAAGGTGCTGGATGGTGTTGCTTCTGTTTATGGTTGGTGTTATCGCTTAACATCAGGCAAACGGCATTCTCGTCTCCAGCACCTAAATCTTAAAAGGAACCCCCATACAAAATTTGAGACTCCTAGCACTTGTAGTTTCTGAGACTTCGTGATGAATGAGTGAGTGACCTTTCGCTTTTATTTTATATATAAATATACGACCTTATTCATAAATCCACAAGACCGCCGTACCGTCCTCGCCGTCGAGGACCTCGTCGCGTTCCCCGTCACCCTGACCTCTCTTAGCAGTTCCGGCCTACACATGAATAGGATTAGGTTAAAACCATGTTTCCCCAAACGATCATGTCTTATCCTCTCAGTGGCCGCCCTGAGCCGAGGTTCATGACCCGTTAGTGGGTCGCCCTCAGCGTGGTCGCTTAAATTTTAAGGGTTGCGAGCGCCTTCTGCACTCACCCAAAAGACCGGTGTTCTTTCATAAGCCGACCCTCATCAGGCTAGAAAGAGTAATGTCAGGGACAAAAAAAAGTTATTCATGAATAATTTGTAAACCTATTTTAGCTATAGAATGTTTTATCTTCTTTATTCAAACTATATTAAAAATTCGTTCGAAGAAGACAAAACATTCGATAACTTAGATAGGTTTATAAACAAAATGATTTCGGCCGATAGTGCACAACGATGGCTTAGTGCGGGTCGGCTGACTTAACTTTCGAAACTTATGGAGAATTCTCAGGTATCTAGAGTTCACGATGTTTTGCTTCATCGTTAATGAACGATATTGATAAACAATACACACGTATCTTCGACGTCAGAGCTCTGCGTTGGGTTTTGAACCTGCGGACCCAGCAGTCTGTTCCATTACCCAAGTAAGCTGTGCACTCAATAACAATGACCTGATAAAAAAACCGTTTTATTTATGCAAGTAGATCACAATTATCCGTAAACTCTAACCTGTTCAACCTTAACCGAGCAGTCGTGCGAACTGTGCGTCACAAGCGGATATTTTTAAGGTGTCGTACGGAACGCGACCGTAGCGACATCTCATATCACAGCTGTTAAGCACTTTTATATGGACGCATCTAGAATTGGCAAATATACCCTGACATAAGAATGCAAAACAGAAGGACTGCATATTTTTCCCGAACCTGTGATATTGATGCGATATCACTGAGATCCATATAGGTGGCCTTAGCGAGTCTAGCGCCATATTGAGCATAAATTCTAATCTCGGAAGCTCACGTGTTTTCTTAACCAAAAATTCTCAAGTTTCTCAAAAATGCCATGAACTACGGCGATGATATGTGTTTGCAGTATTTCATATTTCTCAAAACTTTTTGACTGCCTCGGTGGCGTAGTTGTATTGCGTACGCGTACGAGTACGATTTGCGCGCTGAGGTCTTGGTTTCGAATCCTGGGTCGAACCAAAAAACATTGTGACTGGGTTTTTCTATCTTAAAAATTATTCAGTCGCAGCTCGGAGTCAGGGAGTTGGCGGTGTGATACCCCCACGCCTCGGAAAGTATGTACGTTGGTCCTGCGCCTGATCTCTCTCGGGTCATGACGGCTGCCCGTCTTACCGGACTATGAGAGTGAAGGAATAGTGAGTGCACCTGTGGATTGCGCACACACTTGTGCGCTATAATATCTCCTGCGTACCTGGCTGATCTCAATTGAGATTGGCTGCCGTGGCCGAAATTGGCTAGCAGGATTCCAAATACCTCAAATTCTTACCAATACTTTTTGACAAAAGCGGTTTCGTCGCAGACTAGAACCGCTCTTTTACATCGTGCCACAGGGCGTAGGATTAACAACGGCATGTCGGCACCGCGCCGGATCAGTCCGTGTCTTACCTTGTTGTCACGACAACTACACTTACATATAGCAGGTGGGTTAGAGCTCCGCCCTGTGGTTTGGGGGCGTTTGGAGAATTCCACTACGGTATCCCCTGCCTGTCGTAGGAGGCGACTAATAGGGCCAGGGGGGTCGGGTCGTTCGGCACGGGTGCTGTCCGCCGCAAGATAATATGTGTGCCCCCCCACAAGAAGAGACGAGCTGCATTAAGCGGCACCACGCAGGGGCGGTTGCGGACGACAACTTAGACGTGAGTCGGAGGAAGCCCGCAGCCGTCCCTAATGCGCCGAAGATGGCCACCGCGGAGTTTTGGTTAGTATGCCGTGCGGTGTACATAGGTTAGGGACTTGGCCCGGCGGTCGCCCGACGTTTTCCATCTCTGCGGGCGGCTCAACGTCGGGTCGTAAGGCACGGTGAATCCAACATAACCGCTCAGTCGTTCCCCTTGAACACTGGGCGGTAGTAATAATTCACTTTCTCCACGTAGACAAAAAAAAAAGGGCGGTTGCGGACGACAACTTAGACACTTCAGTCAGAGGATGCCCGCAGTCGTCCCTAATGCGCCGAAGATGAAAAAAAAGTGTGTTAAAGCTGATGGTTAGAGAAAAAGTGGTATCTTTTAGGCAAACGTGCTCCACCATAGAACACATCCTCTCTTAGCATCGGGCGCAACAGTGGTCAAACGCAAGCCTATATGTTATAAAAAAAACGTAAATTCATAGATACATTTAAATGAATCTCAATAATAAGATACTTCTTAACGTTGAATTGCTAAATGGTATTCGAAAAGATCTCTCGTGTTGTAAACGTTGGAATGGAAATTATAAACAAATAGGCTTTAAAGTGTGAAATCATCTTTTGATGTTTAAAATACACATCATAAATATAGGTAAGACACTCCATAAAGCCAATTATTATATTTTGAACTACTTCCTGGAACAAAATCCTTCTTATTCCAAAATGATGAAAGATGAGTGAAATAATTTTATATAATTCTAGGAACGAAATCATAAACTTGCAATCTTCTTTACATTGTCAGATAATAATACTAATTCTGCCCTTATTATGTTCACAGTCGGCAGTCCCGTGCTCCACGCAGTGTCTACTCCTACAGGAGTGCAGTGGCGCCATCTGTAGCGTCGACACACAGGTCCAAGGTCTCGAGGAAGGTAAGAGCTTACATTTAATCTAAGCCTTATTAGTAAAATACTAGAAATAAAAATTGTACACCCACTTTTCGCCATGTGAAATACACAATCCTACTATCCTACTAATATTATAAAGGCGAAAGTTTGTAAGAATGTATGGATGTATGGATGTTTGTTACTCTTTCACGCAAAAACTACTGAACGGATTTCGATGAAATTTGGCACACGGGTAGATCATGTCCTGGAATAACACATAGGCTACTTTTTATCCCGGGAAAATATAAAGTGGGACTTTTATCCCGGAAAACTCATTCACGCGGGCGGAGCCGCGGCCAAAAGCTAGTACATGATATGATAGGGAGCGAGCCCATCGTCATTTCAAGCACAAATTCTAGACTACGGGATGATACTAAACAATAAAACATCAATTTGTCCGACCACGGAATCGAACCCTAGACCTCAGCATTGCAGTCGTACCATGATACAATTAGGCCACCGAGGAACACACCTTGCTCGTCTCGATACATGAACTTTATTCAATCCCCAGGCAGGAGTGAAGGTGGACGCAATGGCGGCGCCGAATCCGTTCTGTCCGAACGTGAAGGGCATGTGCTGCCTGATGCTGCTGCTCAACCTTGGTCTCATCCTCGTTACCCTCGGCTTCGTCATCGTGCTACAGTTCTTCGAGCCGCTGTTTGTTTGGTGGGTAGTTTTAGTATAAGGAAAAGGCTAGAGCTCAGTTCACCATCGGAACGTCTGTGATGCGTTCAGGTTTCTAGTGAGATGAGAATTTGAAATAACTTTATAAAATACAGCTTATTTCGTAAACTAAATCGATAGTCAATTTTATATCGTCTGAGGAGTCTAATTTCCTAACATGATGCTTATTTACAACTGAAATAAAGCATTTTTTGCGTCCTATCTGCTTTACGTTCGAAATACTTCTCGAATAGAATAAAATAATAATGCATCATTGATGTATTAAAAACCCTAATACATCAATGTAATGCATATAATATTTTACTCCTTTCCCATTTCTATTATTCGAATTTGGCACAGTCACACTGGCCATTTAGGTACATTATGGGGATCATCATTCTCATTCCAAATTCGGTTAAAAACACGATAGAATGTTTCGAATTATAACTTGACAATGTGTTTACAGATAAAAGAAAATTACTTTCACACGTAAAGGCGTAGCCCATATTCTAATGTTAATTTACAACAATCGCCTACTCTGTCCGCGTACATTAAAAATCACTTTACATTTTAAAATAACGGCATACGTCATTTAGAATGACATTTGTGTGAACTTAGTTTCTGAATGATTGTTCGAAGTTCAAAAATGTCCCCATAAAATAATTGACCGCCGAGCGTGTTGAGTGAAATTTTGAGCTTTGCCTGATGCAGAACAATGTAGTCCTATAACTTAGTCCTTGTTCTTACCTTACCCCATTGCAGTGTAATATCTAAGTACTTGAATGAAGAATTTAATATTGATAATAGTAATAATGAACATGTTGAATTATTAATTAGGAAAACGTAAGAATTATATGCTAAATTCGATTTCAAAAATATTACTGTATTATTTTTTCAATGTTCAATTCAATATGATAATGAAACGATGACTAAGTATTATGTAGCTCTGATAAGAATCGATTAAAGATTAATAGTCTTACTAATAAAAAAATCGACACAGTGTATACAAGTACTATAAGCACTGTGTAACAAAAACGCAACTAATAAAACTTTTTTTGACAGAAGGCCTGTATACAGGTGTAGTAAGAGATTGAAATTACTATGTACACTTACACAAGCTCTACACACGCTTGTACCCTTGTATTAAGGCTGCGTAAATTCAAAATGGCGACTATATTAGCTTCAGCTGATTGAGAGGTTGTCACTTGTAGATGATATAGGTGGAGTTGTGCGAGATTAATTTTTATTTAGCAATGAATTATTTAAATTTCGTTAATATATTTGACGAGCTTGATAATGAGGACAGACAAGGAAATCCACGAAAAATAAAATGCTACAAAAATAGATTTAATTTGGATGGTAAGTTTTCTTTCTTAAAGGAGAACGTTTTCTTTTAGGATTAGGCGGCATCACTATCAATGCACATTCAGTGCACTCCATGTTTTAAACCTTAATAAGTTAATTATTTAATCAATCGCAAATAAAGTGCCGAAACGAAATACTTTCACACGTCACTCATTAAAAAATCAAATTAAGCTTATGTTGTTGCCGGTGAGGAAGCGTTCGAAAACTATGAGTACGAATCATAACTTATATTTAAAATTACAACTGCCTCGGTGGCGTAGTCATATTGCGTACGGTTTACGAGTACGATTTGCGCGCTGAGGTCCTGGGTTCGATTCCCGGGTCGAGCCAAAAAATATTGTGACTGGGTTTTTCCATCTTAAAAATTACTCAGTCGCAGCTCGGAGTCAGGAAGTTGGCGGTGTGATACCCCCGTGCCTCGGAAAGCACGTAAAGCCGTTGGTCCTGCGCCTGATCTCTCTCCGATCATGTCGGATTGCCGTCTCACCGGACTATGAGAGTGAAGGAATAGCGAGTGCACCTGTATATTGCGCACACACTTGTGCACTATAATATCTCCTGCGTACCTGGCTGATCTCCGTTGTCTGGATTTCATTAAAATTACAACCATTAGTCAAGTTTTTGTACATTTCATTAATATATATAGATATTTTACAAAAAATGTATATTTCATATTTATTAAAGTTACTAAAATGCTAAATAAACTATGAATTTCAATTAAATTAGTAACACAAAGTTACGAGCAGAAGTTTTTGAACGTACTTCGTAAAAGGTTGCCAGCGTATTTGCCGTATACAGCGTGAGTAGTTACACAAGCTTGTCTTTGCGTTTATTAGTAGCGATGTTGTGTTAACCCTGTGTAACTCTTATACAGACGTTGTACACTGTGTAACTATTCACATGTTAAACGTGTGAGTAATATTTTTTTATTAGTAAGGCTATAAGTATAAAAGTTTGCGCGCGTTAGTACTGCCAAACAAGATAAAAGTAGGTAATACCTGAGTAATTATTCAAGTACACGACTTAATATTGACGTAATATTATTAATCGTTTAACGATTATTCTCTGATTGAGCGCTTTATAATTCATTTGCACTTTATTACACTCTTAAATGTCACGTAGGTATATTGTAAGAAAAAAGCGAGGCCTTTGCCGCAAGTCATTCAAATACAGACTATAAATCATCTAATCCTGATCTTTTTGCGACTTTTTATTATTGTTTTTCAATTCCAGGATCCTGGGTATCGTCTTCCTGATATTCGGCTTCATCACACTTGTCGGCAGTCTCGTATACTGCGTGGTTTTGTGCAGAGAAAATCCATACCCACGCTACCCTGACGACTTTTACTGGACCCACCACTGGTCCAAAACCATTGGGCCTTCCGAGATCCACTACAGCTCTAGTGATAAGCAGTATAGACAAAACGGGCATAGATACAGTAATGGAAAATACTCTGACAGAGAGAGCGCGAAAGGTTATTCTGACAGAGAAAGCAAGCTCAGCAGATATTGAGAGATGTCAAATTTAAATTTGGAATCTCTCGAAATCTATTGTCTTTGACAATTTGCATGGCCTGGCTTCGTCACAATGTTGATGTCAACTGGCCAGCAACATGGCATTTTATAAGTGACTAAACAATTATTAAAAACAAAATGTGAAATTGTGCTAATTGTCCGCATTTATATAAAAAGAATTAAAGGACCGAGATGTGTACGCCCTTGTCAATCAATCAGTCATTTCTTTGATACGGACCAAATAGTTTTGGTCTTTGAATCGTAATCAGTTCATGAACGAATGTTCAAATAAAATGAATTATGTAAATTAATATTTAATTATCATTTATTATAAAATATGTTTTGTTTGTAAAATAAAATATTTAATGTTGCTATTTGTAATTGTCATTTAAAAGAGTATTTAGAATGCTTCACTAATAAAAAATAGAGAATTATATTATGTTATATAAGAATAAATGGAAATGATTCCAATATATTATTGTAACTATTAAAAATTAGTAACAATTGCTTACTTATGTACGTACTTTGTAAGAAATTACGTATAATTTAATGTAAATAACAATTTGTTAGTATGAACACTCTGATATAAATGCCATATTAATTTTTATCCTTAAATTTTAAGAGTGTCTTATTTAACATGAAAATAAACTGTAAATTTTAATTATAATGTGAAAAATATTTGATACTGCCAGCTCGATAATTTTAAGTCCATATTATTATATTTATCAACATCAATTGAGTACCTATATTTTGTTTTGACATATTGTTACAAATCATAATTTTTATTGTATTCCAAAACTAGATAGCATAATTTGAGACTTAAAAAAGTTTATTAATAAAATATTATTACAATATAGAATAACCGTCGAGCTGTGAATTGTAAACTTACCATTATTCACATTTATGTCATATTTACCCTACCGCACGAAAAAGAGGGTAATGGTGTAATCAGTGAACATCAGACTTTGAACATGTAAAAAATTAATACTTGTTTGTAAGTAATTAAAGAAATATACGGATTTTATGTTTTATGTTTGATTTCTCTCTATAAATCGCACCTTTAGGATGAAAACGACACAATTCAAAATGACAGAAAATTGCGTTATCGTCATAAAATTACTTAAAACGAAGTACTAAATACAACAATAGTTCAAACACAGCCATATTCAAGCAGGAAAAGGACAAAACTGTTATATCGGGCCTTTTTTATTATATTTTTATAAATAAGGGACTAGTTTTTAGTCATTTAAAAATGACAACTCAATTTTAAATTTTTTGAATTGTGTCGTTTTCGTTCTAAAGTTGCGATCTATATTACACGCGGCTCGCGGCTTCACCCACGTAAAAACTTTTTCCGGGATAAAAATATTTCCCTGGGATAAAAAGTAACCTCAGGAGTAATGTAGCTTCCTATTAGTGAAAACGTTTTCAAATCGTTTCAGTAGCTCCTGAGATTAGCGCATTCAAACAAACAAACTCTTCAGCTTTATAATATTAGCATATATTAATCCATTTTGGGATCACGTTTTATGACAGGCTAAGTGTAGCTTGCGACTTTGTCCGCGTGAAAAGCTTATACCGCTATAAAAGTCCCTAATCACTAAAGACTTATGGGTCTTACTAATAAACGTTGTATAGATAGATCTGTCATAGTTATACAATGCAGGGCCGCCCCGTCCCTATGTGCGAAGTGTGCGGCGCACACAGGCGCTAAGGCAATAGGGGCGCCAGAATCAGGATGACATGCCAACGTTAATTATTGAAATTACATTTATTATACTACAACACATTCTTTATAATTGAGTAGGTAGAAAGTAGATACAAGTCTACCAAGACAAACTCACGTCTGTGGTTTGAATTTTAGACGAGAAAAATCAGAGGCGCTTCATAGATTTCGCACACAGGCGTTGTCTTGGGTCGGCGCGGCCCTGATAGAATGTCACGTCTCACTTCCTCAAACGTTAAATGTCATTCGGAAGAGCAAGACAAAACACTGTATATCTAAAACAGACGTACCTATACGACGTTTATTAATAAGACGGTATAGCCGGACAACGTCGCGTCGCCGTGCGCGCGTGGCGATGCAGCTTCCGCGACGCCGGTGGTGCGCACGGAGTCAGCACTCCGTGCAGAGTAGGACGGTGGTCAACGCCGTACCGTAGAAACTTGCGGGGACAACGGTATGCGTGGCAGCACGTAGTTAGATTTATAATGTGCCTACGGCGAAGACGATTGTAAAAGAAGGAGCGCATGACAGTGCACGCAGTAAATTATTTTATATACAAATATAACTTATTTAACTTTAATGGTTTTATAGTTATTAAAAGTTTAACTGAGAGATTCTGGAACCAAGCATAATAGTGCCAAACGCTGTGGAATGCCACGCAGTACTTACTTGAGGTATCGAGCGAGAGGAAGAAAAAAAAGGAGAACCTTAGCCACTTTTACATGCGACAAAAGTTTAAAATTGCGCATTTTGCCGTCACCTAAAAGGGCCATGTGGGATATCCCCTATACACCCTCCCGCCTCAAGATAACCACTGAATAGACCAAGGTCCCAAGGTCGCCAGTCCTTACTTATTTTTTTGGAAATAAAATGTGTGGGATAAAGTACCTCAGATAAAGTGGGATTGTCTCGGTGGCATAGTTGAATTACAGCACGACTGCAAAGCTGAGGTCTCGGGTTCGATCCCCGGGACGGGCAAAGTGATATTGAGTTTTTTGCCCGATACGGCGATAGGCTCACCCCCTATCACATCATGGGACGGAATGACGGCGAAAAGTGGATGCACTAGTTATGCCTCTGCCTACCCCTTCGGGGATAAAAGGCGTGAGTGTATGTGTGGGATAAAGTAGCATTAGCATGTAGTGTGTACCTTGACTCGCTAGCTTATGCCGTCGGCCAATGTACAGGTATCAGGTATCTGGAGTAATGTGTTACCATCACCATCAAGCACATGATGTCCACTGCTGAACCTTGGCCATTATTGTGTAACTAGCTTTTGCCCGCGGCTCCGCCCGCTTTAAAGAGTTTTTCCGGGACAAAAGTTCCGCTTTATATTTTACCGGGATAAAAAGTAGCCTATATGTTAATCCAGGACATGATCTATCCGTGTGCCAAATTTCATCGAAATCCGTTCAGCAGTTTTTGCGTGAAAGAGGAACAAACATCCATACATCTAAACATCCAAACATCCATACATTCTTACAAACTTTCGCCTTTATAATATTAGTAGGATGAATTCAACGATGGAAAAAGCAAGGCTGCTTTTGAAGGTCTTCAAAAAGTAGGAGGTCCTCAATTCAACTGTTTTTTATGTATGTCACACGATATCTATGCCAATTAAGAACCGATTATAAAAATCTTTTTGTAATGTATTTATCATAGTTTCATTTATGTGGGACCACCACATAAATTACATTGGCATCGAACTTTCGACTTCGAAGATACAGCAAGAAACTCGTCAAAATTACACAGGGAATGAGTTATAGACGAAGTATTGTAACTCAAGGATATTCTGTACTTGACTGATTGATGACCTATTAAGGCATAGAACAGAAATTGTTGAAACAGAACAGTTGTTGGGTTATCAGTGCTGCTTTTGTTGTTTTCTGTTGAGTCTATTTCTTAGTAACAAAAAATAAAATCCTTTTAAGAAAAATTATGCCGCCTTCACAAAGTACTAAATCACAAAATAATTTTCCATTATAATATTATGGGGGTTAAGAGTTTGGAGTATTTTTATTTATAGTGGTTTTGAATGCGGTTTAATTTTCATACAGAAGGTCATTTATTCTACTAGTAGGAGCTTTCATTTCCATGGTGGTGTCACCCGTGACGGCTATCCCCTTTCAATAGCTGTCATAAGAAGCGACATACCGGAACAGAAAAAAGGCATATCGGAAAAAAATTATAAACATAATTTCAAACATATATATTTTATAAAAGCTTAAACTTACTCCTAGGAACAAATATACAAAATAAAAAGTTGAAATAAAAATTAAACAAACATTTAAAGAACCTCCGACACAAAAAATCTCTAAAAAGTAAAATAACAAAAGTGTCTTTGTCGTTTAAGTACCTAGTAAGTCGATGTCGTTTAATTTTGATTTTTGTGATTGATCGAGAGACCAACAGTCTTACTTATAAAAAGTTTGCTAAGCTATGCTTAATTGCGTCTTAACTAGTCTGCTCTTAATGCTTAACTTTTGTTTTTTTACATATCAATGCTAATGACTTTATTTACTCGATCAGTTGTAATTCAAAACCCGCAATCTTGCCTTTTAAATAGGTTTAAACTAGGCCATAGCGATGTTTTTACTTTGACAGATATTTAATCAAGCAATGCTTAAGCACCTCTAACCAAGAAGATTATAATATATGGGTATAAAATTCTTGCCTCTAACGCTAAAACAATTTTATAAGTAAGTCTGCAAATCGTCAGTCACGTGTCAGTCTCTCAATCAAAACTGAAAAAACGAAACGGAGTCGTGTCGCAAATATTTCCGTCAAAATAAATGTCATCAAATCTAAAACTGACTTTAGGTTTTCCACCCTTTCAGGTTTCAACGTAGATTACATAGTAATCAAAGTAGTTAGCCATCTATATTATTTGTATTGTTAAACCTTTTGTCTCGAATTTGTTATTCATTGATAAACCATATAAAACTTACAATTTAAACGATTATTGTATTATTTAAAAGGGGAACATTTATTTTATATTTACTTCTGTTATGTATCTAGAATGACCAAGTTTAATAACAATAATATGTGACTGTTATCTTCTAGAATAACAATTATAAATATATCCACTAAAATAGCATTACATACAAATAAAATATTGTTCTACTTCTCTAACTTCATAAATTTCATGTTGATTCCATCGGCGGCGGCGGTAAAGGTAGATCGCGAGTCCAGTTTGGCCACTTCGTCCTGTTTTTGATACACTTCATATTCGCTCAAGATCATCGAAATTACAACTTTGACATGCAACTGGCCGACTCTCATGCCTGCGTGAAAAATAATTGAATTTAGAAATGAAATATTTTAATTTAGCAATGAAAGCGTATTTGAATTAAATAATGAAAAAATATAAATTTGGAAATGAAAAAATATTTGAATTTAGTAATAATTCTATTTTTTAAATTAGGGAAATATTGTTTTAGAATCCTTAAACCATTTTTAATTAAAATAAAAACTCACCAACACATTTTCTTGGTCCAAGACCGAATGGTACGTAAGCCTCTGATACAGCTCTGTGGTCAGTAAAACGTTCAGGATCGTACACCTCAGGCTGGTCAAAGTGAACGTGATCTCCATGCAAGCCGTACAGGGAAATATAAATAGGGGTTCCCTTCTCAATAACAATATCCGTATTAGGAATCTGAAATACAAATTATATAACTGGATATCTTATGATACGCAACAATGCAATTACATTTAAACAATAATAAATCAATGTGGAATTACTTTGTAATCTTGGTGTGTGTATCGATCGATAGTAGAAACAGGTGGATGGAGCCTTACTCCCTCAGCAATGCACTGGTCCAAGTAATTCATGTCGTCAAAGGCCTCAATGGTCCATCCATATTTGTCGATGGCCATTTTGACGTCTGCTCTGGCGCGGTCCTGGTAAGCCTTATTCTTCGCCAATTCCATAAGAGTGAACGCGGATACAGTAGAACTTGATTCGAAGCCGGAGAAGAATGTCCCAGATTGGAAGAAGAGATTGTCACCTTCGAAATCTGTTACGAAAACATTTTCTTAATTTTCTCGACCACTCAAAGATTTAAACTCTTTCCTACTATTCATTCTCGCACCGAAATAACACATCCTACGGCTAACGTACCGTGTTTAAACCCTTTTGAGTAAGATAGTGACATAGTAACTGTAACATAGTCTACCTAAATGTTCCAATTTTTACTGCGGTCATCTATTGCTCAGCACAGAGCAAAATAGCTTTAGTAATAATAAAAAACCAAATCACTTTCGTGCTTTACTCGTTATATTTTAACAAACACCTAAACAACATCACGGACTGTTACACTTTATAGTATGAAATATGATTGAAATAACTTACTGTACAGAGGGTTCTGGGCTCCATTCTTCAACGATATAATCGAATCGATGTAATCTCCTCTCTTCTTCCCGTTTTTTTCACGGGATTCCACGGCTTTCCAGAATATTTCCCGTACGAACGATGAGTCGAAGAGTATGGGGGAGCCGATCATGTCTACCAACTCAGGCATGAAGAACACCGTCACCAGCGCCACCATCCGTTTGAAGGAATGGAAGAAGTTCATCACTAAAACAAAAAAATATACATGGATAAAATTCTAGATTAAAGAAAAACTCAAAGCGCTGAATTCTATGGTTAGGTAAGCTTATTAAAAACTATCTAGAAAAGCAAGGCTACTATCATATAGAGTAAAATAATATTTTCTTCGCCTTTGTTATTGCCCCAATCACCCAATATTTTCTTTTTCTTGAGATCAAACTGAAGATTAGTTTCACAGTTGCAATAACAAGTATACAATCAATGAAATACTTACAACATTTGCTGTAGTCGGAATCAGGAAAAGTAAAGGAATCGGTCTTAGTTCCAAGCGCAACATTAGCAATCAGATCAGCGGTGTACTTGTAATTTATCTCTTGGGCATCAAGGACCTTAGATTCATTATTGTTTGCAACATTTTCCTTCAGATAACCCATCATAGGTTCGCCAGTCTCCATCATCAGAGGAAGCATCTGCCTTATCTTACCACGAGTGCTGAGAGTCGGGCTAATCTTCTTTCTCAAATATCTCCACGCGGGGTTTTTCAGGCCAAATAGGTTTTTCATTCCAATGCTATCTTTCTGCTGAGGTCCCGCGAAATGTCGGTTGGAGAAATTATTAAAATCTCGTATTAATATCTGCTTGATCAGTTCCGGGTCCTTTAATAGTAGACAAGGCTTGTGGAAGATATAGAATCCAACGCACGTTGCATCCTTGGGAGCTTTACGATATATTTCTCCCAAATGGTATCCAGGCGCAGTGCGGAACAATATTCCTTCTTTGAAATCTCCAAATAATAAATTTGGATCTTTTAATTGTGGAACGCCTCGTCTTTTCCAGTACCTTAGTTTGTAGCAGCAATATAGGTAAATAAGTAAGCATGCTACTGGTAGTCCGAAATAGTAAATAGCACTTTTGCTTAAAATTTCCATTGTGTTAAATACAACTTTTTCTGTTTCTGAAAAAAAAGATATGACTTACTACTACTTATTGTAGTTTTACAAACAAAGAAGTAACATCTTATAAAGTTATAAAAAGCAAATTACTTATTTTTAATATAGAAATGTTTCTGCGTCAAATTATATTTTGTAATTGTAAAATAATAGTTAGAAACTGATTTTGCAACTAACACAAATATAGAATCATCTATATCACCACTAAAACATTCTTAATAACAATATTGGTCGTACAGGTACATTTCAGATTACCAGAATGGGCGAAAGATAAATGACTTATGTTCTTATATTATGATAAAATTGTCCTTATAACCCAAAGATGCACGTCATTTATCCCACTCCTGAGTAGAGTCGGCACAAATGTCTTTTAAAAATGTTTCATAACAATACTAAAGCAAAAACTACTCACATTGTTTAAATAATTAGGTACATGGGTTTAAAAAATCTCTCACAATACCCAACACATTTAAATAAGTAAACTATTTAGGAAACACAAAAAATATGACAGTAAAGCCTAAAAAATGTTAGTCACAAAATTTATATGGCACAGGTTAAATCTCTTATACATTAATATTATTAAAACTTACGCGAGACATATTAAATTAATTATCAGAAAAACAACGGTTTCACTCACGTATATTATTGGTCAGAATCGCCGACCAGTTTCGACCTGTTACGAAGGTCATCTTCAAAGATGACCTTTGTACGAGCTAACTCGTACCTAAGCATAATAAGCACTTTGCGGCGTCAGCACTTTACGCCAACGTTAAATATTAAAGTTAGTTCGCAAATCAATACGACTGCGTTAGGTCGTGCGTGCTCATTAATTGTATCATCAACTCTATCATATATCTATTAAGGACTTTTGGCAATAATTGTATCATCAACTCTATCATATATCTATTAAGGACTTTTGGCAATATATCAGTATCATACAATTCGGACTATCATTTTTATCAACTATCATAAACAAGGAGTGTATGGGTCCCGCAGTAGCCCGTACATAATCCCTTTTTGGTCCTTCGAGCTACTCACGTGTGAATACTCAGTGACTGTTTTATAATTAACTGTGACTGTATCGTGAGTGAACTTGCTGTCATTGGATCTACGGTTCCTGTGCTATCAAACAAGCATTGAAACGTCTCTTGAAGCCTTAAGCAACCGTGCTGGCGGAAACGTGAACATCGGATCTTTATTCAAGTAAGATCTTTCCTTATTACTTGTTTTATCATCATGTCGAGCATGGAGGACATCTTAGCTAATCAGCAACAGCTTCTTAATGCTATCGAACAAATTTACACAAACTTTAAAAAAGATAGTGCCGACCGAAAGACGCTTGACTATCTTAAGCGGAGGTTGGACACTTTGGATAAATACTGGCAGGAGTTTGAATCAAACCATATAACATTATGCGGTAAAGACTATCCTAAATCTCATTCCTACTTTACAAATAGTCAATTCGATTTTTGCAAAGAGAGATATGAAAACATAAGAGCAGCAATCGCTAATTATCAAATTAAGGAGGACAGGCCTTCGACACCAGTTTTGAAACCTGCTACTCCATTAACCATGCCTGGAACGTCTAGGCAGTTATCGCCTCAAGTGTCGTTGATACATCAAGGCCCCTTGGCTCAATCTCAAGGGACAAATAGCAAAACTGACGAAATGCTGCGTAAGCAAAGCAGCAATTTTAAGGCATTCGAGCATACAATATCAAATATTGATTTAGACTCAGTATCAGAAAAATGGGAGCTCGATAATTTATTAGAGGCTATAAAATCACGGTGGTCTATGATCGATAATATACATTGGGAGTTAGATGGTGAACTTGGAGGTAGGAATCCCGAATACGAAGCAACATTTTATAGGTACGAAATTAAATACAATGAGATTACTAGATCAATAAACAGGAAATTACATTCCGTGGCTCATCAGCAGCAGTCAACTCCAAAGGTTAATTTACCAATTTTTAGCGGTTATTTTCATGAATGGTCGTCTTTCAAAGATTTATTTACAGAAACTATCCACATGAATCCGACACTATCCAACGCTCAAAAAATGCAATTTTTGAAAACTAAAGTATCGGGCGAAGCGCATCGACTGATTCAACATTTACGCATATCCTCTGATAATTACACTGTTTGTTGGGACATTCTCAACCAGAGATACAACAATAAATCTCTGATATTTTTTTCACTTATTGAAATTTTGTTAAATGTTCCCGTGATGCAACAAACCTCAATAAAGCACATGAAAACCTTACATGATACCACTTTAGAAACTGTGAACTCTATCAAAAACCTAGGTGTCGACGTAGAGTCCTGGGATCCATTAATTGTGTACCTATTGTCTCAAAAACTCAATACAGAGACTTATAATGACTATAGAACGTCTATTAAGCAGCCTCGAGAATTACCCAAGTTGCAAGAATTTCTTTCATTTTTAGAGGGCAAGTTTACAAGCTTAGAATCCCCTCCTAAGAAGCTTATAACTTCTTCCAAGAGTATGCAAAATTACTATAATCATGGGTCACAAACGTTTAACAAATATAATAAAAACTTGAACAAACAAGCATATGTTATGAGTAATAAAAGTATTTCGCAACAACCTAATATCACTTACTCTAACAATAATACATGGAAATTTTTCAAATGCGGCATATGCAAAACCAATGAACATGGCCTTTATTATTGTCGGCAGTTTTTAAATATGACACCACATCAACGTCGGCGACTTGTATCAAAGTTAAATATATGCCAAAACTGCCTTTATTCACATAACGGTAAGCCATGTATTTCGGAAAAAAGATGTACCGAATGCAAGCAATCGCATAATACCATATTGCATGAAGCATTTACGTCAAGCCTTAGCAACAACAACTCAAATGCATCAAAGGCGCCGGTAAATATGCAGAAATCCGAGTCGCCACAACAAGTACGAAGCAATTCGCACGCGTCAGTGCAACATAATATGACCGAAGTACTTTTAGCGACCGCTATGCTAAAGGTTAAAACCCACGACGGAACATTCGTCCACATGCGGGCCCTGATAGATCAGGGCTCCCAGGCATCGCTTATTACTGAACATGCTGCCAAATTATTAGGCCAAAGCCAACTTCCTTGTCAAGGAGTTATATCAGGGGTAGGCATTAAGGAAAGTAACTGTACCGGACTTATCTCTATTAATTGTCACGCCTTAATCAATGATTTTAAATTCGAAACCGAAGTCTACATCATGAAAAGGCTAATACCATGTTTGCCAACTACTACCTTTTCCAAACCATGTTGGAACTATTTGAATAATATTACATTAGCTGACCCAGAATTTAATGTGAGCCGTCCGGTCGACATACTTCTAGGAGCAGATGTTTATTCTTTAATCATACTAGATGGAATTTGTAGAGAAAGCGAAAATATGTCCATCGCTCAAAATACCCGTCTCGGTTGGATTTTGACCGGAAGTGTAAAAACATTGCAATGTAATGTTGTCATCAATAACGTAGAGGAGATACAAAAATTTTGGGAAATCGAGGACATAAATGAGGAATCACCCTTATCATCAGAAAATGAGCATTGTATAGACTATTACAAATCCACTACTGCTAGGCGAGAAGATGGTCGCTATGAGGTTCGCCTGCCGATGACACAGGGGTTTTCAGAGAAACTGGGAAAATCCAAGTTCAAAGCAATTGCACAGTTTAAATCCATGGAAAATAAATTTAAAACGAATGAAACCATTGAACAAAATTATAAGGCCTTTATAAATGAATACTGTACACTTGGTCATATGACTCCCTCTACAAGTAATAAGAATCCGGAGTATTTTAACACACATCATTGCGTACATACAAGTTCAAAATTTAGAGTCGTGTTTAATGCATCAAGTAAAACGTCATCCGGGTACAGTCTGAATGATGTCATGTGTTGTGGTCCTAATCTCCAACAGGATTTGCAATCACTGATCATCTTATGGAGACAATATAAGATTGCGTTTACGGCCGACATCGAAAAAATGTTTAGGCAAATTTGGATTCACCCGGAAGACCAACAACTTTTGAAAATAGTTTGGCGTGACACAGCATCTGAGCCTATAAAGGATTACCAACTTACTACGGTTACATACGGGACGAAAGCGGCTCCGTTCCTAGCGATGATGACTCTCAAGCAGCTCGCGAACGATGAGAGGCATAATTATCATAGTCATGTAATTGACACACTACACAACTCATTTTACATGGATGACCTAGTCCACGGTTGTCACAATCTTGAAACGGCAAAAGGATTACAAATGGATCTTATTAATTTATTAAAGTCTGGGGGCTTTCATTTGCGAAAGTGGAAGTCAAACACCTCCGAATTGTTAGAAGATGTGGAACCTTCCCAACTAAATGAACCGAACTTCAACTTCAAGTTATCAGACAATAGCAACAAAACTCTAGGCTTAGGGTGGAACCCACAGGAGGATATTTTCCACTTTAAGCTCGAACTATCATCCGAAGTGGCAAACAAAATTACAAAGAGAACCTTACTATCATGTATATCAAAACTGTTCGATCCACTTGGCTGGCTTTCACCATTATCAACCAAACTGAAAATAATTTTTCAAAAAGTATGGGCGTCAAATATCAAGTGGGATGACCCAGTACCAGAAGGAATACAGGAAGAGTGGATAAAAGTCAGAGAGGGTATCGACGATATCAAAAATATTACAATACCAAGATGGTATGAGACCCTCGAGGGTGCGAGTATCGAGTTACATGGGTTCAGTGATTCGTCAGGGAAGGCTTATGGGTGTGTAATATATTGTCGCGTCGACAAAGGAGACAATAACTCGTCTATAGTGTTAGTAGCGGGTAAAACAAAGCTCGTACCTACTAGCAAGACTGTCACATTGCCAAGACTGGAATTGTGTGCGGCCTTACTTCTATCAAGACTCATGAGAAAAATCAAGAAATGTCTTACAGGATATAATATAAAAACTTATGGCTGGATCGACTCAATGGTGGTGTTAGGTTGGTTAAACGGAGACCCATCCAGGTGGAAAACATTTGTTGCCAACAGAGTGCGAGAGGTGATACAAACCATGCCATCAGAGTGTTGGCGATATGTGAAGTCGGAAGAGAATCCTGCGGACAGTGCTAGTCGCGGTCTGTCTGCTACACAATTAAAGGAACATAACTTATGGTGGCAAGGTCCGACATGGCTATCAACAGTTAAAGATCTGGAAAAAGGGATGAAATATGCCACCGATCAAGAACTGAAACAATCATATCAAATAAATTTAATCACTCAACAAAAAGACGACCCGATAACTGAAACAATTTTATTAAAATTTTCAACTTTTCGTAAAGCCGTAAGGATAATAGCATGGATTCGCCGGTTTCGGTCGGTTAAGGCTAAAAGAAACAATTATCTATCAGTGGACGAACTCAGACAAGCAACATTGCAGATTATTAAAAACATACAACACTCGGTATATACTACAGAATTATCCGACCTACGCAGTACAAATAAGGTCCACAAAAATAGCAAGATTTGTGTATTAAATCCGTATCTCGATCAAGATGAGGTACTCAGAGTCGGTGGGAGGCTGCGACATGCTAACCTTGACCCCGACATGAAACATCCCATCATAATTCCAGGAAACAGTCGCCTTGCCGATTTACTAATAGATCAAGCACACGAAATATGCTATCATGGCGGTCCCAGATTGACCTCTGCCTACTTAAGGCAAAAATATTGGATTGTAGGGGGTAACCGAGTTACAAAAAAGCGACTCCGGCAGTGCATCACGTGCAGAAAACATGAACTGAGCAAGCATTCTCAAATTATGGGGGACCTACCTACCGCAAGAGCCAATCCATCAAGGCCTTTCTATCATGTAGGAGTGGACTACACAGGCCACGTATTTATCAAGGCCAACGCTGGCCGTGGAGTCAAAACCACAAAAGGCTATGTCGCAGTCTTCACATGCATGGCTACCAAGGCGGTACACCTGGAGCTAGTATCAAATCTAACAAGTACCTCATTTTTGGCCGCGTTACGGCGATTATCAGCCCGTCGGGGAACGCCGCGTCATATTTATAGTGACCATGGCACTAACTTTGTAGGAGCCAACAAAGTCTTACAGCAAGAATATGAAGAATTACTTGAAATATTTGACTCTGAGTTTCATTCTGAGGTGGCTGACATGGGTATCAAATGGCACTTTAATGCACCATCATGGCCATCGGCAAACGGACTCTGTGAGGCGGCAGTAAAAAGTCTCAAATACCATCTTAAGAGGGTAGTTGGCGTCCAAAAACTCACTTTTGAGGAGTTTAGTACCCTGCTGACTCAGCTGGAGGCGTGCTTGAACTCTAGACCGCTATGCCCGTTGACGGAAGACCCCGAGGATCTAGACTATTTAACCCCTTCGCATTTCCTATCAAGTGGCTCTATTCTATCAATTTATGAAACTGAGAGAGATCTTCGTACAAGATGGCATCTCGTACAAAACCTGTTCCAAGACATTTGGAAAAGATGGCAACAGGAGTACTTGTCAACTCTATCAACAAGATGTAAATGGCAGCAACCTCGTGAGAATATAAAATTAAATGACATTGTGATAATCAACGACGGCCATCTGCCCGCAGGTAAATGGCCACTGGGTCGCGTAATTGAACTACATCCCGGGAGTGATGGCTACGTGCGAGTTGTTACGCTCAAAACTAAGAATAGCTATATAAAAAGACCAATTATTAAGTTATCAATTCTGCCAATCAATCATAACGAAGGTCAGGCCATGGACACAGAAATATCTCCGAACCAGAAGAAGGAAAGCCTCGGACGCTGCCGAGCTAACAGAAAATATAATTTGTCTACGGTTGCAACTTCTATATTACTATTTTTTCTCACTCTTCTAACTAATACGTCATGCCTCTATACTGTCACACACCTACAAAACAACACTGCTTTGTTTTTTGACAAGATTGCAAACATGCATATAATAAGAGACGATTGGCGCCTAGTCGTCTACTACGATATGAATCCATATTGGGAAGGCACCATAACCACTAATAAGTACCTAGAATATCTAGATAACATATGTTCAAAGATAAAAGAGGGATCACATTGCGAAAGTGTCTTGTATCAATTAAAATACGAATACACAGAGCTGCAACATTACAACCAGCTGTTATTAAGTCAGCATTCCGACACACGTTTGCGCAAGCGTCGAGGACTCATAAACGGAGTCGGCAATATCGCTAACACCTTGTTTGGAATTCTAGATAATAATTTTGCCGAAAAATATGAGAGGGACATAGAATTAATCCAGGAAAACCAAAAACACTTGGCGACGCTGTGGAAAAATCAAACTTCCGTCGTAGAAGTAGAACTCAATCTTATCAAGAGAGTAGAGTCTATCATGGAAAAACACCATAAAATAGTCAACCAAAAATTTATCAAAATTACACAGTCTTTGAATACCGTTCAGTCGGAGTTGCAGACTCACAGCTTTATCAACGAGTTTACCTTATCAGCAATGATCACCAGCAATATCATTAGTAAGCTTAAAACCCTCCAAGAGAACTTATTAGAGACTATAACCGATGTATTCCACGGGAAGTTTAATATTCATTTGATATTTCCTGATCAACTAGAACATAAGCTGAGTATCATATCCGCTCAACTACCTAAGGACCTAGCCCTACCTACATATAAAACGAATCTATCTATAATATATAAATTACTTACCATAAAAGCACATATATCCAAAAAGTATATGATATTTGAAATAAGACTCCCATTAATCGCTCGAGACTCCTACGAAATACACAGAGTCCTCCCTATTCCCAAACAAATTGGGAGTAAAATGATCAGCATTTTGCCTATCAGCGAATACCTAGCATTAAACATCAACCAAGACACATTTCTTTCACTATCAGACTACGATTTAAGCCAGTGTATTGCCAAGGATTCAGATAATGTATTGTGTCGAATCAAACAGCCTGTCTATCATCTCCACAATGAAAAATCTTTATGCATGAAAACTGAAGACAATGGAAGCTGCAAGACGATCATAAAAGCCTGCTCAAACATTTTCATAGCAACAAACAAACTCAATACTTATTTGTATTTTTGTTGCAATAATAGCGGACAATTGAAGCTCATATGCGAAGATCAAGTTACGGCCATTCAACTTAGCCGTACGGGATTACTTACATTAGGTCAAGGCTGTCTTATAAAAACAGCTGACTTCTATTTTAATTCTCATAAGCAGGATATTAGTAAAATTGAATTGAAACCTGAATATGGTATACCTGATATTGCTCCAATAAACCATTTAATTAATAGATCTTTACCCGAACTGCCTGCCAGTAATAGCTCAGAGAATAGCATAGATCCAAAGCAGTTGCTTGCCATCCAGGATCAATTGGATGTGATGAAGCGTAATGAGCTTACAACCGATAGCATCTCTTATCACGACGTCCATCATTACGCGGCGATCTACCTAGTAGTAGCTGCGGCCGCAGCTGTTAGTGGATTCTTCATATGGAGACATACACGACGTTCACCTCAGGGGGATACCACCCCCTCCAGTCTTTCCGGAAAATATCAGTGCAATAGTGCAGTGCAGTGTGTGGACTTAGAGTTACAAAAGCAGAGCATAGTGTCGTGCAATACCAATGAAATTAAAAGTGAAGTGAGTGTAGTTAGGGAAAATATTACGGGCGTACATAGATTTCGTGTAAACAGGGGCACTTCACCCGTGCTCTTCGCCGATACAGGACTTTAAAGCTTAGAATAATAATAATTGTCTATCATTTTACTATTGTATCACTAAGTTTAAGCAAAATTGTCTATCATCTTGTTATTAGATTTAGTTCATCTCATTTCATCTTATCGGCCTCTCCTTGTAGGCCTGGGAGCATGTACGAGCTAACTCGTACCTAAGCATAATAAGCACTTTGCGGCGTCAGCACTTTACGCCAACGTTAAATATTAAAGTTAGTTCGCAAATCAATACGACTGCGTTAGGTCGTGCGTGCTCATTAATTGTATCATCAACTCTATCATATATCTATTAAGGACTTTTGGCAATAATTGTATCATCAACTCTATCATATATCTATTAAGGACTTTTGGCAATATATCAGTATCATACAATTCGGACTATCATTTTTATCAACTATCATAAACAAGGAGTGTATGGGTCCCGCAGTAGCCCGTACAACCTTCATCTTCTCTTATACATTGATTTTTTTTTTCGTTTTTTCGTACTTAACAACTGTTAATTAGACTTGCTACTCTCCTTTCACCAAAGCTCAATTTGAAAATTTCCTAACGCGATCCGCATATCTGGCTGGGTGTGCAAGCACACAAGACGACGGCGGGCTACAGGGGTGAGACGGACGGGCGGCTGAGGAGATGGCGATCTGTACCGAAGGGTCATTAGCGAACAAATCAAGGTCGTGAGGACACTAGTTAATTATACATTATAATATAGAACAATAAATATCTAATTATCTAACGCAAGTACATTTTTTACCACTGCTTATGCACTGGGCGTTAAAATTAAAATCAATATTTATTTACAATATTTAATAAGTTCCTCTTACATACTTATTACTAAAAGGAAGTATGGCAAAACATTTGCAGGATAACATAACAATGCAATACCAACATCACGGATAATATATAAATGGGAAATAATATCTTAGAAAAAGATCTTACAAGTTTGAATATCCCATGCTTATCTAAAAGGATAAATAATATCATTGCTGTCGTGCAACGGTAATAAACCGACAACGGAAAACACATACTTCTGCAGCACCGTAAGGACTTTGTTCTAAGGGATTTCCAAGGAGTACAAAACTTTTAACGTAATTGATGTTTACATGGTTGTATGCCATAAATATCTTAGCCCAATCGCTATCGATTTTCTTCCTATGATTAATATGATTTAATCATAGGAATTTAATCCTATGATTAAAAGAAGAAAATTTCCAATTTTCCTGCCAGTTAGATTAAGTTGAGCCTCTTTTCGTTTTAATTTACACCGTGTTATTTCAATTAAATTTACATTCCTGCCCTATCTTATTCTCGTTCGCTTTTGACTCACAACACTTCGCGAATTTTAATTACAAAAAAAACTATACCTTAATTAGAGGCATTATGGTAATTCGGAAAGGCTGCTAACAAAGGAGTTCTCCAAAAACGGGCCTAAAATTCTAACCAAGACAGTTTATATATATTTGGATAGAACTCCTAAAAACTAGCCTTTTACAATAAATCGTTTACTTTTGAAGATTTTAAGACTTATGTAATTTTATTTTGCTTAAAAACTACATTTAAATATTAACGTTTTAAAAAACTTAGTTATGAATGGAAGAGTTTAAAAATATTTTTTTAATGGATTCAAGTTTCATATTTTACCTCTTTAATATTCTTAAAGTTTGAGACTGGTAAGATTTTGAGGTCCAGCACCCATACAGAAAGTGATCATCTCCTTTGATGTGTCATTTGTAATTTCCACAATTACAAAGAAATATTTACAAAAATAAAGTTATGGGACATGTCGAATGAAGATTAAAATGTTAACTATATCTTGAAATAGTATAAAACAAAGTCGCTTCCTGCTGTCTGTCCCTATGTCCCTATGTATGCTTAGATCTTTATAACTACGCAAAGGATTTTGATGCAGTTTTTTTAGTACATAGAATGATTCAATAGGAACGTCTAAATGTATAATACATGCATAATATAGTAGAGAAACACTGATAATTTTAGAGATTTCTAATGTGATGTCGTAAATACATCATTTTTTACGCTTACATTGCAAACGCTGGCTAAACCCTACGAGATATATCAAAATAATGTACCACAGTAATGTATACCTTAAGAAGGTCTACAAAAAAGTTCTCGATGGGATATGTCTATCTCTTAGGGATAACCCACAGTAACCATTTTTTCTCCTTTACTTTTTACGAGAAATAATGGCTTTTGTACGAAGCGATTTTAAGCAATACAGCATTAAACCATCTCCAATTAAGTAACTTAAATAAATTTTGCATTTAATATAGATTAACATGACCCTTTACAGTATGTAGTTTAAATAAATAATTTGAATATATTACAGATTAAAATGCAGCGATTGCGGCGGTACAGGCCAGGTGCTGGCGGCGCGTGCCCATAAATAGCGCGTCGAAGGCCGCGCTTCGCCCTACAGCACTTTGTGTGTATTCAGGTGGATTCGAAAATGGTTCAGATTTACAATTCGGTCCGGGAAAGGTACCTATATTTTGTACTAGCTTTTGCCCGCGGCTCCGCCCGCGTGAACAGTTTTTCCGGGATAAAAGTCCCGCTTTATATTTTCCCGGGATAAAAAGTAGCCTATGTGTTAATCCAGGACATTATCTACCCGTGTGCCAAATTTCATCGAAATCCGTTCAGTAGTTTTTGCGTGAAAGAGGAACATGGATGTTTGTTCATCCATACATCCATACATTCTTACAAACTCTCGCCTTTATAATATTAGTAGGATATAAAGTGACTTTTATACAGAAAAACTCTTTAATGCGGGCGAAGCCGCGAGCAAAAGCTAGTAATTGCACACACTCACGCCTTTATTCCCGAAGGGGAAGGCAGAGGCGCAACTATTGCACCCACTTTGTGCAATGCATATTCCGGCCCATGATGTGATAGAGGGCGAGCCTATCGCCATATCGGCACAAATTCCAGACACCGGGCTGATACTTTTTTATTTTTTTTGTTAATCCCCCTACTGCCAGTAGCCTGACACGAGTCGTCTTTACTGGCCACATCGGTCTTTAGGGCGAACGCAGAAGGCGCTCGCAACCCTTTGAATTAAGTGACCATGCTGAGGGCAACCCACTAACGGGTTACGAACCTCGGCTCAGGACGGCCACTGAGAGAGGATGAGACATCAACCATTAGGGAAAGATTGGTTTTTAGGCCTAATCCTATTAGATTATGTTGCCATCGGCACGCGGGCCGGAACTGCTAGAGGGTCGGGGGGGCGACGGGGAACGCGGCGAGGTCCTCGACGGCGAGGACGGAACTGCGGGCTTGTGGAGTGTTGGAGTTTCAAGAACTCGTTCTTACGGCGGATGGCCAGAGTGATTTCATCCTCTGGATCGGTTAGTACGGAACGCGGCCGTCTCCATTTGGCGCGGTCGAATGGAGAAAGGAGGGGCTGATACTGAATAGAAAAATCCAATATCACTTTGCCCAAACCGGGGATTGAACCCGAGACCTCAGCACTGAAGTAGTACCGAAATACAACTATCAACTACGCCACCGAGGCAGCTAGTAATAAGTTATTTTCATACAATAAAAATCAAAGGAGATTGTTATCCTAACTAGTTATTCTCGTTTTATATTTTATTTAAAATAATTAATAATGTATCGGGCACTTTTCTTTCTAGTAGATTTGTGTGATTAATATTTTTATTAGAATAAATATTAAGAAATGTTCTTTTGAATTTCAAAACAACGCTAATTAAAGCGTATTATCTGGTTCATTTTATGTATTACTAGCTTTTGCCCGCGGCTCCGCCCGCATTAAAAAGTTTTTCCGGGATAAAAGTCCCGGTTTATATTTTCCCATGATAAAAAGTAGCCTATGTGTTAATCCAGGACATGATCTACCCGTGTGCCAAATTTCATCGAAATCCGTTCAGTAGTTTTTGCGTGAAAGAGGAACAAACATCCTTACATCCATACATCCAAACATCCAAACATCCAAACATCCATACATTCTTACAAACTTTCGCCTTTATAATATTAGTAGGATAACTGACTTCCTGTATCGGAATCATCACGCTGTCCTTTACAATGTTACTAGTTATTAACACGAATTTAAGCAGTATCGATTTAAAACATATTTCGTCTCGGAATTTTTATTGTATTATTCAAATCAAATCAAATTCAAATCAATTTATTTGCTATAAACATGGTATGTAACAAGGTGTTAAATATAACATAAATGTATTATACATATGTGCAACATGTTTTACCGTATCAACGGCATGCAAATTTTTTTATTATAAGTACATCTACTGTCTGCTTGCCCTTCTATATAATTTTGTTTCTATAGAGGGATAATCTAGGTAATGCGCACTTTACAATCATACTCTACAGTTATTTATCCTTATATGACAGAAATTCTTGGATTGTATAGAAACATTTATCTATGAGCCATTTCTTTAATTTCTTAATAAATAACGTAAAAGGCAGTTCTCGAAAAGTTTTCGGTATTTTGTTATACATTTGAATGGTCATACAGCCGCTGTTCCTTTTATACAAAGTGGTTGACATTGAATTTAGCTTTAGTTTGGTTGGATCTCTTGTAGTGTATTTATTATTTTTGCCTACCTGTTCGAATAGTTCGGAATGTTTTTTGATAAAAATAGCAATTTCTAAAATATATATTGAAGTTAGGGTAAGCAGTTTTAATTTTCTAAACAGAGGTCTACAAGAATCTAGTGGTGCGGCTCTGCATATTGCCCTAAGACACTTTTTCTGCGATATGAACACCCTACTTATGTCTGTAGAGTTGCCCCATAACAATATACCGTATCTTAGAATGGATCCGACATACCCATGATATGCCATTGGCAGTCTTTTCAGACGCTAATTTCCTAATTTTTTTGAGTGCGTATACAAATCGGTTTGTCTTATTACAAATTGTTTTTATATGGGCTTTCCAGTTGCAGTGGTCGTCTAGAGTAATACCTAAAAATTTTATCTCATTAACTTCATTAATTTCTTGATTTCGATAATTTGTTTTTAGACTACTAGTTTTGTTATTGTTATTTCTAAAATGAACTATTTTTGTCTTATTTATGTTAGCAGTTAGGTTGTTATCATCGAGCCAGCTTGATATATTTTCTATTGTGTTATTTAAGGTGTGCATATAGTCGAAATTATTATAATTTTGTGAAACTACTACAGAAATATCATCTGCAAATAATGTACACTTATGATTTGTGACCTTCGGAATATCATTAATGTATATTAAAAACAATAAAGGTCCCAGAACACTACCCTGGGGGACACCAAATTTATTTTCCCGATATGTCGACCTGTAAGACGTAGTTGTTGACCTTGAGTGAACATGGGTAATTTCTACACATTGTTTTCGATTTGTCAGGTAACTATCTATCCATTCCAAAGCCTTTCCCCTTATGCCGTACAGATCACATTTCCGCAGCAATATTTGATGGTCAACAAAATCGAATGCACTGGACATATCGAAAAATATAGCTGAAACGGGTTTCCTTTTATCAAGAAATTCGGTTATAGTTTTTATTAAAGAAAAAGCCGCCAGTGTGGTAGACTTATTTTTTTGGAATCCATTTTGATCCTTTGATAAGATATTATATTTATTTAGAAAAGTGGTAATACGGGCGTGCATTAGTTTTTCAAACACTTTTGAGAATATCGGGATTAATGTAATAGGACGATAATTGTTTACCGTATCTTTATCATCTCTTTTTTGTACTGGCTTAACTACTGATATTTTAAGTTTATCGGGAAAAATGGCGCTTTCAAAGGAAAGATTTACAATATAGCAAAGTATTGTCGCAAGCTCGCTAGTACATCGTTTTATAATTTTTGTTGATACTGTGTCATAGCCCACAGCGTTGGTGGTTCTTAGTGACATAATGGTTTTTAATATTTCATACTCAGTGCAAGGCCCTAAGAAAATAGTAGATTCAACAGTGTTAATTAGTTTGTAGTTAGGGATATGTGTTTTAGGTTTATTTGTTTTTGCGATATAAAAATCATTAAATATATTCGCAATTTTTACAGGATCTGATATCGATTGTTCGTTATGAATTATCTGTTTTATATTTTGGTTACTTCTCGTAGTATCTAATTTATCACCAATTATGTCCCAAGCTGCTTTACATTTGTTTGTTGAATTTATAATATACTTGTCATTTAAAATCTTTTTTGAATATGTGATACACTTTTTAAATAGTTTATTATATTTTATATAATTAGATTTAGTTAGTTCGTTTTTATCTATATAGCATATGTATCTTAGTTTTCTTTTTGTAGTAGAGGATATCTTTATGCCGTTTGTTAACCATTTCGGGGTCGTTAAATTTGTCCTAATTTTGACTTTTTTTATGGGAAAACATAAGTCATAAAATAGCATGAATGTCTCATGAAATAGATCATAAGCTCTATTACAATTTGTCTCACTTAATACATCTAGCCATGACAGATTAGACAGACAGTTTTGGAATTTTACTATATTTTCTTCATCATTTATTTATTTTATCATCGTCTATGCCATATACCAACTTAGAGTGTTGGTTAGATACTCAAAGTGAAAAATCCTCCTAGCCAGTTTCGACCACGGCGGCCAATCTCAACGGAGATCAGTCAGTTACGCAGGAGATATTATAGTGCACAAGTGTGTGCGCAATATACAGGTGCACTCGCTATTCCTTCACTCTCATAGTCCGGTGAGACGGCAATCCGACATGACCGGAGAGAGATCAGGCGCAGGACCAACGGCTTTACGTGCTTTCCGAGGCACGGAGGTATCATACCGCCAACATCCTGACTCCGACCTGCGACTGAGTATTTTTTTTAAGATAGAAAAACCCAGTCACTATGTTTTTTTTTTGGCCCGACCCAGAATTCGAACCCAGGACCTCAGCGCGCAAATCGTACTTACTCGTAACGCGTACGCAATACAACTACGCCACCAAGGCTAGAGGATACTCAAAGTATACCAAGCATGTATAACAAGAATAATATTGACATATTAATTATTCTTTGGGGGGCACCTATGTTCAATAGTGGCCTTTTAAATGTTGAGGAAGAAGAAGAATTATTAATAACTATAGGTATTTTAGAAATTAAACTAAAAAGACCTTTTCACTTTTTGGGATATTCAATACTGTTCGATATTATTTTATTTTCCTGGCAACTTTGTACAGCGCTCCCGACGTAATGTCAAATTGAAATACATTAATGGTTCATTTACACTCTCGCTTCGCACCTCGTCATGTGGCTCGTATTGTGTTCGGCTCACCACTCACGCGAGAGTGTAAATGAGCCATTATATATTTATATCAGTCCTTGTCGATTCCATGTGATATGTTCAATTCTGGTTATTATCTAAGCTAGCTGTTCACGGCTACTTCCGTACAAAATTACCTATTTTGAATTTTTCGATTTTTTAGCCAGTTTTCGGGATTTTCCTATTTTTTTTTATCATAAACCTACCCTGAACTGTCTCGAACAAAACGATCAAAGAATTATTTAAATCGGTCCCGCCGTTTTTTAGTTTTGAGCGAGACTAGCGAACAGCCATAATTTTTTTATATATGGATAGATATTGTCCTATTAAGTTTCCTCGTTCGTATTATATATCGGGGAGTGTTCCCACTGGGGAAACCAAGTTTAAAAAGCGCCGAGTACACTACCTCAGAGGTGTGTAGGAATATGTGCATAAAAAGGAAAATACGACTTTCCTACGGTCTGAAATCGTAGATAATTTTACGATCTACAAACGTTCTCTAATTCATTTTCCGATAGCTCTCACTATTTTAGAGATATACGCAAAAAAGGAAAATTAGGCACCTTTAACCTCGAATAAAAAACAACGCACAAGCGGGATCGATGGGGACTTTTGACATAGCATTTGTAATGTCGTATTTAAGGTCTGTACAAAAATCCAGCTTGTTAGGAATTAATGCAAACTCGAATGTTTAATTTTACCGGGCTAGAACATCTTGTGTCATCAGGTAAAAAAAAGTTATTCACCGAAAAATGATTTAGACGCTATACTCTATAGCGATTATTTCTTTACTCCCATTGCACAGACAGATTTTTCTTTCTCATTTGGTAGTTCTAATATACCTATAAAATAATGCATAAATTATCTCTGTAGCACTAAGCCCAAAGTTCTATGAAGTTTCGCCCGTCTCCTTTATCACACGGTGTTTATTTACCATACCATACCAGCCCTGTATTATATACTGCTCACTGCTGAGCACGAGCCTCCTCTACTACTGAGAGGGTTAAGGCCTTAGTCTACCACGCTGGCCTAGTGCGGGTTGGCAGACTTCACATTCCTTCGAAATTCAGAGAACTTCTCAGGTATGTAGGTTTTCTCACGATGTTTCCTTTACCGTTAAAGCGAGCGATAATTCACAAAGAATACACACATACATTTTTAGAAAAGTCAGAGGTGTGTGCCTTAGGGGCGGTTGCGGACAACTTAGACGTGAGTCGGAGGAAGCCCGCAGCCGTCCCTAATGCGCCGAAGATGGCCACCGCGGAGTTTTAGTTGGTATGCCGTGCGGTGTACATAGGTTAAGGACTCGGCCCGGCGGTCGCCCGACGTTTTCCATCTCTCCGGGCGGCTCAACGTCGGGTCGTAAGGCACGGTGAACCCAACATAACCGCTCAGTCGTTCCCCTTGAACACTGGGCGGTAGTAATAATTCACTTTCTCAGCGTAAACAAAAAAAAAGGTGTGTGCCCTTGGGTTTTGAACCTGCGGACATTCGTCTCGGCAGTCTGTTCCACTCCCAACTAGGCTATCGTCTAAGGTGGTTTTATTCGTGTAAAAATTACGTATAATTATTATAAAGAATATTTTAATAATTATTTATACGTCATTTTTACAACAAAAATATCATATATTATACCTACTTCTAATTTGATTCACAATTCAAACTATACTCCATCGGTTTAGGTATTTAACTAAATGTAAACAAACCATTAAGGTACATTACCTGTCCATTTCTCTTAACAAAATATGTCATTCCAAAATAAACTTTTTCATAGCACTGTTATTCCCGTTTATTAATGTTGTTTGGTTATTATAAAGTTATACTTTTTCATTAATAAGCCCGAACACAATTAACTATCATAAATTACAATACTTTTCTAAAAGATCTCGATCTGTCAACTGAAAATAGCTAATAAGACAGTCACGCTAAACATTTTTTCCAGTGGATCCTAATAGATATCCCTACAAAGTTTAAGAGTACGACTGTCACGTAGCACGCCATTAAAACTGACCGCCATTCAATTTAATCGATAATTAACACATAAGCTACTTTTTTCCCGGTAATTTGCCCCCATGGGAAATACTGGAACTTTTTAATCTGATTTTTAAATAGATGGCGCTTATGTCGTACACTGTTTTGTAGCGGGAAAGGTTCTCATGCGGGTAAAGCCGCCAGCAATATCTTTTTAATAGGCGTCTTAAATTTTTCAGTGAAAATTCAATGAAAATAAAAATCAAACATATAAAATTGTTCATTTATTTACAAATTACTTATTAACAATGAATTCAAAATTATCATTAGAACTCAAAAATAATGAAATGTTCAAATCATAAGTTATTTCATTATGTATTGAATAATTGACGACGACATACGCACCGCACTAGTTTCAAGTTGTGCTTTAAAAAACTATAGATACATGGAATGGAAGAAAATCGGTATAAAATGGCGCGAATCGAATTAAATTAGGAAAGACAAAATACTATTCGGAATTATAATAAACAATAAGACCCTAGCGAATAAGAAAGGCAAAATTACAAATTGAACATACAATATAACATTTATTATAAAAGTCGAATACACATAAATTCGCGCCAATCATCAAAATACTGCGAAAACCAACATATGAAAAGTCAGTATACGACAAAAAGAAATGCAAATACATAAATACTTGACACACAATTAAAATACAGAGCGAAAAAAAGAAAACAAATTAAGGGAAAAACAACAATGAAAACACTAAATATATTTACAATAATTCTAAACTTTAGAATTTTCATGTCACAAAATCTATAAATCCATGGTCACATTATCTTGAGCACACGTTCCCGACGTAATTATACGTTTTTCACTCATTTACACTAATTAGATACTATTTTACGTCATATAAATTATTACTAGGTAGTAATTGTGCCTAATATTGTCTAAAAATAAACGAGATTACATTATCAAAACGTCTGACACAGCATTTTCGTCGTATATAAAATTGCGTGTGCAATTAAGTAACGTGAGTTACCAAGAATGTCGTATGTAGATCAAATGTATAAAAAATAACTTATATTATTAAAAACGACGTAAAATGGCGGGTACATTGTCAGTAACTCTCGCGTCGGAGTGTCGCCTCGTACTAGCGGTCGACTGGGACATAACATGTATAATACTGTATCTGAAACAACAAAACATGTTTTTGTGTGCATATGAATACTGTGAGGTCACAAGTTCAATATGAATGGAATATGTGCCAAATCTGGCAGGCTCGTTATCACACTATGAGACATATCCATGGCGAGCAGTGGACATGTTGCGCCTCTGTCTACCCTTCTTTGGTGAAATGCGTGAGTATAATAACGATAGATAACTTACAATAACAATATTCCATTAGCATCTAATCGCTTGCTGAACCGTCACTGATGTTGAATTCCGATTCTGAATCGCTAGACAGCTTCTTCGCCTTCTTCTTCGGATTGGCCGGCTTTTTTCTTGATTTGGTCTGAAAAACCATAAGTTAAGCGAGGCCTAAATTGGCAAGAAAACTTGCAGAAATTGACTTCCGCAAGGGATTCTTACTGCGTTAACAATCACAGCAAGATGACTTGAACATTTTAGTTGCAAGATTTGCAGCAAGTCAACGTGTGAATTATTGAAACAAGGCCGCTAATGTAAACGTGTCTGGCAGTTCTTGCGCAATATTTTGCTGCGAGAACTTGCTAGTCTAGCTACAGCTTTAGGCCATTATCTACTTTGCTATCTAATTACCTTTTTGCTGTCAAATATGCTATCATCATCATCATCACTTCCATTATCAAGCATCACTTTGGCAGGCCGTTTCTTCGGTTTCTTGTCATCCTTGTCCACGTTCATGAGTTTCCTCTTAGCCGTGGGCTTCTTCTTTGGCGGCGATGGCTCAGCGGGTGGGAGATCGTCGTCGCTCGACAGCACCACGGAGTGAGAGTTCAAATCCGCTTTGGCCCTCTCTTGTTCCTCTTTCTTCGTGTCCTCTATGAGAGAGTCGAATAGGCAGTCTGCAATGGAATGTTGTTAAATATTTTTTTGGTTTTCCTGTGTCGTACAAATGGGTTTGAATTAAAAAAATTCCATAGTTGAAAAATATGTTACCTAATTACATTAATGTATTGCGTTCTTAATCAGATACAGAATTTCAGACTTCGTTCAATCCTCAACTGTCTACAATAGAACAAGCAATAATTCTTCCAAATTCTATTATAACCAAAATTTCCAATTTCGATTCCAATCACTGTACCAAGCCAAAACTCACCCGAATCCATCTCGGCGGGTTTCTTGTCGTGGTTCTTCTTAACGTTGAAGTTATCATCGTCATCGCTGACTGACAAAGCTCGCGGTGCTTCCGTTTCCGATTCCACCTTGTTGTCCAACAACTCCAACTCAGATTCCGATTCTGAGTCTTCAGAGCCATCTTTGTACTTTTGAACCTGGTATCATTTTAAATGTATACATTACAATTGTATAAAAAAATGAATACCAGCCCTGCATTATATATTGCTCACTGCTGGGCACGGGCCGCTACTACTGAGAGGGTTAAGGCCTTAGTCCACCACGCTGGCCTAGTGTGGGTTGGCAGACTTCACACACCCTCGAAATTCTTATGGAGAATTCTCAGGTATAAGTCGCGGCACGAAACTCTAGCGCTGAGCGAAACGTGGAGGGGATAGCTGCGCATGGGTACCGTCGCGCACGCAATACAAATTAGTAATTTAATTGCTTAATTAAAAACAGCAAAATAATGTTTTAATGTAAAGTCAAATAGTAAGTCTAGCGGTGAACAAAATGTGGAACTTAACTGCGTATGGGTACTGTCACGCACGCAAATATTACTTAAGTAATATTACTTCATGTTTGAATGAATGAATTTGTTTCAGGGAATTAATGAAATCATTCGATTCCCTTTTCAGAAAACAATGCACGTCAAACACCATTTTCCGTGCCTGTCTTTTCAAAACAGTATTCCTTCTCGGCCTCGGCATTTTCACTGTTTAAAAACTGTTCAAACTTAATCAAACAGTGAATAAACTAACAAACACAACAAACAAATCAACAAAACAAACTTAACAAAAATTAACGATGACAACAAAACAATTCAGAACGCGACTGTACACTGGAAGTGCGCGGAGCGTCGTATCGGCACGGGGGACGGAGTACGACTGGAGAGCCAATCGGCGCAACGCACGCTCGCCCTTCACCCCTGTACCCCGCCAAGACACCTTATTTTTTACTTCTGCGCAATAACGGTCAGCGCTAGAGTTTCGTGCCGCGACCAATACGTAGGTTACCTCATGATGTTTTCCTTTACCGTTAAAGTGAATGATAATTGATAAACAAAAAAAATATTTTAAAGTTATTGTTGTGTAGTGTACCACAAAGGAAAGAAAAGACTAACAACCTCATTCATAAATAGTTTATAAAAATATTTTAGTCATAGAATACTTTGTCATTTCCTTCAAACTCAATACAAAATTCGTTCGAAGAAGACAAAACATAGATTACTAAAATGCGTCTATAAACAGTTTATGAATAAGATGACTGCCTCGGTGGTGTAGTTGTATTACAGTACAATTGCAAAGCTGAGGTTTCGGGTTCGATCCCCGGGTCTGGCAAAATAATATTGAGTTTTTCTATTCAGTATCAGCCCGGAGTCTGGAATTTGTGCCCGATATGGCGATGGGCGATATGGCTCGCCCCCTATCATATCATGGGACGGAATAACGGCGGAAAGTGGGTGCACTAGTTGCGCCTCTGCCTACCCCTTCGGAGAAAACAGGCGTGAGTCTGTGTGTGTGTGAATAAGATCGTAAGTGAAAGAATATCTTACCTTGGTGGCAGCTCTCCTGGCGTTGGCCCTCTCCCTCGGCGCGGGAGGCTGCACCTCCGCGTCGGAGCCAGACATCTCGCCCGAACTGCTCTCACTGAAGTTCTTCTTCTGCAAACCAATTTCACACTTTAGACTAACGAATACGACTAGCAGGGGACTTGTACCAATAATTAGGCCTTTTGCGCTAATATACAGATGAAACACAGTATTAACTATAACCAAAGAATGTGGCAAAAAACGCGACACGACTCAGTTTCGTTTTATTGCGATTGGTTGAGAGACAAGCACGTGACTGACGTATTGGTCTCTCGACCAATCACAAACGTCCGAATTAAACGACATCGACTTACGAGTTGCGTTTTTGCAGACATTCTAAACACAAATCTACTATTACGAATCAAAAAGTAATTACCATATTTCGCTTTCTCTGTATTAACCCAGAGCAAGCTACTATGACCAAGTATCAATCATAGAAAGTAATTGCTTTAGAAATATTTCATCAACCTAGTAATTTTAATGTACACATGCTTACCTTCTTGGGTTCTTTTTTGAATGTAAGTTTAGTCTGCTTGAGACCATCCTTGTCAGGCTTGTCAGCTTTCTCTAGCTTTTCGGGCTTATCGGGTTTCTCCGCCTTCTCTTTCTTGACACGACCTCTGGGTTTCTTTTCACCACTTGACGGACTTATGCCAGTTGGATCATCCTTGACAATAAATAAATAGATTGGTATACGATACGCGTGTGTGATTATAGAATAGTGGCAGTTTCCACTTCTTCTCTTATGTAAGAGGACCGCTATAGATTAGCATATTAAAGCAGTACGTCTAAGGAACGAAATTAATGCCTTTTGGCCGCTACTAGCCCCATAAAATCAGCCAATAGTGCATAATTTTTTTACAACATAAATAAAATTAAAGAATCAAAATCTCTATCAATATTTTGCTTTGCCAAAACTAATGTCAAATGTTTTAGCTACATTGCTCTTTGCTACCATTGTTTCTTGGTTGTCCTCGGGTCGAAAATTATTCTAAAAAAGTTATGGTATTATTTTAACATCTACCCACTTTACATTGGCAAAATAACCATGAAACGGTGGAGCCAATTTTAAAAAAGAGAAGAAGAACAATGTTTTGAACATAAGTCACCACAAAATATTACATGCCTTCTAAATCTGAAATAATCGTTCAATAACTACAAACAATAAAATATTCCATAGAAAGCCAACTCACAGGATCATACTCCTTCTTGATTTCTTTCCTGGTCTTGGCTTTCTCAGCCGCTTGGATCCTCTTGATAAGATCTTCAGATATCTTCGGTTCGACGCGTCGTCCGTTATCGGATGGAATGATGTCGAATAGGGACTTGCGATTCTTTTTGTTCGCTGCCTGTTATACATAAACTGTTTAATATATTTGATTGGGGTTTAGAAGGCATTGAATTGGATGGTCTTAAAAGCTGCATAATATGCTAGTAGTGAATCTTCTGGTCTGAATTATGTTACTAAATTTGCTTGAGCTACGAACTTATAAGAAAAATTTGAGAAAAAATGTTGATGTAATATGTCTGAAGTTATATGTGTCTATTGTGTGAACGTGTGTCTATTCAATAAGCACATGACGATTTTAAAACGAGCTGACATCGGACTTCAATCACAACTAAAACGCACAGTAAACACAATGCACTCAGGAACCGTGTAGTGAAAATATATGAATTGCATACCTTCATCCTATCCATCTAATTATGCAGCACAAAAAAAAATATTATAGTTATAATATAAATTGCCAATCATTGCCAGAACAATACAAATCAACAACTCAATAATTGTAGTATTGTTTCCGATCGTAGCGGATAATTTCGGTGGATTGTATCAATGTCAGGATGGCCGAGCGGTCTAAGGCGCCAGACTCAAGGCAACTTGCCCGTACAAGCGGGTGCAGGGCGTTCTGGTCCTCTCTGAGGGCGTGGGTTCGAATCCCACTTCTGACAAAACTTTTTTTTTTTTCACTTTTAACGTTGAAAATTTAAAAAATACATAAAAATATTGGTGGCGCTTTCTGAGATTAATCTCGTTGTTTGAAAGCAACAGGTCCAATATTTTTTATTTAAACTTTAATATTCTTAATTTAAAAAAATGTATTCACTTTGAGATAACACAGTCCAGGAAAAATATAAATTGATCTGGCTCGAAGGACCATTTTAAACATAATATGGAGGTGGCGATACCAGCAGTTTTGCTCACATAATTAATCAGTGTTGTCAGATTAGACGATTTTTTTTTGCCATTTAGGCTATATTGGAGGTTGTTGTCGCGACGAAATAGTGAATGGCCACCAGTCGCCATTTAGGTTACTGCGGATGGTGACCCGTCGCCATTTAGGGTAAATCTGTTTTTGTTGGATTAGAGGTCATTTTTTGCTTTTAGGGCGACTTTAGGCTACTTCTAATTGTTGTTAAGGGGACCGATGACTTTCTAAGGGCCGCAGGAACGCGCTGGATGCAGGCCGCTTTTGACAGGTCCATCTGGAAATCTTTGGGGGAGGCCTATGTTCAGCAGTGGACGTCATGTGGCTGATGATGTATTGTTAGCAACTTTGAGCACCATTCAATCTGACAACACAGCACACAATGATACTAACTCTACACTAGTGCCAGAGCTTTAAACTTTAAAACATAAGCTGCATTGTTTCTTGCTAGCTACATGGGAACTATATACATGATCCAATAATTCCACTACCTTCATCCTCAGATTAAGATTAAAACAATGCTATCTTGAGTTATTAATTAAAATTCAACTCTCTCACCATAGCCTTAGAGCTCTTCTTGTTGACGCTAAGCTCCTCCTGACGCTCCTTTTCTTCCACCTCTTCCAGTTTCATCAGGAACGCGTCGAGGTCCTCGCGCCACAGGTTTGATGGAGTCTTTAGTCTGTGATAAAATAGATTTTTTAGAGTTGCTGTACAATATAAAGGAAGATCGCACAAAATCATCATCATCATCATCATCAGCCTTTATCAGTCCACTGCTGGACATAGGCCTCCCCTAATGAGCGCCATAGCGCCCTGTCTTCAGCTTGCCGCATCCAGCATCTGCCTGCAGTCTTTCGCAGATCGTCATCCCACCTGGCCGGAGGGCGTCCTACACTACGTTTGCCCAGTCGCGGTCTCCACTCAAGAACACGTTTACCCCAGCGGTTGTCGGTTCTTCGCGAGATATGGCCAGCCCACTGCCACTTCAGCTTGCTAATTCTTTGAGCTATGTCGATAACTTTGGTTCTCTGTCGGATTTATTCGTTTGTTTGTCGCACAAAATGAAAACAGACAAATATTAGCATTAAATGGACATATAAGCTGAGAGTGTTAGAAACAATAGTAAAGATGGAAAATAAATAAATAATACCAAGTCACACACTACTAGTCATAACTTCACAGTATGATACAAGATTATGCAACCAAGGCACCCAACTTTTCGACAAGTGTATTCCGTCCCATGATTTGATAGGGGGCGAGCCTTCCGCAGACTCCAGGCTGAGTAGAAAACGTCACCATCACTGCGTGACCCGGGGTTCAAACCCGCGAGGCAGTTAAATATGTAAACTATATATTTACTTGAGTGCTGCGAGTTCAGAGAGTTTCTGGTCCCGCTGTTTGAGCAGCTCGTCTTTCTTCTCCTTGGTGAGCATCCACATCGACATGCCCAGCAGGTAGTTGAACTTCTTCACTTCCTTCAACTGCTGGAATGCTTTCTCTGCAACGGTAAAGTTGAAGATTCGTGTGTAGAACAATTATATAAAGTATATATACATAGCATCACACCTTTTCCATTTCAGGGGTAGACAGAGGTGTATCACACCCACATTTCGCCAGTTACCTAAGGTGCGATGTAATAGGGGACAGAATTATTGCCATTTACTGGACACATATCCAGACTCCAAGCTGATACTAAGTGAAACAACCCAACATCACTTTACCCTACATCAAAAGTATAGGCATAACCCAACAAATCAAAAGGAAAAAACGTGTAACATATACACACATACTTTCACATAGACAGTCCATTAGGTGTCCACTTGGAAATAAGAATGCACAAAAAGCGTTATATAAATCTCCCAACTAACCAGGATCGACCGGCTTTCCCTTGGAATCTGGTTCCTCGAGCTCCTCCTCGGACTCCTGAGGTTCTTCCTCCAACGCGGTGAGTCCTTGCATCTTGCTCGCCCGCTTCTTCCACTCCGCGATTGGGTCCGCCGCGTATCCTGAAAAAGGAAGTAAAGCATGTAGATTAAATGGGTTGGTTTAGTCCAATCTCTGACTTAATATTATAAAGGCGAAAGTTTATGAAAATGTTTGAATTTATTGGTTAGAAGTAAATGCAGAAACAACAATGGGTTTGGATGAAACTCTGTCCATGGGTAGGTCACATCTTGGATTAACATATGGGGTAGAAGGGAAACGCTCTCGGAAACGAATACAGTTGATAGTATTGGTGATTCCTGACGTGATGGGACTAAAAAAATCGCGATCGCATTGTTACAATTTTAGTAGGATTTTCTCAAATTTCTGTACAGCTTCACGTATGGATAGATAAATCAGACTATTATTCTGAAAAACATAGTAAAAAAGATCAATATTTCAAAAAAATCGTAATGGAACACGTACATCACCTGACGGGTCAACGACCGCGTGGCCGGTGCAGCCTTGTCGGGGTTTGCTTTGTAGTTTGTACCTTACCCAGGTTTTTGTACGCTTTACATTGCGCGCGCATGAATTACGGAAATACTAAAATCGTAAGTATTATCGCTTAGCTTTGCAAATGAATAAAGTTTTTTGTTAATGTTATGGTTCTTCTCTCTTACCGTTCCGGTATAGAGAGCGTTTCCCTTCCACCCGGTACTGTAGGCTACTTTTAATCCCAGTAATTTGCTCCCAAGGCAAGTAATGGGAATTTTAAATCTGATTCTTTAAGTAAATGGTGTAGTCTTTTATAGCGGGAAAGGCTATTCACGCGGGCGAAGTCGCGAGCAAACTTAGTGATGAATATGTTTTTAGTCACCTTGTAGTGGAAGTTAAACGAGTTCTCATATACGTTGACAGATGGATGAATATCTATCATTTTACATTGCATAGTACAAGAATTGACTTCACGATTGTGTGTCAAAAGAGCAGTCATGGAGTATGTAGTCTATACAAAGCATGCAAGTTATATTTGATTATGCTTTTGTTTTGAGCTTACAGTGTAAAATTTTCCATCAATCAATGAAGAATCACTATTAATCACACCCACCCTGTATACAATACAAAACGAACATCTTCTATAAATAGCAACAAGTAGACAGACCTCTCTTAATGAGCTCCTCGACCATCGCCTTCCTCTTTTTGTTCTCCACAACGAGTCCCTTATCACACTTCTCGAGTATGAACCTGGCCTGGTTGGACAGCTTGTCAGCCTCCGCCTGCAGCTGACCCTCGAGATACTCCTTGCGACGCGCGTAGTACCTGATGCGTAGCTCGTAGAACTCACGGAGGATCTCTTCTACTTTTTCGTATCTGTGCGATAGGGTTTTGTTACAGTATTATTCACCGACTAGCTTTTGCTCGCGGCTCCGCCCGCCTTAAAAATATTTTCCCAGGATAAAAAGTAGCCTATGTGTTAATCCAGGACATGATATACCCGTGTGCCTAATTTCATTATCCGATCAGCAGTTTTTGCGTGAAAGAGTAACAAACCTCCATACATCTATATATTCTTACAAACTTTCGCCTTTATAATATTAGTAGGATTTAGTGGAAATGCTTTGATATTGATCTATTTGCCTAGCTAGGCGTTTGCCACAGTAGGACATGCTGGTTTATTGCCAGACAGCCAGCTGATTAATCTTCTCATCTTTAACTGTAGTAACCTTGCTATAAAACTTAAAAATTACCTGTATTAGTGACCTCAGCACCCTAATTACTAAACAATTGATTTGCATTAAAACAATCTTCCAACCGAAAAATAAAATTAATATGCTCCGTCATTTTATCTTTACCTCACAAACTGATGACTTTTTAAAATAATCTCAACATTAACTCACTTCTTGAGGCAGCAGTTGTGGTCGAAAGCGTTCATGCAAGTCATGGAGATGGTCGTCTGCAGTTTGAACACTTTGTGTATGCCCTCCGCTTCCACTTCTGCCAGTTTGCCAGGCAGTAATGACACTACAAACCTGACTGTTGTGTCTGTGTTGTATTCCTAAAAACAATACTTTGATGAAGTACATTTTTTTGGCAGTAGTTTATTCAATTTATTGTAAGGTTGATTTTTATAGTTTAGGCTACACATAACCGATTCAAACGAAAGAAGTATTTACGTCTGGCTTTTTGTTACAAGTAACCCATTAAAATATTGGTAGAAATTATCAGATCATACTCTACAGTACAATTTAATACATCTATACTGACAGAACTAATACGTCTAGAAACCCAATTTTTGTAACACAAAACACTCACCCTATACTCCGATATCAGTGGTTTCACCTTGTCAGTACCGAGCATTGGTTCTAGAACATTCTCTTTATAGTTCTGCGTCCAGGTGCCAACTGGAAGCTCTGTGATCTCGATCTTCTCGCCGGGCAATATGGCCGCCTCGCCGGATATCACGTATTTGTCGCCGAAGCCTTCCACCGTGCCGCGGAAGTTTTTGTACCACGGGTGCATCGGTTTAGGCTCGTCACCATCAAGCATACGCCTATAATATTGTGAGAACATTAGAATTACTATTACAATACTATAAAAATGGATAGGACTGCCTCGGTGGCGTAGTTGTATTACAGTACGACTGCAAAATTGAGGTCTCGGGTTCAATCCCCGGGTCGGGCAAAGTGATATTGAGTTTTTCTATTCAGTATCAGCTCGGAGTCTGGAATTTGTGCCCGATATGGCGATAGGCTCGCCCCCTATCACATCATGGGACGGAATAATGGCGAAAAGTGGGTGCACTAGTTGCGCCTCTGCCTACGCCTTCGGGGATAACAGGCGTGAGTGTATATGTATGTAATATTATAAAAATATATTTCCAACTTCTCCCAGTGTTTATATTTGATTAATATCATTGCCGGTTAAGATTTATTAGTGCTCCAGAGACTCTAGAGTTTCACTGTGTGGTTTCATAAAATGTGTGCCACTGCTGATCCTGGCTTACAGGAGTTACCATGGCAGTTGTGAGGGTGTGATATTTATTTATTTACTAATAAAGACACAAAACAGAATACAGCCACGAAAAAAATAAAATACATATACATAAAAATGACTAAACTAGACTATACTCCACAGCGTGTGTCCTGATCCAATTCAGACAAATATTTTGCTTGTGTGTATCCACTACTCAAAATACATACCTATAGAAAGTTACAAAAACTATAAAATATAATAATATAATATAATATAACATGATAGCTACATATACTACAATACTGTTAGAGTGATCAGTCTTCTGACCACCAGGACCCTAAGTTCAACTGTCTCTCACCACGCTAACAACATAAAAACTTGAGAGGTGTCAAGGGACACCCGGATGGAACGAAGTTGTTTTCGATTAATTAGTGAAGATATTGTAATAAAATTTTATTTCTTTTAAGTTATAATAATAATTGTATATTTCATTAAAACGTTACCACATCAATGAAAACATTTACTTCTACCTACACAATAGATATGTCATCGAATCACGATCATCACCTAAGCAAGCATTGACATTAAAATCAACTAACGAAAAAAAAATACTCTAAAAAGCATTTAAATCTTAGAGTATGTATACGTAGTTATACTTACTCTAAGATTTAAATTGTCTTTTTTTATTTAAATTTCGAACCAGTTCTTTATTGTTACTGGCTGGTTTCACAGGGCAAGTATAAAAGTGTCGTGACAACTTTTCGTAAGAATTTTTTCCGTCTAGCCCCCTTTTACAACGCGCGATAAGGAACTTCGTTCCAATAATCAAAGCTGCATGATCTGATACCATAACATAGCACCACGAATTTGACACTCTGTCGGATACCAAGATAAAAAATGCTCTTTATTAGTTTATGCACTCACCGTAAATTCTCGGTGATGTCCCTGGGGTTGTAGTTGGGCAGCTTGGTGGACCAGCCCGTGCCGATGCCCTCAGCTCCGTTCACCAACACCATTGGGATGATGGGCAGGTAGTAAACCGGCTCGATCTTCTGATTGTCTTCAAACTCGTGCTACAATTATGTACAAATGTGATTTTAATAAAATCCCTTGTGTGTGTACAAGACATGGTTTAAGAAGCAATGCTCGAAATAGGGAGAAAAGTTTAAAGTCCTGAAATGGAAATGGACAGGGCAAATGTTAAGAGAAATAAGAACTAAATTGACGAAAAAGGTAACTGAGTGGACACCCTGAGCTAATGCAAAGCGAAAAAGAGGCAGGCAACTCAGAAGGTGGTCTGATGACTTAAAGAAGATTGCTGGCCCATTGTGGACGCGGACTGCTAGGGACAGAGAAAAATGGCGAACGCTGGAGGAGGCCTTCTGTCAAAAGGACAAGCTTTAAAGAGGACTGCTGTGAAAGACATTAAATGTTAGAAAAAAACTGTAAAAAGAAAAAAATAATGTATTCTCCTTTTAGTAAATAAAGGCTTTTGTATTTGTATTTGTTGTATTGCTCTCCTGCTGCCACAGTGGCAAGCTTGTTAGTTGCCGCTTACGAGGTACGACCGAAATGAATAAACTAATTTTAGACATCCAATCAGAATGAAGTTTGATTGCAACAGTATTCCAATTGGTTTATAAACGAGATCGATCTGGAGATAACTATCGAGATTATTAATCTTCTTTTCCTTCTTTTAAATATGGCTCCACCATTTCATTGGTGATTTTGCCAATGTCAAGTGGGTAGATGTCAAAATAATATCAAATTTTTTAGAAAACCTTTCAACCCGAGGATAACCAAGAAACAATAGTAGCAAAGAGCAATCTATCTAAAATATTTGACATTAGTTATGGCAAAGAGAATGTAAGAGATTGTTTATCGTATTCGGTGTCTTTATCATGGTTCAACAAAAACAATAAATAAACATCTATACTAATATTATAAAGCTGAAGAGTTTGTTTGTTTGTTTGAACGCGCTAATCTCTGGAACTACTGAACCGATTTTGAAAATTCTTTCACTAATAGGAAGCTACATAACTCCTGAGTACTATAGGCAACTTTTTATTCCGGGAAAATATTAATGTCCCGGAAAAACTTTTTCGAGCGCGAGCACTACTAGTTGGTTTATAAAAGAGATCGATCTGGAGATAACTATCGAGATTGTTTATCGTAATCAGTGTCTTTTTACAACGGTTCAACAACAACAAATAAACATAGGTAATGAATTTTATGAGTGTTAGAAATGAGTATTTGTCAATCCAAGTATTATAAAACACATACCACAAGCAGCGGGTCATCGTGCGGGTGGAATATCAGCCTGGTGAGCGGCGACATGAGCGTGAAGATGTAACGGGGGCTGGCAGAGTCCTTGCCTCCGCTGAGCCGAGTACCGAACTGACCCCTTGGCTCTAGCAAGTTGATGTTGTTTGAGCCCACGTAGTTTTGGGCCAAATTCACGATCGTCATCGCTAGCGACTGTTCACCTGTGGATGAGAGAATATTTTTGATACCAAGTCAGGGAAAAAGAATAATTGTGGTAATTGAAATACCTGACTATTTTTTTGCTTAATTTTTTGTACTAGCGACCAAACTTTATCTCGTAGAAGTTTTGGCGATTTTTAAGGGTAGACAACTATTATACATAAACTCATTTGCAAAAAAAACGGGCACCTAAGCAATGAACCATTTCAAATGTTACTATTGGTTTGTTTGATAATTATAGGTAGTTTTACTTTCACAATTTTGTAAATTAATAAGCAAATAATCGTTTTCGTCAGTATTATCATAAAAGTTTGATAAAATTTATGGGTTTTAATGCTAAAGTTCACTAGTAGTGTATGCTCGCTAGTAGTGCATATGCTCGTGAAGTAAAAGTTAACAAAGATTTTTGTTTGTTTTTTCTTTTAATAAAGTAAAAGCAGATAAATGTTTAGTATCGAGTGTGACCCCCTGTAGCTGAAATCACAGCTTGAATTCGTCTGGGTATGCTAGCGAGGATATCCCGGATACTTGCTTGCGGAATACGTTCCCACTCCGCGGTAATCACATTCTTCAGCTCTCTGATGGTTTGCGGAGCCGGTTGTACTGATCTCACGCGTCGTTTCAGAACGTCCCAGACATGCTCTATAGGATTGAGGTTGGGACTTCGAGCTGGCCAATCCAAACGACGAATGCCGACCTCTTGCACATACGCTTCCACATCGCCAGACCGGTGGGCGCGAGCGTTGTCGTCCATAAAAATTGAGTCTTCGCCTAAAGCGGCCAATGCGGGTTGTGCATGAGGAATAAGAACTTCCGTTATGTATCGATGTCCAGTCAGTGAGCCGTTTTCAATGAAGATTAACTCTGTACGATCCATTGAATTTATTCCTGCCCAAAACATAACAGAGCCCCCACCATAAGGTGTGATTTCTTCAAAACAAGCCTCTGCAAAGCGTTCTCCTCGTTTTCGTAGCACTCGCCGACGTCGATCTTCACCGAACAGAGATATCCTGGCTTCATCGGAGAACAATACCCTATTCCAGTCTTCTTGAGTCCATGACTCACAATTTCGAGCAAACCTAAGCCTGGCAACTCTGTGCTCACGGAGTAACTTAGGGCCGCGGGCCGGGCGATGACTGCGTATATTGGCCGCGAGCAGCCTCCTCCTGACCGTCCATAGACTAATATGCACATTTCTTACTTCTTCGAGGTTGTTCTTAAGGTCCACATACGAAGACTTGCGATTTCTCAATGCGCGACTTACAAGAAAACGATCATCCCGTGGTTGGGTACATGGTTTTCTTCCAGAACCAGGCCTTCTCTCGACGGAACCGGTGTCTTGATACCGCTGCCAGGTCCTTTGAACCGTCGAGCGACTCACACTTAGCCTCTGAGCCACGAAGCATTGGCTGCAGCCCTCTTCGAGCAGCGCAATAATTTTGGTAGCTTTTACCACTTTCTCTAACATTATTGAGACAGCTAAACAGCAATAAATGAAGCTTTGACAATTAAGAATATGAAATAAATTCATAAAAATTGACTAAAAGTTATGAAAACCGATATTATCTTTTGGAACTTCGCACCAAAAATGTAGGATAAAAAGTGGTTTTCTGTAAAAACGAGCATCAAACGAAAATTTTAATTTAGAACGTACTATTTTAAACACCACGGCATTTTTAAAATCGGCCAGCAACATGTACAAATGATTGAAATCATTTTGGTACCGTATTTTTTTAAAAAAGAATTAAAATCCAAACCGCCCGTTTTTTTTGCAAATGAGTGTATATTGAAAAGCAATCTTCTAAATAAATTATTATAGGTGATACAGAGCACAACTAGTAACCATTGACGCAGATATCAATGTCTAAAGAAGATTACTTTATTTTAAGTGTATTGCAAATGTATATGTACCAATTTAGATTATCTTATGAACACAATACACTCATAATAATCTCAAAAATAGTGATAAATTCATTAAAATTATCTAATTTATGATTACTGTCGTTTAAGACGAAAGTTATGAACTTAATTAACCCAAAGGATTAATGTTAACTTTTCTATGAACCCTACAAGAAAGAACATAAGACTCACAGCTTTATTGCAAATAAAATTTAGTCCATCCATCACCGCAAACCTTTCAAATTCCTTCATTCACTTACCGTGATGATACGCCGAATGTTCGGCAACAGAACCAGCCAGCTGGGCCACCTTGACCTCCCGCTTGTCGTTACGCTTTATGCAAGTGAAGATCACCTTACGCTGGCCCGGCTTCAAACCGTCTATCATCGACGGAATCGACCTGGGGTAAATATTAGTTGTATCAACATTAAACAACTCTAAATACTCGTGTATATAGATTTTTTAGTGTATGATGTGTTACCTAGTTATAAATTACGAGTTAAATGTTCTAGGACTTTAATTAAAGTTTAGAAAGGCACAACATATAATATCACAAATAACGCTGTCATTAATTTGTAGCGATGATTGTTATTACCAGCTACTCATACTGTGCAAAAGCGGCAAAATTTTCTAGAAAAAAATGTACACTATAGTCAATCTCACCTGACATTGTCACCGTTCGAGAAGAGAACCAGCTCCAAATTAACGAAATCTGAGTACGAAACGAATTTAGTTTCTTTTGTGTACAAATATCTCTCCGGCAGACCTATCTCCTTCCGCCTCTTCACTTCATCCATGTGGCTTGTCAGCCATTCCTTACGTTGATCCGCACCCTTCTTCGAGAAAGCCAGCTCGATGTGATGGTCATCTGTAGGACCGCCGTACTTAAACTTGATCCTATGCCTCTCCATGTTCTGAAAGTATTCTTTAGCCTCCTTGGATGTGGAGGTACCCAAACCTTTGTAGTATTTGATATTGTATGTATGATGATTGTCCGTATCTCTCTTCCACTCCTCAAATTCTGGTAACGAGTAGAACGATATCTCCTTGTCTTTCTTTGTTGCCTTTACGATGGGAGTAATGAACTCTTCTAAAAATGGCAATTTTAGCAACTCTGGCCAATTGTGATGTATGAAATTGATAATCAAACCTTTAATGTGGGATCCGTCTTGATCCTGATCGGCCATGATCATCACTTTACCGTATCGCAGTGATTTTAAGTCATCCACAGAGTTGTACTTCTTTTTATACTGCAAGCCGAGGATTTTAATCAAGTTGTTGATCTCCACGTTTTCCAACACTTGCTTGTGTGATGCGTCTCGCACGTTCAAAGGTTTACCCTTCAGCGGGAACACGCCATAATGATCCCTGCCTACCACGCTAAGTCCGGACACAGCCAATGTCTTGGCCGAGTCTCCCTCAGTGAGAATCAACGTACAGAGATGTGCGTTCTTCGTTCCCGCGTCGTTCGCATCTTCTAACTTTGGTATACCTTTCAACTTACTCTGTTTCTTACCTGACGCCTTTACCAGCTCTGTCTGCGCTTTAAACTTAGCCCAAGTTAATACAGACTCGACAAGGCCTGATTTCGTGACAGCCGTTATAAACTTTTCCGAGAAATTGCATTTCGAACCGAAGCTTTTCGCTTGGAGTGTCATGTTTTCTTTAGTCTGCGAGTCAAAGGTTGGGTTTACAATCAAGCAGTTGATGAACAACCACATGTGATTTTTCACTTGGAAAGGCTTTATATTAACGCCTCCCTTATTTTTTTTCTTCAATACTTCCAGAACGTTCTTAACAACACCGTCACAGACAGTGTCAACGTGTTTACCACCTTTGGTAGTAGCGATTGAGTTAACGAATGATACTTGTTGGAATCCCCTGTCAGAGAGAGTGAGTGCGACCTCCCAGCGGTCATTTACTTTCTCGTAAACAACTTTCAACGGTTGCCCGTTTTCATCCTCCTTGCCTTTTATGTATAGATCTACATAGTCCTTAAACTTATTTATTTTGAGTCTTTCACCGTTCAGATAAACCTTAACGCCGTGAGAAGACGCGGCAACGTCGTACGCTCGTCGCGACATAAGAGCGACGATGTCATCTTCGAGTTTCTCCATCTTAAACTTAGATAAGTCAGGGCTGAATGTCACTTTAGTAAAATCATCATCTTTGCCGGCCTCCTTGACCTTTGGATCGGAAGCCTTCGTCATGTTGGCGCCCCATGTCTGTTTAAAATGTTTTTTGTACTGCTTTGATGCAGTCTCCACTGTGAATTTTGTCGAGAAAATGTTGCAAAGTTTAGCACCATATCCATTCCTACCTCCTGTCACTTTCTCTTCTTCATCATTGTAGTTGGATGATGTTAGCAAATGCCCAAAGATCATGGTTGGGACATACATTTTCTCTTCCTTGTGCATAACCACTGGTATACCACATCCATTGTTATAAACAGATATTGTATTTTGTTCTTGATTTATGTCAATTCTAATGACATCCATTTTGGCGTCCCTCTGTTTATTATCAGCCGCATTTACTAAGATTTCGTCATATATCTTGTATAAACCTGAAAGCAAGATCACATCATGAACATAAATTCACAATACACAAAAATATTTTTAATGAGTCTGACCAGAATATGGAACTAGCGACCCGCCCTAGCTTTGCACAGGCAGCAAAGCATAATATGCCTACATGTATTTTTTTATCGTACAAAATATTAATGAGTTATACGAATAAACCTTCCTCTTAAGAGGTTGAAGAGGTTATAGACTTGGGTCACTCACAAAACGATGCAATCAATGAAATTACGGAAGATGAAATAGTGAATGCGATAAAGAGTATGAAGTTAGGTAAGGCTGCTGGGTGTGACAGAGTTACCGTAGAAATGCTGAGATACGGCAAAGGTGTAGTAACAAGATTGTTGTGGCTACTTTTTTATATGTGCTTGAGGGAGGGCCGAGTACCAGAAGACTGGTGCAAAGCCATCATCGTCCCCATTTTCAAGGGCAAAGGGTCACAGCAAGAATCCAAAAAGTACCGCGGAATAAGCCTTCTCAGTGTTGTCGGTAAATTGTATGCAAAGGTCCTGATTAAAAGAGTGATTAATGAAACGGAAGAAAAAGTGTGGGATGTGCAAGCAGGTTTTAGGAGTGGAATGGGGTGCACAGATCAAGTCTTTTCCATAAGGTGCATAACGGACAAACATTTGGCTAAGTCAAAAAAAGTCTTTTGTGCCTTCGTAGACTTGGAAAAGGCTTATGATCGTGTACCGAGGAATGAACTGTGGGCAACGCTGTCATTAACATATGGGATTGAGGGTCATCTGGTGAGGGCTTTGAAGTCTCTCTATGAGAACTCCAAGGCCTGTATCAGGGTAAATGGAGCGCATTCAGAATGGTTTAACATCTCAAAAGGTGTTAGACAGGGATGTGTTGCGTCTCCATGGCTCTTCAATCTCTATATGGACAGCTGTGTGTCAGCTCTGAAAGAGATAGAATGTGGATTGAGAAGGGATGAGTGGCGTGTCAAGTGTCTCCTTTATGCCGATGATCAAGTTTTACTTGCACCGTCGGCGAGGGAGCTGCAAGACATGCTAAATTTAGTGAATGGTGTGTTTAAGGACAAGGGGATGAAAATTAATGCGAGCAAGACGAAAGTGATGGTGATAGAAAGAGAGGAAAATGCTACGGAATGTAGCATTAGTATAGATGGTGAGCAAGTGGAACAAGTGAATGAGTTTGTGTACCTGGGAAGTATGATTACAAGAGATGGAAAGTATGACATGGAGGTTGAAAGAGTTATAGCAGGAAACAAAATAAATGGCGCCTTGCGTGCAATAGTGAGTAGCCAGGCGGTGTCTGAAAAGGCAAGAATGGCTATTCACAATGGTGTGCTGGTGCCGACGCTTATGTATGCAAGTGAATGTTAGGTTTGGCAAAAGAAGCATGAAAGTCGAATAAATGCGGTGGAAATGCGTTCCTTACGGAGTATATGTGGAGTCACCATTGCTGATCGCATGAGGAATAGTTTGATAAGAGATCGATGTATGTTAAAGGATGATGTGGTGATGAAGATTGAAAGAATAAGCTGAGGTGGTTTGGGCACGTGGAGAGGATGGATGATGATTTATCGAGCGAATGTGGATGGTACGGCTGGAAGGGGACGCCCGAGGAGAACATTTTCTGACCAAATAAATGATCTACTCAGAAAAGGGCAGGTCAGGATTACCCTTAACAGACGAAAATGTATGAAAAGAACTATGAATGTGGAAGAGGCGAAAGAGGTTTGTCAAGATCGTAGCATGTAGCGCTCAATAGTCTCTGCCTACCCCTATGGGATAAGGGCGTGAGTGTGTATGTATGTATGTATGTACCTTCCTCTTGAATCACACCATCCATTGGTGTAAAACATATGAAAATCCGTTCGGTAGTGTTTGAGTCTATCGCTTCAAGAGAAAACAGATGCTATAGGGGATTTTGTTTTATAATAAGTAGTGATGAAAGACATCCTTAAAAGTAAGAAGATAAAAAACAGCGAGAAAAAAAACCGGGATAAAAGTCCCGGTTTATATTTTTCCGGGATAAGAAATAGCCTATGTTACTCCCTGATAATGTTGCTTAATATTAGTGAGACAATTATTAAAATCGGTCCAGTAGTTTCGAAGCCTATTCAATACAAACAAATCTTTCTTCTCTGTAATATTAGTATACATTAGTACAGATAAACAAAAAATTAATTCTGAAAGAACTTAATTGCATGGCCAGTTCTGCCCTGGTAATTGTTATAGCAGTAAGTCAGATATAGGCCACCTTTGAGTTATAACTGCCCTCTTAATTACCACGGCAGAGTTATGGTCCTAACAGAATATATTTTTTAAATCAATAGTGTAATACACACAGATTCAACATTATTATCACAGTTTGCTGACAACTGATACATACCTGGCACAAAAGTCAGCTCCCGTTGCACCATACACTCCTTAGCCTTGTCGTACACCCACATAGTCTCGGTAGCCCGCTCAACGGAACCGATGTATGTGTCCGGACGCAGGAGGATGTGCTCCAACTGTGATTTCTTCTGGTATATCTTTTCTATGGAGCCTTTCTGGCTTTTGGCGGACGGCGCGTCCGCCGTGCCGTTTGTCGTGGCACTATTCATTTTGTTAAACATTGACTGAAAGAAAATACATCCAAGTCAGAATGCCAAGATAAGAAAATCATTTGTCAGAACACCCAGAGTTTGTAACATCATAAAATCGTTAACCACGAACTAGAAGACAATGTTACAATGTACAACATAGTGTTTAGAAACCTCAAATTTGATTCACAAGTTTCTAATACTTACTGGACTTAAGAAGGAAGGGTTTTGAGGATTTATTTCCTATAGTGCTTAAATTACCCCAGCACATAGCTATCCAGTATTTAATTACAATATATTCATTTAGTTGGTAACGGTGGTAATAAGTGCAGGTTTATTTTACTCAATTGGAAATTAATAATTATTAGAGAGAAAATAAAGAAAGTAAATAAACACACACAAGACTTTATGTACAAGACACAATTTTTTTTCAAAAATTACTAAAACTTATCAATGTTTTAACAAATAAAGTTACAGAAAGCTTAAAAAAAACAATATACTTCTGAGTTCCAACAACATTTATTCACTGAAAAAAATCTGAACAATTACTTATATTTGATACTAAACTGATTGTTGATAGCTCTTCCTGCATGAAACCTAAAACTTAATCTAGGAGTTAATTAATCCTTGACTTATACCATGACTGAAATTATTACCAGTGTATTCAGTGTTTGTAGTTTTATATGTTTGTGTGAATATAAAAAGCAATCACCCAGAACATTAAAACATCTTCACAATCAAGTTTAACTACTGGAAATAATGTTAAGTCTGAACATCATATGTCTCAGGATGACGAGCGCAGTGGAATGCCACACAGTACTTTCTAACTCAAGGTGCTAAATGGTGTTGCTACTGTTTATGGGTGGTTGTATTGCTTACCATCAGGCGAACAACATGCATTCAATGCAATAAAAAAAATATCTTATATGCATGAGTAATGACTATAATATCTGCATGAATATACCAGGAACATGGTACAGATGAACTTGATACTTTTATACCACTGAGAAGAAATATACACATTATATTCTGTCTCAATTCACACTAAAGTAACTTCTTACAATTCCTTGTGATTGATAAGATATTTCAATATATATTTTACTATTATATTATTATACTTCTAATATTTTATTTCATCATGAACAAGTGCCCTCATAATAAAATTCAGTACTTTTATTACATGTACATACTTATTTAGATAACATATTTAACATTGAACATCAATTTACATAATTTAAACATCATGAAACTATGGTCCTGATAAGGATTCATACAATTTGACAGATATAGCAATAAAATAGCACATTATGGGAAAGAAAAATAAATTGGTAAACTATAGTTTGTACTATTTGAATCTCAACCTTACTAGTGTTGGGTATGACATACAAGAGGCGGTACATTTGTCCTGTACATGACGGTAAATTTATAGGACAAGGACAGAGAGGGAGTGAGACGCATGTTACAAATTATAATAGTATGTTATTCTTCAATGAACATATTATGTCATATTTGTACTTGTTACTTCAAAGGTATTACCGAGCTTCAATATACCTCGCCTCATTTGAAGTAGGACATTGTACTGACCTAGTGCGAAAAAGAGGCTAATCTTACAAACTCTTTTTTATGTTGTGCCCTTCCCAACATTAAACCTTATTAAACATGAGCTGATGATGCTATGTACAAATAACTATTCAGAGAAATTGGAATAAATTTTGTCACATTTGTCATTGTTCTTTTTGTAAACTGATTTAGTAAAATAAACAGGCATATGAAATAAAATGGAATAATTTATTAAATCTGTAGAAAATGGTAAACATTATTTAGATTGTCAAATTTTTATGCTAACATAATATTATGTTCTGGACAACAAATAAATTCTCGTATCTGATGATAACAAGGACAGTACTGGTGCTCTTAACTAATGCATAACTCCAGGTAGCAGTCATTTTCATAACCTAGTTGATGATGGTCTCTTGAGTTGGATGGCCACAGATTCAAACCCAAGGCACACTAGCCTGGTTTTTGAAAATTATGAGTATTGTTTATCAATAATTATCGTTTGCTTTAATGGTGAAGGATAACAATGTGAGGGAATCTACATACATAAGAATAAACCGCACTAAACCTTCTCAGTAGTAGATGAGGCCCATGCTCAGCAGTGGGCAGTACATAATATAGGGCTGGTATGGCATATAGGATAGTAATTTTTATGACTGTTGCAAGCTCAAGGCACCCTGAAGTGTACCCTGAGCGTTTACTACATTTGCCACGCTTTAAGACTACCAATGAAGTGCAGTACAGCCAGATGCATCATGCAGGAATTGCTACCGTTTATGGGCTGAATATTTTTAAGCCACTGACTTGTGTACTTAGGATGTCTCAAAAATGCAGCTTATAAGTCAAAGTCAATATAGTTTAATTTTGATGTTAGTGATTGATCAAGAAACCAATGCATCAGTCACATGTTCATCTCTCAATAATAATAATAATACCAGCCCTGTATTATATACTGTCCCACTGCTAGGCACGGGCCTCCTCTATTGCTGAGAGGGGTCAGGCCTTAGTCCACCACGCTGGCCTAGTGTGGGTTGGCGGACTTCACACACACTCGAAATCCTTATAGAGAATTCTCAGGCATGTAGGTTTCCTCACGATTTTTTCCTTCACCGTTAAAGCAAACGATAATTGATAAACAATACACACATAACTTCGAAAAGTCAGAGGTGTGTGCCTTGGGTTTGAACCTCCGGACATTGTCTCAGCAGACCGTTCCATTCCCAACTAGGCTATCGTCCACTTCTCTATCAAACAATCCTAATAAAATGAAAAGAAGTTGTGTCATGTTTTTTGCCAATCTCTAAGGACACTGTGCAGTGTTCAGTACACCTTCGGTTATTACATTTTAGCTTGTCTATTACTTATTAAATGTTAAAGTCAAAAAGAATTCATTTTAATTTTGTCATCAATGAACCTCAGATTGTTTACTTGCAGTGACTTTTCCACAAATCAATTTCTAAGAATTTGTGTTACTATTTGTCATGGTAACATATTAACTGAACTCATAACATAATTACAGCATTTAACTTTACAAAGCCAGTATGAATGAATATTAGTCCATAGTAGTTCATCATTTTTGAGAAATGCATAAATGGAACTTTCCCAAACATTTCTATAAATATTTCAATGGAAATTCCCAATGCTTTGAATTGCAAGAAAATTTACAAAAAATGTGAATTTGGTTTGCATACAAGCAGACAGCAACCCTTACAATTTCAACACCTGTGTTTGATTTAACAAAGAATAGGTATGGTGTACAATAACCTTTTGCATATAAGCCTTTTGAGTACCATACTATACCAGCCCTGTATTATATACACTGCTGAGCATGGGCCTCCTCTACTACTGAGAGGAGGAGGCCCATGCTCAGCAGTGTATATAATCCACTACTCTGGCCTAGTGTGGGTTGGCAGACTTCACATATCTTCAAAATTCAGAGAACTTCTCAGGTATGCAAGTTTCCTCACGATGTTTTCCTTCACTGTTAAAGTGAGCGATAAGTCACAAAGAATACACACATAATTTTTAGAGAAGTCAGAGGTGTGTGCCCTTGGGTTTTGAACCTGCGGACATTCGTCTGGGCAGTCCATTCCACTCCCAACTAGGCTCTCACTGCTTATGCCTTTTAAGTGTATTTTTTAATAAAAGTACGTAGGTAATTTTAAACTCCCATCTTATGTGACATCAAAGTAAAAATGCTTGTAATGCTTTTTCAGACATATTATAGATCCTCGATGCATAGTCATAAAATGAGGGTAGACAGTAGTCATTTTCAAAAGTGAATGTAATTAACGGACAATTTGAACTTAAGATACTGCGAGGAATTATAAAAGGCCATGATTGTTATCTACTCGTGGAATTACAAAATACAAACCATATTTTACTAATTTACACAAAATCTATTTAACAGTTCCTAGGTGTCAAACGGATGATAGAACGCTACAGTGACATAAATTTAAACAAAAAAATCTACAAAATCTATAATAAAATTACTTATTATAGAGAAATGAATGTAACTTCGACCGTTACCAATAAAACTGCCGCCAAAACATTTTATATGGCACACATACCTTTATATCAGCCATCTTGATAGTTGTGCTTATAGAACGATTGCGATCAACGCAACGCACAATATATCTTTGAAACAATACTAAACATGCATTAGATGTGATGGCTTTTACAAAATAACATTTTTGCACTTTGTAAATTACAATTACACGATCTCAACGAAACAACGAAGACGCCAGATTTGTCATAGACAAGCTTGGACAAGCTTGTTTTATTTTTAATTCACCATCAGTGTTGCCAACTCCACGAAACCAAAAAACACAGATGGCTTATAAAAAAACAGGAGAAAACAGTAGATCGGGGATTTTGACCGAGGAGCTAAAAAAAAGGCCCTCGATTTCGATTTTTTCCTCAGTAACGTCCAAGTAGGGTAAGTCCATAGAGTAGTGACCAAAAAAAAAAGGTCCTGCACCATTTTATGTCGTACTAATTTACTAACCTGTGCATTTAAACGGTAAAAACGCATGTAAAAACCAGTAAAAAAATCTTTAAAACAAAAAACATTAAAAATTCGACTCTAAATAAAAAACAAGGATGAAAAAGCAAAAACAGTAAATCTACTGTTAAAACAATAGGGTTGGCAGCACTGTTCACCATGAGCTGTGGACCAAATATCACTGTTGCCAACTCCAAGAAACCAAAAAACAACAGATGACTAATAAAAAAATAGGAGAAAACAGTAGATCGGGGATTTTGATCGAGGAGCTAAAAAAAGGTCCTTGATTTCTATTTTTCCCTCAATAACGTCCGAGAATTAGGGTAAGTCCATAGGGAGGCGACCAAAGAAAAAAAGCTCCTGCACCATTTTATGTAGTACTAATTCACTAATCTATACACAAAAACAGTGAAAATGCATGTAAAAACCAGTACAAAATCTAAATTCGACTCCAAACAAAAAACAGAGATAAAAAAGCAAAAACAGTAAATCTACTGTTAAAACAGTAGGGCTGGCAACACTGCCAATTATGCAGATGCAATCAGCAATGGATATAAGCAATATGTTATAAGTTATTCCTCGTTCTGACTGCGTTGTTATTCTATTATAGAATTAATTGTTAATATGGATAGAGGAAAAACAACATAGATAAAATAAATGTGTTCTATAAATATTAAATGATCAATGTTAAAAAACTTTGGTAATAAATTCCAAAAGTTAATGACTAAAACAGTAATTTGGTGATTTTTAACACATCATACAACAACTCCATATACATTTCGTTAATTGTATTTAGATATTTAACCAGTGATACAATTTTTGTACAAATATGTTATCTAAAGATTTGCATAATGATCCATATTTCTTCACCATATTTTGTCCATGTTAAAAGTAAATATGTTGGTGTTTATGGTAGTCCCTAGTTGATAACTGTCAGTGTCACTCAAAGTATTTTAGGTTATGTACGTTAATCAAGTAAATAAATATCGTAATTTTAAAGAAAGGTCACTGAAATGTCGCTTTTTGCATACGCATCGACGGTAATAAAAAGAGCTGCAGGTTTCCGCTTTTCCTCCAAAAGTAAACAATGTGTAAATAACATAAAAACAGCCAATTATAGTTCCGTGACAACAAGGACTATTCACGATGTGAATACAAATGTAGCGAAAGATGTTATTTTATTTAAATATGAGAATCCTAAGTTTTATGCTTATATGAACATCTTCGCTATTGTTCAGTATGTATTTTGGACGTATCTGGGTGTATTTGCATTTTCAACATTACGGGATGCACCGGTCGACAAATCTAAAATAACAGACGATACTCCGTGGTTTCGCCGGATTAATTTAGGAGAAAATAAATATAGAAATACTTTAGGAACTGTTGCTGTAACTGTAGGTAAGAACAAACAACAGTAAAATTTGTAGTTTGATTTTTTCACTAAACATGGTCATGTTTTATGCACAAATTGCAGTTTTAATACTGCTCCAGTGTGGAGTCCTTAATGATTATCTAAATTATTGCTAATGAAGATAATGAAAATCTTTAAGTGCATTAATATTTTTGTTTATTTTATGAATTGACTCGTCAAGCCCTGCTATGGACGCCGGCATCCGAGTATATAGGGTTTCCCCATACATCATTCTATAAAATATAAGTGGGGTTTGATGGGTTAAGTTTTGGACTATAGAAATGCCTATTTCTTTTCAGGCACTGGTTCATTGCTAGTGATATGGATGTACACACTCCGTTCTATTCGTTACCTGGTTCTCAATAAAGGGGGGAAGCATTTAACACTTGTGACATATGCACCATTTGGTACCAATCGTATGATGAAGGTACCACTCAGTGATGTGTGTTGTAAAGAGAGCAGAGCGGCTGCAAGAGTGCAGCTACCACTCAAAGTGAAGAATAGGATGATGCATTACATGCTGGACATGAGGGGAGAGTTCAAAAACCCACTGCTGTTTGATTGTACTGCGGGGTTGTTCAGGAAATGGTAGATTCAGAAACCATTTCAAATTGTAGTCATTTGATTTATTTACTCTACTGGATGGATTCTACTGTGTAAACATGTAAATGTGTATTTATTTAAAACATTTACGAGTTATTTACAGTCTTGCTTGTAAGAATAACCATTTAAAATATTGTTGATATTTTAAAAACCTTTACCAACTTCGTAGGTGAAATGAAACATGTTTATGATGTTTTTCACACTACAATCAGAAATATAACTTTGCCTTTATTGTTATTTATTTTTGTTGATATAAAATTATGAAATTTTTCCAGCGTTTTATTTTCATTTTAAGTCACAAGTAGTATCATGGATACCTTAAATATTTGTAAATGGAATTGGAAAAAATATTCAACAAATGAATTTACATAACACATTCTTATATATTGAAACTGTTTCCGAACTAAATCACTGGAAAAAAACATAATATTTAATTTTAAATTTATCTCTGGCATTTGATTAGCCTCATAGTCATTCACTACTTGGTTGCTTTTAGGAATTTACTCGGAATTTAATTTGCAGCACATTTTATTTCAAGAACGGCATGCGCCCCTGAGCCAGGGTCAAACAGCATAGTAAGTTGAATGTACACATTATGAAAAGACTAAATAGAAACAGATAAGAAAATTCTGACTGGTTCATAATTAAAACTACCAAAATGCTCTTTAATAGGCCGATTTCGTAATAGACCTTCATATACTTTTAAAGGGTAGAAATAAAAATACTTTTTGAGATTTATCAGAAAAAAAATCTTTATTAAATCGTTCATTATAGTAACAGAAAAACGTTCATCGAAGTCAACACAAAAATAAAGAAGTTCATATTTTTATAACAAAAGATAAAGTTGGTTTCTCTATTTACATTTAATTCAGTTAAACGCAGATATGAAATGGCCCCTTTCGTACATTAAAAATTGACCAGCCAGTATCACATCGTAGCATTTCATATTTGGGTTTAACGATACATCTGCCGAAATCTAGTCACCTTGAAGTTAGCCATGATTGGCGCACAGTTATAAATTAAAGAAAAGTTGTCAGAAGGCGTAGAGCCTAATCCCTAAAGAACAGCGGTGCGCGAATTAAATGATTCTGGACGAATTATCCGACTTTATGATCAGCAACTTTTTAAAATGATAACACGACAATAATTAAACTTGATAACTCTCAGAGCAATTTAGTTGGATAATGTATGTCGAGCTGCAAATAGTCTGTTCGACGCATTTACTAGGTATTCAACTAGCAATGGACGTTATATTGCTAATTTTCAAACCGAATGTATAATAGTTGCCGCAAATTTTAACAGATAAATCGCTGTAGTACATTTATAGACAGCAGATAAAATAACTGACTTCAGGACGACGAAAGATTTACGGCTACTGTATATAGAATACATGATGAACAAATGAGTCTTCTTTCAATACAGAATAGAATGATTTATGATCAACTTACACGACAATTTATTATAAAGGCGACGGCCTACGCGCAGCGATAAAATAACGTTTCAATCAAATAAAATGCAATCAAACCTAACTCAGCCTTCAAAGCAACCCGATCCCAGTTAAACTCTATTATCTACCGAAAGAAATTGGTTAGCTCATGACAGAAATACATTTCTTAAGACATAATAAAATATTCATTGCGTCCAAAGCACTTTCATTGTTTTCTGTTTATTATTTATCAAAAATATATTATGAAAGTATGTTTTATTTATTTTCGATTTCACAATCAACCAAATCCACGTTAAGATGAAATGAAATCAACTGATATTACATACTATCTCTATAACTACATAGAAAAATACTAGCTTTATGCTTTGTCTTCTATTCCCTGTACAGTTTGTATATATTGCTTAGTGGTGTCGACCCTAAAATATCGCTGCAAGTAGACAACCGCCGCATCTTATATCTAACCCTACAAATAAATCTGATTATACCTACAAATGCTTTAACTAGCTTGCTACAACAAGCTACGAAGGATCGACAGTGAAATACAACAATAACTCCGCAGAGATCAAAATATAAGTTTTGACGGTTGCCATGTTGTTTGGTAAGGCTGAGGCTCAACATCCTCAGGACGCCTCAGAATATTGAAAAGTGGCCTTAATAATATGATTTAAAGTAATTTTTCGCACGCCACAAATCTTAAGTATTTTTTTAATATTTGTAGTGACCTGGCATTGGAGCAATAAGTATGCGTCTGCCGTTACTCCATAATTAAAGAAAGATTTTTCATATTTCGCAAACCACAAATATTTTATTTACAATATGAGTTGGATTAAACACTGACCATAGACACACCAAAGAGCTGAAAAAACGGTAATATCACAAAGACTAACACACTATCGATCCTAAACTATTAAGTACAATATTAAATTCTTATTTACATTAAAATCATAAATATCTTTATCGTACTACTAATAAGTTACGTAAGGCTCTGTGTAGTCACTCAGGGAGCGGTGCTTGATTTTGTTTTTGTTTATTTTTTGAATGTTCTTAGTCATTAAAAAACATAAATTACATGCATTGTCTCACACTGCATTGCAGTTACTATTCATTCGTTTTATGGTTCAGCGTTTGAATGCTCGTTTTATATGAAAATAGCCTAAAATGACTGTAGGCTAAGCGATAATCAAAATTGCATCTTCTTATCTTTTGAAAAATGGCAACACTAGTCCATTAAATTGGGGACTAGAGAAATATTAATAACATCGCAAATGCTTTTAAATGCTTTCCATATAAACCAGCATTCAACCCACAGACCAGATAGATAGTCAAAACTTATAAATTAAAGAAAAAACAAACTAAAGTAAGTGATCAATCCAAACGGGAATCGACTCTACGCTTTGCACACTATAATTTGTTTATGGTCAGCGCTGACGGACGGTAAGTCGGTGAATATATATAATTCTACAATACACAACTTTATAGCTTCACCATACGGGTAATAATACAACAAACTGAGAACGCCGCTTCGAGTTAATCAGTGCGCTTCGTTTGCAGTGATATCAGCCTTGTGTAAAAGGCATAAGGTTTAGTTACCATTATTATCGTTTTTTTTTATTTTAGCTATTTGTTCGTCCATACGCGCCGACCTTCACACTCGTCAAGTGATTTTACTTGTTTTTATTTTACCAAATCCACTGAGAAATCATTCGGAACAGTCAACTTGGCTATTGCATTGTTATGTTATTGCATTTATATGAATCAACATAATTTAGCCGTTTAAATTGCCATTTTCCTCGCAGGCATTACTTATACGGCCTTCGTCACATTTTTTGAATGGGAAGAATTTTTTAATTTCCCCTAATCGCGATCAAACATTAATTAAGTACTTTAAAAGTCCAGAATACCACATTTTTGATAAAATAAATATTTAAAGCTGTGCGCCTATTCATACAGCTCGTTCAAACATCTCTATTTAAACGTCAACCTAAGCACTATTACATGATAATAAAATAAAACGTAATTTGCCACATTTAGTAAGTGCATGTATAATAGACGCACAGCCCAGCACTCGACTCATCCCACAAAAGCTCAGTCCATTTTTAACATAAATATAAAACATAACGCAAATATTTTTTAAGCGATTTTTACATATTAAAGTATATCACATCATCTTTTTTGCACTTCCAAATTTTCACATATACATACATGTTAAAGTACCTAAGTTTTTATTGTTGTGACATCAAGTTCTATTTCACAGTAGATCATAAAAAATTTACATGACATTGAATTATTACCATGACAAATATCCCTTAATATTATATAACATCGATCCAATTTGTCTATTAATAACTTCTTATCTCAAAACAAATCTTAACAAAAAATGTAACTTCCATAGGTTTATTTCCTTATATGGTATCATACGTGTCACAATAATTGTTTATTCCAAATTAAGTCATAATAAAACCTATTTGACATACAATCCGATCAAATTCTAGTCACAAACGTACTTTCAATATGACAGACCGTCTTTTACTGTTTTAATGTCCATTATTAACAAAAACAATGAAAACACATAACTGATTTACTAACATTGACATTTACATCTCGTAGGCCGTCATATTTCGTCAATTCAGTGACATATAACCTCAATTCAACTGCCACATAAACGTTTATAACAGTAATTGGCCTTGTCTCCCCACTATTAACTATGCTTTTTCAACTGACATCTATAGTTGGCCATTATCACGTCCGCTGTTAATCAACTGACATCTATTGACTCCATCCCAGGATGGTCAGAGTAATGTTTTTCAGGTGGTTGCTCACCTAGTAGCGCGGTGTGCGTCAGTCGGAGAGGTATCTATCTCTTGCACTGCTGATTCCATCGTCCTCTTCCCTTCCAGGGCTGATGCTATCAATCTCGTCCACCTCCTCGAGATTCTTCGTGTTTGTGTTGCATAATCTGAAAGTGACATATAAGAATTTATTTGACATATAAATGTTTATTGAACTTTTGAGGGTAGCATTTGAGGATAAAGGTAGGTAAACAACAGATACAGCACATAAATAAAATACATTGATAGTACAGTCAGCCCCATAAGTAGCTGAACAAATTCAAAACTACAAATCGCCTGTACGTATTTGTGTGCTAATCAATTTAAATTTTCTCTTCACAAAAATAAAATAAAGGGATTAACTTTACTTCACACAAAGAAAAAAAATATTCCAATTAAACTTAACGCGTGAAGGCGAATTGAAAATTTGAATTTGTCAGCCACTTAGGCGGCTGACTGTATATTTACAAGGTTCAACGTAAATCACTGCAAACTTCTGAAGTAGACAGGGAGACACTCATTCATTTTACAAAAATAACTTAAAAATTATAATATAAACTGAAAATAAAGCTATACAAAGAAAAAACACCTTAAAACAGAAAAAACAATTTTTTTTTCAAATGAACTGAGAACAAGATAATCATACCAATTTACAAGGAGTAATTCGATACAATGTTGCAGGGAATGAAATGCAAAGTAGAAGGGAAGAGACATCGAAATAACCAGAGTATGCGACTACTACTTACGGTTTACACACAACAGCTATATAATATAACAACTAGGATACGAGACTGATATTCAAATAACTGCTTCTTATAAGGGTACAATTACGGTACGACTGCAAAGTTTAGGTTTTGAGTTCGATCCCCGGGTCAGGCAAAGTGATTTTGGGTGTTTTTCTATTTACTATCAGCCCGGAATTTGGCATATGTGCCCGATATGGCGTTAGGCTCGCTCCTATCACATCATGGGCCGGAATACGCACGGCGACAAGTGGGTGCACTAGTTGCGCCTGTGCCTACCCTATATGTTGTTACTGTTTATGGGCGGTCGTATCGCTTACCAGCTGAACGGCATGCTCGTCTCGTCATTTAAGAGCAATAAAAACCCCGAAACCCGAAGTGGACGATAGCCTAGTTAGGAATGGAACGGTCTGCCGAGAAAATGTCCGGAGGTTCAAAACCCAAGGCACACACCTCACACTTTTCGAAGTTATGTGTGTATTGTTTATCAATTATCGTTCACTTTAACGGTGAAGGAAAACATCGTGAGGAAACCTGCATACCTGAGAATTCTTCATAAGAATTTCGAGGGCATGTGAAGTCTGCCAATCCGCACTAGGTCAGCGTGGTAGACTAAGGCCTAAAACCCTTTCAGAAGTAGAGGAGACCCGTGCTCAGCACTGAGCAGTATATAATACGGGGCTGGTGTTAGTATTATATATATTATAAAAACCTCGACACGAGTCACGACTAACATCAATACCTACCTTAGCACTCACCTGTCCCTACCCAAGCCTACAGTTTAATATCTTGTTGGCGCGTGTGGCCGTCCGTCGTTACGTGTCTCCCCGCGATGCCCTCCGCGTCTCTCCGCTCTGACTCCCCGTGCAAACATAGTGTAACCCAAATATTCTTATTTTTAAACAAAAACAAATCACGGATATCAATGATGTTACCAAAATGTACAATATCAGCATCTATAGTCAATACCATTCTCCTAATAATGGCAGCAAACTCCTTGGGCTTTTTTGAAATCTGTTACATTAAAACGTTTTTTAAGGTCTATTTAATTCTCTGGCTTCTCTGACCTACCTGTTGCATTCCGGATAATTGTACTTTATTTTTGTTTACCTCTTGTTCAAAGTTTTGCAGTGATTTAAATTGAGTCCTGTTACCAGTACCACCTGAAATGCAATTATGTATATAATTACCTGCATTTGCAGCAGACGATGCAGGGCGCCGCCAGCAGTAGTAACGGACTCGCCACCAACAGCAGGAGGCCGAACCCAGCGAATATGCCGACCACCTGGAAAACCACACATGTATATCAAACGTGGTTGTAGACATATAAGATAGTACTTTTATTTTCTTAGTCCCTTAATGCATTAAGGTGATATTAGGCCGGCATAATTCTGCCGATCAACGAATTGTACAAAATCCCTTGCTGGTCCACATTCCTTGGTCATCACTAATCAGGTGTAGTGAACTCACTTAGCTGTGTTAGAATATAAAAAAATGACGGTATGCAAAAATTTTCCATTTCTGCAACTACCGTTTTGAACTTGGATAACCTGAAGGAAACCAGAGGCGCTACTATCGATGTCCAAATTGATAGTAAGCGTCCGATTAAGGACACTGCCATATATATAAGTAGCTAAACTAGTCCGTTTTATATACTGGTAGGCACTATACAAAATGTATGCTGGTGGTAGGACTGATATGTAAGAGTCCGTCTGGGTGGGTACCACCGCAATGTCTATTTCTACCGCCAAGCAGCAGTGTGCATTCACTGTTGTGTTTCGGTTTGAAGGGCATTGTAGCCAGGGTAACTACAGGACATAATGAGACTTAACATATTATGTCTCAGGATGACAAGCGCAGTGGAATGCCACACAGTACTTTGTAACTCAAGATGCTAGACGGTGTTGCTACTGTTTATGGGTGGTCGTATCGCTTACCATCAGGCGAACGGCATGCTCGTCTCGTCATTCGATGCATAAAAAAATGTATAAATGACTATATACCTGAGCACGATGCCACAGCACGGAAGCGCGCGAGTGTCCCAGCTTGTTCTTGCACGGACCTTTGTCGTAATGCCGCAGAAGGAAGTCGTCCTGGAAACAAATAAAAAACACCCGTAGAGTACAAACAATAGAGCCTACGTTCGTCAAATCGTAGGTGGTTAGATAACTCTAGTGTATTGGTAATTAAAAAAAACTGTCATGAATAATATTAATGAATTAGAATTCATTAATAGATTCAAACAATTATTATTGCCCATCCACATTTCTTAAAGCAACTATGAAAATTAAAAGGAAAATAACATTTTAATATTTATCATGTAGCTATAGCCAGAGTATTGTTTATGGAAGTTGCTATCTATATTACCTTAGTTATCTATTATAATCTAACACTTATCATAACACAGTATATTCCTCACGCGATTAGCTCTTGCCATAGTATTAAAGATTCTTTTATGAGTTCATTGATATAATATTCTTTTATACTAGTTTTGCTCGCAGTTCCGCCTGTGTGAAAAAGATTTACCTATGTCTTTTCTCAGGTTTTAGACTATCTGTGTACCAAATTTCATTTAAATCGGTTCAGTAGTTTTGGCGTGACAGCGCGACAGACAGAGTTACTTTCGCATTTATAATATTAGTACAGATTGATTGCAGTATGAGATATTTTATTTTGTTACGTTCCATTAAAACATTCATAATCTGAAAATCCACAATAACCTTAGATCTTAACGACCCAAATAACTTCGCTTTCACGTCGTTAGCGCTCAAACAACGTTTTGAAAGCGATACTGTTGTTCTCAATAACTGTGTAATTAGCATTTCGGTATGAATATTGAGTATCCATTGTTCGAAGCGTGCGAACCAATAGCTTTAGCATCCATCCTAGTATGTAGGTGATGTTAATTATCAGTTACTGATTAGTAAGCCTATGGGTCATTTTAACAGGTTTCAAGTAAATTTTATTTGACAGTAAGCGTATTAAACAGTTAGTATAAATATACTCATTTTAGATTTTGAGTATAAATTAGAGTTACTTTTATATTTGGTCGGCTTATACATTTGTGTGGCGCATTTATCAGAAAGCAGTGAAATCTAAACTAAGATTCCTCTTGTTTTAAAAAACTATGGTGCTTGTAGTCTAAAAAAAACTCTAATATTGAAAAACTTTGTTATATCAAACGATAGGTCATCTCTCATACAAGTTGGCTTTAACTTGTTTTGTAAAAGTGTATGCCGAGGCGATCGCGTCGCTCGTTTTATGATAAATGTCTGGCTATAAACAGAAGCAACACTCCATAACTTTGTATCACGTCATAGTTCCATGGTATCAGTTCGAAGTTTGGAATTTGTGCCTGAAACAACATTAGACTCGCTCCCATCACATCATGGGATGGGAGTTGAGACAGACAAGGCGAAAAATGTGTGCTCTGGCACCTCTGCTTTTATCTTCGTGGATAGACGCGTGATATGTATTTTATTTCAATGCTACTATTCTGGTCGGGCCGACACATTCATGAGGTACACAAATACGTCTACGAGGTTCTATCACTTTAAAATAAGATATAAAACCAACTGACTGCCTCGGCGGCGTAGTTGTATTACAGTACGAATCCAATATTGAGGTCTCGGGTTCGATCCCCGGGTCGGGCAAAGTGATATTGAGTTTTTCTATTCAGCCCGGAGTATGGAATTTGTGCCCGATATGGCGATAGGCTCGCCCCCTATCACATCATGGGACGGAATAACGGCGAAATGTGGGGGCACTAGTTGCGCCTCTGCCTACCCCTTCGGGGATAACAGGCATGAGTGTATGTGTGTGTAAAACCAACTGAATACAACGTATTATTAACCCGGCAACAATTACATAGTAAAAACCACATAGAAAAACACTCATATATGTGTCAAGTGTCATATAAAATATAATAATGGGTAATAAATTTGCAAGCAAACGGGTGGATTGTCAGAATTATATATAGGAGTACGAAGGTCAGCATTCGTAACTGCTGATAATTATTACAAAATATTTCGGTATACATAACGTCACGTCTCTATGTTTGAAGGGTTAGGCTGAAGCGCGACTAGTGCACGCACATTTCCCTTAGCTTATATACATCCTATGATGTGATAGGAGGCGAGCTTGACGCCGTATTGAGTACATCTGTCCTGAGTCTTGTGATTTAACAATTAGATTGCGCGAGTCTTTTCCTCGAAAAAAATCCTACTGCGTGTATTCCGAGATAAGAGGTTATAGTACGTTAATGGAGGATTCAATCTATCCGTGTGCCCAACTTCTTCCAAATTCATTCAACTATTTTCCCGTGATGTAACAAACTTTCCCATTTACAGATTCAATTAATAAGGTTATTTTGGTCTCGAGTATTTTCCTTAACTGAAACACAACTGAGCACTTTAGTCGGAATTGTTAATTGGAACAATTTATTATTCCAAAGCGAATTGTGTCTAAAAGTTGTTTATAGAACAATAACAATGAAAACAATCAACATTTGAAATTGTTTACGGACGATAGACAGAATGGAGCATCGAAAATTAAAACTATTGTTTGTATCATGAGTACTTCTAATCAAAGTATTAACTATTTTAATAAATTAATATGCTGTGTAATGCTACGGGTATACATTAAAGTTAATTTTATCACTCATTATCGCGATACATATACTGCCTCGGTGGTGTAGTTGTATTATGGTACGACTGCAGTGCTGAGGTCTCGGGTTCGATTCCTGGGTCGGGCAAAGTGATATTGTGTTTTTCTATTCAGTATTAGCTCGGAGTCTGGAATTTGTGCCCGATATGGCGATAGGCTCGCCCCCTATCACATCATGGGACGGAATAACGGCGAAAAGTGGGTGCACTAGTTGCGCCTCTGCCTACCTCTTCGGGGATAAAAGGCGTGAGTGTATATGTATATGTATGTATGTATTATCGCGATAAATAAAAAAAATACTGCTCTATAATACATTAAAAAAAATCAATTCTGAAATGTGAATTCCACAATGTATGCCGTTGCCAAATTATCGCAAGTACAGCTACGCGTTGTCAATCAACGGCTCATTTCAAATTCCATTTTTAATCTTCGATCCGATCCCGAGAACAAACCAATCAAAACAGCTCATTTGTAAGTATATCAAAAAGCTTTATGCTTATTGGTCCATTTTCGGGATCGATCGAAAATAGCGATTGGGATTGTTTGTTGAATTGGCGATATTATTAGCGATAATGACACTAGGCGTTTGTGTGGTCCTGGCATAATTAACAGAACTCAAATAATTCTTCCAAAATTGGGTACAATTTGAACTATTTTGGTTTTTCTTATCCCTAAATATTTGTTTATCTAAATTCAAAATAAGCCATGAAATACGCAAAATGTTACGAGGTAACAACTAACAGGTGTTAAAACACAAACGTTTATTATATTATGGTAATGCTTTTTACAAGGTACAGGGAGATACAGTATCGCAATTTGATAACTTCAACTGTTTCTAACAAATTGTAAACGTTAATGTGATATTATGTTATTCAATACTGCCCCGGTGGCGTAGTTGTATTACAGTACGACTGCAAAGCTGAGGTCTCGGGTTCGATCCCCGGGTCGGGCAAAGTGATATTGAGTTTTTCTATTCAGTATCTGCTCGGAGTCTGGAATTTGTGCCCGATATGGCGATAGGCTCGCCCCCTATCACATCATGGGACGGAATAATGGCGAAAAGTGGGTGCACTAGTTGTGCCTCTGCCTACCCCTTCGGGGATAACAGGCGTGAGTGTGTATGTATGTATGTTATTCAATAAATTCACACATTTACTTGTTTTAATAGAAATTATATACATATTTGATAGGCAGACAATATGATGCGAAACACCCTGACATTTTTGGGCAGTTTTCACAAGTTTTTAATGATAAATGAGGCTCTTATTTCATACTACAGTCATGGTACTATGCTACAATAATTAATCATTTTATAAACCCTTTATTATTGGGACAACAATGTGTGTTTATTAATTAAATTAAACGTTCACATTTCGTTGCACTCGAAAATGTTTAAATAATTTTATTGTATACCGCTTTACAAATAATAATATTTGTCTTTGTGTACGATTGTGATGGATACAGTAACTATTCTGTCTTGATATTTTAACCCTTCAAGCCCCGCTTATATATATAGATGTATGGGAAAACCCTATATATATATGGACACCGGTGTCCGTCGCGGGACTTGAGGAGTCAAGTGATATTTAAAGTAGAGGAAGCGAAACAGAACATTCTATAGCTATTAAGGATGTATTACTAATTCAGGTCATAAAACTCAAGCTTTCCATTTTTACTCAATAAAGCGACATCTACCGGCAAGCACATGTACTACCCATTACCATACTGCACCGAACTGCTGACAACGTAACATCAGTCATAAATCAGGAGCGTAACTACATAATGGCGGGTCAAGGAGCCTTCGGTTTTTCACCAGGTAATTACCATCACAAAGAGCGACTTGACCCCGCCCTAAATTTGAAAGATACCTCTCCATTCTATACGGCATCGACGTTATAATTAGGATGAACGCACACCAGTCGGAAAACTATGCACAGATAATATCACAGATTTATAACATTTTATTTCAACCTTATTATAATTAAAGGAAAAGATATGTAGGAATAGAGATTAGAAAGGCAAGTCGAGGCGCGGCCGAAGGGGAGGATCGCAGGGGACACGACCCACTGCCACCCAAGTCGTGCACGTCAAATTTAAAAATATTACAATTTCTAAAAATTTACAAAATAAAAAAGACATTTTCTGCCCTTAGCCGTGATTTTATTATTAGTGACCTTCAAAATATCAGGCTGCAACCGCACCTGGGCAAGTCGCCTGAATATGGAAGAATGAATGTCTACCTTCTTTCTTAATGTTTGAAATGCATTCTAACCAACGTGGTGTAAAAAGCGAAAAACTAATTCTTTTTCTTCAGAGTATTTTACGAAGAATAACTACATAATCGCTCGTCGGTTTAATTGTAAATGAATATATTGTTTCTTTACTTGTACAAATACGATCGAACAACATCAACCCTTTCGGCAGTCGGTACAATAATTTAAATTACTCACATCAAGCGACGCGAGGCAGTACCAGCAGAAGACATGCTTGCATCGCTTGCACATCATCTGAGCGCAACCCTCGTCCTTCTCGATGGGCACCCGGCACATGGGGCATAGTTTTATCAGCTCCGAGTCAGGCAGCAGAGGCGCGCCCGCACCGCCCATGGAGGAAGAAGCTGCTGCGGCCTCGCAGGATAGGCCTCCATGCCACTGGAAAGAATAAGGCATGTTATTGTACAGTAGTTATTTTTTATTATTATTTGTTATATTATATGTCATTTTAATTTGGTGTGGAGATGCTGTTTTTTTGACAAAGGGCACAGCTTGTTTGACGTCTCACGTAGAATATATTATAAGTCTTGTTTAAACATGGACATGTCATAATCGTAAATTGCGACAGCTTTCTTAATAAGGATAATTTATAATTATATTTTTGAATAGTAATGCCTAAGGCATAAGTCGGCCTATATACATAACATAGTTATGTATCTAAAATTAAACCAATAATATCAATTTATGGTACGAAATTATAAATGATGTCGATAATGGATCAAGAAAAACAAGGTGATTAAATGAAACTTCAGGGAACAGAACAAGCGTGGTATGCTACCATTACATCGACAATTTTCTAGACAATACGTTCACGTTTGCCATAATTCTCCGTATGCAACGAAACAATTTTCAAACCGCCGTTTTAAATAAATGATCCCAATCTCTTTTTTCAATCCATCGCGATATTGTACCAATCAGGTCAAAGTCTTTTATGACATGCTTACAAATGACCTATTGTGATTGGTTTATTCTTGGATCAGATCAAAAAATAACATTGTAATCGTTTATTAAAACGGCTGTTTACCTTTACCACTGGATTACTATCTAACCGAAGAATAAACAACGTGTCGTTATTAGGTATCTCCCCACCTAACAGTTTAATGCCAACATTTATTCTAAAATGTATGAAACGAGTCCCGCAAGAACATCACGAACGCCAATCTCGGACATTAAACCACTTTCAAGTATCCAAAACCCGTCGCTATTCGCATAAATTAACAATCGGTACCAAATACGAAATTTATGGGACGGGCGCGGACTCGGAATTTGGAACGTGGCCCTTTTAATTGGCATTTTACCTATAGCTCGCAATTGCAAATTTAATAGTTAATACATATTTTAGCACGATGATAAATAATACGTCTGGATTTGAGTTATTAAATCGTACGTATTAAATTATTTTAAATAGTACCTGACGATCGCCTGACGATTGACAACCGAGGTACGATTTAAAATTTAGGAGATCTGTGACTAAAAGAAACACTTATACCCTTTATTTAATACGATTATCTGGGAAAAGAAGGTCAAAATATTGCGTACAATATGGTCAACTAGTCACGTGGATTGTACGTTCGAAGTAGCAAAAACGTTACTTATGGTAATTATTTTACATGCCTCGTAGTAGGAAATCCTAGACACAAAATGGTCTCATAGTAGTTAAATACTATGAACACAAAATAAGGCTTCTATATCTAAAAATTTTCAATGTGTCATCGCATCTAATATCTTCAGCTTTTCTAAAAAAAATAATTAGGTTTGTATGTGTGAAATATGAATCGTACTCATATAATCCAAGACATAATGGGATCATCTGATGCTACCACAGATCAAGGAGATGCCCAATCCTCTAAGCAAAAAGCAAGAACCGTTTTCATAATATGTATCCATCGAAAATATACAAAACTTTTTAATAGTATTCTCATATGAAATGTATGCTATGAACACTCGGTAAAAATATTATGTTATGTGATATCTGTTTGAAAAAAAGTAACAAAAAAGGTAAAATAAATAAATAATGATTTCTTACGTTGTAAGACATCGAAATAAAAGTAGTTTTCGGATTTTAACGCGGTTTTTCTATTTTATCTCTGTAGTGTGTCCGCCGGACACTACTGGTCAGGTACGTTTCAAAAGCATACTGGTTAGTTAAGGGTTAATGGAATATGCGAAATATTAAAATTATATTTCATTAATAAAGTATTCAAAGACTTAAAGATCGTGTAATATGCGTATAATTCATTCAAAATACCCATTTACATAGATTTTAAAATTTATATAAAACATTGAAAGACGAGGTAAGCTAAACAAGTACAACAAATTAAACTGAAAATAAGAATAGTTCAGAAAACTAGGTTAAATTGTTTTTATTAAGATACTTTGTAGGCGCTAAGTGAAAACATGTTACTGAATTCCAATGACACGGTAATTGTATAACATTTCTACGAAAACAATAACAATGTACATTAATTTCAGCTAAGCTTGTGTTTCGAGCGCTAATTGGTTTCCATTTTTAGACCTGCAGAAAGGAGGGTAGTATTTATTACATAAATCTATGGAAATAAGTACACTTCATTTGTTGAAATTGTTTTCCTGAATAGGATAGTTTCCTATGTTTGATTTGGTACATTATTTTATATGTAACAGAAAATAATACGAAAAACAAATTCTTCTGTAAAATCAGAATCAAAATTAGTTGACAACTAAAGCAGTTATTCATATTTTAAATATTTTGTGAGCAAAAGTGGGGGCGTAGTGGTAATATCGCGTCGTTTGTTTCGCACGTTATGGCTGACGACACTCAGTGACGTCACATTCTGCTGTTTCCGTTATCTGACAGATGCCCCTTCCACCAAACTTCAAAGCTTTATATCTCATTTATTATTGCTTGTATTTTAAAATTTATTTTTCCTCTTGATTTTAGAAGACGTATATTTTGGATAAATGTATTTAAAAAAATGTAGTCAAGTACCCTATTTAGAGATATACCGTAATTGGTGTTTGTTTAATTGTTCTATTTCAAGCAGCGGTAAGAGAGATGACTTGCGTGTGGGGGTCGTGGGCCCTACAGACCTTGAGTCTGGTCCACTTTATAAATGCGACATGGTAATAAGCGTATATTTCCGGTTTAAATAGAAAGGTCGATTTTAATGATAAGTTTTTATATCCATGGTCATGATTAACTTATATTGATGTCATTAAATACACGGTTGTAATTATGAACTAGCTACCTAGTACCCATAAAATCGGTCTGCCAATCAAGGTCATCGTGGTGGACTTATTAACCCTTTCAGCAGTAAAGGAAGCCCGTGCCAAACGGCGGTACAGTATAATATAATTATTGCAATACTAGAATTATAATACCGAGAGCTCGATGCTAGTAATTTTTCTCTCGGTTTCATTGCACTAAGTATTTGTTCATAATACTAGGTGTTTTCGAAAGGTGTCGAAGGGGGCGAGGAGGACCATTTGACACGTAGCTCGCTCTAAATGGCAAGTAATCTACGCAATTATATTTTTAGTAGACCTCCCACCCAGCAGTTATACCATCGGGCTAATAGACCCAGCTTTTGACATTAATTGGCTACCACTTCAAAAATGTTGACTATCTCACTTGTAACCCGATATGTCGCGCAAACGGATGCGTTTGTGCTAAGTAAACCTATCTAAAAGTTCACTCGGCCGTGTTCTTGAAATAATTATCTACGGCCGCGCGGTTCGGAAACACGCCATAGGGCTACCCGTCTACAGTATTTTAATTTAATATAAGATAGTTGAGTTTCTTTCTAGTTTTGAGATTGTACATACATACACATTCACGCCTTTTATCCCCGAAGGGGTACGCAGAGGCGCAACTAGTGCACCCACTTTTCGCCGTACGTATACAGTAATTCAACTACGCCACCGAGGCAGGTAGTTTTGAGATGGTAAAAGACATTATTTAAAAATTTAATTCCTTGTTAATGAAATAAAAAGAGTTCAATTAAAATACATGTTGAGTTTTTTGATTAGTAGATTTAATAATAAGAAACACCTTTAGAAAATTAGGCTGAAAAATATTTGCACCTCGACTGAGACGTACGAAAAGCTTAATTGCTATATTTAATAGTATGAAAAATTCGCAATCGGATAAAACGTCTAATTAAATATACTTCTGGGCAACATGGACAAGAATACTAGCACCCAAAAACAGCCCAATATAGTCTATAATTGCTCTTCGCCATATTAAGTAAGTACTTGTACTTATTTAATTAAAATATTCACAAAATACACGCTTATTGCTTACAAAACCATCACACCTTTCGTTCGTCAATGCGGGGCACTCGCCACTGTTTGTGTACTAATGTGTACCAACTACCAAACTTGAGGCACATAGACGTTACTCACGTTCCGACCATTTGTACGAAGATATTCTACTGTTACTAGTTTAACACAATCACAGTATAAATATGTAATTTATACTGTGATTGTGTTAAACTAGTGGTAGCCAACATTTGGCACTAAATATCTCACGGAATGAATTGAAAATTTTGGAGAATACGATTATTTATTTTGTAGATGCTGATTGTTACTGTTGTAATATATTTTTTTTACTAACACTAAAAACATTAACATATAATGATAAAAAATAATGTTTACAACTTAGAATGTATGTAATGTTTACTGGTGGTAGGCCTATCACATGTAAGAGTCCGTCTGGGTGGGTACCACGGCATTATCTATTTCTGCAGCAGTGTGCATGCACTGTTGTGTTTGGTTTGAAGGACATTGTAGCCAGTGTAACTACTGGACATAATGAGAATTAACATTTTATGTCTAAGGATGACGAGCGCAGTGGAATGCCACACAGTACCTTGTAACTCAAGGAGCTGGATGGTGTTGCTACTGTTTATGGGTAGTCGTATCGCTTACCATCAGGCGAACGACTTGCTCGTCTGGTCATTCAATGCCATAAAAAAAGTTATAATCATAAATCGAGTTCTGGGGCGATGAGTCATAAGTACAAACAATAGAGGCGAGGAAATGTGTATGTATATACTAATAAGTAATTAAAATGTCGAGAAAAAAACATTGCAGAAAATGGACAGTTTCGAAAAATTTTGAACGCAAGTATTTTACAGAATAAAAAACTATATAAGCCACACACGTCTCACAATAACTACTTTAAACGAATCAAAAAGGTTCACAACCACTGATCCAGCCACATTACTCCTAGAGTTGCACGCGCCTTTGTATCCTAGCCTCGCGTGGGCGACTGGAGTACCGCTAAAAGCCTTCGTACGAGGACAAAATGTCGATGTTAAAAGTCGTCTCAGTATCCTCAAACAGGTCAAAGGAAAGGGGACTTTGAGAAAAACACATTACGGTCGTCTATACATATAAAAGAGATTCGCAAATGACTTTAATACATCTTAAACTAGGTTTGAATATTTTATTCCAGCTGACATGGGATCGTAAACAGACAGTCCATGCGACCGTCGTATAGTGTATGGCCATTGACCAGGCTAACATTTCATATCTAGTCAAGACGAACTTAGTGCTACACAGAGCTGTGTTTATGTCAGTACTGTGTTAGTATTTAAACGCTTACCAATAAGGCAATGACTTGGAATAACTTAGTATTCTAAGCTACTACATGAGTCATAATATTCGCCAGTCTGCGAATCTCAAAGTATTTGTAACTAAACACAGATACTGACGCAGCCTCCATTGTCAGTTCGTGTACATCTCAAAGAAAGGGCCCAGCTGAAAAGCAAAGCGCGCCTTTTACATTATCCAAGAGAGCAACGTGCATTCGGTCCCGTTGCATGGTATGTAGGGTTGTCAAGGCTTAAATGAATAATCAAGTATTTCTTTTACATATATTGTGTACGAAAATGCGAAATAAATAGCCTAAGTTCCACAAATTAAAATCACCGCTCAATCTATCACCATCATTAGGTAGGCGAGATCACCCAATCATCGATCTAAAGAAATTGTTTAAAAAATGATGGTAAACTAAACAGGGTATTATCGTCTTAAGCCATATCTGTCATGTCATGGAAAAGACCGCGCAAACATTTACGAAACTGCTGTAGTATACTTTAAATGTTACTTAAAAGCACAGTATTAGCTTCATCGTAGCAACCCTACAACATTATCTTGGCCTATTTCCTTTTATAGTTCCCGAAAAGAACTGCGCATTCTTCTGCTTCAACGTATGTTACGAATGATTTAGCTTACCTAATTCACAATATTATCTCTATTTTGCAGCCCTACATCGTCTTGCTCTACATCCATTGAATCTCGTAAAGGTAGCGGCGCATTCACGCGCGAAACTAATGGAACAATAAATGATTTAATACTTAGATATTCTCTACGGTGGCAGCCCTACGTAGATGCCCCACATCCCTTAACTCTTGTAAAGGAGACGAGCATTCATGTACGAAATGTAACACGTTTTAAATGATTTAACGCTGTACAATATTCTTCAGTGGCAGCCCTACATCGTCGCCCTACATCCATTGACTGTCGCGTAAAGGAGCCTCGCATTCACCCGCGACCCCGATGCGCGATGTAAAAGGATTTAACCCATTTCGTCGCGCCCCTCACCCGGACATTATGTGCAAGTATTACTGACCTACTTGTCTCGGTGCGAGCTTGTTTAATTTTTAACGATGTGCTAGATTTTTTTTTTGTGTAAATTTCTTGTATATTGCGAACAGAATTTATGGCTTTACAAACTTAATATGGTTTAAATGCAACAGTTTTCTGAGCGTATCTATTTATCAATTTTAGCATAAATCTCAGTCTATTCAAGTAAAGAAATTACGAGTAGTAGGGACGCGTTGAAATTTTGTCTGCAGATGGAAAAGCCAGCTCGATTTATATCCACTGTCTCATAAAGATAGGCGCGTAAATAGGCTACTTTGGTATTGCCTTATATTGTAATTGTCCAATCTTTTCCCTATTTCCCAAATACTTAACCAAGATACATAGTCAAAGGTCAATAGATCTACCGCATCCTAATTTTCCCAATGCTCCTTAAAAACAATAGTTGCCTGTAGCTCGTTGGTGTTCATAGGCTTGCCCTTCAATATATAAAATTATTCTTACCATGACCTACTCAGACTATTCATAAACTGTGCTAAAAATAAACGTAATTACATAGTGTGAATTAACAAACTCCATCTATTTATAGGCTTATACTCCATTGTTGAGATGCATGCTCGTTGTGTCTTAAGGGCATCACTTTATGCGAATCATCATTATCATCATCATTAGCTACATGACGTCCACTGCTGAACGAAGGCCTCCCCTAAAGATTTCCAGACGGACCTGTCAAAAGCGGCCCGCATCCAGTGTGTTACGAATATATTATATCAATGGACATGATATGAATAATTTGGACAATTAATTGGTCCTAGATTTGACTAATGGTATTAGGCAACCCCACAATACAGACCAATTGAAACGCAATAGCATTAAAGGTTTTAACTTTCTGATTCTGTATGTTTTAGACTCAGATGATAGCTGATTACGTATTTTTTATGGTAGACTAATTTCTAATTTCCAGTGACAAGCTATTGTACATAGTAATATTTACAAATATGAAATGAGCTATTTTAAAAGAAGATACTTATTCGTTTGTATCATTGATTTTTTACCGTTCTAACAGGTTATAAAAACAACGACGGGAAAACAGCTTGACGAGTCCCAAAAGGCCTGTTTCATATGAATACTGTCGCACTCTCATCAATCTGTCGCGGGGAGGGTAGTCAGATATTATTTATTAATTGATCTCAGCGTCAGTCCCAATTCCCCGTCCAATCTCCGATAGTGACGGCTGCAATCCACCTATGTATAGCTTGTGTTGTTCAATTTGCCGAATTACATTTTTAATTTCGTTTGGAAGGTGTATTTTTGCTATAAAATTACGGGTTATCTTGGCGAGATGAGAGGACATTCGTGCCGTGTTCAGGAGTACCTACTGCCTTTTGCATCTCTTTAACCAATGGCCAATTGAGAGCCTCGGGAGATGTTGGTCGAGGCTCTTTAATGTCAACTCATGGGCAGAAACAATGGGGGCATTAATTGTAGAGTTATGTCAGTTGTGTGCCAAATCTTTTTCGACCTTAACACATTTTTAGTATATTTTTAGATTTAGGCTAAAAACTAATGATAACCTACTTGCACGCACCGTACACGGGGCACGAACGCACGAAAACAATTACAAAACCAACAACAAGGAATTCAAAATAAAACAATGCGATTTATTTACAATTATCATTGAATCCGCCGAGATCCGTCGAAGCGAGCGGATCGCTGCTAGCTAATTAAGATAAAAACGAGTAGAAAAAATGTAATTAAACGAGCGATGTGACGGAAAATTTACTGATCGTGGATGTAGTAGCGGGGCTTCAATTTAAACGTTTCATTATCTGTTTTTAGGGTTCCGTACCTCGAAAGGAAAAAACAGAACCCTTATAGGATCACTTTGTTGTCCGTCCGTCCGTTTGTCAAGACCCTTTTTCTCAAGAACGGGTGAAGGTATTAAGCTGAAAGTTATATCAAATACTCAGCTCTACTGTCCCTTGGAGCTATGAAAAATCAAACTTCTAAGCCAACGCAATCAAAAGATACAGCTGTTTATGCCGCAAATTTCCACAAATTTTCGAAACTCGCAAGGGAGATAAAACCTACAGGATACTTCCCGTGAACTCAAAATCTTGAAATTTATTACGAAGCAACGTCTTATAGTACAGATAAAGGAAAAGTTGCGGAGACCGTAAATTTTACGGAACCCTCGGTGCGCGAGTCCGACTCGCACTTGGCCGGTTTTTTTATTGCTACCGAATGACGAGACGAGCATGCCGCTCGCCTGATGGTAAGCGATACGACCGCCCATAAACAGTAGCAACACCATACACAACAATAGTTCTGTTGTTGTTCTGTTGACTGTTCTGTAATTAATAAATTACATAGTACTGCGTGCCTCTCCACCACGCTCGTCACCTTGGGACCATACCATACCATACCCGCCCTATAGGTATTATATACTGCCCACTGCACGGGCCTCCTCTACAACTGAGAGGGTTAAGGTTTTAGTCTACCACGACGGCCTAGTGCGGGTTAGCAGACTTCACATATCTTCGAAATTCACCCTGAGACATTAGACGTTAAGTCTCATAATGGCCATTAATTAGGCTGGCTACAATGTCCTTAACGGTGCATGCACACTGTTGCAAGCAGCAGGCGGTAGAAATAGATATGGCGGTGGTACCCAATCGGTCTCTCGAGAGACTTACTACCAGCATCTATATTACTTAGAGGTTAAGTTCGTTTTTGCCAATGTGGTCTTTATAGTGCATAAATTAACCTGTAGTCTGTTTTTGTGAAAATAAATTTATTCTATTCTTATTCTTATTATCCTTATTCTTTTTGTTTACCGTCAGAATTGCGGTAGACTCGCCTATGAGATGGGATCCAACATGGTTGGCAAAGTTTCGGCGTTTGTGTAGTGACATGATAAAATAGATACGTTCTCCGCTACATGGAATATAATGTTCTGTCTACCTCTGAAAAGGTATTGTTAAATGTCTGAAACTACTATTTATTTTAAAAATACTTTCACAACCATTACATAAAGCCCATCTTTCTCTAGGCACACTCTAGGTAACGTAGTCTACATTTTATTTTGTTTTGATTACTTGATCAAAAGCTGGTGTTGCAGTGAGACCGTAATTTTACTGCGTACTTTGTCAAAATGCAATCATTTTAAATTGCATGTTCGTTTCGGTACACGATTTTAAGAGCTGAGGACATGACGTCAATACTACCTAAGAATAGTAACTTAAACACAATTGAACGCTTTGTTAATTTCACGGTCCGTTGTCACCTCCCTAGTATACTAGAATAAGACACACACACTCACGCCTATTATCCCCGAAGGGGTAGGCAGAGGCGCAACTAGTGCACCCACCATTCGCCGTGCGTATTCCGTCCCATGATGTGTTAGGACTTGAGCCCATCGCCATGTCGGGGACAACTTCCAGACTCCGGCCTGATACTGAATAGAAAAACCCAAAATCACTTTGACCGACGCAGGGATCGAACCCGAGACTCTAGCTTTGCAGTCGTGCCGTAATACAACTACGCCCCCGAGGCAGTCTATACTGCTAGAATAAGGTAAAGTTCATAAGTATATCTAGTTGTGCTGATTTATGAAACCTCGTGAACAGTTGTGGAATATTAGTATACCTTCGCGAAAAGGCTAAAGATCACTATACAAGGTTGCTATGATCCAGGGGCACTAAAATGGACAGAGTACTCCATATCGGCTCGGAAATAATTCGAAACGGTCAAAAACTCGATAAAGATAAAAATAGAAAATCACTTTTTTCTAACAAGTTCTATCAATTTAATACGTAAACACCATTTATAAATATTTACACTAACCTGCGGTCATCTGTGTGACAAAACAGCAACGTCGCATTCTGTTATCTTTCATGTCGCCGATGAGCCGACCGGCAAATACAAATAGATAGGTAGCTCGGCGCATAAGCGGGTGGGTCTCAAGTACAAATTTAAAATTTTTCGCTGTCACAAAGTTACAGAAACCAAACACAAACATACAAAAGATCGGTGCTCGTGTCACACAAAGAAATAAACAAACACTATCACTTTTTAATACATTTACATTAGTGTCCTATCACATAATCAAAAAGCAATATTTGGATATTCTCAAAATGGCGCGTAAGCAATAATAAGATTGTACCTAGGAAGCGGCTCAGGGCGCTTTCGCAAGGCGTCTCATGCCCCGGAGCAATTACGACGACACACTAAAAAAAACTAAAACAGTTCTTTGAATTTTTGAAGATTTGAATGACCCAGGTCTATGTATTAATCGCTTCTTTGTTTGTGTTACAAAGTTATGATGTAATGTTATTGTGTTTTCGTTCTTATTGCACTAAGATTAAGACTCACTTTGACGTGATTATTGGCTGATAGAGGGACAACGTCTCCTAATTTTGTTGATATTTAAGGTCACGCACCTTACATGACCTTAGATAACTATGTTTAGACTCTCGGTCAGCTGTTAGGGCAGATATACATCCCGATGTAGTTTTGCAAACACGAAAAATCTATACTGTGGCTAAACTATTCCTCCTATTGAACTGAAATTTGGTGTAGAGCTTGTATATGGTACATTACATATGTAGCTAGAAATAAAGCCTCACCGTTTAATCAACCTTGTATAGCTATCGGGGATCACTGTATACTGGGTCTATGGGCGCACTAAAATGTCCTTAATATAGATGCAATTATCAAAAGGTCTGTCGCCAGCAACAGTAAAAAGTAATCTTTATTATTTCGCAGAGCTTATTCCTTGCATCACACAACACATATCGCGCCTTTATGGCGGAAGGGGTGAGCAGAGATATTATAATCAGGGCACCTACTTTTCGCCATGTCATATGGGATGGAACTCCCCTATGATATAGGGGTCGAAACTTTCACGATATCGGATACAAATTTCTGACCTGATACTGCAGAGAAAAATCTAATATCACTGCCCGACTCGGGATTCGAACCGCAGACGCAATATATAATTTTATCACACATTTATTTAACAATGCACTAAAACATCTAGACACTCTGTTAAAAGGAGTAATTCAATAAACTTCCTTCCAACTATATTTATGTATACATAAATTGTTATACGAGCTCCCACTAATATATTTAATACTACAGTTCACGGAAGACCGTTGCACCAGGGGTCATAAACTTGACTGCAGAGTGCACACGCTGGCAGGTATGAAATATTAAAACGGCATCTTGCAGGCCACAAACAAGATTATTACTATGGAATCAAATCGATTTGATATGATAGTAAAACAAAATGGTATATATTAGTATTAAGGTTGAATAAAAAATGTTAGTTATTTTTTGCTTTTCAGTTTATTCGGCGGTTAAATTTTTTTGTTAAAGAGTTTTTTAACATTTTAATTTTCAACTATTTAATTTTTTTTAATTTGAACATTGTTTTCGTATATTTGTTCGTGTATTTGCTTAGCTTAGCTTAGCTAGCAATTTAAATTAGGCACCGACTCCAAATATACGTATAATATTAGTCAATAAGGTTAAATAAAAAATGTTTATAATTTTTTGCTTTTCAGTGTTTTAGGCGGCTAATTTTTTTTATTAAAAAGTATTTATTTTATATTTTTTTTGTGGCTATAAACTACATGAACTACATGACTGCCTCGGTGGCGTAGTTGTATTACGGTACAACTGCAATGCTGAGGTCTCGGGTTCGATCCCCGGGTCGGGCAAAAAAGTGATATTGGATTTTTCTACTCTGTATCAGCCCGGAGTCTGGAATTTGTGCCCGATATGGCGATAGGCTCGCCCCCGATTACATCACGGGACGGAATACGTACGGCGAAAAGTAGTTGCATTAATTGCGCTTCTGCCTACCCTCTCGGGGGATTTCGGGCATGTGTGTGTATATATAAACTACATGCTTATTAATATACAAGTCAGCATTAAAATCTGTGTGTAAATCACCCCTTTTTTCCACCCTTATTGTATATTTTTTCCAAATTTACATAATACCAACATCGAGGTATATACCCTACCCAATAAAAAAGAATTATTGAAATCGAGCTAGGTACTCTGTAACAAGTTATGAAGATGTAATGCGTACGCAATACCCCCCCCCCCCCCCCCATAGACTGCCTCGGTGGCGTAGTGGTATTGCGTACGCATTACGAGTACGATTTGCGCGCTGAGGTCCTGGGTTCGAATCCCGGGTCGAGCCAAAAAAATTGTGACTGGGTTTTTCCATCTTAAAATTTACTCAGTCGCAGCTCGTAGTCAGGAAGTTGGCGGTGTGATACCCCCGTGCCTCGGAAAGCATGTAAAGCCGTTGGTCCTGCGCCTGATCTCTCTCCGGTCATGTCGGATTGCCGTCTCACCGGACTATGAGAGTGAAGGAATAGCGAGTGCACCTGTGTATTGCGCACACACTTGTGCACTATAATATCTCCTGCGTACCTGGCTGATCTCCGTTGAGATTGGCCGCCGTGGCCGAAACTGGCTAGGAGGATGTCGAACAAGTTATGCGTGTGAGTACATAAATAAATATACACGCGTTGAATTGAGAACCTTCTCCTTTTTTTCGTCCGGTTGAAAAACGAACACGCCGTGCGCAACCTTTATATTGTTTTTGTTTTATTTTAGATTCGTTTTTGAGACAAAAAAAACGTAAGATTCAAGAATAATTACCTTAATTACAATTTAAATAGTGCTTACAATAACAAAAATGATTTGGCTCAGCTAGATAATTAATATAATAAATCATTTTATAAACGTATGTTGTCCGTGAATACGACTATATTTCATTTCGATTTTATCATTATCCATGATAATAAAAGGCGAAACTACGAGAAATAGCTAGTGTTTTATATTACTTTTAGTACTTCAACCGTACCATTTACGTTGCAAAGTGCAGTAAATAAACGGTAAATAAATTCAAATGTTATTTAAGTAAATTCCAGGTTGTAACCACGGTAAATGAAATACTTTTCCAGAAAACCTCACCCTGGGCACGTCAGGAGGTAATTTGCATCGACAAAACGAATGACGTAAAGCTATGTGAAGGGAGGGAACTGTCTAGACTGAAAATAGACCTTAAATCTCACTCCATTAGAGATTTTCTAACTAGCAGTAATTAACACGTATAAGTATTTAGGGGTTCATGAATCCGGCTAGATCATATTATAATTAGGCAACAAACTACTAAAGAGTATTTCAAGAGTCAAAAAAATACTTAACACAAATCTTACTAATATAAATACGAAAGTTTATGAAAATGTTTGTATGTTAGAACTAAACGCAGAAACAGCTCAACGGATTCAGATGATTGGCACACAGGTAGACCATGTCTTGGATTAACAAAAAGGCTACTTTTATACTGATAGTTTGCTCCCATGGGATATAATGGGCGTTTTCCTGATTTTTTAAACAGGTTGCGGTGACGTTTTAGGGATTTTTGTAGCGGGAAAGGATTCTGACGCGCGCGAAGCCGCGAGCAACGCCTAGTCTTAGATAATTGTGTTTTTTACAATAGTGAGGCCGGAAGATTACTTTATCACTTCATTCTTTGCATCTTACTCATGTGACCTGTGAAGTTCTAAATTCACATCTCATCCATGTCGAGCAACATTCTGAATGAATTTTTAAATTCTCCGATTTTTATAGTGTATAAGGTGGACCCATGACTTGGTAAAGGCCGCAGGAACGCGCTGGATGCAGGCCGCTTTTGACAGGTACCTCTGGGAATCTTTGGGGGAGGCCTATGTTCAGCAGTGGACGTCATGTGGCTGATGATGATGATATGATTGGTCGCTTTTTGCCAAAAATATTGATGAAAGTAATTCATTTCATCAGATATGCGTGAGATTATTTGTATAATGGGCTACAAATTATTTAAATTATGGAACGCCTAAATGCCTAGCGCAGTGAGATATGAGCCATTGTTGAGTAACTAGTTCAAGACCGGTGCCCACAATGTCACATAATTATAATATACAAAAAAATATCTCGCATCCAAGAATCCGTCTGGGTTCGTGTCACTATTTTATCCAAATATAACGAACTAGCTTTTGCCCACGGCTTCGCCCGCGTTAATAAGTTTTTCCGGGCTAAAAGTAGGTACATTAAAACCTTCCCGTTGAATCACTCTATCCAACACATTTATTTGGATAAAAATTAATATTATGACGTTGATACAACTCTTTACAAATAATGCATTAATTTCGACCAAATTTGATTACCATAAAAACGGTTCTAGTGAGTTAATCTTAAAAGATAGACATATACTGTCGGGGACATTTTTTTAGATCATTTCAAGAGGAATAATTCTTTCATACATATATTTTTGGTATCTTGGACCGTTTTCGCAGCGCACGCAATGGAAGCCCTCAAGGATGAATAATATTCCCCGCTTTTTTCACATTTCCCATTATTTCTTCGCTCCTAATAGTTGAATCGTGATGTTATATAGCCTAAAGCCTTCCTCGATTAATGGTCTATTCAACACAAATAGAATTTTTCAATTCGAACCAGTACTTCCTGAGATTAGCGCGTTCAAACAAACAAACTCTTCAGCTTTATAATATTAGTATATAGATAGATAGCAATATACTAGCATTACTATGTTGTATTTGTTAAGTACGTCACCATTGTAATTACAGGGCATTTCGAGATCTTACGTGTGAGGATGACAAGCGCCATTAGAGTTCTAGATGGTACTAGTATTGCTTACTCGTCGTGTCCCTTATGCATGAGCGACTCATCTCGTCAATCGTATAAAAACAACATGGCAACCATCTTCGCGGATGTTTGTATAGTGAAGTAGCGAAGTCGTACAACAAACAAACTCGAGTTCGACCTTCGAATTTTAAATTAACTGATGTGACTCGAAGCGTAAAATTAACTCGCAGTAGGGCTTCAGTCCATTAATTTATTCGAAATTAACGACTGTTCTATATTTAAAAAGCCTTTACGTTACGTAAATGGTCGAGTCATGGTCCTGTATTATTTTGATCGGGTGTACCCACGTTCCAAACTGTAAAATCTACGTAGTCATATTAAGGGCCCATAACCCTAATCCTTGTCACCAAATAGCAATTCCTCATGAAAGTTAGGCTATTAACTTGCCTGCTTTCGAGGGCAATAAAATATAATGCATCATGATTCTTGCACATGCATCGTCCAAAGAACTTTAGTTTCCTTTTGGTAATGTGCAGTATAAGAAAAAATCGAAATAATTCCAATTACCATTATTCCAAAACTCATCTCGATCAATGCTCACTTCACGGACGTTTGCGTTGCGAAGCTAAATAAACCATTCTGTAAACAAACACGACTTTGACATTCGAAATTTAAATTATGTAACCGTTTGAACGCTACGAAAGGGAACTCAGCCGGGGCGTTTTAATTAGTCGATTCGATTGTAATTAACGTATACAATTAAATGTCAATCGTATCCATTAGCACTTTAATGTTGTTACGTGATTTAATACTTATTTGTTTACTGGGAATACTAAATCGGATTCGACTGCCAAGTCTGTTTTTTTTTGTAGATATGACGAGACGAGCAAGCCGCTTGACTGGCGGTAAACGTCACGACTGTCCATATACAATAGCAACACAACCCAGAACTTGAATTACACAGCACTGGCAGTACACGCATTGTTCTTAGGCGTTAAACGTTTCTCATAATGCTCAATACCACCTCGCTATATTCTATGGCTATGAAATGTAAATGTTACCACTCTGTTTACCCCTGAAAATGCATAATTATTTGTCAGCGATGCTACATACAAACTTCAACATATTTGACTTGGTTCTTCCAAGGGACACATGTGTAATGAATCCACTTCGCACACAGGTATACCACAACATTCCTTGATACATTAAAGCAACAGCGAGAGATATTAAAAATTCCAACGTTCTGGAACATTCGTGAACGTCTCACCCATTACATTCGAGTAAACAAAAGTATTTCGCTTATTAAGAAACTTCACGCTCAAACATGAGATATTTGTAAGTTATTCGAACTCTGTGAATTTCGGCTTATTGTTTATGCCTTCGTGAATATAAAAATGTTTTTGTTTTACTTTAAAAAAGGACTACGTTTTATTCAAATTATTTCAGTCAAACATCGTTCTTTATTATTTTCTTCACTTTTTCTTCTGGTACTTTTGTACGAAGGAAAACCAGAGGTACAATTAGTACACCCACAGTTCACCTTGCTTACATCTCTTTATATGACTAGGAAAAGAGACTAACCCATCAAAAATTAAATGCTCAACGAGAACTTTTCAACCACGAGAAGCTAGTTAAGCAAAATGGCAACAAGCACATTTTGATATTGTTACAAATGTCAACACAACCCGTCTACGAGACGCGAGATGAGATGGGAGCATTGTTGAATGAAAAACATGCTGCGTTGAGTTCATGTTCAGTTACATGTACGAAAGATACGGGGCTGTACTGTTGCTGGTCTATGGCATTCGGAGAAGAAATCCGTATGTAAAACACATATTTAGTAATATTACTTAATGTATTTTACATACATATACATATACACTCACGCCTGTTATCCCCGAAGGGGTAGGCAGAGGCGCAACTAGTGCGCCCACTTTTCGCCGTCATTCCGTCCCATGATGTGATAGGGGGCGAGCCTATCGCCACATCGGGCACAAATTCCAGACTCCGGGCTGATACTGAATAGAAAAACTCAATATCACTTTGCCCGACCCGGGGATCGAACCCGAGACCTCAGCTTTGCAGTCGTACTGTAATACAACTACGCCACCGAGGCAGTTAATGTATTTTGATTAGTAAATTACAAGATATAATAGATGATTGAGGCTGGTTATTATCCATTTGCATTAAATATTTATTTTTCCTTCTCTGCATAATATTATAAATCATCCAATATATTATGGATCATAATATATTGGATATAATTTTGATCATATTTTATGGTATGAGTGATATTTGAGCCAGAAATTTATAATCCAAATTACCAGTGCGCATGCCACAAAAACGGCTGAACCAATTTCGATGCACATTTCAGTAAACATGATGTACCTACTGGTAAACAAAATTCTAGTAAAAAATTAAACTCGTAAAATTATAATTGTACGATAATTGAAATCATTTAGTATCGTTACAAATTAGACATTTGTTCAACGAAGCAAAGTGGAGATTGGAGAGACACTGTCCCTTCCTCCCCCGCACCCCGCTACCGTCTTATTTCAGTCAGCGTTAGAGAGAGATCAAGTTTTTGTATGAATATTTGTGCAAATGTTAGAAAATGCGGCATGGAATAAAAATTTCCATCGTTTGCGTATTGTGGAATGCACGACGCTATTTTTTTTGCGTATTCCGGAGACTAAAACACATTTTTATTTATTAATTATTGCTGGCGACTCCGCCCGCGTCAGTTTTCCCAGTATAAACACTAATCAATGTATACTTTTTAGGTATAAGAAGTAGCCATGATTTATCTTCGTGCCAAAATTCATCCAAATCAAATCTCTAGCAAATAAGCCCAACACTGAAATATGAAAAAAAAAACCGTTCGAAATGACTATCAGTACCTACCTATGTAAGGACTTTACTATTCACAGCCGGTTACTCTGCGACTATATTAAGGAAGCGATTAAATCTTTTTAAATAAATTCATAAGGATATCTTTTGTTATTTTCAAAAGACTGCAATTTTCAAATGTCATAATCATAAATCGGCGGATACACCAGACATATTAGATGTAATTTAGTTATCACGTGGCGTAGCAGGAAATGTGCATTTTATAAAATGACATATGCGTGTTTTTAAAAATATACAAGTATTAATACAAAAAAAAGTATTAATACGGTTAAAAGAAAATCAAACCCAAAAAAATAGCTCCAATTTACGCATTGCTAATCGACTTTCTTAAGGGCACTTCAAAGTCGTCGAATAAAATTACTCGTATTATTCAGGGCTATTCAGTCTGTTCCATAAAATGATGAACCTTAAACCAAGATATATTGAAATGGGACCACTTGGCGACCCTTATTTACCTAACAAAGAAGGAATCAAGGAAATACGGTCACAATTTTCAGAGTAATCAGTGTACATACATAAAAAAAAATACAAACACACGAATTGAGAACCTCCTCCTTCTTTGAAAGTCGGTAAAAAATATACAGAGTACCACATATTATAAAACAAAGTCCCTCGTCGCGCCGTGTCCCTCTGTCTCGTCTGTTTGAACGAGATAAACTCAAAAAGTACCTATCGAAGGGATTTCGGACTTCAATAAAACTTGATATAGAGATAGTTTGAGTCTTCAGATCCTGGAAAGGACATAACACTACTTTTTAGTGTCGTAAAATACATGGAATTTTATCCCGGGAAACCTCATTCGTACGGGCGAAGACGCGTGCAAAAGCTTATATTAAAATATACAGGACCATACGGACCCATAACTTCATACAAAAATCATATAAGGAAATTAAATTATTAATCTAACAATAACAGCTATCAGTTGTTACTGAAAAAGCGAACCTATTTTGAGAAAAATCATATACTTAGGTATAAGATATGTGAAATAATTCAAAACCTAATAAGAATATGTCAATTAATTTATAATACATGTCAAAGATGTTTATAATAATGATTATATGAATTATTGTAAAAACTACAAGGTTTTCTTTATTTACCCAAATGAGATACGTATAATAAAATATTTACCATCCAAGTGTATTATAAAAGTATATATAAAATGTAATACATACATTAAAATTATTTAATGAAAATGATATAACCCTCCTTCTGCCAAAGTCGGGTAAAAATCGCGGGTTATCAACGAAAATCATTTAACTCAAAAGAGTGTACTTACAGCTTGAAAAATAAAAACATTTTAATGCCAAGAAAAGAAAGCAACTTACGTGTTTAGATAAATATTTGGCTGAAATACGATAGTCATGGTAGCAAAAAGATACTGATTCCAAATATATTACTTAATATTCCAAAAAATTGTCGCTTGAGTCAAATAGCTTTTCACCCCTCGACATTTATAAGCATCAAAATGTAAGATGCTCCAAAGACGGTATTAGTATCATATTTATGCTCGTCGACTTTGATACAAAGTATTTTTTCCAGCGACTATATAACCCCTAGACTCCTAATAACAGACGATCGGCTTCGGGCAACACATCTGACAAATAGATCCAATGTAGCTGACAGTTCAAAATCTTCAAGTCAGTTGCGACCACAACTGTGAGCTGTAAATACTTCCGTGTTTGCGAATAAATAACTATTGTAATGGCCCCGTGCACAATAAAATGGTGTGGTATAAATAGCCATAATTCAAATTTTCAGAAAAATGGCATTACATTTCACAGGTAAGTCAATAACGACACATAATCACATTTTATTTAAAATTTTACGGAGTTCATCTTAGACTGGCCATTTGGGTGTTTACGCGCCATCTTGTTATATTTGCATCTCTTTCCGACGAAAGTACTTTTTACATTTTCTATTTCATTTTGTTTTTTAACATGAAAAGTAAGTGATACACCAAAAGGATTTGTCGATAGTTCTATCGATAAAATTAAAAATAAGAGTAACTATCGCCCGAATACTCAACTAATCAATTTATCTGAGGCCTATTTAATTTTAACAGGCTTCTTATTTTAAATGGTTAGTTCATTAGTAACAGTTAATTCATTTTAAAAATGATTAGGATATATTTTTGACTAGCGGTATCAGAAATGTTATTAGGATAATTTTTTATTTTGTTTGTTGATTATAACGATTATTTTGAGTTATTCTTTGTGTTATTCATACAAGTCAGCTCTAATATTCTTCTTAATGTCGATGAGACTTACTAAGCGCCATCTGTCATTTGATAACATAAATAGTTTCGTTAAAATGTTAATATGGTTAATCTATACATATAAATAAAATTGGAGTGTCTGTTTGTAATATTAAAATAACCATTTTTTACTACATGTATATGAGTATACATACGGTACATGCACCGAAATAATATTTTTTACAATTTTTGTCTGTCTGTCTTTCTGTCTGTCTGTTTGTTCCGGCTAATCTCTGAAATGGCTGGACCGATTTTGACGAGACTTCTATTGGCAGGTAGCTGATGTAATAAGGAGTAACTTAGGCTACGTTTTATCCCGGGAAAATATAAAGCGTGACTTTTATCCCGGAAAAACACTTTAACGCGAGCGGAGCCGCGGGCAACAGCTAGTAAATAATAATAATCCTACTAATATTATAAAGGCGAAAGTTTGTAAGAATGTATGGATGTTTGGATGTATGGATGTAAGGATGTTTGTTCCTCTTTCACGCAAAAACTACTAAACGGATTTCGATGAAATTTGGCACACGGGTAGATTATGTCCTGGATTAACACATAGGCTACTTTTTATCCCGGGAAAATATAAACCGGGACTTTTATCCCCGAAAAACTTTTTAATGCGGGCGGAGCCGCGGGCAAATGCTAGTATTACTACAAAACTTTATTACATAAAAGTAATATCGATAAAAAAATCGTGTTTTCATTTAACTGGTCCCATCCCTATGCCTATGTTTGCAAGGTTGTATAATGCGATAAGGTGTTGGAAGAACCAATCATAATGCAGTACCCCGCTTCCTCAAACCTCAGGTAGTTGACAGAATTAATTTGAAGAGAAATATTGAACATTAGGAGTCTAGGGGTTATATAGTCGCTGATTTTTTCCTATAGCATAATACAGGGATAGCGAATAGGGAATTCTAGAAGATTGTAATATTTCGGCGTATTATAACATCAATGTGTGTGTTATCTGTGCCGCTAACGGTTCCAAACGGCGTGTTGCCGACCGCTTCCTACCATTATATCGGCCGCGCCGGAGACCAGTCACGAGGAAACATTCAAGATACTTCTACTCTGTGTACTGTATTTTATAGTTCTATATTCAAAACTAAAAGGTACTATTATTTTCTAATCAGTATCAGCCCGGAGATCACAAGTGGACGATAGCCTAGTTGGGAATGGAACGGTCTGTCGAGACAATGTCCGGAGGTTCAAAACTCAAGGCACACACCTCTTACTTTTGGAAGTTATGTATGTATTGCTTATCAATTATCGTTCGCTTTAACGGTGAAGGAAACATCGTGAAGAAACCTACATGCCTGAGAATTCTCCATAAGAATTTCGAGGGTATGTGAAGTCTGCCAATCCGCACTAGGCCAGCGTGGTAGACTAAGGCCTAAAACACTCTCAGTAGTAGAGGAGGCCCGTGCTCAGGAGTGGGCAGTATATAATACAGGGCTGGTATTATTATATATTATTGTTATTTGCCCGGAGTCTGGAATTTGTGCCAAATATGGCGACAGGCTCGTACCCTATCACGTCATGGGACAGAATATGCACGGCGAAAACTGAGTGCACTAGTTGCGCCTCTGCCTACCCCTTAGGGGATAGAAAGTTTGAGTATGCGTTAATGGTACTAACGCAAATAGAATATACAGTTCGAATATTGTGTACCTTTAGACGAAGAGAATTTATTTTGGGAATAGGCTTTATCGTCTATTCCGCCCTTACGTAGTAGCGTATTATATGGGCTATCGTGAGGTGTTGGGTATTAGTGGCTAGATTAACCACTTGGTGGGCGATTTTAATACAATTTCCTTGGAATTGGATCCCACAGGCTTTTGAATAAAAAAAAATTACGAACAAGACCTTAAGAAAATGATTAGTTTCTAGATTATACTCGCAGCCTCACCCACGTGAAAAGTTTGCTGGGATAATAGTAGCCTATGTCCTTCCCATGATCTCAAACTATCTTCATACCAAGTTTAATGTAAATCGGTTTAGAGGTTCAGCCGTGAACGCGACAGAGAGATAGTCGCAGTTAGGCTGTGATTCCGCAGGACGCGGCAGACGGCAGACGGCAGACGGCAACGGCAGACGACATGTGCCGCGACGGCAGACTGCACTACTGTGCACTATTCGCGGCACATGCCGTCTGCCGTCTGCCGCGTCCTGCGGAATCACAGCTTTACTGTCGCATTTATAAGTATGGAAATATGATTTTTTGTGGTGGCGTTTAGTAGTCGCTGTGTTTACCATTTAAAAATAACTTTAAGAGATCGCACTTAAAGCCTATCTTCCACACTTACCTCCTGGTTGCACTGGTGGCAGAAGTCGTGCCGGCAGGTGGGACAGTGCGCTGGGTTCGCCGCGCGCACCGTCACCACCGTGTCGCAGCCGACGCGAGGGCAGAACGCGCGTCCCGAGTCCATCGCTACCTCTGTAAAGAAATGGTTGTTTAGTTATGGCAGGTTTTTTATGGCATTGAATGACGGAAACGAGCATGTGGTTCGCCTGATGGTAAGCGATACGACCACCCATAAACAGTAGAAACATTGCGGTGGTCCCCACCCAGGTGGACTCTTACATATGGAAGACCTTACAACAGTGGATATGGTGTGTCTCAATGTATAAAATTAACAAACGAATTTCGGTCACGACGACCAATCTCAACGGGAATAGCCGAGTTGCACGAGAAATATTGCACAAGTGACCATGACATGATCGAAGAGAGATCAGGCGCAGGACCAACGGCTTTACGTGCTTTCCGAGACAAGAATGTGCAACACCGACAAAACAAAAACAATTTAGAGGTTCATGTAGCATCGATTATATTGCACTTAAAGTTTATGCGTATGTAAACAAACTGAATAATTCAGTTTCAGTGTTAATGTGACTAGTACAGTGGTTAAATATAAAGAGACGTTTATAAAGACAAAGAGGCTGATAATACTTCTTACCTCACACGTGGAGGTACTTTTAGTGGATCAACGTACGACCGTGACTGGGGAGTGAGACCAATGTATGGGCCACGATATACATTGTGCATACATTTCCCACGCCTTTGCCCTTTAGAGGTAGACAGAAGTGGAGCAAGTACGCTTATATACAGAGTGGAGATTTGAGAAGAAGCACTCACAGCAAAAAAAAATGCATAGACCGATTTTCAAATAATGTACAGTGAAGAAAATGGTCAACTTATAAAAAGAAATACCTTAAGAAGGTTTTCTTGTAGCCACAGCGGTTAAGGCAGCTACCCTTACTGTCCCGTCTCAAAAAATCCACCCTGCATAGCTTATTTCATCCAATGATATGTTAGTCGTTTCACCTAATCTGGTTTAGATACCCAGACTTTATGACATTAACAAATGACACCATGAAGCTTCATATAATTGTTAATGGTTACATAACTCTTGCAGTTGGCCTGGTAACGTGATGGTTAACAAAAGTTTCTCAGTATTTAATAGACCAAAGTGCGTGGTACAAAGGCCATTGCTTTTGTAAACATTGTGCTCAATTAGAATGTTCATACAATTATATCGACATTAGCACCATGATAGCAGACGTGAGAATTGTCACCTGTCAGTGTTAATTACCCGACTACGGCGAAGCCAGGAAGGGTAATGAGTTTAGCACCCTATGTATGTATGTATGTTTGTATGTATCCATTTTATGTTCCACTCTAGCGTCGCTCCTATTGATCCGATTTTGACAAGTGAGGTGTCTATCGATGCGTATTTATTGTGCGATGGTTATAGGCTATGTATTTTTCCAATATTTTTATTTGTTTTCCAATAACATGTAAAAGAAGAATGGTATTTGCATTTAAGCTGAATATTGAAAGTGTGATTCAATGGAATCATTTACGTTTTATAAAACAACTAGCTATTGCCCGTGTTAGATTTTATTACATATATATATTTATATATATGTTATACAGCAATCGCTTATATAAGCAAATTACATTTAAAAGAATTTAATTATGTATTAATACATCGAATCGCTAATATACCATCAGGATACTAGCAAATAGTATGTTTTAAGGGTGGAAGGGCGGATGAGTTTGGTAAGATACAAGAACCACTATATTCTTTACATAATATATTTATTATATTTATTAGATACTATAATCCAATAAGCATAGCTCTATAATCAATATCACATCAATGTGTATATAACAATTAGGTACCTTATCATAGGTACCATTTCTAAATCACATGACCCTAAATTAAATGTTTATTTATACAAATACTTAACATTTTAAATGGTTAGTAAACTAAGGATCAAATAAAGTAAATTACTTAACTTGCCAGTGTCCTAGTACTGCTCAGCTCGGCGGCCCACGATAGAATGTTCGAATCTGCCGTCCTCCATCGAGCGACGGGTATTTATACCATATCAAACGTCAAAAACACTATCGTACTATTGACTCTTTATATGGATAATTTATTACAATTTAATACCTAAGTGAGTTTGTCTACAATTATTTTCACAAATAATCACGTGTTATGAAGAATAATTACTTTTTATAATTTATAATCTTATACCCGCGGCTCCGCCCGCATTAAAAAGTTTTTCCGGGATAATAGTCCCGTTTTATGTTTTCCCGGGATAAAAAGTAGCCTATGTGTTAATCCAGGACATGGTGTACCCGTGTTCTAAATTTCATCGAAATCCGTTCAGTAGTTTTTGCGTGAAAGAGGAACAAACATCCAAACATCCATACATTCTTACAAACTTTCGCCTTTATAATATTAGTAGGATTAAAGTAGTATATATTCTTATTCACAGGTTTTTCCTTAGCCAAACATTTCTTTTTTATTTTAATTTTATAAAGAAATTCATAATAATGTAATGGTTTGCTAAATCCGAAATATACATAGCAAAAACCAAACAAAAAATATTAACACTACAGTAATATCTAAGTTACTCCATTGCAATAAATTCTTTATTAGGTAATATAAGAGTATTGACAGAATGGATAAAAACTCTACCATTTCCTAAACACATTAATTTCATCTGTCACGACTGTCAGAGCTACAGTTGTATTATTTCGGTATTTACACATTAAATTATTTTCTGTATTTATTTTCTTATATTTGGGTAGATGTTATACATTCTCATTTATTTTGTTATTGAAATTATTTTGTGGGTTTTATGCTTGGTGTTAGACAATTCTTTATTGCTAGTGCTTTATTCACCGCTCAACAGTCATAGACAATATAAGATCTATGTTTTGACCTTTCAAAATTTGTCCGTGTCTTTACTTTCTACTTTCAACATTGGCAAAATCATTGCCTGACAGCGATGGAGCCATAAACTAAAGAATTGAATTGAATTGAAAACATATTAAATTATTATTGCTTATTTTTTCAAGATAGGACTAGCATACACACACAGCTACATAGCCATGGTTTATAGAATGGAGTATTAGGAGATAATCAAGCTGAACAGACCTAGGACCACCTTAGGGAGAAAGGGTTTTTACTGAATTCGAACGAAGCTGATGTCGTGGCGTGTACCCCGAAAATTCAATTTTGGCTTTATTGTAATAAAACGGAAAAAAGATACGCAATGCTATCACAGGAGCTTGTTGCAGCTGCATTACACGATGGTTGTTGCTCAGATGTAATATGTATTGTATATGCTCGTTATCACTTAAGTATTACGCCAGCTGATTAATTTCTCGGAAAAGTTTTAGTCAATTCAGAGACATGAAATCTTAATCAAATACATTATATCTAAATGAAAAATAAATGCTTTAAGACTCAACATGTTTTATTTTTCATTTGATAAATAAATTTCAACTTAACTACAATAATATACTTGTCGGAGACAGTGACGGCTGATATCGATATCGTTTACGATTTAGTTATATCCTAGATATCACCATACTTGTTTTAGAGTATGATTTCCAGTAGGAATATTTTCTTGTTTAAAATTTTTCGGTTATTCTTTCCGTAGTCGGATTTTAGTTTTTTAACTTATTTTTTATTTACTACACGTGTTTTTTTATGGTTCAACGGCCGGCCATGACAGTAATGTTACAATGCCGCACAAAACCTGTAACAAGAATTTCTGCTAAGCCTACATTCATTCATGACCAAACCCAAGGACTCAAAATGTAAATCCCACCAGTTTTATAATAATTATGATCAATCGTGCTGAAGGTCAAACGGTTTACAATGCAGTCTATCATACTTCTGTCACAGAGAACGTACACTGAAATATAACAGCACCTATGGAGACCAGTCCTCCCCCACTATTTATTTAGGCCAATGACCAGATGGCATGATGGTGCTAAACTGCACCAAAAACCATGACTAGTGCATTTGTTGTATTATAATAAAAAGCTCTTTGCTTACGCTATGATCTGGGGTTATTCTATCAAAGCCACGTTGAAGGTTTTAGTAGATCAACGTCCGGCCATGACTAAGGCCATGAGACAGGATGTTAGTACGAGGCAAGATATTTTATATACTTTATTCAATGTTAATGGATCGCTTTCATGAATGGCCTTAGGGCTACTTATGTTAAAATAGTTATTTATGACTAGGGCTGCCAACAATAAAATAGTAACATGTTAAAAAAGCTTCCAGTTAAATTTTGGTCCGGAGTCGAGACAAATTCCACAAAGTGAGCATTATAAACGCACTCAACCAGTTGTTATAAATTGGAATGTGAAGTGTACGATATCAAGGCAACAGAGCTTGTGGCACTAGCTAGCCCCCTTCAGCTCTTTAATAACATTATAAAGAGGTAAAGTTTGATAATGTCAATTTGTCCAATCTTTTGATCAGTAATTCTTCCAATAGAAAGTAACATTGTCCACGTTTCCTTTACTCTAGGAAAAGTCGACGTTAGAATCCGCGTGTCATGGGTACTGAAGTATAATTAGCTTTCGCCACCGGCTTGCTTCCGCTGGCCGACCGTGTTAATTGACAGTAAGCTGCTATTACGTATTTATTGGATCAACATCCGACCATGGTTGAGTGTCTAAACGCCACGTTATAAGTGTATAAACACAGCATATTTACTTTAATATAAACAACTTTGTTTATTGTATTCATACCTGACTGCGGATGTGAGGGTTGACAGGTTTATATACATACCACGCGGTTAAGTTGGGATCAACGAACGTCCATGAATGGGGCCGCGGTTCGGACGCCGTACTAGGCGTTTATTTGTACAGTCAGCTACAAAAATTTATAAATAAATGTAGAACTTCAAATCGCTTCAAACCTCATCCTTATCAACCATTCGTTCGTCATTTAAATTAACCAAAAACGGTATATTCTTAATTATAGATAATGATAAAAATGTTACAATTCTAAGCGTATATTATTTTTGAAGCTTTCAATTTGTTATACTGTTTTTGTGGCGGACTGTACTTGCGGTTTGCGACAGATGCCATTATTGGTAATACTGACCGCAGATTACATTGATTTCAAAGTTTTTACACAGCATGAATGGATGAATCAGCGTTTGTGGTGGAACGCATAATACTGTTAATGTGAATATATTTAAATGTCGTTGCACTCTGGTAACGGTATACAAGTTGTGGAGCTGGTGGTGGGGTTTGTATCCGCCTGGACCACGACCACCGTAGACAAGGTGTAAAACCCACCATAGAGGCCCATGTAAGTTTTTTTTTATTGCATCGAATAACGAGACGAGCATGCCGTTCGCCTGATGGTAAGCGATACGACCACCATTAAATAGTAGCAACACCATCCAGCAACTTCAGTTACAAAGTACTGTGTGGTATTCCACTGCGCTCTTCATCCTTAAAGTAGTCACAGACGACCTGATATGGTGCGGCTGCACCACGAACCTGGTGCGCCATCGGAGTCCGGACCATATGCGATCGTGTGTCGCACGAACCGCCGTCAATTATTATATCAATTATTAGTTTTAGACATAAAATGTTTAGTCTCATTGTGTCCAGTAGTTACACTGGCTACAATGTCCTTCAAACCGAAACACAACACCCGTATAAAAAAGAGTGGGTATAACGACTGGCTTTTACTTTTGCTTGAATTTGTACAAATTTCTAATCAATATACCTATTTTGCGTATACTTGTCGCTACAGTTTTGCCGAGCCTGGGATTAGAACCTATGTCCCGTCCGTAACCTATACAAGTTACTTTCTTTAAGGGAGCTTGAACCAAATCCGGTTATAGATAATTGCGAAAATTATGATATCAAGTCATAGGAAACCTAGTGCCAAGTTTGATAACTAAAACAGCGTCATATTATGATTTTAAAAACGTCCTTGGTGGGAACAGAACCTATTGACGTTCGTCTAGAGTCTTACTAATATAAATGTGAAAGTTTGTGAAAATGTATGTATGTTAGAAGTAAACGCAGAAACAACTGAACGGATTTGGATGAAATTTGGAACACGGGTAGGTCATGTCCTGGATTAACATACTTTTTATCCTGGTAATTTCCTCCCTGGGTTCGTATCCCGGGTCGGGCCAAAAAACTTTGTGACTGGGTATTTCCATCTTAAAAAAATTACTCAGTCGCAGCTCGGAGTCAGGAAGTTGGCGGTGAGACATCCCCGTGCCTCGGAAAGCTCGTAAAGCCGTTGGTCCTGCGCCTGATCTCTCTCCGGTCATGTCGGATTGCCGTCTCACCGGACTATGAGAGTGAAGGAATAGCGAGAGTGCATCTGTATATTGCGCACACAATTGCGCACTTTAATATCTCCTGCGTACCTGGCTGATCTCCGTTGAGATTGGCCGCCGTGGCCAAAACTGACTAGAACGATTTGAATTTGCTCCCATAGAAAATAATTCGTATTTTCAATCTAATTCTTTAATTAGATGGCGCTGGCATCGCTTTAGGGACTTTTGTAGCGGGAAAGACTCTTCAAGTGGGCGAAGCAGCGAGCAACACACAGTCTAGAATAAAACTATGTTTCACGTCCATGTAGCAACTTTTTACAAGACCCGTTACTTGTCATAAATCAACCTCGGAAACCTTCGTTCACTTCCCCTTTCACATTTCCCTATTTACCGATCTCCCCCATCCATCACTCGCCTGTCCAGCCAGACATAACAATTCGATTATACTATCATGTAGGTATCATAAGTTTTAGAATTACCCATAATTATATACCATAAACAATAGGGTTCGTAAAAATCACTGTTCATTCGAGTTGTTTAAGACTTTTATTGTTATTCGAATTAGTCGATTAGAAGAGACTAGATTATATAATAAATACTATTATATAACAAACCACTTATTTTTATTATAAACTAGATTTTGCCCGCGACTCCGCCCGCCTAAAGTTTTTCCGGGAATCTCGTTATATATTTTCCCGAGATAAATAGCACTCAGGGGTTATCTAACTTCCCTATTAGTGAAAACAATTCAGAATCGGTTCAGCAGTTCTAGAAACTAGCCCCCACAAATCTACAAACGAACTCATAAACTTTCCTCTTTATAATATTAGTACTTATAGATAACACCTAACTTAAGATTTATTTTACTTGTGTTGAAGTAGATTTCAGTGAAATTTACATAAACTAACACCCGTGTTCACTAAAGGGTAGGCAGGCAGGAGAACACCTTATTAGCTCACAGGTCGAGGAGTTTATTACCGCCAATATACGATAGATGGTAAACCTAACATCATTGGAGACATTCTAATACCCGTCAAGTCGGGTGTTTTCCGAATCCAGATATTAACTAAGATAGGAGGTCTGTTTTATAACAGATTCTTTTGAAAATAGAATATTTTCGCAGCCAGTTTTAAAACATTGTTATTAATACCATTACGACGGAAATAAGATTTTAAAGTAATAACAAACAAGAGAATACGTTTAACTTATTTCTTTTCCAATAAAACAAATTAATAGTTTCCGTCTGTATTGTATATGTAAATTGAGCAAAAACGCCTAAAGCCAGACGACGGTGCAATAAAAACAAGATAGACGCAATAAAAACATAATATTTTATATAAACAATGAGATATTATTTGTATTATTCAATTTTACAAACTTCAAAATTAATGTTCACATATTAAATTTCCAGTTATTAATATTCTATTGTTAAATTGAGAAACTTTGTGTTTGGATGTTTCTTACAAGTAAACATATTCTTAAACATTTTAGAAAAAAAAATGCGTAAAATAGACCGTGTCGTGGATTAACATTTATGTCCGAAAAAGTACACAGTAGGACAGTGTACTTTTATCCCACTTTTTTTACGGAGCCCTAGTAGTGGTACGACTATAGTGTAACGGGCAAAATACTACGGGCCCCAGATTCAGAATTCCTGAAATTTTTAAGTTAACTAAGTTTTTTGTGTTTTGGGAAAGAAAAAAAAAGTTTTCCGGAAAAAATGTGTAGATACCTACCAATTGTTCATATTAAGCCCCATTCATCTATTTTGCCATCGGCTTTCCGGTGTAGTCGAGCCACTGGCGCCTAAAAAAAATAGTCATAAAGCGTTATAAAAGCTCCTATTGATGCCGTTATAAAGCCAATATATTGTGGTATCTTTTAAAATATTCAGTCGAGTGTAAGTCGTAGATGCTTAATTTTATAAATTACTTTTTGACGCCAGCTACAGATACGCTTTTGCAGCTTCAGTGGAAAGTTGGCGGGGGCTTTTAAATCTAATTTTGCCATCGCCGTAAAGTCTTAAATTGATAGTCCTTAATTATTTTTTAAATATCTGCAAAATATACAATGTGATTATTTTTACTAAGTAACAAAGCAGGCTTGCTGGTTCGTTGGTTTAAAATATAGTAATTTGTGTTACTAATTAAATTTAATTACCTGTTTTATTTTTTGTTGAAAAAGAAACATTGTACTTAATGAGTTTATTATGCACCGTATAAATAAGGCCTCATTACATACAGCAGACCAGCGGTAATCCGACAAACGTTTTGCAAGACAATGTCGGACTGTCGAGTTTGCCGGACTACAAAGTTCTGCCACCGACGCCCTGTATTCTGGAACTTTTTAGATAAGGAGTACCTTGTAATCCGACAAATTACGTACTTTTAAAAGTAAGATTTTACCTATATGTACTGTACCAATTGTGTATTGACGAAGTTGTCTGTCATAGGTTTGTCGGATTACAACGCGCACCGGCTTATGGCGGATGTGATGTATTGTTCATATAAATAATAAAACATGTTTTTATTACATTAACTAACCTTTTATTTTTATTATAAATTAGCTTTTGCCCGCGGCTCCGCCCGCATTAAAAAGTTTTTCCAGGATAAAAGTCCCGGTTTATATTTTCCCGGGATAAAAAGTAGCCTATGTGTTAATCCAGGACATGATCTACCCGTGTGCCAAATTTCATCGAAATCCGTTCAGTAGTTTTTGCGTGAAAGAGGAACAAACATCCATACATTCTTACAAACTTTCGCCTTTATAATATTAGTAGGATTCTTGTATTCTTAGATAAGATTTTTTAGGATAAAAGTTTAGTGGGGGTACCTATTTGTAGCGTACTGACCAGTTATAAAAACCAGTCGAGATGTCAAACTAATAGTGGAAGTGGCAGTTGGGTGTATAAAAAGGGTGCCATATCGATCTCGGATGTGCAGCCCATTCGCAGTCACATTCGCGCTAAGTCTCGCAGTCGATCTTAATCGTAGTCTTAGGTGGGTATTCATAAATCAATCTCAAGTCTGAGTTACGTCTCAAGTACATAATGTACTGAACTATTCATACATTATGTCTACTTGAAATGTAACTCAAACTTGAGATTGACCGCCCTTAGTGGCAGACTGGCAATTGAGTAAGTTTATCATTGACTTTCATGCTGGTTGGTTAGTTGCTGATATCTTTGTAAAGTGTTTGTTTCTGTAAAATCAGTGATCTATCACTTTATTTTATTTAAATCAAAATCGCTTAAGTTTCTAACAGATTACTAAAAAAAATGATAACACCGCTCAAGCTGCTTAGTACAACTATATAAAAAAATGTTTTTATATTTTTTTATATAGTTTTCCTAAGCAGCAAGAAACAGTCGAAGGCGGGATTTGTACCCACGACCTCCAGCCTACCGTGCCGGTGCTCTGCCAATTGAGCTACTTCGACCGCACCCTCGACTGTCCAATTTGAAGTTCCCTATTTGAATCTCTAAAAGGAGATGACCAGCGACATCTGTTGGCAATTATTACAATTACTAACTTCAGCATTACTCCTTTACAGGGGGTAAATTCACCGAAACGAAGTCACTAAACTTCTTTTTCAAGTTTCCATCAAAATATAAAAACATTATCCAGGCACTACATGGCCATTAACATGTATAACAATTTATAATATAGGATTATATAAAAAAAGACAAACTAAAGTTATTAAACAAAAGCATTCAAGTAAAGGCATTTCAAATTTTTTTCTTAAAAAAAAACAGTCACCAGGAAACGGAAACGTTGTGAGGCCGTCGTGTCCTTTGTGAAATAAACCAGGAAATGCGCCTGTACCTACGTCACAAAACCTTTTTTACGGCTCAGTAAAATAGAAGCTGTTAGTAAAACATTGTTATTCATTTTTAGTCGAGACAAAACAGACTAACGAGAACTGAAAATGTCATCCCCACAGTTGCAAACGCAGTAAATCAGAGATTTTACAGTTTTATTATAAAAACTTTTCTCGGAAACAGGTCACGATGTAAGGAGAAAGTTCGAAACTGTGTTGTCAGAGCAAAAGGATTTCCAGTAATGTGTCGGAATTTACTTAACGGTAAAATTGTATGTCGGTCGTGGTGAAGTCGGTTCGGTATTTAGAAAGCCTTCTGCTCTCTTGTGTGGTTATTTGCCAAGATTTATAATGAATGTCGGGTATTTAATCTTATCTTACTAATATTATAAATGCAAAAGTTTGTGAAAATATTTGGATGTAAGTAATAGAAGTAATGGATGAAATTTGGCACACGAATGGCTCATGTCCTGGATTAACATATATGGTACTTTTTATCCCGGTAATTTGCTACCATGGGAAATAATACATATTTTTAATCTGATTCTTCAAGCATATGACGCATGCGTTGTAGTATTTTTATGAACTTATGTAGCGGGAAAGGCTTTTCACACGAGCGAAGCCCGGAGCAACACCTAGTTAAGTAATAAATGAATTACTACTTCACTTTACCTTACCTATCTATATATATATAAAAATGAATCCCTATTTTCCTTGGTCACGGCATCACGCGTGAACGGCTGGACTGATTTCGTTATTTCTTTTTTTGATGTGTTTGGTATTGTCAGGAGAAAGTTCTTATGAAAGAAAAAAATAAGAAAATTGCGCGGGAAAATTAGAAAACTTAAGAATACTTAACCACCATATTAAACGTGCATGTTACTGAACTCCTAAACGGGTGGACCGAGTTTAATGTAATTTTTTGTGTCTTCAGGTGGATTCCAGAATGGTTTAGATTACAATTCTATCCGGTAGGTAGCGCTGTACTCGGGTTCTAGGATTTTATTGCCCTTTTAGGGCAGGACAACGACTGTCGGGGCCGCTAGTAAACAATAAACTTAGACACGCGGCAGCCTGTCAAACCAAGTTCATGCAAAGGAACTGGCTAGCCAGCGCAGAGTGTTTACACAAACCACTTGGTGCCACTTTTGACCCTTCTTTAACTCAAAACATCTTTAACGTAAACACATAAAACTACGCGTGTTTAATTATATCCATAAGGACACCTAGAACCCCAAATTTCATGAAGCTAGCTCAAACGGCTATAAAGATATGAAGGTCCAAAAGGCGTAAATTTTAGTACTGACTGACTGACATATAGTACCTAAACCTAACCTACTTCCAGATGACCTAGAAGGATGGAATTTGGAATCCAGCTCGGTAATTGTGTCGGAAAAAAATAAAAAAGTTAAAATAAACGGAGGGGGGGGGACCTCATACAAAAAAAAATAATGGTAGCGTTGGAACCGTTACAAGCAAATAGTTGAAACTATCCCAATATATGTATTATTATATTTGTTATATAACAAAAATATAAAAATAAAGTTAAGTTAAACAATAAGTGGTGTCCCCATACAAAAAACTTGTAATACGCGCTCAACAACCGGCCAACGGTGTGTCGTCAGCGGCGCGCGGCACCACATAACTCAACACCTGCCTAGTTTACTTTACAAAAAGTAATGATATCCCACCAAAACATAAATGTAAAAAGGAGAGCCAAGTTTAATACAAAAATTATGCTTGGCTGTGGGCTTTACCGCAAAAAGAATGGAGATCTAAATGAGTGCCAAGTTCTATGCAAAATCCAAATATGTATTTACAGGAACAAAATAACATTATGAACAAGTATTAAACTCTATTTCTTTGCTTTATAGAATACCTATAACAATTGCTGTTATTTAAAAATGTTAGATCTTAAAGTAGGTTAGATTTTACTTGGCCAGTTTTTATCCCAATTAAAAAATTTATATACATGTTGAATAACTTTATAAAATGACTGATGTAATGAAAACTGGCATTCCACATAGTCAGTGCAACATACTTTAAAAGATGCAGAAACGATTTACCTTCGTTTTTACGAGCGTTCTCAAGGTAGACCTGGGATATTAAGTTCTGGACAAAGCGTGTAGAAAATCCCAGGACCTGATCCACAGTCCGCTTATACTAGTACTAGACCTAGGCGGGTTAACAAGCTTCACAGAAATATGCTACCTTTGACATTTATTTTACGTAGCGCGAGCTACGTGGAACTGAAATTGTCTCACAATGCTATTCAGAGCCAAATGAATTTATAATTAAAATTTCTTTGTAGCACGGTGATAGGAAGTTCATTAATTAATGTCAATTAGAGGAGCAAAAGGTCTATTTAATAATTAAGTAGAAATAGAACTACTGTGCTTTTTAAAAAAAAAATCTTTTAGTTTTTTTCATTTTTATATTGGTGAGTTCTTTTATAACAGTTTATTAACAATTTTTTATTCGATAGTACAAACTTTTAAACACAAGACACTTAATACAAGAAAGAATGATTTGCACAGTAAAAAACATTTCTTAAACCTCAAATCTAAAAACCATGTACCGAAATAAGTGATTTTGTTTTCTGGCAACACAAATTGAATATGGTAATGGAATATTTCACTTCGTAATACATCTAAAATGATTCTCGGCACAAAGAGAAAGAATAAAGAACATTGGAAAGTTTTTTTATACTAACAATAAAGGATTTTACGGTTCAGTAGAAACAATTTATTCGATCTAATCGTTTGGAACAACGGCCGATGACAGGCCCATTGGGTAATAGGGCTTGAGCTAATGCCTAGGTGCAGTTTAGAAGTGTGGAACAATAATACATAGCTAACGGCTATGTCTGTTGCGATTGGCAGTGGAGAAACTTGTTTCTGCTTAGTTGGGTTTATAACGTATATGTGACCACACCGATGATAAGAATCGAATTGAAAACCTCACAGTTCACAGCCCCACGTGAATATTTATTTTACTTTTGTATTCGTTTGAAAAGTGACAGCAAAAAATTTTTTTTTGACTGTTGAATTTTGTACCAAACACAACGTTTCTATCATAGCAATCAGATAAATCAGTTATATGGAAACGTTTCAGAAGCCCCACGTCACTTGGCTTGATATGTGAACATGAATATCGTACAATTAGCGCGACACAGAGCGCATCTAGCGAACGACATGTCAGTCTAAGGGGTAGGCACAACACCAGCTCTGCATGTGCATCGAACAAATCATTTGACAATTAGTGTTGTCAATGAACCGGAATACATTTTTATATTATATTTTAAGTGCAAATTATTCTCCTTTAGGTTGGTTGATTCGCCTGCGTGTCTATGTTCTACTAATGACTGTTTCTACGAACAATCTGCGCATCACATACTTTGGGAGTGTAGTCTTTGGCAAAATGAGCGTAACATTATGTTTGATAGTATGCAAATAACATCTGGAGTTGTATACTACATGGACCTTGTGGACACTAGGCAGAATTTCCGTGCTTTCCGGCGTTTTTGCCATACCTACTATTGGAATCAAGTTTAACAGCTCAAGTAGGACCCCTTTAATTTTATCCGTGGTGCTTTACATCTGGCTTTTCCAGTTGTGAAACTCTAAATACTTAAGGTTAAATTACCTTTTTTAGTTCATTATTCTGTCTCCCGCTTTGCTATGGAGGGAAGTGGAAAATATATTTCTAACTCCTCCCTATTCTTCTGTTTGATTAACTTCGCTGCGGGTTAAGACTAATTAGTATTGCCTGAGACTCGCCGAGCTTCACCGCTCGGTGTCATAAAACGCGTGCCACTGCTGATCCTGGCTTACAGGAGTTGCAGTGGTGGGTGTGAGGGCGGGATAGTCTCGTAATACATTTTTATACACTAGAATATATGGAAGCAATTTATAAACCAGTAATTTGACGTTATATAACTTTGACCCCCTCAGCAATAGAGCTTATTGATCAGTATTAACTTAGGTCTTACTTACAAGTCTCTATCTAAATACCAACATATCCTCAAGAGGACGCAAAGCAATGTGCAAAAATTTTTCGGTTTGAAAGACATTGTAGACATATAATTAGTAGGTGTTATGTGACTTAACATCTGATGTCACAGAGCGAACACAGCAAGACTTAACAATTTGTGATTAATGGTACTAGTGATTCATAGTTAAATAATTTAGTACTTAATATTAATTGCGTTTCTAGACAAAGTGAGTACTCTTTTTTTGTAATCTTGACGCGAAACAATCTATTTATCAAGTGATTAAAGTCTTGCCTTAATATATTAATTGTCATACTATATAAGGAACGATGAATTTTCCGTTCTAAACTCTAATACGTTGATAAGCGTATCATTTAATATTATAATCTAGTATTAAAACCACTATCCTTTGATATTCGAATGAGATTTAAGATAACCTTCGTCATTACTTTAAAAGTAACTAGACTTCTGCTCGCGGCTCCGCCCGCGTGAATGAGTTTTCCAGGATAAAAGTACCAATATATATTATCCCGGGATAAAAGTGGCCTATATTACTCGCTGATAATGTAGCTTTATGTTGGTGAAAGAATTTTCCAAATAGGTCCAGGGGTTTGTTTGTTTGCATTGAGCAAACAAACAAACAAATCATTTCTCTTTATCCTACTATCCTACTAATATTATAAAGCCGAAAGTTTTTAAGAATGTATGGATGTTTGTTCATCTTTCACGCAAAAACTGCTGAACAGATTTCGATGAAATTTGACACACGGGTAGATCATGCCCTGGATTAACACATAGGCTTTTTACCCCGGGAAAATATAAACCGGGATTTTTATCCCGGAAAAACTTTTTAACGCGGGCGGAGCCGCGGACAAAAGCTATTAGATAATAATACACACACATACACTCACGCCCGTTATCCCCGAAGGGGTAGGCTGAGGCGCAACTAGTGCACCCACTTTTCGCCGTTATTCCGTCCAATGATGTGATAGGGGGCGAGCCTATCGCCATATCGGGCACAAATTCCAGACTCCGGGCTATTAGATAATAATGAAGCTTCCTATTAGTGAAAGAACTTCAGAATAATCGGTCCAGTAGTTTTTGAGTTTATCCATTACAAACAACAAAACAAACAAATCTTTTCTCTTTATAATATTAGTATAGATATAGGTATAGACAACCTTGAAGATAATAAAGAATACAATGTAAAATGACTATTTATAGGTATAATAGTCGATAATGAGGTATACATCCGGCCCATTATGAACCATTCCTGCAGTGCAAACCAGCATACGTGAACAATATTGATCGAATCAGAGTCCCAACTTGTTTAACAAACCTTCAAACAAAAATACACAAGATGAAGTACCGTGATCCAAATTTAATAAAGCAGGGGATTTCTTTTATAAGATTTCCAGGATAAAATGGAATACCGTAATTTTATCTATAAGAATCACAGTCAAATACCGAATTACTTTATTAAAACGATGAAGAATAACGATAACCGGAGACGTGATAAAACATCGAAATTCCAAAGAACTTCAGGTATTATATCAAAACTTGGTACCTAAATGACGTTACTCTTGTAAATTAATACAGGGTTTCCAGAATTCCGATAACCGAAAAATAGTTTATCATCGGCAGCCTTTTAGCATGTTGTATATCTATTAGCGTATAAAATAAACGTACCTTGCCCAAAGTATCTATAGCTTCCGTCCAAATTCGGGCGGGTTTATTGGCGTCAGTCAAAAGTTGACGCGCTACTTGTTGTCATGTTGTTTGTTTACGGTAAATTGTTATCACTTATCGAAGGTCACTACTACCTGTGATTAAGGTCTTTTTTCTATTGCATTGAATGACGAGACGAGCATGCCATTCGCCTGATGGTAAGCGAAACGACACCATGCAGCACCAGCAGCAGTCTTATTTAAACGTTAATTAAGATTGTGTTTAGATGAGCGAATTTAACACAAAGCCGCATGCAATGTTGCCAGCCCCAAGAAGCACTAAAAAACAACAGTTCACTAACAAAAATAACAGGAGAATCCAGTAATATCGTAGATTTTGAGCGAGGAGCAAAAAAAAGAGGTCCTCGAATTCGATTTTTCCGTCGGTAACATCTAAGAAGTAGGGGAAGGTGGATGGATGGTGACCTAAAAAAAAGAATAAAACAAAAAACAGCAAAATTCCGATTCTTAACAGAAAACAGGGATAACATACCAAAAATAGTAGATCTACTGCTAAAACAGAATCCGAAACATTGAAATGGAACTAGTATTACGGATTTTTACGCAGTTATTTTTTTAATTATTTGTCTCCTGACACTTACGAAACATTCCTATTTTAACACCTTGGAAAACCTAAAAAAACTTGATATACATTGTTTCTTAATTTAATACGACGAGGTCAGTGCTTGGCTCGCTAGGTGGTGACCGCTTACCGATAAGCAAAATTTGCATCTAGATTTTGAATTACAAAGTACGACACTGTAATGCGTCGTTAGATATAAGGCGTTTATTCTCATAATACCTAGTAATTACATTGTCTACAATGTTCTTTATGCCGGAACAGTGTTATTAACTACGCTAAGAACACATCCACTTACATTTGTTGATACGCAAAACAATAAGTTTATATAAAACTAAAGTTTTTGTAGTTATGTAGTCTGTCATTTACATCATTCCATTATAGTTGATTTAATTACGCACCTAATTCCTGATATATCTGCACTACCCAGTCAGGTTGACTGGTAGAGAACGCCTATGGCATTAAGTCCGTCATACACCTTGTATAAAGTGTTAAATAAGTAAATAATAAATAATTACATTGACTCTTCATTTAACATTATTTACATTAATTTACATTTGCTCGACTACGACTGCCTCGGTGGCGTAGCTGTATTATGGTACGACTACAATGCTGAGGTCTTGGGTTCGATCCCCGGGTTGGGCAAAGTGATATTGAGTTTTTCTATTCTGTATCAGCTCGGAGTCTGAAATTTGTGCCCGATATGGCGATAGGCTCGCCCCCTATCACATCATGGGACGGAATAATGGCGAAAAGTGGGTGCACTAGGTGCGCCTCGGCCTACCCCTTCGGGGAATAAAGGCGTGAGTGTATATGTATGTATGTATTTACATTTCAAGCATAAAAATAATATCCTTACATACATACATACGTAAAAACAAAATCCTCCCGCCAAATCTGTCTGAACGCGTTAAATTAAATACAAATACAAAAACATTTATTCGCACAACACCATGACAAAAACAAATTACACGTAAATAAAACGGAATATATACAATAAGACAAAAACATTAAAATTTTAAACTAAAACAACACCAGTACACATAAGAAAAAAAAACATAAAAATAAAAACCAAGAAAGAAACGCAGTACTAGTGTATACCGTTCCGAACGTCATGGTGTGAGTGCGAAACGGGTCTCATTCAGCACAAGCCGCGAGCGAGACACGGCGCTAGTCTTCCGTGGGCCCGACGCGTTGGGAGCGCGCACAGACGTGTTGCAATAATAATTACCATAAATTATAATTAAACAGATACTGTGAAATTGAAAATAGTTAAATTCAAAAGTTCCGAAGGGATTTTCTTAAGGTTGTCGCAAATGACTGTGTGTCGCTAATGGACGGAGTAATACAAGAAAAAAAAAAGGAATATAATATGCTCTGCTATCCGTGCAAAGCTGGGGCGCGTCGACAAATACATATTGTAAAAAGTAAAACCTTAAAAACCGATAATTTTATGTCGTACAAACAAAAATGTCAATAGTGATAGTAACGAATATAGCCATAATAAAATATTAAATGAAACGTTGACTCAAGACAGGAGTAAAATGTCATTGATATTGCCAGCCCGTTCGCGGTAACTACAAGACCATTACCGTAATGGGCGCGTTGAGATTGATTGAAATTCTACGCAAAATATCACATTTGAAGGCAAAATTACGCCATTTGCTAACAGCGTGCAATTCTTGACACAAAGACAGATTAACTGAGCATTTATTTGTATACTAGCTTTTGCTCGCGGCTTCACCCGCGTGAATGTTTTTCCGGGACAAAAGTCCCGCTTTATATTTTCCCGGGATAAAAATAGCCTATGTCCTTTCTAGGGTCTCTAACTACGTATCTTCATACTAAATTTCATCGCAACCAGTTCAGTGGTTTCGGAGATGTACAGTAACTAACAAACAGAAAAACAGACAGAAAAGAATTATAATAAAAATTGCTAATTCATTTTCCATTATTATTTTTTTGTCATCCGCTTTTTTTTCTATTACTTTTCTTTCAATGTACGGATACCGGGATCTACTGTTTTTTTTTATAGTATAGATTTGTAGCTTTGTTTCTGTCTAATTTCGTAACGATGAAATATAAGCTACATTCACTAGTAGGGGAATAAGGAATCGAAAAAAGCAAAGTCTAGCTTAGCTTGCATAGCTCAGAAAATTACACATAGAACAGCTTAATTTACCTTTGCCGGTCTACACAAGAATGAGAGGATATCTCAACTATGTGATTTACACTGAAAAACTTTTTTTAAACTTCAAACAATGTAACCCTACTGCACTAGGTAGTAAGCGAAGAGGAGTCCAGACAGAGTGAACTTAGCCAAGTGTTAGGTCTGCAAACCGTCTCATACTTAAGTATGCAACTCAATATCGCGCTGAAGTGCGATATTAACTGAGGCGCTCTTAAATTAGGGTCGGCATCTTAAGATAGGCGCTATTTAATAAATCGTAATTAAATGTAGCTTAAGTGACAATATGTGACGGATTTTGACCGCAAAGTTTTGTTTATGTAATAGCGCTTACTCAGCTGAGAACAAACTCTCAAATGAGTATTCTTGCTCGCTTTAACGTCTGTGATTACAGCGGCGTCGTGTGCCGGGTCGGTCACTTCCCTGTAACATGGTTGAGGAGGCCGATGGCTGGCACACGCGTCATACTCGTGAACGGGTGCTGTTTGTGTGGACTGGTCTGCTCTGTTTGATGGTTGACTCTATTGTTTACTTAAACTTAAACATGTAGATGGTTGTTCGACTTAGGCACTCTCCGCTAATTTTCGTATTTAATATCCATGTTTGAAACTGAATTAATATTTTTATTTACGAATTGTAAAATATATATGTTAAAAAAAATGATAAAAGACCTACGCTGAGTTTCTTGGTGCTTCTTCTCAGGTCATTAGACTATCCCACCCTCACACCCGCCACTGCAACTCCTGTAAGCCAGGATCAGCAGTGACACGCATTTTATGACACCGAGCGGTGAAGCTCGGCGAGTCTCAGGGAACACTAATAAATATTTCTGTAACCCGCAACGAAATTAATCAAAAAGAAAGATAGGGAGGAGTTGGAAATATTAATTGTCCACTTCCCTCCATAGCAAAGCGGCAGACAAAAATAATGAACTAAGGAGGTATTCTAACCTCAAGTTTAGAGACGTTTACAACTAGAAAAGCCAGTTGTAAAGCACCACGGACAAAATTCAATGAAAGGGTCCTATCATATGAGCTGTCAAATTTGATTCCAATAATAGGTATGGCAAAAACGCCGGAAAGCACGGAAATTCCGTCTAGTCTCCACTTCTCAGGTCAGTGGGCTTTTCCGAAGCACTAGTAGAATTTTTAGTAAAAAACTTTGTAAAAAATGACGTGTAAAAGTGCCCTTAGGGGCATAATTACTTAATAAACGATTTAAATTTGACAGCTTAAGCTTGGTTTATTCAATAGTTCAATACATTAAATCTCTACTTGACATTTTACTCAAACGTGAGATTGATTCACCGTATGGCTAATAATTTTTGTCTAAGCCAAGCTCGTACGAAAGGGCACGCACCATACCAGCCCTGTATTATATACTGTCAACTGCTGAGCCCCTCTCCTCTACAACAGAGGGTTTAAGGCCTTAGTCTATACGCACGTAAACCTTGTAATAATTATCACGTTACATAGTTAATTAAAATTTAAACATCCTTGTACTAGGAATTTAGTAATGAGTGAACTTATGTCTAGTGTAAACAATTTATCAAACCGAGTGGAAAGGTCACAGCGTTCATTAATTTATTGTGACTGGACAGTCGTGTTAGATTTTCAGACCATTCATAAGGTTTCTAAATTCTAACGCTGCTTATTGGATGTTGCCACTTAAAGTCGTGTTTTGACACCGAAAATAATTTAATGATGATTTCTTTTTTTAAGTCGTTGGGATCATGCACTTGTTAGTTTATAAGAGTTTAATTTTTGGAAAACTTATACCTTAGGTACGGTTGATGGTAAACACTGACTTCTGTAACACAAGTTTATACCGAGCTCAGAAATCAGTGGACTTAATAATGTATGTTAAAATTTGTGGAAAATAAATTATATTATATAAACGTAACAATCAAATTACTGGACCAAAACACCAATAAAAAACACAATTTCAAAAGCCTTTGCTAGATTAAGGGCCTCTTTCAAGTTAATTTTATTTGACAGTCGTATTAAACAGCTAATGTAGATACTACTCATTTTATAACCATTTAATTTGGAGCATGGATTACATTCAGAGTTTTTATTTTGTCGGCTGATACATTAATGTGACCAGTAGCATTTACCCAGAAGTTGTGAAACGGGCCCTTATATGTAGTCATTTTTACCGGTGGTAGTTCTCTCATATGTAAGGGTCCCTCTGGGTGGGTACCACTGCAATGTCTATTTCACAAGCAGCAGTGTGCATGCATTGATGTGTTTCGGTTTGAAGGACATTGTAGCCAGTGTAGCTACAAGACATAATGAGACTTAACATCTTATGTCTCAGTATGACAAGCGCAGTGGAATGCCACACAGTACTTCGTAACTCAAGGTGCTGTATGGTGTTACTACTGTTTATGGCGCTTACCATCAAGCGAACGGCATGCTCGTCTCGTCATTCAATGCAATAAATAAAAACTATACATTTGAACATCAAAAACCACATCCATATCGAATCAGTAGTTTTTGAGGAACTCACGGCCATACAAATTTACATACATACATACGGATCGAATAAAGAACCTCCTTTTAGAAGTCGGTTAAAAAAGGCTGTTCCAAAAAGTAGTACTTACCATGATTGAGCCGGAACTTGCGGTGTTTCTCCATGACAGCGGGTTCCACCAGCGCGTAGATCTCGTCCAGCGCGAGCGCGGCGCCGACGCGGCATCGAGCGTCCGGGCACGACACCTCGTAGGCGCCGTTGCACACTTCGAACTCAACGTAAGAACGCATGCACTGTAACAAACATACAATATACAGTTTAACAACGCAGTCATATGGTCTTAATTTGCATTTAAAATCTATGAACTTTTGGTTGACAACAGATGGTGTACAAAAAATTGTTGCCGGTTTTATGTCTAAGTTAGAAACGATCTCGCCAGTATTTGTTTTATTTATGATACCTAATTTTTTGCGACACTCTGTAGAATTGTTTATGCAATGTGATGTAGACGGTTCGGGTAGCAATGGGGAATTTTGCCTTACAGCGATGAAGTGTTTATTTCTTTCAGAAGTGAATTACTACATCTAGAAATCGCGTCGCTAGTCAAATAGTAATGGTACTGAGTGCCACTAATGCTGGAAACTACTACAACAGAGTTTTAATCAAAACATCTGCGAAGTGAGTTGGCTGTTAACCATGACCACATAATTCTGAACAAGCTAGAACACGATGGTCTCTTAAATTACCAATAACAAAAAAAGTCTATCCAAAGTCCAAACCATCACCAACTGAATCCCAGACCAACGAAACGGCAATAAACCTATAAATAAAACAAAATTCAATTTATAAGATCAAAAGTCGTAAATCAATGATAAACTATTTGTACCGAGACAAAGAGACCGCGACACGGCCCGGGTCAAATGGGTCCTCCGTGATACATTTAGAAGACCTCACCGGGAGCTAATAAAAGAATCAATAAGGGTCGAGGTACACGACCCGAGAAGGTCAACCCGAGGATGATGACCTCTCCAAAATCGGCTACATTGTACCCAAATTGATTTAGCGTTTATCCGAAAAACAGCTCGGGTTGTTTGTCAAACGACTTGATTGAATTACCTACGTATTTTTTTGGTTTACATTGATTGCTTAATATTAAGGGTGTCCCAAGTTTCAAGTAAATTTTAATTGACAGTAATTAGTAGTAGTTCTTAGTAGTAGTACTAAAAAGCAAATGTAGATACAGTGAAATCTAGTTAATTGGGATTTGAAGGGACCAAGGATTTTGTACTATTTAAAGAGGTGTAGGACTCATTTTATTAGGAGCAACGATTAGTTAGCTTTTTGTATTGGGTCAGCTAATACCGGGTGGAAGGGAAACGCTCTCTATACTGGAACAGTAAGAAAGAAGAACCATAACATTAACGAAAAACTATATTCATTTGCAAAGCTAAGCGATAATACTTACGATTTTAGTATTTCCGTAATTCATGCGCGCGCAATGTAAAGCGTACAAAGAACTGGGCGGCCGTCGCGCTGCGCCGGGACCGGCCCGCGGTCGTTAACCCGTCAGCTGATGTACGTGTTTCATTACGATTTTTTTGAAATATTGACCTTTTTACTATGTTTTTCAGAATAATAGTTTGATTTATCTATCTATACGTGAAGCTGTACAGAAATTTGAGAAAATCCTACTAAAATTGTAACAATGCGATCGCGATTTTTTTAGTGCCATCACGTCAGGAATCACCAATACTATCACCTGTATTCGTTTCCGAGAGCGTTTCCCTTCCACCCGGTATATTTATCTGACGAGCAGTATTTACTCAGGTGTGAAATATGCCTCAGTTTAAAGAAGACGTCTACGTTTAGTAACAATGGGAATGAAAATAAATAAGGAATCTAGAAAACCAAACGAGCAGACGATTTAGACTCTACAATCGAAATAGTTAAATATCTTACTTACTTTAAAATGTAACGAATAATCGCGACTCCGCCCGCGTGAACAATTTTTTCCGGGATAAAAGTCTCGGTTTATATTTTCCCGGGGTAAAAAAGTAGCCTATGTTACTCACTGAATATGTAGCTTTATATTGGTGAAAGAATTTTTCTATCCGGTCCACTAGTTTTTGAATTTATCCATTACAAGAAAATAAATATATCTTCTATATTAGTACACAAAAACAGAGCAGAAATATTTAACCAGCATCAAAGAAATCACTGATTGTATCTTGTGTGACGTAAACATATTCTTGACAAGCAATTAGTTCGTCCATTTATCATTTAGAAACATTATATTGTTAATAGATGTATTAATTTGTTCGCTCAGTGTCGGTAGCAATTAAATTTAACAAGTGCAAAAATTATGAAGTGTATTTACGACCGCTCAAGTAGTATATAGTAATGCATTTTGGACAAGTTAGATCATCAAATTATTTCGTAATTCCTGAGAGGGATACTCGGATGGGATTGTATACTCGGATGGGAATTGGGATTTATTATTATGCAAGTAAATAATATATGAACTGATCTAAACAAAATAAAAATCTGTATGTTATATGTACATATTTTTTGTATTATACCTACACTGTACTTAATTTATACCTTTGAACTAATTTTGAAAAGAGCAACCCCAGAGTTTCTTGTCTGTTCTTCTTTGATGGAAAATGCATTCCGAACTGGTGGTAGAGTAAAAATTTACTGAGTTTAAGTAATGTTTAACATTCTATGGTTTCGAATAAATAATTTCATTTCATTTCATTATTTCAGTCTAGGTTTTAGAAGCACCAATGAACGCGTAAAATTATCTTGTAATAATACTCAAATTGAATAAAGTGGACGATAGCCTAGTTGGGAATGGAACGGTCTGCCGAGACAATGTCCGGAGGTTCGAACCCAAGGCACACACCTCTGACGTTTCGAAGTTACGTGTGTATTGTTTATCAATTATCGTTCGCTTTAACGGTAAAGGAAAACATCGTGAGGAAACCTGCATACCTAAGAAGTTCCTTATAAGAATTTCGAAGGTATGTGAAGTCTACCAACCCGCACTAGGCCAGCGTGGTGGACTAAGGCCTAAACCCCCTCAGTAGAGCAGGCCCGTGCTCAGCAGTGGGCAGTATAATAATACAGGGCTGGTATTATTATTTATATTATTAATACTCAAATTATAGCCTATAGAGTCTAGTGAAGTTTATTGTTTCATCATCAGCATATGTAAAGTCTACTGCTGAACATATGCCCTTAAAGATCTCCAGACGGAACTGTTGAAAACGGCCGGCATCCAGCGTCAAGGTGGACCTCCAACGCTTGTTATGTTTCATTCCTATTCAATTCATCGTCTTACACACCCCCATTTCCACAAACCCATACATCCCAAGCATCCTTATCCAACAAATCTAGCCCATCAGAATTCTATAGGCATTTTGTCGAACGATCATTCGTTTTTTCAATGAACATTTTGTCGAACGGGGCTAATGAAAATTCAATGGGGTATATTACACATCAATAATATCGTGATCCTGGGATCGCACGATATCACGATGCGCTTACACTGTCTATGATATTGAAACCACGCCCCCTTGGTATCGTGGATGTCAAAATTTCCGGACAATCTACGATATTATTACGATACTGCGATACGCATCAATACCGCATCAATATTATTGTGATAATACGAGTATATTATTGATTATGTAATATACCCCAATAGATATTTGCAGAGCGTTTCTCGATCACTTTCGTGCTACAGAGTTATAAAGCGGCGGGCACATTAAATAGACATTCATCCCGACGATCCCGGGACGTTGGCTTTTTATTGCGAACACGCTAAGGTAGAGACGTTGTTTATAAATGAGAATTTATCGTTTTTGTCGAGATCGTAAAATTGTGGGGAGTGTATTTTTTGTGCCTTCTGTGCAGGGGTTAATATCCATTTCAATTGTTTTTTTTATATCATGTATCCATTGCTTCTATAGACTCGTGTCGTGCGATTTGGACGTTACGAGGACTTAACTACCTGGATATTTAAATCCGGAACAAAGTTTACGCAGGAATTATAATAATTTTTAAAGTACTAAGACACGAGTCAAGCCCACGCCTGGAAACAAAACTTCATCACACAAGAACAGAAAAAAATAACTGACCTTTAACTAACCCGAAATCAACAGCATCCAACAGAAACAAATATAAGCTGACCTTTCGAATTTCAAAACAATGCGTAGTGCAACCCCAGCCTCCACGACCCGACCCTAGCCAACCCACGCAGATCAGCTCCCATTCAAGTCACCTCGCGTAGGTGTCGAAATATTTAGCGTCCTACGTCACGCGAAACTACTGAGTTTAAAGTTCAATTTCAGCACGTTGATTACTTTGTGGTTTACTTTATAACTTAAGATGTTTAAATAGATTAGTGTTACTACACACTTACCCATTTAATCCCTAAGAGTAGGTAGAATCCTAGTTTAATTGTTTTGTTGAGTATTTTCTTATTGATATGATAGGGACGAGCTTATTGTCATGTCGAGACCAACTAGGTACTAATTCTAGGCAACTGAGATCTGTTTTATTACGGACTCACAAAACAATTTCGTCCGAATTTCACTTTAAACGCTTCAAAGAAAGAAAAACTATGTATTTGTCACATTCACAACACACATAACCAACAAATATAATTGACGTAAAATAACATTTAATAATAGCAATGGCTAGTCGTGTCTGTTGCAGGTAGGTGACCACTCAGCCTAATGTGATTTGGAACAAACCACAACACAAAGCTGATTATAAGTACGGTATAATTAATGAGAAGCGGCGATAGCCTAGTTGGGAGTGGAACGGACTGCCGAGACGAAAGTCCGGAGGTTCAAAACCCAAGGGCACACACCTCTGACTGTTCTAAAAAAATATGTGTGCATTCTTTGTGAATTATCGCTCGCTTTAACGACGAAGGAAAGCTGCATACTTGAGAAGTTTTCCGAATTTCGAAGGTAGGTATGTGAAGTCTGCCAACCCGCATTTGGCCAGCATGGTAGACTAAAGCGTAAACCATCTCAATATAGCAGGCCTGTTATCAGCAGTGAGCAGTATCAATATAATATAAGGCTGGTATTGTTGTTGTATGGATTAGAGTGTGACTTTTATTTGCTCGGCTTATACATTTAAGTGACGGGAAGCATTTATCAGCAAGCGATGAAATTGGCGCTGACAATACTATCCTCATAACGACATCATATTCACTCCCACTAACACTTCTGTGTTAAGAGTTGCCCTCTTTATATGTAGGCCAAGGTCGACTGTGCCACGGCCATAACGCCCAATTGTCAAACACACGCAGGTACGTTATATCCGGGGAATGTTATTAATGGCCTCGTGAGAGACACAGCCGCCCACTTCAAGCACCAATAAAAAGTATGGGATAATTATGGATGCTGTATTAAAGTAGGGCTTGTGTAAATATGTATAAGAGCTAAGTGTGGTATTTCAGAATCTTTTGGACTTAGTGTGTATGTTACCTTATAAAAAAAAGAATTACCTAGTGTACTCTTAAACATCACGAAATATAAACAGCATACAGGACATTGCTTACAAAGCATTACATGTCATTGGTAATGAGTTCCTCAAAACTTAATCAATGCTTGCTACTCTATCTATTATATATACTGACTGCCTCGGTGGCGTAGTTGTATTACAGTGCGACTGCAATGCTGAGTTCTTGGGTTCGATCCCCGGGTCAGGTAAAGTGATATTGGATTTTTCTATTCAGTATCAGCCCGGAGTCTGGAATTTGTGCCCGATATGGCGATAGGCTCCCCTATCACATCATGGGACGGAATACGCAAGGCGAAAAGTGGGTGCACTAGTTGCGCCTCTGTCTACCCCTTCGGGGATAAAAGGCGTGGGTATGCGATCAGTTATATAGACTACTAGCTGTTGCCTGCGGCTCCGCCCGCGTTAAAAAGTTTTTCCGGGGAAAAGTCCCGCTTTATACTTTTCCGGAATAAAACGTAGCCTAAGTTACTCCTTATTGCATCAGCTACCTCCCAATAAAAGTCCCGTCAAAATCGGTACAGCCATTTCAGAGATTAGCCGGAACAGACAGACAAAAATTTAAAAAATATATATATATTTTGGTGTATGTACCGTACATATATTCATTGGATAAAGATTAATATAATTACGTTGATACAACTCTTAACAAATAATGCATTAATTTCGACCAAATTTGATTACGATAAAAACGGTTCTAGTGAGTTAATCTTAAAAGATAAACACATACTGTCGCGGACATTTTTTTAGGTCATTTCAAGAGGAATAATTCTTTCATACATATATTTTTGGTATCTTGAACTCTGAATCTTGGAAGCCCTCAAGGATGAATAATTTTCCCCGTTTTCTTTCACATTTTCCATTATTTCTTCGCTCCTAATTGTTGCATCGTGATGTTATATAGCCTATAAGCCTTCCTCGATAAATGGGCTATTCAACACAAAAAGATTTTTTCAATTCGAACCAGTAGTTCCTGAGATTAGCGCGTTCAAACAAACAAACAAACAAACAAACTCTTCAGCTTTATAATATTAGTATAGATTTAAGAGTCATATTTCAATATCTCGTGAAGTTTATTTAGCACCCGTCTCGCTCCAAATATATTCACGTAAATTCGGCCGGGTTTGTATACCTCCATAAACGGCAGTGACGTCGTGTACAGAAATAGAATGAGACTTTTTCGGGACGCGAAATGGAAGCGACCCGTGGTGCGTGGGAAAATACATAAGTAAACACCGATAGGCTTTTGAGGCTGATTTTGATTTGAGGGTCAAAATTCGGATAAAACTAATCTTGGATTAACTAGGCTTCGTTTTACACAGCAAAAGTACATTTAATGTCATTTAACAACTCCAAATGGAATTCGAGTTTTAAAAACCATCAGTTTTGGTACAGCACTTACTATTTCACCATAATAAAATAGACACATGACATCAATCAGTTGAAATCTTAAAAAACAACAATATTTAGAATAATCACGCGACGTACAAACATTGCGTGTGGACAAAAGATGACGCCGTGCATCGTCACGCGCCTCCATACGATAAACAACTTTACGTAGAGACGAGTGGAGACCGCGAATCGGACGATATTTAATTTCGATGATGGTTCGCCTCCGCCCGGATACCTACCACCATACACCAGGTGTACAACCCGTGTTCAGCCTGTGTATATCCTGTTCAAGCAGGCCGGCATAATTGTATCGACTGTTGAGGGTTAATTGTCTCTCGTCAGTCGATATTCTATTTGGACCCCGCTCTGCTTACCATCAGCGGCAGTGGGTTTGTCATGTCCATAAAAAAAAATAAGCGAGGTTGTTTGATAAATATATTTATTTAAAAAACTTGCACTCTGAAAATTTATTTTATACATAATTTAATGATGGCAAGTAGCGGATGAGGAGCGCACAGAACCGGAAAGAATGGCGTGATGGAGAGTAGACCTATACCCAGCAGTGGGTGGGGATGGGCTGATTTGATTGACTGATTGATAATATAATGCCAATGATTTTGCAAATATACATTGCTCTCATTACAATTTCTTAGTATCCTTTATGTAAAGTTATTTTTTGTGGTCGGTTTCTTAACAATCAAAATATCATGAACTGGTTCACTTAGTACCATGCCACTCTCAATGCCAAAGGAAAAGTAAATGCTGCGCCGAAATCTTAAGAAAGAAATGGGAATTGCCACGACTCGCCGATTTCTATGGAACGCAATTGGTCACTTGCACAGAAATGTTTAGAATGTGGATTAAGGCCTTATTTTCCAACCAATTTTAGTGCTGTTTTCGGATAAAGATTTATTTTCGTATTATTTTTACCACGATATTGTAATGTACAGCGTAATTTATTAGAAACTGTCCCATTTTGATTCGTGATCTTCATTTTAAAAGTTCGTCTAAAGTAAAGAATATGGGATTAAAATTTGTATTAAAAATAAATTAAACGTCAAACATTTTAAAATCTATATTAATTTAACTAATTCCGACAACTCGTAAAAGATTATCGATTCATAATCATTAACGACAGTGAATTTATCTGAGAAACGATCATGCTGTCATCGATCACGCATATCATTAATATCGCTGCATCACTCATTGAGAATAGCAAATATACAATATAAATTGAAATAGATTTTATTCTATACGTCTCTTTTAAATTATAATTTCATTTAATGTACGTAACTTATGTCTCGATTGTATTAGTAATTTAGTTTATCCTTTTTTTTTCATCACTTACGCGGTGTTGAACTATCTCGACGATATCTCGTAATAGTTAACAACATTACGAACAAACGGATACGCGGGCAAGAAGTACTCAAAACCATTAAAACCTCATGCAATGCAACGGCATTGGATTATTTTCCTCTTACAATGTCTCAGCAATTTGTCAATAAATAACATTTATTACCGTTACACGTCAGTCCACATGATTAAGTACATCGTGATTATAAAATGTATAGTTACTTGTAACAATTTAATAATAATCATCATCAGAGTGACGAAGTCCACTACTGCACATAGACCTCCCCTAAAGATTTCCAATCGGTCAAAAGCGGCCTCCATCCAATGTTGCTGCGACCTTTATTAAGTTGTCTGTCAAACTTTCATGTGATAGAATTATAAATACAGCCACTATACAGGTGAAATTAATGTTATAGGCATTAAGTAAACCTTATTTAATCTACTTAATAGAAATACTTAAAGTCTAAAATTAGAATGGAACCATTTTATTTTTACAGACGGCTCTGTTCCGCGCGTTACGAAACAGCGCAAATTGCTTCTAGACTTTGATATTTGATTTATTGGCACTTATTAAGTGTTTTGATTGATTTTTTTTTTATGGTATATTAATTAGCAGCAATAAGTAATCTATTGCAATAGGCTTTAAGCCACTTCTGTTTTTTTTTTTATACTACTCTATTAATAATCTTGTTTTGCGTAATTTTAATCCCATTTGAAAGAGTATCATTAATACTGTCTTAGGTTCAGGATGCTCATGAATTCAATGTCACCCTGCATATACTATTACTGCTAGGGACGGGCTACTTCTACAGCAAAGGTTTAGACCTTAGTATACAACGCTGGCCTAGTCAGACTTCATTCGCTACAGAGAGTTAGGCTTTAGTCCCCAACGTTACCTAGTCCGGATGGCACACTTCACATACCATCGAAATTCTTAAGTAAATAGATTTCCTCAGGATGTTTCCTTTACCTTTAAAGCGAGCGCGGAGCGATTATACAAACGTAACTTCGAAAGTGACTTGTATTTTGACGTAAACCGCTAGTCATAAAATATGTCAAAAGTTAAGCTAGATTAAGACAAGAATAACTCGTACGACATACGAAAATATACGGTTATCGTTTACCGCATACGTCTCCTTATATTCGTGCGTAATAGACGCTCAATCAATCAATTTAAATCTATACTAATATTATAAAGCTGAAGAGTTTGTTTGTTTTTTTGAACGCGCTAATCTCAGGAACTACTGAACCTATTTTGAAAATTCTTTCACAAATAGGAAGCTACTTTACTCCTGAGTGATAGGCTACTTTTTATCCCGGGAAAATACTTTTAACCCGGAAAAACTTTTTCACGCGGGCGGTGCCGCGAGCAGAAGTCTAGTTTAGAATAATAACACACACACACACACACACACACTCACGCCTTTAATCCCCGAAGGGGTAGGCAGAGGCGTAACTAGTGCACCCACTTTTCGCCGTTATTCCGTCCCATGATGTGATAGGGGGCGAGCCTATCGCCATATCGGGCACAAATTCCAGACTCCGAGCTGATACTGCATAGAAAAACTCAATATCACTTTGCCCGACCCGGGAATCGAACCCGAGACCTCAGCATTGCAGTCGTACCATAGTACAACTACGCCACCGAGGCAGTTTAGAATAATAATTACGATACAATTTCTATATCGAGGATATTCAATTACGCTCTCGTCTCTGGTGTGTAAGAAACTTTGTAAATCGGACTTTATAAATAAAGTATCCCTATGTAACATCAATATGATACGATAATCCTATGATATATTCCTTTCTAAACACTCTAAATAAAACAGTAATTGTATTCATCAACTTTCTGAAAAACGTTATAACGGTGAATATTTGAAGGACATTCGATTCTGAATTAAAAAGTATAAACTAAGGCCATTCTCGCGATATTTTTTATACAGACCAAATATATTTAGTTTGTTGATCTAATCCAATAATAAATTTTGCCGTACATTAGTAGCACTATTTCTAACTCAATAAAAGTTGTATGATGTCATAAAATGTTAACCGACCTCTCTCCTTACCTTTTTCGTCAACCGTAATATTCACCTAAACTAAGTAAGTACTTTGCGGACGACCTAAATACATAAGAGACAATAATAAAATGTTATCCAATTGGATCAACGAACTAGAAACTAGAGACCTTGTTTTTACATCGAAATTGAAAAAATATATTATTGCGACGAATAAAAATAAAATGCTAACTACTAACGATAAAAATAACGAGCTCCTACATTATCACTGTAATTAAAATTGTAATAAAAAACTGTGGGCGCCGAGGACACAAGACAAACACACACACACACACAAACATGTAGACATATCACTTTTTAAAATATCATGTCTAAATAATTACTGGTGGTAGGTCTCTCATATGCAAGAGTCCGTCTGGGTGGATACCACCGCAATGTCTATTTCTACTGCCAAGCAGCAGTGTGCATGCACTGTTGTATTCGGTTTGAAGGACATTGTAGCCAGTGTAACTACTAGATATAATGAGACTTAACATCTTTTGTCTCATGATGACGAGCGCAGTGGAATGCTACACAGTACTGTGTAACTCAAGGTGCTGGATGGTGTTTCTACAGTTTATGAGCGGTCGTATCGCTTACCATCAGGCGATCGGCATACTCGTCTCGTCATTCAAAGCAAAAAAAAAATACAACTGAAATACGGTACGATACATACGGAAATTCTGAATGGTCAGAGAGGCCGCGTAGCTGAGGTTTTAAAATTGTGAATAATTACAGGCGGCAAGCTATTAGGTGTTTTACGACCAACGTGATCCGTTGAGAGGTGATAAAAAGGAGAGAAAACAAGTTTCGGAACCGAATTCAAAATCACGTGCTCTTATGATATGCGTATACGCACATACCAAGCCACTGGTCGTTAGACTTTATACCTACCTACTAGATATGCAGGGTTCCTCATGTTTTCTTTCTAAAAGCGAGCGATAAATCTATACTAATATTATAAAGCTGAAGAGTTTGCTTGTTTGTTTGTTTGAACGCGCTAATCTCAGGAACTACTGGTTCGAATTGAAAAATTCTTTTTGTGTTGAATAGACCATTTATCGAGGAAGGCTTTAGGCTATATAACATCACGATGCAACTATTAGGAGCGAAGAAATAATGGAAAATGTGAAAAAAAACGGGGAAAATTATTCATCCTTGAGGGCTTCCGTGCGCTGCGAAAACGGTTCAAGATACCAAAAATATATGTATGAAAGAATTATTCCTCTTGAAATGATCTAAAAAAATGTCCGCAACAGTATATGTCTATCTTTTAAGATTAACTTACTAGAACCGTTTTTATGGTAATCAAATTTCGTCGAAATTAATGCATTATTTGTTAAGAGTTGTATCAACGTCATAATATTAATCTTTATCCAAATAAATGTGTTGGATAGAGTGATTGAACGGGAAGGTTTTTATGTACTTTTAGCCCGGAAAAACTTATTAACGCGGGCGAAGCCGTGGGCAAAAGCTAGTCTATACTAATATTATAAAGCTGAAGAGTTTGTTTGTTTGTTTGTTTGAACGCGCTAATCTCAGGAACTACTGGTTCGAATTGAAAAATTATTTTTGTGTTGAATAGACCATTTATCGAGGAAGGCTTTAGGCTATATAACATCACGATGCAACTATTAGGAGGGAAGAAATAATGGAAAATGTGAAAAAAAACGGGGAAAATTATTCATCCTTGAGGGCTTCCATTGCGTGCGCTGCGAAAACGGTTCAAAATACCAAAAATATATGTATGAAAGAATTATTCCTCTTGAAATGATCTAAAAAAATGTCTGCGACAGTATATGTCTATCTTTTAAGATTAACTCACTAGAACCGTTTTTATGGTAATCAAATTTGGTCGAAATTAATGCATTATTTGTTAAGAGTTGTATCAACGTCATAGTCATAGAGTGATTCAACGGGAAGGTTTTTGTGTACTTTTAGCTCGGAAAAACTTATTAACGCGGGCGAAGCCGTGGGCAAATTAATAATAACTTGCAATCAAAATTTAGTGATGTATGCTTTAAGGTATAAGATCAACCGCTTGTTTTTTTTTCGGCGGGTAAAACGCGTTATCGGTACCACCACTGTGGGAAGAATGGAATGGTTGTGTTGGAATTGTTGGATTCACCGATCTAACGGCCCAATGTCGCCCAAAGACTTAACCCATACTACATAAAAAAAATATCACAAATCAAACTTAACCCTTCACCGGTAACAAACAACAAAGATAGGTAGTAATTTTCGAGTCGCGTGACCGGTGAGACATCACGCGTGTGAAATTGGCCGGAATCGCTGCTAACGCCGGCTAATGAGACCGCAACCGACGACAAATTGCGAGGGTTCACGTTAACAACACAATGACGCATATAATGAAAACGTGCGAGAGGGTTAATGTTTATTTGGTTACTAGCTTTTGCTCGCGGCTCCGGTCGCGTGATAAAGTTTTTCCGGGATAAAAGTCCCGCTTTATATTTTAATCCAGCCTATATGTTAATCCAGGACATGATCTACCCGTGTACCTAATTTCAACGAAATCCGTTTAGTAGTTTCGAAAATGTGTAGACAAACAAACAGAAAAACAGACAGAAAAGAATTAGAAAAATCGCTGATTTGTTTTCCATTACTCTTCTTCAATCGCTCCCTTTCTTTTTCGTCACATTTCTTTAAATGTACAAACGCACTGGTTCTACTACTGTATTATACGTATAGATTTTATTTAACGTAATGACTTCACGCTAAAATCAATTATGAATTAAAAATATGCTTCCACTAATAATTATTATTATAATCACCGTGCGTCGTATACTTATGTAAATACTATACATAATATTTTATTAACCGTGTTACATCATTACGGTAATATTGGCATGAATAGTTAATTTCTGTTTGTACCAAATATAATAGATACATACATAATTAATAAAATATAAGAATAAAATCCATTTAACAACCATTTTATTTAAATTAATTACGTTTATCAAACCAATCAACATTGAAATAAGTCAACCCTTTACCGAAGCCCACAAATTAATTACAAACTTGACACGTGAATGAACCCGCAAACACCTCGCGCGTTAACCCTCAAACGCTGTATAAAAGTGTGCGAATTGCGAAACAGGGTTACATGTGAACGCAGGGGGCTCTCGAGACCGCGCATGCCGTAGTGAGGCCTTGATCGAAAATAAAATCAACGGGAGGGTTTCACGTTACGCGCTGGGTCACGCGACATATCAGACAGTTACCGCGTCGTACCATTTGGGGTTGGCTTCGGTCGATGCGACCAGTCATCCCAAGAAATACTTTCGACAACCTCCAACGAGACATGAAGGAGACTGCTAGTGATAGGATATATTTTTTTGTATCTACCTTGATAGTGACCACCGTAGACAAGGTGTAAAACCCGCCATAGCGGCCAATATAAGTGATCGCGTTGCGTGATCACACTGTGTATCTGGTTCAAACAAACCGGTATAATCGTATAGACTTATGAGGACAATCGTCTTTTGCCAGTTGAACCTCTATCTGGACTGCACTCGGCTTACCATTACATGCAGTGGGGCCACTTTGCTGTACCCATATAAAAATATATGCATGATAATTAATAGATAACAATGTATTATAATAATGATTAATTATCAGTATGGTCATGACTCATGACATCATACAGTAGTTCATTTGCTATATATAAACGGGAATAAAACACTAGGCTATAAATTTATTTTCGATAAACTTTTTAATAAGTAATCAACGTAATCAGTTTTGTATGATTGAGTTGCATAAATTATTTGACGTAAGAAAGTAACGATACGGTGATTTATCATTAAACACTCCTTGGGATAACACTAATCACTAATCAGTAAGGAGGGAAAATTATAAAAAATATTAATACAATTGATTTTTCTTACAAACGAAAAAAGTCATACAATCATTTTTACAATAACGGATAGTAATGATTCCTTATGTTTACGCGAATGTTAGACATTGAAATTAAACAATTATCACGGATTTTATCGCGGGTTTTTTATTTTATTGTTTAATTAAAAGTTAATGTTGGTAGATTTGTAACATTAACTTTTCGGACCACCTACACCTCAGTCCGCCCCGTGACCACGAAGTGCTGAAAAGCCTTCGAAACGTCGGGAGAAAATAAAATAAAAAACCCGCGATAAAATCCGTGATAATTGTTTAATTTCAATAACGGATAGTGTCAAAATTTAGATGAGTTGGTTTTAACACTAAGATAATCTTACATCGTTACAATCAAGCAGTAGCCACTGCAAAATTGGAGAGTAATTTAAATAATATAATCATTTTTCTTATTCTACGCCGGGTCTTTTTTTTTTGTTAATGGCCCTACTGCCAGTAGCCCGACGCGAGTCGGCTTTTCTGGCCACACCGGTCTTTAGGGTGAACGTAGAAGGCGCTCGCAACCCTTTGAATTAAGTGACCATGCTGAGGGCAACCCACTAACGGGTTACGATCCTCGGCTCAGGAAGGCCACTGAGAGAGGATGAGACATCAACGATTAGGGAAAGATTAGTTTTTAGGCCTAATCCTATTAGATTGTGTTGTCATCGGCACGCGGGCCGGAACTGCTAGGAGGGTCGGAGGGGCAACGGGGAACGCGGCGAGGTCCTCGACGGCGAGGACGGAACTGCGGTCTTGTGGAGTGTTGGAGTTTCAAGAACTCGTTCTTATAGCGGATGGCCAGAGTGATTTCGTCCTCTGGATCGGTTAATACGGAACGCGGTCGTCTCCATTTGGCGCGGTCGAAACGCCGGGTCGGGCAAAGTGTTCTAGTGTGTAGTGAACACACAGGTAAAAAGTGGGTGCACTAGCTGCGCCTATACCTACTCCTTCGGTGATAGTAAATAGTGTGTGTGGGTTTGTGTGTGTGCTTCTAGATTAGGATGTAACTTTTGTATTTGGTCGGCTTATACACCTCTGTGAATAATGGCGTTTTTTTTATGGCATTGACGTCAGGAGCATGCCGTTCGCCTGATGGTAAGCGATACGACCATCGATAAACAGTTGCAACACCATCCAGCACCTTGAGTTAAAAAGTACTGTGTGACATTCCTCTGAGCTCGTCATCCTGAGACATAAGATGTTAAGTCTCATTATGTCCAGTGGTTACAATGTCCTTCAAACCGAAAAACAACATTGCATGCCACACTGCTGCTTGGCGGTAGAAATAGACATTGCGGTGTTACCCACCCAGACGGATCTTACATATGAGAGACCTACCACCACCAGTAAAAAGCGTCTGAAATTGGCGCTTAGATGAATAAATTTGGAAAGAAAATTTTTACCTAATACATCAATGCTTAGATATAGATAATGCAGGTATATTGTAACATAATCAAATGAGAATTGAGTACAGAATTTAGACCTAAGATCCCGCTCTTTATTAATTAAGAACCCAACTGCAAGTCAACAAAGTACAAAATACGCCGCACTGCATTGAAATGACGTTGCTGAATACATACATATAAATTTAAATGTCCCTAAGAAAATTCAAGGAACTTCGTACTCCTTTAGAATCCTTAAAGGCTCTCGAAGTACCAGGGAGACATAAAGGCATAGGAGTTAGGTTTCACTTAGTGCGTGCGCACTCGGTACTCCACATAATGTTCAATAGAGTGACGTAATCGGCAATGCTGCACGCGGGCTGCGGACGTGACCGGTTGTGCAAGTCGACTTGCCAATACAACTCCTTGATGATATGGCCTCCTGGTACCTGAGAGAACGTATCGCGTCAGTACTAAACAAAATAACAATTTCAATTTGTAAAAATAACTACAAAACAGTTTGTTATTGTTATTATACCGAAGCTTTCAGTGTTAAATTGTTACGTAAATAGTAGTTTGTGTACTTAACCTTGTGTATTAATTTGCACGCATTATTGAATATTAGTCTATAGTGATCGTTTCATTTGCGTCTCAAACGTTGATTAAATTAGAAAAAATTAAAATATTATTTAGATTAGCCAGCTTTATTGATCGTTTTATTTATATAGATGTACAAACTATTAAACAAATGCTGTTTATTCCTCGAAGTATCTTCATATCCGGTAGAATGTTAAAAGAATAGCATGTTACAGCTTCAATAAAATATAACATCTATTAACACATGGCATCTGATGCAAAGCAGACCAAACATAAATTCTTTTCAGCTCATTCATTTATTCATTCTTGACGTAACAGTGAATATTTTTACAAGCTAATTCCGACACAAGTTCAGTGTTAGAACAAAAATATGATTAGAGAACCATTCAGAATTTCTACTAGACTTAAAAGCAAACAAAATTAGACTAGATGATTTTTAGAAAGGAAATAATTTATACCAATAGAATGAAGTTCAAGGTTAGAATATAGGAAACATTGTGTCAGATAAGCATATTATGTCCAAAGGAGTATAAAACGATACCGTCTGCTAATAGTTTGAAATCTCACAACGTCACGGCACAAACTATATTTAAAAAGTTAGCTAGGAAAGAAATCATAATAACGTGCAATTTCCTGATGCAGAATAATGAAACAGAGATTGCAGGTCTTCGTAAAATATAGAGCTGCAGACTGTTTAGACGTCACGTCTGCCGTAATGGGAAGCAAATTACATTGATTTGCGAAATTAATACAATGCTGGAAGCGGACATTAGGCCACAACATTCCATTATGTGTTAATTTTGTGTTTTATCTTCTTACTGTCGCTTTATATTACTAGGTTGACGTTGATAATAATATAGTCCATGATGTGACGTAGCAATGTAATTGTAATATTACGTAAGTTATTAAATTCAATATGAACGAGAGATAATGACTAAATTGTTTAATAATTTAAATTCCTATTAATTTATGCTAATATTAAAGGCGGCTGGAGTTTTGTTATTATTCGGTATTGTATGTTTTATTATTGAGTAACTGGTTGATCTTGGTGGATTGATGTATAAATAGTTTGTATGTTTCATTTGTATCCGACTGGGTAAGGGGCTATTCATTTATTACGTATGACGATTTAGGGGGGAGGGTTCGATCATATCTTATTTTTTCTTGCAAGGGGGTGGAATGTTCTATAGATAGTTATTAGATAAGAACACAAAAATGCACCAAGTTAAAATTATACTTAGGAAAAGCGCGCGCAACCGAGCGAGTGCCGAGGTTCGCTCGGATGCGTATCGATTTCCAAAGTACAAATAAACATTTCTAAATTTTTTACTTTGAAAAATAAACATTAAAACAAACCAAACGTGTATTCAATTTTTCCTTTAGATTCTTACGTAATAAATAGTAAATAGGGGCTGAGACAGTCGGCCTATTCTTATTTTTCTTATAATAGTGGGTCGGGGGTAAAATACTAGCGAAAATAGTCGTAATAAATGAATGACCCCTAATAACCACTGCATGGCGCACGTCATGGTTATAGGTAATATGTCAAGTGGCTCGTCTCGACGAATCGTGTACTGTGGTCAGCCCGTGTACATCAATGATCCAATAATCTGACACAATCCTTAAAACTATTTGGCCAGTACTGCACTGTAATGCATTAGATGCAATCAATATATTTGCCGAGACAATAAAAAAATATCATTGGTTTCACTTTCCGAACCACTATTTATCATTTACCTACATCACATCATAATAAAGATTGCAAACTTGAAATAATTGTTACAAACGTAATCAGACATCTAATGCCTCCGAGTGACAAGCGCAGCATCATATAATATTTTTTAATGGAATTACGGACTGAGTATATTTATAATAATTTACATATATTTGCGTCAATAAAGAAATGGTAAATTTCGTGTCAAATTAATGGCAAAAAATAACTACTTCAAACCTTGCTCGTTTCGCATAAATTGGTAACAACAAAACCCCAACACGCACAACTCGTAACCATCCGTCCAGGTCGCATCTCTAACCAGGACGCGGAGCGTTCAGTAATCCAGCACGCTGATGGAATACTGAGAACAATGGGGAAAGTGGACCGCGATGTCGCGCGGATCATCAGCGGACGGCACGGCGTGGAATAGAAACTGCATATTAACGCGCGTTCTGTTGTAAACAACACGTTCAGCATGGTCTGTCCTGAATTATTGATGGTTTTACGTAATAAGTTTTGTTTTAAAGTATAGTAAACTTCTAAGTTTCGCGAATTTCTTGTTTAAGGGGTATTTTTCATTCAGATTAAATTAGCCTGGTCGTCCCAACAATGAGATAGTATGCATACAGGTCAAGTATTATTATTTATATTCATTCCTCTACTTTGTGTGCTTATTATGTCTTATACCAACCTGAAAATAGTGTTACGAGTTGAATTTTAGATACTTTATTTTATTACAGCTTTATGAGCCATTCTGCAGACGCAAATATCTAAAGTAGTGCATATATCGCAGCCGGATTGTATAAATCGCCGTATTACATTACGGCTAGCTGTTTTCAAAAACAGGGCGGATTTTTTATTGCGGCAGTTCAACGATTATTGTGGGTTATCCCTAAGAGATAGACAAATACCATCGCGGATTTTTTTGTGGACCTTTTTAAGGTGTTTGTGTGTGTGTCTAGTACATTATTTTGATCTATCTCGTAGGGCTTAGCCAGCGTTTGCAATGCTAGCGTAAAAAAAGTGTTTATTTACGACATCACATTAGAAACCTTTAATTATCATTCCTCTACTATATTATGCATGTATTACACATATAAACCTTCCTCTTGAATCACTCTATCTAATAAAAAAACGCATCAAAATCCGACATTGTTGTATTCTATTTCTACTATTTATTTTCAAAAGCGACTTTATTTTATACAATATTAAGCTAAAGAAGATTACGAATTACGGACGTACACGAAAAAATTACCGATATACATTTGGCGTCACCCTGCTTCAAGGTAGGATTTAATTTACGGTAGGCAGCAACTTGGCTGTTCTTAGCATTTCTAACGTCAATGAGTTGTAACTACATATCCTCAGTGATCAGGTGGACCGCCACACGTAACCTCGCTTGTCCTTCTGGCCGTACAGCTGATTCCGGACAGCGACTCACTTCGAACCACTATAAAGGATATATATCAACTCACGAACGGCCACAGTCGTATCCAAAATCAATATTACTAACTCTTCTACCCCCCTAACAGTTACGGCCCGCGTGCCGATGACAATACAATCTAATAGGATTAGGCCTAAAAAAACAATCTTTCCCTAATCGTTGATGTCTCATCCTCTCTCAGTGGCCGTCCTGAGCCGAGGTTCGTAACCCGTTAGTGGGTTGCCCTCAGCATGGTCACTTAATTCAAAGGGTTGCGAGCGCCTTCTGCGTTCACCCTAAAGACCGGTGTGGCCAGAAAAGCCGACTCGCGTCAGGCTACTGGCAATAGGGTCATTAACAAAAAAAAATACTAACTCCTCTCTGTCTCTTTGTTTGATGAATTTCGTTGCAGGCCTTCATGAGGCTGATAATGATGGTGTTGTAGGTTAGTCATACTAGAGTTCCCAGAGAAATTACACCGCTCGATGCGCATTAGTACGTATTGTCGTTCCTGGCTTACAGGAGTTGTAGTATCGGACGAGGGAGGAACAGTCTCTCCCCCCACCAGTAAATGCGTTGTTGAACAAGTACTAAGGTTCGTTTAAGTATCATTAGTGTGCGTGACAAATGTCTTAGTACACAAGTGATAATTGCGACGTCTCGAGGTATAATCCAACGTTCAAATTAACGTGTACGCTTGAAAAACAATATGGCGTACACGTATATACGGAGATAGTAGTGCTCGCGGCTCCGCCCGCGTGGAAAAGTTTTTCCGGGATAAAAATATTTTCCCGGGATAAAATGTATAGCCTATAGCACTCAGGAGTAAAGTAGCTTCCCATTAGTGAAAGAATTTTCAAAATCTGTTCAGTAGTTCCTGAGATTAGCGCGTTCAAACAAACAAACTTTTCAGCTTTATAATATTAGTATAGATTAGTTAAGTACGAGTTATGATCGTGAATTTACTAGTAGTAATTGCATTAGCTGAAGCGTCATTTAAAACTGATCACAGTGCTTCCACATTACTGCTGGATGATATAATTAAACAAGTCTGTTGGTATTCCTGGTATCCAGACGACCTTTGAGTACATATATTAAGACATCATCTATTAAGGCATGAGTAATGTCTCGAATTATCGTCTCTTTACTTTGTACAGTCAGGCCCATAGGAAGCTGAAATAAATCAAAGCTACATATCACTCATAGACGCCGAGTTTAATTGAAACATTTCTTTTTTCTTTGTGTGAATTACAGCAAATCAGTATTTTAATCTTGTGAAGAATTTTTCTTTTGCCAAAACAGATACTTGTATGGCATATGTACAACATACAGCTTTATTATTTCGAGCTGGCATAGAGAAAGAGAATAAGCTTCTGCTACACATGAGAGGCCAAATATCAACCGAGGCGTAAGAGGTACTGAAATGCGAGACTGAGACTGCGCGTGCGCACCCAAATATAGTTAGGATATAGATCCTAGACGTCACAATTGTATTGATTCCTTACACTTACAAACAAACGTAACTAACTCCAAAATATTCGAGTAAGTAGTGCAAAAACGATGCATAGATTGTGTTATGTTTTATTGTAATTCAATTTTATTAGAGATCCTTAAAAAACTATTGACGTCTTTTTTCTCCATTTTTTCCTACCCTCCAGACTATACACGTAACACGTAAATTCCCTTTCAATGAAATTGTCGAATCATGAGTAGGAACTATTGTACACAAAACTACTCGCGTTAAGTGAAACAAAAACTATAAAGATGATAAACGACACAAAAAGTTTTTTTTTTTTTTTTTTTTTTTTTTATAAATGGCAACTGGTTCCTCTAAATTGAGGAATATTACTGCCAGTGTCAAGTCAACTGTCAGCTGTCAAGTGATTGTGACGCATTCATGTGTACCAATTTTACTCTTTCAGTAAAGAAAAAAAATTTTTTTTAGTTGAGAAAATTTAAGACAGATAACCAATGATCAAAATAATTTATAGACATTACGGTAGATAACAAATAAAGGTGTTACTAATACGAAGGACATTATATAATGCATGCAAACACATAAGGTTAATTTCAGTTATAATTTTATAGTATATATTGTTAAGAATGAAACAAGTGCTTTCAAAGATGGTTTGTTACCTAGGCTTAGGAGAGATGAAACATTAACAGGGAGAGGGGCCCCCCGATCTACCAAAATGTCAAAGAGAGAAGGAGATGAGAAACGAGGGCACTTAAATAGTATATGGGTCACGGATCCTTCGTCAAGGCCACACTCACATAAAGAAGAGTCTCTAACATGTAATTTACATAAGTGAACGGGTGAAGAGCAATGACCAATCCTCAACCGAGAAATTGTGGCCGAAATATGTTTACTGAGGCGCAATTTGGAGAACCATGGTCTAAAAGTAATGTGCGATTGTATATTGTATAACCATCCCCCTTTTTGGGAACTAGAGTTCCTCCAAGATGTATTCCAAGCCATTTCCAGATCATGTTTGGCCAGGGCAATCAGATCACAAGCATAAACTGAAAAGTAGTCTTCTTTACCGTGATCAATAGCGTGTTTAGCTAATTGATCAACCTGCTCATTACCAATTATACCTATATGGCTTGGGATCCAAGCCACTGTAACTTGAAGATGTTGCTCATTACACAATTTAATTAAATCTATTATTTCCAAAGAAATAGGGTGAACACAGTTTTTGGCAAATGGATTACTGATGAGAGCCTGGACACAACTTTTTGAGTCTGAAAAGATAACAGAACAAGCAATATTGTTCTGTTTAATGTATTTGATACATTCCCGAATAGCTAAACATTCACCTGAAAAAACTGAAGAATAATGTGGTAGTTTATATGAGAAAGATAAATTAGAATTCATATGTAAAAAAGCAACACCAACAGAACCTTGTTTGCTTAATTTAGATGCATCCGTAAAGAAAATATCAGCCAAAGGCCAGCGTCTTTTTATAATTTCATTCAATTTAGTTTCAGCATCAGAGGATTGTTTAGTAATTTTAAGTGATAACTCCACTAAAGGTAGTGTAATTTTTGAGCTATACTGAACTGCAAAAGCTGGATGAATTTGGTATTTTTTAATAGGACAGTGTATACTCTCTAGCCTCCTGAGACTTACAATTAAACAAGGTAAAATTTTGTGGGACCAGTATGGTTTAGAAGCAATATATGAATTTAATATTCTAAGTTTGGAAAAAAGAGGATGAGAAGAATAATGACAAATTTTATAAATATATCTGTCAGAGAGATATTGTCGCCTAAGATTAAGAGGGGGATCAGAACACTCAACCTGTAAGGCATTAGTTGGTGAGCTTTTCATAGCGCCAACAACTATCCTTAGAGCTTTATTTTGAGTCAACTCTAACTTCCTTAATGCTGTTTTATTGCAAGGAGACAGTAAATGGGAGGCAAAATCCAAGTGACTCCTTACAATTGCATTGTATATTAATCTAAGAGAGTATGGATGAGCTCCCCACCAGACACCTCTTAAACATCTCATAATATTTATACTGCTCTCACACTTTTTAACAATATGGTCTATGTGGGCTACACCATTCATTCTACTGTCAAATATTTTACCTAAAAATTTTACCTCTTTCCTTACAGGAATTGGAGTCCCATTGCACTGAATATTTATATGGGGGATCTGGCGTTTTCGAGAGAAGACAACCACTACACTCTTAGAGGCTGATAGGTCCAAATAGTTGTCACTAAGCCAAGAGGATAGAACAGTCATACCACTTTCAATATTATCCCTTGCTAAGCTGATAGAATAACTAGCAGAGTAAATAAGTAGGTCATCAGCATACTGTAAGACATTACACACATCCGGTATGTTATGATCCATATCGGCAGTGTAAACATCATACAGCAGAGGGCTGAGTACAGAACCTTGGGGTAAACCCTTCCATACTGTTCTAGTGGCAAGCTGAACTCCCGGATACCTCAGTGATATAGTCCTACCTGATAAAAGGTTAAAAATAAAATCTGTTATCTTGTTAGGAAACCTTAGCTGAACTAATTTGTTCCTAAGGACCCAAAGATTAACATTATCGTATGCCGCTGAGACATCCAGAAAGCCAGCCACCACTGACTTGTTTTGACTGAATGACAGATGGATATCAGTGGTGAAAATAGCATGATTATCAGAAATACTACGGCCCCTCCTGAAACCATATTGAGTATTAGCTAGTAGAGAATGGTGCTCCAGGAACCATTCCAATCTATTTTTTATTAGGTGTTCCACTATTTTTGGAATGGTAGATGAAAGAGCAATAGGGCGATAAGATTCAGAAAAACTAGGGTCCTTCCCTGGTTTTGGAATAGGAATAATTAATTGGTGTTTCCAGTTCTCAGGAATAACACCACTATCAATAATCAAATTTATTAATTTTAAGAAATAATTTAGAAAACTATCCTTGGACTTTGAGAGAAAGGAATAGGGTATACCATCAGGTCCAGGGGAGGAGTCCTTGATATGACTCAGTACTGATTTTAACTCGAGAAACGTAAAAGGCGAATCTAAAGTAGAAGAATTAGCCTGGTATGAATATAAATAGGGGATTTGGGACAAATTAGGAACTGAAGGGGGAGCTAACCGGTCTAAAAAATCATCTACCCAGTTTGTTGAGTAGTAAGACGGAGTATGAACTTTACGAGACAATCTGTAATGCTTAATTCTTTTCCAAACCAGAGACGAGGGGGTGTCAGGCGATAGAGATGAGCAAAATGAACGCCAGCCTTGTCGTTTTTTGTTGTTTAAAGTTCTCTTTGTAGCGGCACACACATTACGATAGTTTAGAAAAGAATCAAGGTTGATGTCAGTCGTACAGATTGACTCTGCCTCGTATCGCCTTTTAATAGCTTTAGTACAATCTGAGTCCCACCAGGGGGGGGAAGGAATTCTGCCTAAGACAATATTCTTTTTATTGAATATAGTCTCTGCAGACGTAAGTATGGAGTCTTTTATTCCCTCACAACACTCTTTAATGTTAATTAGGTTAGGTACAGGAAGTAGATCAATTTTCTCTTCAAGTAGAGCAGCATAAAGACCCCATTTAGTGGGATCAATAATAAAAGGTAAAAGTGGAGGAAGGATAGGAACATTAATATTTTGAGAAGGAAATGAAATTAGGATAGGAAAATGGTCTGAACCATGAGAGAAAGGAAGACAAGACCACGATAATAAGCTGGCTAAACAGGGAGAACAAAAAGAGATGTCAACAAAACTAGGTTGAATGTTGGGAGGAGTGCGGCGAGTAGGGGATCCATCATTTAGTACACATAAATCAAATTCGTCCAAAATATCTAAAAGTTTTATACCAAAAGAGTCATTATTGGGAGCTCCCCAGATCTGGTTGTGGCAATTAAAATCTCCCATTAAAATAATAGGAGGGGGAATAGAAGACAAAAAGCTACGTAATATGGGGACAACCGAATTATCCCGTCGTGAAATATAGACTGAGATAAAAGAAATGTTATTAAAGCGTAGAGATACAAATTGAATAAGGTTGCTATTATTTACAACAGAATGTTGATTAAAACTAAGGTTATTTTTAATAAAAAGGGCTGCACCGCCCCACCCATCACTTCTATCATCCCGGAGAAGTGTATACCCAGGAATCCTATAAGTAGAATGTGGTTTTAACCACGTTTCGGAAATAGCGCAAATAAAAGGTTTGTGTTTATTTAAAAGAAAATAGAGGTCGGTTTTATTTTTATTTAAACTTCTACAATTCCACTGAAGAATTTGATCCATTTTTTAAAAGATTAAAGATTGATAGAGTTATGGTCTGAATAATATTACACGCTACGTGGTTCGGTATATTAGAGTCAGTAATTACTTTAATTAAAGAGGATATTAAATTTTGAATTGAATCAGACGATAAAACTTCCTTCGATACATGTTCATTTGATGGGTTAGGATTTTCTTGATTATTAACAAGAGCACAGCCATTACTAGGTGTGGGGATTTCATAAGATTTTAACAATTCTCGGTGTGCCATTTGATCGTATGATTTAGGAAAAGAAGGTCTTGAAGAGGGTTTAAGAAAAACAGTTTTACGATAGGACTTAGTAGGAAAAGATTGACTGTCAGATATGGAATAGGAAGTAACTTTAGGAGGGGGTGGATTTGGTGAGGATGACAATACATTCGCGTAAGACTTATGAATCACAGGAAACTTGGACATTGCTTCTTGATAAGAAACGTTGTGAGAAGACATAAATTTTTTAATATTTGCTTGTCTACTATGCTCCAAGCAAATTTTATTGGTGGAAAAATGATGTCCTACACAAAAAACGCAAACAGCATCAGACTCTTCCACCGTGCAAGATTCCCCAGCATGATTTTCTGTGCATTTGTAACACCTGGGTTTAGACCTGCACTGTGCACGAGTATGCCCAAACCTACAGCAATTGTAGCATTGAATTGTTGGGTAGACATATTGTTCGACATGTAACAGTGTGTAGCAGCAATAAATTTCTTTGGGCAGCACTTGACCGTCAAACGTAAACACAACAGTCTGGGTTGGTAGCCAACTAGGACCCTCAGGAGAAGAAATTTTTCTACTAAGCCTACGAGTTTTGATTATCTTACCTGATTCTGGTGGAAGTTGAACTAATTCAACTATTTCGTCATGTGTCCACTCAACCGGTATTCCTCTTACTAATCCAATGCGGGATATGTTATGAGAGGGGATATAAACTTTATATTTATTTTGGGGCAAGATAGGATTATCTATAAAATTGTTGGCATCCTTTGCAGATTTAAAAGATATAGAAAGTCTATTGCGACCAATTTTTTTAATTCCATCCTGCAAAATACAACACAGTTTATTTTTATAAAGGAAAGCTCCAAATTTGATCGGGTGTAAGGTGGACCCATTAGTTGGAGAGGCCTCAGCTAGCTCCACATATACGATAAATGGCCCACAGTCACCACTGGCGTATAGTGACCTTGTGAGCGGATGACCCTGGCCAACCCTCTGAGATGGGGAAGTTTCCATATTGGAAGAACCTAAAGATGAAGCAGTAGAAGATTTATCTGGATTTATAATTACTGTATCTATATTCAAATTGGAATTTGATAAAGCCTTTTGTAACTGAGATGATGAATTATTAGATACTATTTTTTTCTTTGAAATTGGACTGTTTTTTTTAATTATTTTTATAGAGTTTAATTTTTTTGAACTAGTATAAGGTATACTAGGGGCTGCTGAAGTAATATATGAGGCTACATATGATGCTGTGGAGGGAGAAGGGGACGGGGAAGGTGTGAAAACATTCTGGTTACTTATGTTCCCAATAGTCACATTATGTGCAGCCAGTACAAAATTTCTATCACTATCCGGTGGAGGGTCGGGTTCTGGTCTACGATCAGTTATATCAAACTCCATCCTTTAAGCACAATTAGCACAAAACAATTAACAGAAGGTGACAAACACACGACAATACACTCGACGAGACACAAACAAAACTTACCACCATACAAAACAAAAAACGATGAATATATAGTTTTGTCTTTTAATATATTAAACTTATATACACATATACAACACTCAATAAACTAATCCAGTAGAAGTAACACTTAATAGCACTTAAATTTTTAAATTTATTTAATTATCTCACAACATAACCTCAAAGACATGAATGTCGCACGGTAGTTAGACAGAGACTCATCCACAAAAAGTTAAAATATTGTATTATGAGTGAGATTAAAATAAAATAAAAAAAAATAAAAAGTATTTATTTCGGTACAGTTACAAGAAATTCAATATAAACAATTTATTACCGTAATAACTGCATTAGTAACATACTGTGTCGCAGTTATTAGGCCCTCCATAAAACAATAGGTTTCTACATTTATATTTCTTGAGTATGAACTTTGCTAAAACATGTTAATAATAGTAAAATAACGAAAAGAAATTTAGAACAAGGTGAGGGTGTTATGTGTGTGTGAATGTGTACGTGTGCGTGTATGTGTGCGTGTGCGTGTGTGTGTGTGTGTGCGTGTGTGAGAGAGAGTCCGTGGGCGTGAAAGTTATCAAAATATAAAATAATGTAAATATGTTATTATTCGCCAAACAATAAAATACTTTCTGTATTTTCGTATGAAAGGGTTTTTAGCCAGTTAAATAACCGTAATTTACATTCTCGGATTGTCAGCGGGAAAATGTTCAGTTGCTTATTCAATTTATTGTACAGTCTGGGACTAATGTAGTAAAATTGACGGGAGGCAAGGGTTGATGTACAGGGAAAACTGGAACAAACCAAGTCAGGTCTTCGCTTCATTTTAGTAGTTTTAGGGTCAAACGGCAAGCATTTGTGTTTTCGTAGTGTAAGATGGTAGATAAAAAGCTGTCTCACTGTAAGAACATCACACAATGAGTATAGTTCACATGTAGGAAAGCGAATTGGTTTACCAGTCATGACCTTTAATATTCCTCTTTGCGCTCGCTCAGCACGCAAAAGGAGTGTTTTACCGGCACCTCCCCAAACCGTGATGCAGTAACATACAATAGACTGGACTAAGGCAATGTAAACTGTTTTTAGGATTGGGAAATCAGCTGATTTTCGTAGATTCCTAAAGACATACATTAATTTACGGAGTCGAGAAACAACAGTGTCAACATGATATTTCCAAGTGAATGTATTGTCGATCACAATACCTAAGTATTTAATATTATCAGTCTGCCTAATCTGTACACATTGACAAGAAGTAGTAGTAGGATGCTGACAACTATGAACTTTTAGAGCAAATGTTGATGGAGGTAGCGAGGATTTTCTGGAAGCAAAGGCGAGAAATTTAGTTTTTTCTATATTTAGAGTTAATAAATTGGTATTGAGCCAGCGCATTACAGCGCTCAGAGCAACTTCGGCGTTTGCTTTGGCTTCTGCCCATGTAGAACCCTGAATAAGAAGAGCCGTATCGTCGGCGTATACCAATATTTTACAATTGGGTATCGACATTTTACAGAGCTCATTAATATAAATGAGAAACAGTGTAGGTCCTAACACACTACCCTGTGGTACACCGTAGGAAATTGTTTGGTCATTGCTAACAAAATTATTTATTTTAACTTGTTGGGAACGGTCACTGAGGTAGCTTTTGAAAATGTCCAATGCAAGGCCACGGATACCAATAACTTCTAGTTTATTCAACAAAATGGGAATAGAAACTGTATCAAATGCTTTACATAGGTCCAAAAACACTCCAAGCGTCTTGATGTGCGAGTTAATATTTATGGCAACAGAATCTGACAAATTTAGAATAGCATCTTCAGTGGATTTGGCACTTCTAAAGCCAAACTGGTTTTGGGCAATGACGTCATTCTTGTCTAGGAATTTTACGAGTCTACTGTTCAGAATTTTCTCAAATATTTTTGAGAGAGTGCTAAGCACCGCAATAGGTCTATAGTTGTTTACGCAATTTTTAGCGCCATTTTTATGGATAGGATGCACTAAGGCTTTCTTGAAGACTTTAGGGAATACGGCTGTTGAGAGACAAAGATTAAAGACGTGAGTTAGGATCGGAATAAGTAAGTTGCGGGCAGATCTAATGATGGATATTGGGATTGAATCATATCCAACGGCAGAGTTTAACTTAAGACTAAGAATGATACGCTCCAATTCTTCACCATCAACAGGATAGATAGCCATGGAGTTAAGTGCTTGAGAGTTATGGGTGGATCTTGCAAGATTCCTATTGGTGACTAGGTCTTGAGGAGGTAGAGCTGGTAAGATTTTTGATGCAAGATTTTTCCCTATATTAGCAAAAAAGCTATTGACAAGATTTACAGATGCATTAGGATTGTCACAAACATTCAATAACTGACTTGCGTGAGCTGTTTTATGATTAATATTCGCAAATTCTTTTACAGTCCTCCACATAGCCTTAGGATTACCCCGGGATTTGGATAATTTAGTTTTTTCATAATTAGATTTAATGTTCTTGAGAAGATTATTACAGAATGTTCTATACCTCGTATATATAACTTTTGAAATATTATTATTTGGTTCTCTTTTTGTCTTTTTGTATAATCTGTCCCGGTTACGGATGCAGCGCAAGAGTCCCGGAGTAATCCAAGGCTTAATAATTCTTCTGCGTGAGGGGATAAAAACTGTTAATGAATGGTTGTTTATTGCTGAAGATATAATATCGACCAGAGTTTTAGCAGCTAACTCTGCGTCTAGTGTGCACAGAACACCCGAGAAGTCAACATTATTTAATTCGGCTAAAACCGCTGATTCATTTACACGTTTTACAGTCGGCACAATGGATATATTTTCCAGTTTGTTATAACAGCACAAAATTGTAGGAGTATGGTCCGTTATAAGGGAATCAAGAATAAAAGAGATAGCAGGCTTGTTGCTCTTAAGAAAAATGTGATCGAGACAGTTTGTACCTCTTGTTGGGAACATATGGGCTGGTAAGAGTGCATTGGACGCGAGTAAATTTAGATATTCGTCGGAAGAAACATTGTCATTATTTAAAATATTGATGTTTAAATCCCCTACAACGGCTATAGTTTTAAAAGATTGTAATGAGCTTAGGGTTCTATCAAGACTATTCAAGAAACTAGTTATATTGGTAACAGCGGGGGATCGGTATAGAGCAACCACAGCGACTTCATTGGGGAGTTTAAGAATCAAGCAATTAGCATCAAAGAAATCAGGTTCCTCATAGAAACAATTTAATGAGTTATTAGCATATATTAGGACTCCATCATTTTGGTTAGTATACTTAGAATTATAAACTGTGTAGCCTTGTAGAGGAGGAATAAAAGCGGATTTCTTGAGCCAACACTCAGACAGGATTATTATGTCGATGGGTATGGTGACTCTAGATAATAAAACTATTAAACTGTCAAAGTTACACGTAATGCTTCTAATATTAACATGGAAGATTGTAATAGAATTTTTAACTTTACCTACAATATAACTATGACAATCCTCAGGGGAGCACTGATAAGAGTCCGACACTGAAAGACGCTCAATATCATTTGTTATGGTGGTATGATCGCTATTCATAATTATTATTAGTAGAGTTTATGTAACAGGCACTGATTAAAAATGTGTAAATGTTTTTACAGTACTGTCCATCTTTGTAAAGATAAAAGTATTCTAGAATTAAGATAACTGGCAATACACGAAAAGTGGAGTGACACAAAATAAGTAAAAATTTGTTTCTAACGGAGTGTGTTGGTAAGTGAGTATGTGTATGTGGAGGTGTGTTAAATATGATTAACAATATGGCAGTAATAAAAAGTGTTTCGTACTGTAGTGAGTGTGTAAGGTTGATTAAATTTACGTAAATGCAAATATTTTATTTAAACATACACTAAAGGTAATGTTTGCGAGTCTTTTATGTACCCATCTCTAAAACTGTTACGGGCTGTTCCGAGCTGAGGTCTCGGGTTCGATCCCCGGGTCGGGCAAAGTGATATTGAGTTTTTCTATTCAGTATCAGCCCGGAGTCTGGAGTTTGTGCCCAATATGGCGATAGGCTCGCCCCCTATCACATCATGGGACGGAATAACGGCGAAAAGTGGGTGCACTAGCTGCGCCTCTGCCTACCCCTTCGGGGATAACAGGCGTGAGTGTATATGTATGTATGTATGTATGTATGTATGTTACGGGCTTCTTTATGAGAATGATAAAGATAATATTCAATAGTTGACGATGGCCTAATTGGGAATGGAACGGTCTGCCGATACAATGTCCGGAGGTTCAAAACCTAAGGCACACACTTCTGACTTTTCGAAGTTACTTATGTATTGTTTATCAATTATCGTTCGCTTTAACGTTGAATGAAAACATCGTGAGGAAATGTGTCTACCAACCCGCGCTAGGCTAGCGTGATGGAGGCCCTAACCCCTCTCAGTAGTACTGGAGGCTCGGGCTCAGCAGTGGGGAAATATATAATACAGGGCTGATTGCATTACATTGCAATATTCGATAAATAAATAACGATTATCCTACTATCCTACTAATATTATAAAGGCGAAAGTTTGTAAGAATGTCTTTTTTTTTTTTTTTTTTTTTTAAAACGGCCATCTTCGGCGCATTAGGGACGGCTGCGGGCTTCCTCCGACTCACGTCTAAGTTGTCGTCCGCAACCGCCCCTGCACGTACCGCTATTGCGGTCCTTTTCCTGTTGCGGGGGCTCAGAAGCCCCCGAAACACCGTACCGTGTCCGCCTTTTGGTCCACATGTCCATCACGGGGTCACAGAAGTTGGCTAGACTAATGGGTGGGCGGCACGTCCCGCCCACCCGTGACCCCCGGAGGCCCCTATTAGTCGCCTTTTACGACAGGCAGGGGATACCGTGGTGGAATTCTCCAAACGCCCCCAATCCACAGGGCGGGAGACGTCGGTCAGTCGTCCACCCGACGCCTCCTACGTCTCGTCTGGCGTCGGGAGGGATCACCACTGCGCTGGCGATCCCTCTCGGCACTCTCCTTCCGCGAGAGGACCGCCTCGCAGAAGTGGGCCACCGCCTGCCAGGCCTCCCGGCCGCCGATCATGGAAGCTACCACGGCCGGCAGCGAGAGGTCTTCTCCGACGACTGTTCTGAGAGCGCTGCGTTCTTCATCCCAGGCTGGACAACACTCCAACGTATGTTGGGCCGTGTCCATTAGGCAGTTGTCACAATAGTGACACACGGCCGACTCCTCTATACCTACCACCCGAAACAGGAACTCACCGAAGCAGCCATGCCCGGTGAGCACCTGCGTCAGGCGGTATGTTGCCGCTCCGTGGCGCCTGTCCAGCCATTCGGCAAAGACAAGACGCACTGCCTCTACGACCCTGTGCCCCCACGACGGGGCCTCCAGCCTGAGACGCCACTCCTCCACGGCGGCTCGCCGTAAGGCGGCCCTCTTGGCCTCCACCTCCTTCAGGGCCGGACGCTCCCCGCGACTGAACGCCTCCTCCCGCCAATGGAATACATCGGCAAGGGATTTGGCGTCCAGGTCCCAGGGCAGAAATCCGGCCAATAAGCAAGCCGCCTCGAAAGAGAGCGTGCGGTACGCCCTGACCGCCCGCTGCGCTAAAGCTCTCTGCGGGGCGCGCAGAAGGGCGACGCAGGGGCGGCTCAGGGAGTCAGCCCAAACGGGGCTGCCGTAAAGGGCTATGGACCGCACGACTCCGTGATACAGCCTCCGGCAAGGGAAGCCAGGACCTTCCAGGTTGGGCAGCAAAGAAAGTTGGCCGGAAAGAGCGCCCGCTGCCCTGGACAATTTAGTCCTCAACTCCTTAAAGTGGGTGCCGAGATGAAATCAGGGTGGACTACTAAAACATTTGGGCACCGAGGTCGGGGTCTCCAGCCTGAGACTACATCCTCCATGGCAACTCCGCCGAAAGGTGCCCGCTTGGCCTCTATTTAGGAGCCGGACGCTGCTCGTGTGTGGAAGCTCCCTCGAGCCAGTGGAAGGTGGCCGTAGGGCTTTGGGGTCCAGATCCTAGGCCGGTATCTAACCAACAAGTAAGTCACGTACAAGATCGTGTGGTACGCCCTTATTATCTGCTGCGGATTCCACTGGAGAGCATTGCAGAGAGATTTGGAGGTCCAAGGTTTCGGCCGATAAGGTACTGCTGTAAAAGATCATGGACCACACAACTCCGTGGCATAAAACTTAGTAAGCGATGCCAGGACCTTTTAGGTTAGACAGCTTGAAAGAGCGCAGCCGCGTATGGGCGCGTGAGCACAGAGGCCGTAGCCACGATGCCTTTTACAATCGTTAACGCTAATAGTCGTTTTTCTGTTATTAACTTTAAAAACCCAAATCGGCCAATAACTATGAATAAATTTTTTGAAGAAAAATGATTTTTTTATTCCAAATCCACGCCGGCGAGGCGCCTATGTCTACATCGAACTAAATATGACATTTGAGACCCAATCATTCATAAAATTTGACAATAAAAATTAAAAGTATTCACAAAATCCACGCCGTCCAAGTTAGGCGGCGGCGGCGGCGGCGGCGCGCGGGTTCTGTCCGGCGGCGTAACGCCGGCGCGGCGCCCATGTCTAGTACAGAAACATTCCTTTAGATTAAATAAACGGTGCACGTCCCGACGGGTTATGATCGCGGGCGTCTGCTGGACGTCTAAACACGTCGAGGTTATGATATACGGGCATTACGCGAACAATGTTAGATTGATTTGTTGATGTTGCGCGAGTGATCTGCGTTGTGTTGCGGCTTGTGCCGGTGCAAATACGAACGTTTGAAGATCCTTACTGATCTATACTAGACAACTTAATATTGACTGACCGACGACGGACTTTACCTTTTTTTTTGTTGACATACACACACACACACTCACGCTTGTTATACCCGAAGGGGTAGGCAGAGGCGCAACCAGTGCACCCACTTTTCGCCGTTATTCCGTCCCATGATGTGATAGGGGGCGAGCCTATCGCCATATCGGGCACAGCAGACTCCGGGCTGATACTGAATAGAAAAACTCAATATCACTTTGCCCGACCCGGGGATCGAACCCGAGACCTCAGGTTTGCAGTCGTATTGTAATACAACTACGCCACCGAGGCAGTCAGTGTTGACATAATGTTACTTTAATATGAAGACCATACAGTGGGGCTAGGACGTGAAAAGAAAACACGAGGCGTCTCCGCTTCGTTTTATTGTGATTGGTTGCGAGACCGACGTGTCGCTCTCTCAACCAATCACAAACATCAAAATACCGACACGTCAGTCACTCAACCAATCACAATAAAACGAAGCGGAGACGCATCGTGTTTTTTTTTCACGTCCTAGCCCCACAGAACTTTGAATTACAAAGTACTGCGGGGTTCTTCTTCTTCTTCACCCTCACACATAAGATGTTAAGAGTTATGGTTGGTGGAGTAGACATGTAGTATAGCTGATAGCAGAAGTAAGAAGAGTAGAGAAGTAAAAGTCCAAAGTTCAGTCCACGATAGATTTTAATAACCACACTACACAAATAACACCATACACATAAGATAGAAGGAGAGAGAGCAGAAAGTCAAGACAGCGATAGAAAGTAGCGCGAAACAGAAGATACAGTTTTCGGAGCGATAGTACTATAAGTCAGCCTTAAGCAACACAGGTGTATCATTTAGCGGTAGCGTTACGACTGTACTCCAGTTATTCTCTGTGTACGCATACAGCGCGGCGGTCAACGACTGACCGACCCAAAATGACGTCACGCGACAGGTAACCGGTGCGCACAATAGAATGCACATCGTTTAACTCCACAAAACAAGATCGGGTTATCTATATATAATTTCATTCTAACATTAATATTTATTTGTCTGTGTGTTGATACTTTTTATTTTATATTGTTTTATTTTTTCTTTATTAATAATTTTGTTAGTAGTGTTTGTGTTGTATGTGTTTAATGTGTTATTTTTGTGTGTGTAATAAATGTGGTGACATGGGTCACCCACAGAGTCATAATACTCAGTAATTACGCTGGCCACAATGTCCTTCAAACCGGAACACAGCAGTGCTTGCACACTGATGCTTGACGGTAGAAATTGACATTGTAATGACCCTTATCATACGAGAGAACTACCACTAGTAAATAAAATTATCCATCTTAATAGAATTCTTAATACTGACTGACAGCAGACTGACTACCTGTAGTTTACAAGAGTTCCATAACAATACCTAAATAACTAAATAAATATAAAGAAAAAAACAAAGAGAACTTAATGGCCGATAACGTTTTTAAGATAAGTTGTTTATAGAAAAGTGGTGATCGTCGAATGAACCTTTGCTTTTGCTATTCTTTAAACAGATATTTTGAAGAAATCTGTCTGACAGCACTGCACGCTTTAAACTAAGATGAAACATACAATTTTGCGCGAATGTTTTTATATGACGAAGGATATGTACAGATAGCTACATAAGTAACTGAACAAATTCAAAACTTCAAATCGCGTCTACACTTTCGTGTTCTTACCAATTTTCGTTTTTTCTCCACAAAAATAGAATAAAAGCGTTTAACTTTATATACCACAAAGGAAAAAAAAAACATTTCAATTAAACTTAACGTGTGATAGTGATTTTAAATTTGGAATTTGTTCAGCTACTTATATGCCTGACTGTACAACATGGCTACCATTTGCAATAAGTGACTAATTTGATATCACTCATTCCCCTTACGTTGTTGTGGTACTAATTGAGTGTACTAAGTTCCAAAATATATTCATTCAAGAGGAGAATATAATAATGAATCACAAGCAATTAATGGCTAAATAATTAGATTCATTAAAGAATATAGAATGCCCACTTTTTGAATGCATTTGAGGTACTTTTTCAGATATTATCAGAATGATAATTCTTCTACTCATATTATCTGTCAATAAAATATTTATAACTATTGGCACCATGCACCCCACGCTTTTTTTTACAATAAAATACATGTTTTTCTTATTTACACTATTCTCAATTCAAGTTTATTGAAAATTATTTTCTATTTTTAGTTGGATTTTTATAAACCGTGTTTTTTAGTTTTTATAAACTAATATTTATTTTTATTTTTTTTTCACAAGCAAAACTTAATTATTATTTATTTAGTATGATTTCTATAAAAAACGTATTTTTTAGTTTAAAATATTGTATTGCCATTGGTCCTGCATACGTATGCCAAATTTCGATTTAATCCGACGTTTTGAAGTGGATCAAAATCATGTTCAAAGTGTAAGTTACATAGATTCAGACAGACATACATACATACATACGTCTGAAGCTAATAAAAGCGTGTTAAAAGTGAAGCAATTCCATAATATTTTAATAGGCTAATACAAATTTTATAATTTACACGTAAATGTATACAATTTACATTAATTCAATCCAATTATTATAATTAACGTATCCCCGATCACTCTTGTATTCCATAATTCCAGCGTTAATAATCCGCTTTATAAAACTATATTTTTAAATAATAAAACACAAAGCGGCTCGCTGGATTCCAGATTTAAATCGTAACATTGAAATTAAAATAACTTTATGAAATCGAGGACGTGCCGGTGTTCCGAAGGTGAGTGACCGGCTCCGCTCTCGGAACCGCGCTATAAAATATGCGAAATGCTAAAATTAATGATTCGAAACATATTCGAGTGCGTGACATTTTAAAATCATTACAGGTTGAATCTTTGGGTTGATTACATTTCTGAACAAAGCCAGTACACAACAACAACTAAGTTGATATAAATTCTCACCTCGAAATAAACAATACAGTTCTAATGTAAATAACTAAGCGTAAAATTACTTAATGGGTTTAAAAAATAACATCATTTCAGCATTTCATTCTTTGCATTTTCATTTGTATTTCATTTCAGCAATTACGCTTTGAAAATTCTATCTTCCAATGACACAGCGGTTTTTAAGTTTCGATAACGTGCGAACAAAATTATCAAGAAAATCGCATAACTTCCATTATTTGAAATTTATTTAAATTGTTACCGAAGCAGACTGAAATCCCAAAACAATAACCGAATAGCGATGTATAATAAATGCATTTGGTTAGACACAAACTGCGAAGCGTACCCGGAACGGTCAAAACTAGACAATTTGAATTTCATATTGTCTGCCGACGACGCACTGTGGGACGTCCCCATAGAAAGGGCGTGACATGAGTATCTCTCTTACATATCTTATGATAACTCAACAACGGAACTACGTAAAGATTTAATTTTTTTTACGTGTATTATTGAATAGTAGACCTATCCATTACCAATGTAGTTTATTAGAAAAATACTGATATGACTATGAAAAAAAAAATACTGAAATATGCCTATATTTCAGGGGAGTTTAAAACCAAATTAAGGATAGATACACAATAATTTGACATGATTGCAATTAAACAAGTGAAATACAATACAGTATAGGGTATATTTTAACCTAATTAATGAAAAATAGACATGTCTTAAAATCGCCTAAATTTACGATCTCAAGGACTTGGCTCAAAAGAAATTGTCAGGCGTTTCCTAACACTTTAAAAAACTTATTTCGAGTAATATTATTATATTAGGATGGATTAAAATGACACAACAATTGAAAGCATAATGTTAAAAATTATTTACACCAACCTACTTGATTGCTTTCGTGTAATATCAACACCTGATGAAATATTCATAATTCACAAAATGTAGTCAGCTTGATGAAAAATGTAGATGCTCTGACATTTTTATCAGGCGTGTGACCTATTTTGTTAATTTTCTTCGAAAGGGGGACGAGGGGGGGTACATAATGTTCTAGCAAAATTTCCTAATTACTCTGAACTATCAAACACAAGTATCATTAGGTCGGGGTTTCGTGGCGTTTTTATTATATGACAGATTTTATCAAACACTTCGATTACTTTTTTAAACTTTAATTTAACCATAAAATAAAACGTCTTTTTAAAAAGAAACAGTTGCATTTATACAAGTGTATCCTATTAAACCGTTTTATTTATAAAATACTTCTCCAAACTATTGCGAATACCACAAATATCTTTCTTAAACAGTGAAGTCATTTTCGACAGTGTTCGATACTTCAACTTTGATGCTATATATTAGGTAAAATAAAGTGATTAGAGGGGTGAAAATTATAAAACTTGAAAGGTCATATTGTCCCCTTTCCACAATGCATTTCAGTTTCCAGTTATCAGACATTAAGTACTACCGGTACATGTCACGCCCTTTCTATGGGGACGTCCCACAGTGCGACGCCTAGCGCCACAACCGTCCGCGCAATATCCGTATATTTGATTTCACATTGACTCGGAGCGAAGTTACCTTGTTGTAACGCGTTGGTTTGTTTCATATAACGCATGTTTGAAATTACGACAACGCTGGCCTACTGCGGGTTGGCAGACTTCACGTAAAATTTCATTCATTCATTGAATTGATTCATTGAATTCTTAAAGTGGACGATAATATAATTGAGAAACAATACACACGTTACTTCGAAAAGCCAGAGGATCTGAACCTCCGGACATTGTCTCGGCGAACCGTTCCATTCCCAATAAGGTTATCGTCCACTAAACTGAAATAAATACTTATAAAATAAAATAAATGTACGGGAAATGAATAAATCTCGACCCAAATTAAAGTAATCATGAGATGCTTTGGATCCTAAAACACTTCAAACGTGAAGCAAGTGAATGCAGACCATAATATTATACTTGTATTAACGCAAACCATAACTCACACGTTTTCATTAACGTAAACCATATACTCCGTAGGTAATTGTACGTGCAAAACGAAAACGCGTTACGTTATGTCAACATTTGATAATGTATTGCAAACTACGTAAAGTTATGTTACACGGTAACAAATTGTAATTCGGGTTTATTTGTCTGTGGATTTAACTGGTGCGTTTAAGTTGTAAGTAACGTTTTAAGTTATGTAATGACATGAAGGATTCGTGGAGCATCTCGTATAATCTCATCTGTATATTGTGTCTGTTTTAAGTATTTTTAGCAGAAAATGTAAAAATATTGTGCTGTATTTTAAACCTAATCCAGTATTTGATGATCAAAAAGTGATCTGATAATACTATCTTGCAAACAACTGAAAATATTATGATTCATGGACATCTAGTTGGAAAACAAAAAAAAAACATGCAACTCTTTAATTATATATCATTGTATTAATATAATATTCAGTTTCTCTCGGATCTTTATATGTTGTACTAGCTTTTGCCCGCAGCTCCGCCCGCGTGAAGGATTTTTTCCGGGACTAAAGCCGCGTTTTATATTTTCCCGGGATAAAAAGTAGCCTATGTGTTAATCCAGGACATAATCCACCCGTGTGCCAAATTTCATCGAAATCCGTTCAGGAGTTTTTGCGTGAAAAAGTAACAAACTTTCGTACATTCTTACAAACTTTCGCGTTTATGAGTAGGATTATATGTGAAATTATACGGAACTATTAAAAGAACATTAAATATTATTTAACCCGTCAAACCTCGCTTATATGTATAGATGTATGGAGAAACCCTATATACTCGGACGCCGGCGTCCGTAGCGGGTTTTGACGAGTCAAAAAACTATGCTACATAATATTTGAAGCATATAAATTATTCCTAAAGCAACGGTCCTATGTTAAATTATCTAACTTCATGCAATGAAATGAAATCCTCCTAGCCAGTTTCGGCCACGGCGGCCAATCTCAACGGAGATCAGCCAGGTACGCAGGAGATATTATAGTGCACAAGTGTGTGCGCAATACACGGGGGTATCACACCGCCAACTTCCTGACTCCGAGCTGCGACTGAGTAAATTTTAAGATGGAAAAACCCAGTCACAATTTTTTTTGGCTCGACCCGGGATTCGAACCCAGGACCTCAGCGCGCAAATCGTACTCGTAATGCGTACGCAATACCACTACGCCACCGAGGCAGTCAAATCTAACTTCATACCAGGAAATCCATTCTTGATAAAAATTAAAACGTGTCAACTTCTTTGGAAGGTCATAGTGCTAATTATATTGTGTACTAACGACTATGTAATGCAAATATCTTATTCTAAAAAGCGATTACGAGTAAATTAACTCAACGTAACCACGTAGAAGGCCTCTACTTAAAATATTTTGGCGCAGACTTATCGCTGCGATACTAGATCGCCCCAAGCTATGTATTTTGTTTAATTTATAAAGAACTTAATAGGCCATAGAGTATATTTCAAACACTTTTTTTGTTTTTCTTGATTTTGATAAACAAGGCTTGTGTGAGAACCTTTCATCTATTAATTTTAAAGAAAATTTCTTTTAATAATAAAATGTTCGAAATTTCATAAATTTGTAATTTTACATAACGCTATCATAACTTAAGACAGACATTTGCTGCATCGCACAGAGCGTCGGCCGATTATTTTGGCGTTAAGTCTGCGTCGATCTTTATATATTGCGACTTACAATACATTCTGTAGAGTGTCATTGATAAATATATTTTCCCATTATATTCCAAGGATCCCATTCGTACTTGTCAGGGGCATGATTGGTATTACTTCAAAGCTTTTTTAGAGTGAATATTGGACTGGGAATGTTTTAGTAGACTGGGTGGACCATGCAAACCATGAATGTACCAAATAAAATATTTTTCTTTCTTTCTATGAGGGACAATAAAGGAATATTTTGTTGCTTTATTTGTGGCCCAATGAAAGGCGAGATCAGTTAGAACGTTTGGCGATATGTTAATGCAAGGCCATGATAGTTTTTTAAAATATACCTAAACCGTCTAAAAAGTTGGAAAGAATGAAGATAGCCCATATCCATTAGCATGTGGGTTTTTATCCCGACCAAGTACGCATTACTACGCAGCGACGCTTTTGCTACAAGAAATATTTCACACTGAAGCCATCAATACCTATTTTATTATGTAGTTAGGCAGTTACATCAAATCTAAAGAACATAGCTTATATTCATCACATCGACGGCTATTTACGTCACCAGCTACGACGTCTTAGCGACCTCTCAAGTAAGAGCACTCGAGCACGGACGATACAAAAAAGAAACAACAAATAAAAAAACTTTTATTTGCTTCGTACGGTAGAAAAACCGCGAAATACTTGAACAAGCAAAATCTTGTCTTTAAGGAAAATATTTTTTATGACATTAGTAATGACGTTTCTAAAATGTTGAATAGCTAATATGAGAAGAGAATTGAGATTTTAGTAAATATTCTTTAGAGGATTACATTTGCATTTAGGTGATTAATTTGATGTGCATGGCACGATATATCTATAGTCAATCTGGCTAAAACTTTGGCAAAAGCTTTTAACACATGAGGAATAGAGAGGAATTTAATTATAAGTGAATAATTCATAATTGAAACATATCTGAAAACAGTGCCTTTAAAAGGATAGATCTCGTATTAAAATCCAAATTTACCATATATTTAATAAAGAATGAACTAAACAATAAGCGCTTTAAAAAAATTGATAGTCATAATAAGCACACACAAACATAATAAGCCCCATGACAACGACCACTTTACCTATTTTACTTCCATTAGCGTGTAGCATACATGAAGTAAAAAATAAACATAACCTTCAATTTGTGTTTTCTCTTGTCTTATCTAGGTAAGGTTAACAGAAAACTATATTATGACAATGAAATTGTCGAAAAGAAGATTGAAATTGGTTTTCATTAAGTTCGTAACATTTATTTCATATTTAAAAATCCTTTCATTCTATAATATACTGGCTTTTGCCTGCGGCTGCACCCGCACGATATAGTTTTTCCTGGATAAAAGTCCCGCTATACATTTTCCCGGAATAAAAAGTAGTCTGAAACCTTCCCAAGGTCTCGAACTATTTTCACACCAAATTTCATCGAAATCAATTTGGTAGTTTTTGAATTTATCGCGTTCAAACTTTGCCACCCTTTTATACCCGCTCAGGGGACGAATTTCGCAAAATCCCGTCTTAGTGAGCACCTACATCCTAAAAGGAATTCCCATGCAAAATTTGAGACTCCTGTACTTATAGTTTCTGTAGATTTCGTGATGAGTGAGTGAGTGAGGCATACTCACGCCTATTATCCCCGAAAGGGTGGCAGAGGCGCAACTAGTGCACCCACTTTTCGCTGTGCGTATTCCGTCCGATGATGTTATAGGGGGCGAGCCTATCGCCATATCGGACACAAATTCTAGACGACGGGCTGATACTGAATAGAAAAATCCAATATCACTTTACCCGACCCGTGGATCGAACCCGAGACCTCAGCATTGCAGTCGTACCATAATACAACTACACCACTGTGGCAATACCTCGTGAATTATAAATTAACTAGCGGCCCCGACAGACGTTGTCCTGCCCGAGTAGAACCCGAGTACAGCGCTACCTACCGGATAGAATTGTAATCTAAACCATTCTGGAATCCTCTTGGAGACACACAAAAAAAATCATTAAAATCGGTCCAGCCGTTTTTCCGCGCAATTTTCTTAATTTTTTCTTTCATAAGAACCTTCTCCTGACAATAATAAACACATCAAAAAAAGAAATAACGAAATCAGTCCAGCCGTTCACGCGTGATGCCGTGACCAAGGAAAATGGGATTCATTTTTATATAATAGATAGATAGATAACTAAATTCAATCCATCGCTAACAAGTGAATGAATTATATTATGATCTTTTTTCAAAAAGTCAACACTAAACTGTGTCTTTGTTTTAAACATCGCCTAGGTGAAGCCGACAACGTCGCTGAATCTCGCATTACCGGCTACATTCTAATGGCTCAGCGGACAGCGAGTACACAAACGGGTACTGCGACTATCAAGTTCTAGGTTAAACCGCCGTGCGAGTTGATGACCTCCGCTGGCACACTCGACTGTACTGACGCGATAATTGTGTTAGTAAATATGTCATTAGAAGGGTTGGTGAATTGACGGTATCACAGGATGGACAAGGAAGTGTACGCAACGGGTACTGAGGTGCTAATCTGTTAGTAAGAGGTTAAACAGTCGATAGTTGACTAATTAAATCATAGGGTAAAGACCAGACCCCAGAAATAGAAGTTCAGTGAACTTCCTTATTAATTACATATCGAGCAAATAAGTCTTACTAACGTCAAGACTTCCTTACCCATGAACACATTTCTAAACTATTCACTGTGGTCTCTAGAATCTCACTGTCCTTACAAACGACAAAGCAAAGGTACAACATAATATTAATGTATCTAAGAAACATTATGATCCTCAAAACAACCGAAAACATATACTACACCTTTATTTTTATGAAATATTTTTATAAGTAAACAATTGACTTTCTTGATCTAACTTCAAACCAAACACTCATTGGCTTAGTGTTGCTTAACAACGCCATCTACTGTAGTAGTTTTAATGTTATGTCGTTAAAGCAGTTAGTTGCTTACAATAAAAAAAAAGTATTATTACTCGCCAATAGATGTCAGTGAGTCATATTTTTCTATTTGTGTTTAAGATTATTATCTACTGAAAACACGGATAAAATGACATTTTGTAAAAATGTGTCCTAGCTAGATCAATTTATCGCCCTCGAAACCTCTTGCATACTAAAGTTCATAAAAATCGTTGGAGCCGTTTCCAAGATTCAAATATATATTTTATTTTATTTTATTTATTAGGAAAAACAAACAGTTATACAATATATAAGTACATAAAACATTATAACTAATGGAAGAATATACATGTATAACCCACAGCGTTCTTCACAGAAATTAACAGAATATCATTATCAGAATATTTATATAATATAATATACAAGAATTGCTCGTTTAACGATAAGATTTGCATACATAACGGTATATTTAACAATACATAATTTCGGTATATTTAACAATACATAATTTATTTAAATGTGTAAAGACTGGTTGGAATTATAAATCTGTTGTGGTATTTGATAGAATTATGCAAAATATACAATCATTTTCCATAATTTAAATGTCAAGAACATCAAAAAGAGCAACATTAGACAAGACATATCCGAGCGATACCTGAGAATTCTCCATGAGAATTTCGAGGGTGTGTGAAGTCTGCCAACCCGCACTACCAGCGTGGTGGACTAAGGCCTTAAACCCTCTCAGTAGTAGAGGAGGCCCGTGCTCAGCAGTGAGCAGTATATTATGCGAGCGATTTCTATGTAGTTGAATTATGCTTGATTTCTGAAGTACTGTTGTGGGAGGTATATCTATTCATTAGCGCTATTGGTTCGATAACCCATGAAACTGAGTTTCTGAACGGCGCACTGCAAGATAAACTGCGCTTAAACTTACTGTAACTTAACTGGCCTTTGTTTCTGTTTGTCTGTTCCATAACTATTTGGCGTGTCATTTTGTGACAAACGACGTCAACTTGGGAGATATTAGGGCTAGCGTGCACGGGTTACTTTTGTCAGGTTGACATAAAAAGTTTAAAAGTTTCTGTCAGTCTCACGTCATGCCTCCAAAGCGAACAGCGCACACAAAGGAAGACAGTGTCAAATTTTTTAAATCGTTTCGTTATTCATCGGTGTGGATTTCGAAGATACGGTCGTTATCTGTGAATTTATGTCGCTCATGAAAAAAAAAGCAAAAGAATACTGGGTACACCCCCTTAGGTTACTCAGTGGAAAGCTCTATAATATGTTTTGTAAACTACTAGGACGTTTAAAAAAGTTTTTATGGTACTTTTTTCATTTATTCATCTTGCAACTTTTTATCATAAAGTACTGGTCTCTTTTCTGCTTCTTCTATAAGGAAATCATTATCAATATCGTCTTTATGCAAGTTCACGTTTTTTGGAGGTGTTTGCGCCATCTTGCACCAACAGCAAAAGCCAAAAGACTGAATCAGGGGTCTCGGACGACAAAATGTGAAATCGGTAGAGTTGCTACGTAAAATCGGTATATTTGGATCAAAAATTTGTCGCCCCTTTTAAAGTACTGCCCCCCGCCGCCCGAAACAGTAACATATTTAACCATGGAATCGTAAAACATAAAAGAAAAAGGGTAAAAAAAATCGGGAGAATCTTCTGGATTTCTAAAAATCGTAGAAAAATCATGTCATTTCGTTATTTCGGTAGGACAGACCCAATATCAGTATAAATACCGAAAAATCGATAGGTTCGAGACCACTGGACTAAATGCAAATGGCAGTAGTGACAGTTTTGTCATCGGTGCGTGCACTGTTGACTTTTTTAAATTCGGCAATGGTGTCATTCATCAGCCAGAGATAAATAATGTATACCATATCATACCATGCCATGCCAGCCCTGTATTACATACTGCCCACTGCTGAGCAGGCGCTTCCTCTATAACTGCGAGGGTTTAGGCTTTAGTCCACCACGCTGGCCTAGTGCGGATTGGCAGACTTCACATACCTTCGAAATTCAGAGAGGTTTCCTATAGTAATTTTTGTTTGTACGGTAATGTTTTTTATGCATTTTTTTTAGTTTTTAAAGGTAAGCCGGTGGGTAGGAACAGTATAACTATGCGGCCGTTAGAACGTTGCTTCTGTATATAAAATAGGGAATATCTAAAAGGGAGAAAGTCGCAAATTATTTGTCTAGTGTGTTCGCGGCCTTTACGGTCAACGTTCCACTTACCCAGCATCTATGAATCTTACAATTCAGTGCTTGTAAATAATGGAAACGGTAAGAACCTATTTCTAAAGCTTCACACAATATTCTCCTTTAAGATGAAGGAAATAGGGTTTATTTTAATGGTTACTTTGAACCTTATGTTAATATCAGTAGGATGTTGACCTCGAGGCCATTGTTCTTCATGTACCATTGCCAGCCTTTCTCAATCTTTTTCCTGATTGCGGAAAATCCTACAATATATAAAATAATTCCTGTGATTTTCTAATTGTCATAAAACAGCCTTGTCGTATAAAATAAAAATAACTTATGTTTGCTACTCGAAAAACGTTTTTAATGAAGAATCTAGTATTAGTTATTTTGGGTACGATTTCGTGAAGCATCGACTCTTTGTTTTCGTATTTATTTTTATTCGTGAACTGTCTTGTGAATCCCTGTACTGTTTGTTAAGTACAAACTTGTGTTTGTTTGTTGATTAGATATGCGTACGTATAGGATATTTATCCTCATCAGAATCTAAGTAATTAATGTTAACCATTCTTAAATTAATAACTAGGTAAATAGTCTTGACTTCGCCCGCGTCTAAATATTTTCCCGCTACAGTCCCAAAAACAGTACAACGCCAGCGCTATCTTAAACAATCAGATTAAAAATATTTATTATATCCCATGGGAGCAAATTACCGGTATAAAAAGTAGCCTATGTGTGTTATCCAGGACATGACCTACCCGTGCGCCAAATTTAATCTAAATCAGTTTAGTTGTTTCTGCGTTTACTTCTTACAATAATTCCAAATATTTTCACAATCTTTCACGTTTATAATATTAGTAAGAAGCAATTTTTTTTAGTAGCCCTACTGCCAGTAGCCTGACGCGAGTCGGCTTTTCTGGCCACACCGGTCTTTAGGGTGAACGCAGAAGACGCTCGCAACCCTTTGAATTAAGTGACCATGCTGAGGGCAACCCACTAACGGGTTACGAACCTCGGCTCAGGACTGCCACTGAGAGAGGATGAGACATCAACGATTAGGGAAAGATTGTTTTTTAGGCCTAATCGTATTAATTCGTTTCATTGTCATCGGCACGCGGGCCGGAACTGCTAGGGGGTCGGGGGGGGGGGGGGGGGCGACGGGGAACGCGGCGAGGACGGAACTGCGGTCTTGTGGAGTGTTGGAGTTTCAAGAACTCGTTCTTACGGCGGATGGCCACAGTGATTTCGTCCTCTGTATCGGTTAATGCGGAACGCGGCCGTCTCCATTTGGCGCGGTCGAATGGAGGGTAAGAAGCAAGATAACATAAGAAGTATGACGGAGGTGGTGTCCCGTAATACATCTGTGCTCAGTATAGGGACAGATGTATAGGGACAGATGTATAGGTACTCGTTACATTACTTTTACTGTTTTTTAACAAAATATTTTTTATTTAGCATTTTATTCTGTTGGTACTGTTTATGGGGGTGGTCACGTAGCTTACGACCTGGCGAGTAGCTTGCTTGTCTCGTCATTCATTTGGGTAAAAAAGTACAATTGTAAATTTATACTAAATTTCCGTATTCGCGTATGTTTATTCACCTTCAATTTTTTACATTCACAATAATTACTTGCGTTCATTGATGTATTAAAAACCCAATACATAAATGCTTGCGTTGCAAAAATTTGAAGGTTACATTAGTACATGAATGCACTTAATTGGTCTCATTTATTTTTTTGCTTCATAATAAACCTCTACAACGAATAGTTAAAATCAAAATCAACAAGACGGGCCAAATACAAATATAACGAAATTTTGCAATGCAACAAGCGTTTTAATTATATTGTATGTGATAATGTTTTCGCAAGCTGCTTTTGGTGCGGGCCCAAGATTATTGCGACAAACCAACTGACCTATGTTATATATTTAAAAAGCATCAGTTAAACTTTTTGCTTATTAAATTCCATAACTTACATGTTCCTAAAACAAAATAACTTCAATATCTTTACATGCCTGCCCTTTAATCCATAGCATTATATTTCGTTGTGATTGCAGCTTCGTCTGACATTTAATATTTTCCGGAAAAAGATGTACCCAGGAGCAGGAGCATTTATTTGGGTAAAATGGAGTCCGTTTTACTTGGATAAAAAGGACAAACAAAAAAAATATGAAGGATGGAATGACTATTATAAATTCCCTACATTCCACAACAAAATTCAAATTTAGAAACACATAACCTTATAAAATCTAATCTTTAGGCAAAGGAAGTACGCGTACAGCCGGCCGGCGCAGTGCTAAGGTTAATTAGCGTTAGTTATGAATCACCTCACGTCCACACTGAGCTATAAATAGAATGGTATAGCAGACCACAGGTGTTGTAGGATTCTCTCCAATTAACCTTTTGATTTAGCGGTGTGACTTGTCCTTCGGTTTGTCACGCGGTGTTATTGTGATTGACCAGGCTGCACTACCAAGCTCTTGTGGTATTATGCATGCGCTAGCTGAATCATTAGAGTCGCGTATATAGAATGTAACTGATAGATCCTATATTCGTTTATGGTCAGACAATAATGTGAGATTTGGACTGTATTTTTCCGAGACTGGAACCTATTATGTAATTGACGTCAAGAAGCAATCTTTCTTCTGCAAACGTAAACATTGTCACTCCGAACTCACAATGGAATGAGATGAAGGCGGCACATATACGTCAGAATCTGCTCACAAAATTTATAAATAGACCTGAACAGATCAGCTGTAATCCGTAGGATCATCAGTGTCAACCCATCGCTGACGTCGCGTCGCTCGCGTTGGTAACACAATGGCAGGTTGAGTCAAATGTCGTCAAACATTGGCGTGTTCGTACACCGTGCCATGTTTGAAGCAATTTGTAATTCGTTTACAATGTTCGAACATTAGATTGACTTTTGAAGGTTGTTTATTTTTTAGGTAGCATTTTGGCACGTATTGTATCCCTTAGAAAGAGTTTACGTCAAACAGGCGATTGGTCATAAAAAACCAAGTCACATTTATTAAGATCTTTTTGCACCAACCCCATATCAGGGGAAAGAGCCGACGAAAATGATGACTTTTTGGAAAAACTAGCGATTCTGCTAATCCACTCATGACAAGTAATCTTAAGTAATGCAAATAAACGTCCCCATACTAAATTCTCAAAAGAGTAGTTGAAAATTCTGAACGTTCTATTATATTTGGTGTTATGTGTATATTGGTGTTAGACCAACCAAGAAAAATACAACAAAAAAAAAAATTTTTGGACGGTCTTCGTTACAAATGAAACTAACCTTGGTGCAGAAGGAGCATCCGCAGCCACTGATGACGGTGACCTTATCCGCCGTGGCATCTTCCAGGCATAGCTTGCAGTTGATCGGCGCTGCGGGCACGAAGCCGCCGCCAGCGCCGTCCAGGGAGTACCTATGCAGGCAAGATAGACTTTAAAGGTGGAATAATAAAGTTTAGTTTCCACATTCTTAGGGCATTCCCTATCCTATTTTCGTGGATAATACAGGTGAAAATACATTCGTGTTGCTTTACTTCATTTTGAAGCGTGTGCTAAATGGTTGAAAATTACTTACAGCAAGTTGGTTAGTACCTTGATGTTCTACCTTCATAGTGACCGTTACCTGCGAATTCACCCACTTACGATCGATTGCAATAAACTATCCAATTTTGTTCTCACTGCTCGATTCTCACGATGGATCCGATCAATAGAAGATTTATGCATGTGATGCATTTCCGATCATTAAAGATGATTCATGTATGGTAGGATGAGAGATTTATTGGGTCTTCGATAGACTTTAATTAAAACAGTAGAACAGATAAATATCAAATGGATGTTAGTTCAAACCGTCCAAGGTATGTATAATCACCTGGATCCGCCCGCGCCGGCGAGCGACAGCAACGAGGAGCATCGGGAGCAGACGGAGGGTGCCCGCAGCCGGTTGTGCGCCCTGATAGGCTCCGGCGCCTTCTCGCGCTCAGTCAGCGCGAGCACCGTGGAACACTTCCTTAGACCTGTGCGACAAATACAATACGTACTTAATAATTGTCTCATAAACTTTGCAATAAAACGGTTTGTAATAAAAAAAAATAATTTAATAATTTAATAAACTCACGCCTATTATCCCCGAAGGGGTAGGCAGAGGCGCAACTAGTGCACCCACGTTTCGCCGTTATTCCGTCCCATGTGATAGGGGGCGAGCCTATCGCCATATCGGGCACAAATTCCAGACTCCGAACTGATACTGAATAGAAAAACTCAATATCACTTTGCCCGACCCGGGGATCGAACCCGAGACCTCAGCTTTGCAGTCGTACTGTAATACAACTACGCCACCGAGGCAGTCGAGGTTTGTAATAAAAAATTGTAGAAAAAATTATGTTCTGCAATAGAAAGGAAGAATTGGTACAATATTATACTACAAGAAAATAAAAAAAGTAATACAATACTTTTTGGGAGTTATACAAATTCTCATGTATACCACTATGCTTCATTATATGTACAAAGTATTTACGTACGTAGCACACTATACATCGACATGTAGATATCATTTAAAATATACAAGCTCTCGATTACATCACATTATTAAGAGTATTTGGTGACGACATAAAAAAAATATTGGAATCAAAATCTATACCAATATTATAAAGCTGAAGAGTTTGTTTGTTTGTTTGAACGCGATAATCTCAGGAACTACTGAACCGATTTTGAAAAGTCTTTCACTAATAGGAAGCTACATAACTCCTGAGTGCTATAGGCTACTTTTTATCCCGGGAAAATATTTTTGTCCCGGAAAACTTTTTCACGCGGGCGGAGCCGCGAGCACTACTAGTCAATTCATAAAGACGAAAATAAACATGGAGAAGATATTGTACCAAAATATATGTCCGTCAATCATTGACCGGCAATTGATAATTCGATAGCAGCGCAGTTTAGATACTATAATTCAATAATTATAGGATTCTTGTCTAGACTGCGTTTGAAGTCATAACGATGGATAGACGGTATCGAAATAATCTTGTTTGCTGTTAGTAATTAGTGTATAATTATCGACTAGTGCAGAACGTACAAACAGTTTATAAAAACTAATGCACGGCATGGTTTATTTCACACTTTTTCATCTCCATTTATCGACCTACTATTTGGGGTGGACGTAACAAACTTTTCCAAGTGTTGCTAACTGCAACACATGCCGTGCCGTTCTTCACGCGGGCGGAGCCGCGAGCACTACTAGTAAAAGTATAACACTAGACTGCACTAGACCTGTAACACATCTTTGAAAACCATGAATACAGCGTGTAACGACACCAAATGCTACAGCTACATCAACGGGTTATTATCAAACAAAAATGCAAACTTCCTAACGAAGCGACGCACGCACTCTCCTTCGGACTCTAGTCACCAGTCCCTACGTCGCTAATTAGTCACCGGCTGAATTAAAAACAGTTGGTAAGCTTTCACCACTTTCTCTCAGTTTTTTTAGTTGCGTCGAAAGTATCGATACATACACCCAAAAATACACCTGTATTTGCACCGATCACGGCGAAAGGCACCGTGCTTTGTACGATAATATTAGCTATTTGAATATAGAAATCTATTTCATACTTCGCCTGCCTCGGTGGCGTAGTTGTATTGCGTACGCGATATGACTACTCTCAAGTCCCGGGTCGGGCAAACTGTTATTGTGATTTTCTACTCAGCATCAGCACAGAGTCCAGAATTTGTGCCCGATATGGCGATAGTCTCGCTCCCATCACATCATGGGATGGAATACACATGGCGAATTGTGGATGCACAGCATGCACCTTTTTTTTAAAGTTATACTTCTTTAGACGCGTTATGAAAAAATTATAAGTGTGCAATTTTAAAATGCGCGCGCATCATGTAACACAAAAAGTCACAGGTTACGCGCGCGCAGCGCACATAAACATTAATTCAGTTCAATACTTTTAACAGACTTCAATAAAGGAGGTTCTTAATATCCTCACTTTATTCTATCAGGAACTTTACCTTAGACTCTAAGGCTCTACCCTATCCTCTAAGGCTTAGAGGATAGGGTAGGACCTTCTAATATGGCGGGTATATTGTACTGCACATCTGCCACCATTATTGTGGGCAGGTATTTAGATACCATCAAGCGAGCTACATGCTCTCAGTCAATGAAGAAAAAAAAATTATCCGCATAATAATAATGTTTAATTTTACAAACCCATAAAGAGCTTTGTGAATGACATCTCTAAAGCCTACGGTATAGACGTGACTCCACATTCCAAAGAAACAAATACCAACCAAGTTAACAGTAAATGCGACAGCAGTATCCAAGGTTCGCACAAAATCGCCATTGGCCAGCAAAGCGTGTATGTTAACTTGTTTTTTCAACACATGTTGATTAGATTAACACCCAACGATCACAACATTGGCTGAGATAACGAACTTCGACGTAGCTGTACAAACGAATTGGTTATTGGACTACAAAAACAGTTGGAACAAATTTGCATTTTTATTTTAAAAAACACGTTTTTGTAGTTAGCAAACATTATAGTGTTGTTTGTGTGCATTTTTTATTGGTTGGAAGAAGCATCAGATAATATTCTAATTTTTTACTACAAAATCACTTCACTAGATCTAGTGTTAATTGCAATGTAGCCCATAATAAGCTAAAGAATTAAATACACTGCGTCCCACGATACTTGTCAGAATCACGGTACCCTACTTACAGTAGTTTTAGTTTCTATGTCATGCGAACGTTAAAAAAACAGCACTTCACACATCCTTTCAACAATGCAGCTAATACGCATAATTTTATAAAATTATACCATAATAAGGGGTAATTAAGATTTAATCGTGTTACATTGTATTAATGTAGATGTTTGCATTGTTTGTGTAAAAATTAAGCAACGTGGAAAAGCTTATGATATGGCACAATTAGTTGAGTATTCTCAAGGATTAGATAAAAAAAATGGGTCAACTTATTGCAGAATACTTTCAAGCACCGATTGATATAAACAATGTCTGCTTAACGTATGTACTGTTATATTGTATATTGCATTCTTTGACCATTCACAAACGTATTTGAAATCGTAAATATATATTAGTGAATAATACAATAAAATGACATAATAAAAACTGAGTACCATATATTACATTCTTGGTAGAAAGATAATATTAGGTTAGTAACCATGCAGTAAGCTGCATTACATAAGCCAAGTAAGAACAAAACCTATCACATTAAAATAACATCACTGAATCCAAGTGATATACAAGTATAACGCTATGTTGCATCTGTCATGTCAATGGGCAAAATTAGCCTTCCTATATAAAACACGACCGATCTCCGAATCACTAATTCACCATCTAATATCAACCCATGGGCCATTTCTAGATTGATAGTTTGAAATAAAACAAGTGAACTAATCACTTTGGCAATCAGCAGCCCGTCCGGTCCGTGAAACCGGCCAAAATTTAACGGTCATGTTGGATTCACGGTGCGTCGGTTTGGCCGGTTGAGTCAACCGATACGGATGCAGGGACGGACTTGTATTCCAAGATCTCAGAGCGATAAGACATAACTTATTTTCTGATAGATGAAAACTTAGGCTCTCAGTAGTGTCTCATGTGCTTTAAATACCTACCAAGTAAGAAAGGTAACTAAAAATAAGAGTAACTTAACATACATTTGGATGGCTGATTTCTATATATATGTTGGAGAATATTACTCCCAAGTACTACCAAGAGTATCAGACACTTTCCATGAACCATCAGACCTTTTATCAGAAGCTTTAAAGCTTCACAAAAAAAACAAATGAACTTTACTTTTTAGACGTCTGAGTTTAAATATGTTATTAAGACAACTATTATAAAGTTATATTTAATCAGTCAGACACATTGTAATGACCAAACAACCCCTAATCACAAAAGTTATTCAACCATGAGTTTGAGCGCGAGAGCACTACAATCTACATGTGCATGCGTTTCCGTATAAAGTATTTAAATCTAGTTTACAGATTTCGATTTAATATGTTTGATTAAATAAGATGAACTTTTGCATATAATAAATAACTATAATTAATAAAGTAAAATAATTTATTAAATATTTTTGGGGAAATTATTTTTCCAAACAATTATGTTCTGTAAAAAAAATATTTTATTTTATTTTAAATGTCACTACGACTGCGCCACCGAGTCAGGCAGTTTTGAGATTGTAAAATATAATATTTAATAAATTAATTTCTTTGTGAATAAAATAAGAAGTGTTCAATTAAAATACATTTTGAGTTTTTTGATTAATAGATTTAATAAAAAAACACACCTTAACAAATTTGAGACTGAAAAATATTTGCGCCTCGATTGAGACGTACGAAAAGGTTTACTGTTAAATTTAATAGTATAAAAAATCCGCATTCGGATAACAAGTTTAATTAAATATACTTTTGGGAAACATGGACAAGAATTCAAGCTACCAAAAACAGCACAACATAGTCTATAATCGCTCTTCGCTATATTAAGTAAGTACTTGTACTTATTTAATTAAAATATTCACAAAATGCGCGCTTACTGCTTACAAAACCATGACACCTTTCGTTCGTCACTGCGCCGCACTCGCGACTGTTGGTGTACTTAATGCGTAACAAACTCGAGGCACTTAGGCATCACTCGCGTTCGGACTGTTTGTATGAAGATATTCTATTATGTGTAGATATATTTATACTGTGACCCAGGCTAGTTAACATAATAAGCTTTTTTTTTTATTTGCCGTTGATGTGTTCCACAAGAAGGCGGATGACCGTTCGTGAGAACTTTCTTAGTATACTCGATTATGAACAAACAAACGAGTCATCTGGTAATGACCAAGGTACACTTGGCCATCCGCACCGCTAGAGAAATACAATCAATGCGTTGCCAAACTTTATCGGGTGTGAGCTAGGAACGGTAAGTAGGAGAGGATTTATTAACGATCCACGCCCTACATTTACAAGTATCAAAATAATTATATACCCGTTTCGAATGGAAGTAACTAAAGGGTTCTTCTCACAATTTTCCTCTTAATCCGAGACTTTACGGTATCTTTGAATAGCAAGCTGTTTACTCAAGCCGCTTCTGTTATTCAGACAAGTTACTGCCGTCGTTCTGCGAACGAAAAACAACCGATCGTGACTAGATTGCAAAAGCGTTGGAACAATAATTAAATAACTGAGCCGTACTGTAATGCTAACGGATTGATATGCTCTCAAAGTACCTTCTCCTTTCAAATATACTTAAAGCATTTCAATGTAGGGTCGGGAAAACAATATTTCAAGCATATTGCAACGATTTGGCTAAGTATTTACGACGCGCGAGCCTGATGTGTACGCCATGGTTTCGCTGATAAGTGATGCCCACTAGGTGATGCAATTCCTGAAAAACCGTGTTGCAAACATCCACAAAAAGTATAGCCTAACATGGGAATCGGTCCCGAGACATTAAAGTCTACGTTTTATTACTACCATTAAACCAACGTTTTGAAAATATTGAAAAACTAACTAGATTTGCTACCGCTTCCATTCACATAAAAGCCTTTTCCTCACAAAAATAAATAAATCAATAAAGCAGACAAAACAATACCCATTACACTTAAAAATAGTAACCGCGTCAACACTCAATATGTATTAATGAATACATTATTCGATAACAACGTAGGTATATGTATGCATCTTGTGAGTACATCGGATTCTAGCCTGACAAGAATGTCGTTATGTATGTGTCTATTGACAGCTGCGCCTTGCGCGCTCGACGGCGACATAACGATTTAACACCATGTATAAATAACACAGGGGCGTATTTAGCATTAGGTTACGGGAGCATGCCCACTCATTGCAGTGTATGAAAAATTACCAACGGCTTTTGGGACAAACATATAGTTTTTTTTAGACAAAAAATATGATTGGGTTAGTATCTTTACATTCATAAAACAATCACTGACTGTAAAAAAATCAACAAGCTGAAAAAGTCTTTTTTTTTCTTATCTATAGTAAAGCTGAAGAGTTTGTTTGGTTAAACGCGCTAATCTCAGATCTCAGGAACTACTGAATAGATTTAGAAAATTCTTTCACTAATAGAAAGCTACACTAGCCCAGGAGGGCTAGTTTTTGTCCTGGGAAAATATTTTTATGCCGGAAAACTATTTCACGCGGGCGGAGCCGCGAACAATAGTAGTATTTAATAAAATTATTTTTGTAAACAGATCAGTGGGTTTAGAATATGGCAAACCAACACGACACAAGTGCGTTTCGTTTTATTGGAATTGGTTAAGAAATTAACACGTGATTGACATTTGACGCATTGGTCTCTCGATCAATCACAAACATCAAAATCAAACGACATAGACTTACGTGGTGCGTTTTTTTCTCACATTCTAAGCCCATAGAGCCTTTAATCAAAACACATTTCTCAAAATTAAAATAATGATTTACGATTACAGGTGGTCATCGATGGAACGTATTATTTTGAATTACGTCTGTCAATTGACGTAACGAGCTAAGAGCCTGCGTCAAAGTCCTCTAGGCCTTTGTGCATCCACCTTGAATTTGTTCGTAAGGCTGCCCACTCGATAAAGAGCAATATTTTCTTGCGTTCATGTTTAATTTATAATTATTACATGAAGGTATAGTATCTCTAATGTTAAAAAAATATTGGACTCATGCCTGCAAGAACTCAAGTAGAGTTTACATATTTTTTATGTGTATTAAGTGAGCGACAGCGATTTTTGCTTGTTGACTTTGTTCATTAACCTCTAGATTTTGCAATGCAAAATAAAAATATTGAAAAAAAAAACCAAATTATTTTAAATTCTGAGAAAATATGTTCTTCAACGCCATTATACAGGGTGAAATTGAAGTCATAAGCATTAAGTAAACCATATATTAACCTACTTAATAGAAAAACTTAGAAGTCATTTTAAATATGAATAGAACCACATTATTTTTAAGGACTGCTTTGTTTCGTGCCACATGAAACAAGTAGAGCGCTTTTAGATATTGATATTTGAAGATTTATTAGGTTTTATTACAGCTTATTATTATAGTTTAGTTAGTTTTTGTTTTTATTTTATCTGCTATATTTTTTTGTAATAATAACTAATCCACTTTAATAGATTTTACGCCACTTCTGGCTTTTCTAAATATTACATTAAGTATAATTATTTTTTTTGTAATTCTAGTCCCATTAAGAAGATTATCATGAGTAATGTTTTAGTTTCAAAGGATGCTCATGAATTCAATTTCACCCGGTAGAGGCTACTAAAATTTGACTCAAACACAAATTTTCCGCAACACTATACATCTACCCACGAAAACTTGTATCCAATTCTATTGTAGAAGCGTGTTTACCTTCGAGCAGCGGCTGCGGTTGAGCCAGCACAGAGTCCCTGGACGCCGCGCGGCGGACCGGTTTGGCCGGCCGCGCGAGTGACTTCAGCCCGCCGCTCAGGATCAGCTCCAGTGCGCGACGGCCGCCGGGCCCGTTCGCGCCTGCTCCCATCTGGTGACAAACAATTACATGTTATTAACATGGGGATTATTTAAATTTGGTCATGGTTTATTATTAGCACTTTCTTCTTTTATACATGTGTGAGTCTACAGGGTGCCTCACCGCAATATCTTTTTCTGCCGCTAAGCAGCATTATGCAAACATTGACGTATTCTAGTTTGAAGAACATTAAATTCAATAGATTGGGTGATTAGCTTGATTTAACATCTGAGGATCTGGATTTAAATAAACTTTAGTGCTATACAGTATTATTATTATTATTAGACAGTACTTTAAAAAATCATAAAACTGGACGCACATTTTGTCTCGACATTCACAAATAAAAAACCCAGACTTAAATCTTAATATAACATAGTCTCTACATAATAAACCAGAAACAAAAATCATCTTAAAAATAGCAATCACTCGAAACCTAACCACAGTAAGTTGGTAATTTACCTCTCCTTGTTGACATCTCACGCAAACATAATTACATACAGATGGGCCATACGGAATAATATCGCGTGTTGGCAAAAAATATGCTTAGTAAGTTACAACAATGTAATGATTGTTTTGAAGGTGGTTTTGTTTACGATTACAAATGTATATTATTAATGGATTGTTAATACTTGTTTTTGTACATTTAATTGAAGTTTGATTGGTAACATCCAAGTTAACTTTGTATAATCGTACTGGATGTATGGCATAATGGCTTCGTTTCGTGTATTGCGGATAATTATTCATTGTGTTTCACTTACAATTTTAAGCTATTGCATAGCTTCTATCGCGGGCCTTGAGCGTGGAGACCGAATCCAGAAATTCCGTAACGAAAAAACCTGTCACCCCTCACTCCGACCGGCACAGCGGAGATATTTTATTTTCAACTCTATCACAACCATGTAGAGTGTAAAATTCCATAAGTAAATTTAATATCGCAGTCTTGTAAGAATACAATATGTAAGAGGATATGAGCTGATTGTTAAACGATAAAAGGTCGAAATTACCGTCTATTTAAAAATTGTTCCAGTCAGTGAAACGTATCAAAATGTCAAATGCGGCGGGATAACGTGATACTAAGTTTGAATTTTTAAAAAGTTTTTATTTTATATCTGTTCAAAGAGGTTTTTATTTAAATATTACGGCTCTGGATCAGCCATTGAGCCCGTCTTTCATATTTTTTTTAGTTTTGCCATCTATCGATGAATAATATTCTATTTCATATCTGTTCAAAGAGGTTATAAATATTAGAATTTATGCAATAGCTTTACCGCGGCAGTCTCCGAGTGCCACACGTCTTTTTTTTTGACTAGCTCTTTTTACCGTCACTTTATTGGTACCTACTTTTAATGCCTACTTTTAAGATCTATTGTATGTTATCATGGGCATATTATTAGAATGTAATCTATACATATAAATAAAATTGGAGTGTCTGTTTGTAATATTGAAATAACCATTTTTTACTACATGTATATGAGTATACATACGGTACATGCACCGAAATAATATTTTTTACAATTTTTGTCTGTCTGTCTTTCTGTCTATCTGTTTGTTCCGGCTAATCTCTGAAATGGCTGGACCGATTTTGACGGGACTTTTATTGGCAGGTAGCTGATGTAATAAGGAGTAACTTAGGCTACGTTTTATCCCGGGAAAATATAAAGCGTGACTTTTATCCCGGAAAAACGCTTTAACGCGGGCGGAGCCGCGAGCAACAGCTAGTCTATACTAATATTATAATTCTGAAGAGTTTGTTTGTTTGAACGCGCTAATCTCAGGAACTACTGAACCGATTTTGAAAATTCTTTCACTAATAGGAAGCTACATAACTCTTGAGTGCTATAGGCTACTTTTTATCCCGGGAAAATATTTTTGTCTCGGCAAAACTTTTTCACGCGGGCGGAGCCGCGAGCACTACTAGTAGATTATATAATACCCAAAGACTGCCAAGGGTCAAATTATTTGCGATGGGTGATAGTCTAAACGCCCGAATTCTTGCCCTCAATGCCTGAGAACACGCAAGACAGCGCGAGCAAATACTATCAAATTCAAACATAACAGGAAATCATTTACATTTATACAGATAGTAAGGTCAATAACCCTTGAAATAATGGCATACAATATTACAAATTCAACATTAAAACATTTGTAACGTTTGTATAAAATAAACAGCAGTAGACACGTTGCAAGGATCAGTGACAATTATGTTAATACACATTTTAACAAACAACGCGGCTGGTTCGATCCAGTGGGATTAGGGACTCCGTTTATAGATTTACACTATATATATTTATATGCCTTTTATCCCCGAAGGGGTAGGCAGAGGCACAACTAGTGATTCCGTCCCAGGATGTGATAGTGGGCGAGCCTATCGCCATATCGGGCACTAATTCCAGAGTCCGGGCTGATACAGAGTAGAAAAACCCAATATCACTTTGCCCGACCCAGGGATCGAACACAAGACCTTTACATTGCAGTCGTGCCGTAATACAACTACGCCACCAAGTCACATAAATAACCTTTATTGAATTATGTTTAAGATATTAAAAAACTAACCATGAACCGAGCTTATACACTAAGTAAAGCTGGAATTGATTACAGATTAATTCGGTTGCCGATATCTCATTCTAAAGACTCTCCTAATAAGTTGCAAAAATAATTGCGAAATTATGTGCAAAAGCAAGCCATTTTATGCCGACAAATGTTTGTGAACATTCCAAGACATCTGAGGAAAACTAATTCATAATATCTTTAGTTAATTAAAAAGGCAGCGGACAATACATACTGGATATAGCAGGATGATCAGAACGATTGCGAGAGAAAGATATGTTGCGACACCAAATATATTGAAACCATGGCAATGACGACGTGTGCGATATAATACATTATCTACATGAATATATCAGAAATACTTAATATATGATTGCTTAAGTGAAATTTAAATTATTTATTAGCCGTGCCATATTAATAGTATATGATAAGAATTGGACAGTCATTCTCAAAACAGAATTCCAACTAACGTGTTTAGCATAACATTGCCAAGTCGTTTCATATTATGGCAATAATGTGTGAACAAATTTACGTGTTACATTTTTAATCATGACTAACGAGACACACACACACACAATCACGCCTTTTATACCCGAAGGGGTATGCAGAGGCGCAACTAGTGCACCGACTTTTCGCCGGGGGCGAGCCTATCGCCATATCGGGCACAAATTCCAGACTCCGAGCTGATACTGGCTAGAAAAACTCAATATCACTTTGCCCGTCCCGGGGATCGAACCCGAGACCTCAGCATTGCAGTCGTACCATAATACAACTACACCACCGAGGCGGTCTGATGAGACGTATATGCATTACACTTAATAACTCTGGCTATAATTTCCTTCATATTAACAAAGCTTGCAAATGACTGCTTAGCAATTAGACAAAACAGTGATATAGCGGTCTACTACTATTCATTGTACCATATAATGTGTTAAAATCTTCACCAAACAATCTTGACCTTAGTAACTGTTGTGTTAAATTTTGAGTTTGAGTGAGGTCACTTCTAACTTCCTGCTTCGTAGGTGTCATTATTAGTAAGGTGCGAAGGTTCGTTTGTAGGTGTAAATAGTAAAGATAACTGCTAACAGTTAGCTACACTTTTGAATAGGTAAATAAATGTTTAGAATATGGATCATGCATTGAAATGGTCCTTGATAAAGAACTTGTACTAATAGGTTTCTTATATAGAAGTCAGTAAGGTTGATACTGCTTTGTTGATTCTGACACCAATAAACAGTATTCAAGATAATGTGTTAAATAATGTATAATTGAACTTACAATAAATAATCACAAAGTTTTAATAGTGATATTTATCTTAAAAGAGGTAATTGCAATGACGCCCTGCACGTGAAGAGTGTTACTTTGAAGACTGGTTAGACAAAATGTGAAGTCAAGATTATGTGACTATCATAATCATAAGCCATATGAAGCCCACTGCGGAACTAAATATTCCTAGACGGGCCTATCAAAAGCGGCCTGCGTCCAGTGTGTTCCTGCGACCTTGCAAATGACAAAATTACTTTTTTTTCGCGAAAAAACGCACTATCGCTACGACCACTAGGGGGTGAGAGGAATGGTTATGTTGGTTTCGCGCAGTCTTACAGCCCAATTTCGACACTCGGAAGTACCTATAGCATCATCCGAGCGAGCATTGGACCGAGTTCCTAACCCTATGTACACCCTACACCGGCATACCAACCAAAACCCGCGGTGGCCTTCTTCGGCGCATACGGGACGGCCCCGTGGTATCTTGTTGCACTAAGATTGTGATTGCACCCATTGTGTGAATTTTTACATTATTTTATACACATGCACATTTTTAACAAATCGTTTCTATATTTAATACATAACTCCCACATACACCATTACTTTACTAATCTATTCCGAAGACATTCAACAACAAAAAAAAAACGCATAATCCTATTACGTTGGCACAAAGCCTAAACATTAATAAGGTTCAGGAAGCAATATCATTATATAAATACATCTCTGCTTAACCCAAGGCCGATGACATACGTTTACGTAATACTAACATTTTTCTAGTAAAACTTACGTTTGGGTGTATGCCAAAACTATTGCTATTCCGAAAACGCGTTGTATTTTACTGTCGACATTTTTTATGGGTATCGGTGTATGTATAACAACGGTTATTGAGAAAATTAGGCCGTTTTTATGTGTTTTAAGGGAGGAGGCTAAATAATCTAATGATAGACTATCCTGCCCTCACAATTGCCACTATAACGCATGTAAGCCTGGATCAGTAATGGCACTTATATTATGACACTGAACGACGAAGCTCGGCGGGAACAATAATCCGGCTTTAACCCGCTACGAAATTAATTCAATAGAAAGACAGGGAAGAGTTGGATCTGATGGTAGGCACCTGCCCAAGACATCTACCTACCTAGGTAGGTTTCTGAAGTGATTATTACGGCTCCTTTATTTACATACATACATATACATATACACTCACGCCTTTTATCCCCGAAGGGGTAGGCAGAGGCGCAACTAGTGCACTCACTTTTCGCCATTACTTCGTCCCATGATGTGATAGGGGGCGAGCCTATCGCCATATCGGGCACAAATTCCAGACTCCGAGCTGATACTGAATAGAAAAACTCAATATCATTTTGCCCGACCCGGGATCGAACCCAAGACCTCAGCTTTGCAGTCGTACCATAATACAACTACGCCACCGAGGCAGTCACTCCTTTATTTAAAGGGCAAGCGTAATCAGATATAGAAAGAAAGGCCCTGGGTTTGATTCCGATGCGACCGGCAAATTATGCATAATTTGTGATCTGCAGATCACAATATATTTAAGTGGAACAATGAAGAAAATTAAAAATGGTGACTGTGTCCCGCTGTTTGATAGAAACTTTGGAAGCAAACTCTATACGATCTTGGTCCAAATTTCGCATCATATACATCCTTACAGAAGTCCGACACCGGTATTCTCTCAGCAGAAATGTATCAGTACCATCAACGTTTTTTTTTATTGCATTAAATGACGAGACGAGCACGCCGTTCACCTGATGGTAAGCGATATGTTTACCCATAAACAGTAGTAACACCATCCAGCACCTCGAGCTACAAAGTATACTGTATGGCATTCCACTCCGCTCGTCATCCTGAGACATAAGATGTTAAGTCTCATTAGGTCCTGTAGTTACACTGGCTACAATGACCTTCAAACCGAAAGACAACAGTGCATGTACACTGCTACTTGGCGGTAGAATATAGACATTGCGGTGGTACCCACCCAGACGGACTCTTACATAGGAGAGACCTACCACTATGCGAAAACAATTTCACAAACATTAATTTACATCGAGAAGCCCAGTAGATACGGTTGAGATTACAAAACCTTCGTCTAGGGAACGCCGCGTTGCGTAACTACCAACGCAATTACACTTGAGCAGCTTTAATTACGCGGTCAGGTGCCAAAAATGGCTCACTGTTCTCCGCTACTGGCGTGGAATATTAAATTCTATTAAAGTTGTTTCCATTCGGATTGCTTAACCTATCAATATTCGCAACGTGTTCACGGAGGAACAAACGTCACTTGCCAATTAAACGAAAGTGGGTTTTACGCGCCTACTTATAGGATTCTAATAAGAAATTTCAAATAACAGCTGTCAAACTGACAGATTTTTTTTTATAATTTTCCCTTATAGGGAAGGCAAAGGGTTCAAGCTCATACAGCCTCGTCTTAAGTGGTATTTTTGGTTGTTTTTTTTCCTATGTACTATGTCGTAGTAAAGCAGTGGCTACCTTACCAAGACTTTATCAAGGAGTTTTGGCGGCAACAAAAAAACACTTCATTGGCACAGTTATTTCAATTCACTTCAGTTGAGCCCTTTAATAGAACTATATTGGATAATATACCACCATAATTATGCAATATAACACTAAGTATCACCAAAATAATGAATTAAAACAAGAGCACTTCATGACACTTCCACGTTCCAGCCAAAAGTCCTCAAACTGACAGAATATTGATGGGTAGGAATAGTAATATGTATTTTTTATTATTTTGTTGTCTTTCTTGAGCAGCACAGGCCTTTAGGCTTAAAGGTCGTATTCGTGCGCTCGTTTGATATGCAATCTTATTTGTTTTAGTTTGTCAAATAACAAATATATCCCACCAAATCGTAAATCCTCCCCTGTCCTCTGAAGGAAGCGATACGGCCAAACAAAATACTATACTGGTTTAACAACCACTGATTGCTAGAGACTTTTCTATAAGCAACACCATGACCAGATTATATTAACTTGGGTGTCAATAATATCGACACTGCCCCAAACACCCAAAGCCATATTTTCCGCAAACCTTCCTCATTGACTGCCTCGGTGGCGTAGTTGTATTACAGTACGACTGCAAAGCTGAGGTCTCGGGTTCGATCCCCGGGTCGGGCAAAGTGATATTGAGTTTTTCTATTCAGTATCAGCTCGGAGTCTGGAATTTGTGCCCGATATGGCGATAGGCTCGCCCCCTATCACATCATGGGACGGAATAAGGGCGAAAAGTGGGTGCACTAGTTGCGCCTCTGCCTACCCCTTCGGGGATAACAGGCGTGAGTGTATATGTATGTATGTATATGTACCTTCCTCATTCCCCAAAAGATGTAAATAACGTTACGTCCTAAGAAATCGTTCACATTTCGCACGATTTCCGTAAACTCCTCTGCCAAATTGTCTTGTTTTGTCTCCCAAACGTATATAATTTGATTTGAATTAACGAATAGAAAGACATTGGACGATGTCCAGCAACTACTCATCACGAGACGCGTCAAGCCATCCAGTTTTATAGTTATCACTATTCGGTGTAAACAAGAGAATAGATACGAGAAATTTTCCGGATTTTTCGTGAATGAAACTGTTATTTCACTTTTCACTAGTATTTACTTTAGATTTTATATTCTCGCACGTAACAGACGCAAATATTGAAAGGAATTGACGTAAGTCTGCGTATCGGTTTTAATCGTTTTCGAGAGGTAATTGAGCTAATGAAAACTATTTTATGTTCACGTTGTGAATTACAATACCTAGAACACCACATTTTAAAGCCAACAATTTACCAAAAGTCCTCGTGGTCTCTACCGTCCAGTATAAAATGAACTACGTATTTCATATACATTGAACTTTTTTCACGAATAACTAAGTGTGGATAAATAAATCCAACAGAAGCATTCACGCGCGACAATCTCTCGAGAGAAGACATCGGCTTATCGCTAAGCCAGCGGATACAAAGCGCGGGTCACGCTTCAATCGAGTAAGGCTTCAACAATCGAATCTAATATCACGAGGTTGTACACAAATAGACTGTTATCGAAGTATCGATCGAGGGTAGAATAATAAACACCCGACTGCGAAAATCTTACGGAAAATGTATTTGAAATCGTAAAATAAAATAATTAAAGTCATGTCCAGGGTAAATTTGTTGCATTCAGCTTACAGATGCGAACTTTTTGTATGTAACACGAAAAGGGAGTTTACTGTACCTGATGATTATAAGGAAAAAAATATTGACGAGCATGGGGTTTTGTATTCCTTAATGATCAGCGCACTTATGCCGCCTTGTGACATATTACTTTTTCACATTCTTAAAGGAGGCATTATATACCAAACTTATATAAGAACATTTAATAAATTATGAGATTCTAAAGGAGTGTCCTTTAGAATCTCATCTCTTAATTTATTAATATATTTTTCAATTATGTCTAATCCGCGGTACATGGAAACCATATCGATCGGTGTAATCCATTACTGACTATGCAAATGCGATGAAAATAAAAAGCCATCGTAGACTTTTTAATTAAAGTTAAAACGTGTTTGTAAAAGTGTGGCCGTTGGCGTTCCGTCGACGTCAAAGCGGTTTTTTTTATACGGGAAAACAACGTTTTAAGGAAAAATACTGGTGATTAATTGACACTTGATTTCTTATTTTGTGTTCTTCACTTAACTGGTTTATATACCACGTTGGAGGAAGAATAAAAATAATGTAAACAAATATTACCTACTTTTCAAATAATTCCTTTTGTCAAGACCTGTCAGATACGACTTAAGCTGTGATTCCGCAGAACGTGGCAGACGGCAGACTGCATGTGCCGTGACGGCAGACGGCATTACTGTGTTCTATTAAATTGTATGAGACCGATTCCGCACACGACGGCAAATGACGCCCGGTAGGACCTCACCTGCCATTTTGGGTATTTATCCTCGGTAAGAGTTATCTCCAGTAAGTGGCAATAGGATCGCTGCCCTTTTTACAAGACCCAAACAAAGAAAATATATTAAATGTATCGGATACATCAAACACTGCTGCAGGCTCCTGAAAAAGGTATATGCCATGGATGCAATTTTATGTCTGTGCGATTTAAAATGACCAATACCACTCAATATTAGCTAGTAAACAGTCCTATTCAAGTAAAGAAAAATTACTCAACGACCTAACAATTCCTTGAATACCCCGGTCAACTATATAAAATAAACCACAATACAACATTAATGCCTGCCACATCATTTGTTTTAAAACCTCAATCATCGATGTCGGCTTACATTAATTATCGTAATAAATAAACATTTATAATGTGCATGTACACTCATGTGTTATAAAAAAATTATTATTCATTGATCTAATGGCAGTAAACAAAAGCTGTATCGTGCGGTTTTGAGTTCGATTCACCTGTTAGGCAATCAAAGTGTGAGATGGTATCAATTTGAATACAAACTTGTTTTATGATTATCATCAGCTGCCACAGGACGTCCACTGCTGAACATAGGCCTCCCCTAAAGATTTCTAGACGAAGCTGTCAAAAGCAGCCTGCAAACTTGTTTAGGGTTTGCATAAATTGGCGACAGGTACATTTGTCTCCCATCGATCGGTTGGATCGATCCCATTTGATCGGTTAAATGAACCTTAATGTAAGCTCGGCGAAATGTAGGTACAGCTCCACGAGGAAAATAGAAAACCTGGCCATGTTGTGTTGAAAAATAGAACTAATTTCTTGTACCCGCCACGCTTTAAGTAATACTTTAAAACAAAAAGCAAAAGTGGCGCCCACAAACCAGTTTTTTCATTTTCCTTGTCGAGTTTTGGCGGGAACTTGGAAGCGTCATGAGGTGCTCTTGTTTTAATTCATTATTTTGGTGACATTTAGTGTTGTTATATTGCATAATTATGGTGGTATATTATCCAACATATTATATTAAAGGGCTAAAATGAAGTAAATTGAAATAATTGTGCTAATCAAATGTATTTTTTGTTGCCGCCAAAACTTTTCGATAAAGTCTTGGCAAGGTAGCCACTGCTTTACTTCGATATAGTAGTTAGTACTGAATATAAAAAAAGAAACAATACAACTGCAACTTATATACGTATTTTAAAAAATGTCTAACTAAAAACTTTGACACTGGAACATGCGCAAGCCGCGCCTTACCAAAGAGAAAAATAGATCCTACTTAGGGTGTATACCCTGACTAGGATTTTATTTTCTGAATGACTAGTGTATACTAGTTACGCTCTGCCCAACTCTTCTCGAGAATAATTTTGTACGCATATGAATCAATTTGTTTAGGAAATAGTTGATAATATAACAAATTAAATGCAATCGCAAATATATCGTCAAAATGTTGTCACGACATCAAATGAAATGTACCGCTGCAGCCCTCGGGCGGACGGACGGAAAACACGACCCATTTCCAACACGGCGCGAGTGATAACAGTTGTTATTGAATCGCAAGTTCTGAGACATTTTATTAGCATAATATTATGACTGGGGAATTTGTGTTAGATAAAAACGAGAACCTGTACTCATGTAGTCCACCGGCAAGTACTTATAGTTCAATACAAATTTATATATAAGCATGCTATAAGTGCTCGCTAGTGCCTCATTTGTCAAGTAATTTATTATCTCTTTTTTTTAATATGACAGTCCATTTGTTATAGACCTGACTACATCGTGACCAGCAATGTTTCAGTAAATTGCATAATTGCACTCAATCTACAAGTGGGTGTCTGAAATCAAATTTGCATACAAACGCATGGCGCGTTTGTAATGTCGAGGACTGTTGCTAATTTGGCGCATGACAGTTGTTGCGTTAGTTTACATAATGCCCCCCTTATTCTCTATCGCACACGTTATTTTCACCGCTCGTAACAAGCGTGTAACGTAACTCAACGCGTTGATCACTATGGGAATTGGCATACAGAATACCATTTTACCCCAATTACACAAAAAGTGACGCGGCCTCGTTACGAGTTAACATGGTCATAGAGAATAAGGGGGGGTAGGTGTTGCTAGCGTGTACAAGATTATTTCCACAACAAAAGTTCCACGATAGACTTTTTGGGGTTAAAGGTAGCTGTGTCAATCCAAGACGGAGTCTGTGTGTTAAGCATCCAAATTCATTAAGCTGTTCTTGCGTTTAGTCCTTGTTAGCATTCAAACCTCTTCACAAACTTTCGCCTTAATGTTAGAGCGATTAGAGATGTATTTTTAAATAAGTCACCAGAAAGGTCAACTTAAAATGGTCGTGTAATTAAACAACGGAACTTGTACAGCCACAAATATTGTCAATCAGTTTTAATTCTTAACAAATCGTATGATTATATTTATTTATTTTATTTATTTAACTTTATATACAAAAATGTACATAGGCGGACTTAATGCCTTAGGCATTATCTACCAGTCTACCTTTGGGTGATGTGGAGATGAAATGAAGCAGGTGTATATAAAAAAAATTTAAAATAAATGAAAATGATATAAATATATATTATAAGAGGTAACAAAAAATTTTTAGTAAATGTGACTGAGTATTCAATGATACATAAAATATTCTGTTATGTAAATTATATACAAACAGATGTAACCTAATATAATAATACAATAATGCTATAATATATATGCAATAATATTATGTATATAAATACATACACATACATGCTACATATATATATATATATACATATTTATGCTTTACAAGAGAAATAAGTGAGAGAAGAAAGAAAATGCTAGTGTGGAGTTTCTGATACCTTTTGAAGCAACAGCTCGCGAACTTTCATTTTAAACGAGCAACGGTTCGTAGCCTTCCTAATGTCAGGAGGGAGCGAATTCCATAACAGGATAGATTGAACCGGGAAAGAAGAATGGATAAAATCAGAGCGGTGTGGGGGACAAAGAAGAAGAAGATTATTTGAAGAGCGTAAGTTTTTATCGTGGTCCGAACCTAAAAATTGGAAGAAGGGAGTTAGATAAGATGGTGGGGTGGGAGAATGAAGTAAACCAAACAGGGTAGTAAGTGCACGCAAATTACGACGTTCACGTATGGGTAGCCACTTAAGTTGGGAACGATAGGCAGAGACATGGTCGTACTTACGAAGATTAAAAACAAATCGAATGCAGTTATTTAGAAGACGGTCAAGTTTGTTGAGGAGGTCTGCATTCAGGTCAAAATAGCACACGTCACCATAGTCGATTACCGGGAACACTAAGGTTTGCACGAGCAACTTCTTGGTCTTAGGTGAAAGGAAGTTCTTTAAGCGATAGAGAGCGCGAAGCGTATTCGTGACCTTTCGAGAAACATTAGTTACTTGCTCTCGCCAGCTGAGAGTAGTGTCAATATGAAGTCCGAGATCTTTGACTGTGGAGCTCACGGCGATGATTGAGCCATTAAAAACAACAGGTGGAAGTGGTAAATTGAGAACTCTGTTCATCAAACGTGGGCTGCCCACAAAAATCGCCTGGCATTTAGACGGATTTACAGCTAGGCCAAAATTGTGAGACCAAGTATGTATGCTTTCTAAGTCACTATTGACTTTCGCGATTGCCATACACATACTCTCAACACTGGCTTGAGCATATATTTGTAAGTCATCGGCGTACAAATGATACGCACATTGAAGATTTTTTGAAATGAGATTAATGAAAACAGAGAATAGTAGGGGAGAAAGTATACCGCCTTGAGGGACACCAGAATCAATGTCGCGCCAATTCGACGCGATTATAATTATTTGATAAACAGATAAGTTATCACAACAAACGTGTATTTATTGGTAATAACGGAGGGACACGCGGCATTGACTGATTAAATTTATCAAATAAACACAATATGGAGTCACGTGTCATGGACTCATGAGCCGATATCGTGACGTCGCATTGTTTACGTCACGGCTGCATAAAAAAAACTTACAAATTCTGTGTGTATTGTGGTTAATTATCTCTTGCATTAACGGTATGATTGGTGAAGCACATTTTATATCACCATATTATAACCTTTTCACAGCTTTGATCTATCTAACACATTTCTTCCCAGTCCTGAGATGGTTCAGTCGATTTCCGACTCATTAAATTTTTTTACCTGCTGAGATCCGATTAGGGTTCCACCGCCACCATATTTTCTAAAATTGTCTTTACTTTTACATTAGGAGTAAGAAATACTGTGTAAATACTAAATACATACATAGCAAATGTTACACGTTCCGCAAATTTTATTAACTCCTCTCCTTTGAGCATAAAAAACATTGTTTACATAGTCAACGAGTTCCCTACTCCATATCGCAATTTGCAATCACCTCTACTTTTAAATTGGTCGTGATACCAACTTCAAACTGAGTCTACACAAGATTCCTGCTTATATTTATTTTACCACTACCCCCATAATTCTTTGACGTAAAACTAATACTCGTTTCATGGTACAAATAGTTACGTCATCGTCACACAATCAATCAACATTATCGAAGGTTAGACGTTAGTGCGTCCTTGTGACGAGCTAGCTACAAGGCCTCCGGGGCGGGACCTTGATGGCTTGCCAGATATATTTACACTTTTTGTTATAGATTTCAGCAAATTATAGGCAGATCAAACGATCACGTGGGTCAACTTATAATGGTCCGCTGCTGGATTTTTGAGTAGAAATATTATGCTCTTTACTTAAAAGTTACAAAGTACTACCTATTTGGGGACATTAAAAGCTAATAAACTGATTCTATGAGAGTATTCAAAGGGACGAATACTTAAATATCACAGTTTTGACCAACGTCACACGTCTAGACATTGGAGAAGAATTACACATACACATATACACACACAGCCTTTTATACCCGAAGGGGTATGCAGAGGCGCATCTAGTGCATCCCCTTTCGCCGTGCGTATTCCGTCCCGTGATGTGATAGGGGGCGAGCCTGTCGCCATATCGGGAACAAATTCCAAACTCCAGGCCGATACTGAATAGAAAAACTCAACACCACTGTCTGACCCTCGGAGCGAACAAGAGACCTCAGCATTGCAGTCGTACCTACCGTAATACAACTACGCCACCAAGGGAGTCAGGAGAAGAATTATTACTAGAACACAGTGCGATGCATTGGAATCCAGCAGCTATTCAATACAACTAATACCGAAAATATTTATTATTAAACGAAATACCACCCCCGATCTATAATAATAGAACGCAATATTGAGTAATCGATAACGTCGAGTCACATGACTAAATAAAACATTAACCATAAAACGAAACACCCATAACATAAATCAATTCATAAAGACGAAAATAAACATGGAGAAGATATTGTACCAAAATATATGTCCGTCAATCATTGACCGTCAATAGATAATTCGATAGCAGCGCAGTTTAGATACTATAATTCAATAATTATAGGATTCTTGTCTAGACTGCGTTTGAAGTCGGTATAACGATGGATAGACGGTATCGAAATAATCTTGTTTGCTGTTAGTAATTAGTGTATAATTATCGACTAGTGCAGAACGTACAAACAGTTTATAAAAACTAATGCACGGCATGGTTTATTTCATACTTTTTCATCTCCATTTATCGAACTACTATTTGGGGTGGACGTAACAAACTTTGAAGGCAAAAATAAAATGAAGACAATGATGTCCCTTTCAACAAATCTTTTGTTCAAACCAGTCAATTACAAATACAACATATATAATAATTTATTGAAATTGTAATATAATTGTATTTATATAACTGCCTGCGTGGCGTAGTTTTATTACGATATCACTGCAGTGCAGACGTCTCCGGTTCGATATTCGGGTCAGGTAATGTGACATTGAGTTTTTCTAGTCAGTATCAGCCCGGAGTCTAGAATTTGTGCTCAATATGGCGATAGGCCTGCACTCTAACACATTAAGGGTAGGAATACGCACGACAAAAAGTGGGTGCACTAGCTGGGCCTTTGCCAACCCCTTCGGGGATAAAAGGTGTGAGTGTGTGTGTATATTGAAACATTTTATTCACTCGTTCACTGAATATGGTCACAGTGACTCCGTTGCGCTCTGTCTAGTACGTAAGAACAATATCTGAAGAGTTGTTGTCATTACTATGATTAGGGCAATACACGTTATTCATAGACATTAAGTACAGTTTAAACTAGAAAATGAGTCACGTTTTATAGCATTGAATGACGAGACGAGCATGCCGTTCGTCTGATGGTAAGCTATACGACCATCCATAACAAATAGCAACACCATCCAGCACCGTGAGTTACAAAGCGCTGTGTGCCATTCTACTGCGCCTGCCATCCTGAGAGATAAGATGTTAAGTCTCATTATGTCCAGTAGTTACACTGGCTACAGTGTCCTTCAAACCGAAACACAACAGTGCATGCACACTGCTGCTAGGCGATAGAAATAGACAATACGGTCGTACCCACCCAGACGGACTTTTACATATGAGAGACCCACCAGTAAAATGTGGCTATTAATAGATAAATTACAATGGATGTAACGACGTTACGTTTTTAATAATAGTCCGTCCACTCATAACTGTTTTCGAAACAAAGTTTTAATATTGTATACAGAACTTTAAAGAACATCGCGTGACAAAGTATATTTAAACACTTATTGAAATTACAGTGGTTTATTTTCGATTTACAGTTAACAAAATTATATTCTTTTTCTTCCTTTGTAACAATATATAATTGTTCTTAGTAATGTTATAACTCACTGTTTCGCCACTTTATTCGCATAATTTAGAGGTCGAAAAGGCAAAACACTAATAAAAATGTTAATCGGTAAGGCGATGAGCTGTGATAGCCTAGTTGGGAGTGGAACGGACTGTCGAGACGAACGTCCGCAGGTTCAAAACCCAAGGGCACACACCTTTGACTTTAAAAAAAAATGTGCGTATTCTTTGTGAATTATCGCTCGCTTTAACGGTGAAGGAAAACATAGTGAGGAAACCTGTATACCTGAAAAGTTCTCTGAATTTCGAAGGTATGTGAAGTCTGCCAACCCGCACTAGGCCAGCGTATTGGACTAAGGCCTTAACCCCCTCAGTTGTAGAGGAGGTCCGTGCTCAGCAGTGGACAGTATTACAGGGCTGGTATGGTATGGTAATCAGTAAGTCCCTAAATTAAATTAAAATTAGTTTATTATTAAAATCTTTATATTGCAAAACTAATTAATATCTAAATCTAAGAAATATAGGTATTATAAATAAATACTGTACTTTAATTAAATGTAATCAAATGGTCGCGTTGATAGATTTAAAACGTTCGTCAATTATAATATTTAGACGAAATTGGTCTCCATATTATATTTATTAATTTTATCGTAGACTTGACAGTTACTATAATTATAAATTGTAATCTGGCCGCCATTATATTTCATTTAGTGATTTTGATTTAAGCTTAAATTATCATTTTAATAATGATACTATATTACACGCTTTCTACAATTATCTACTGATTCAATAACATGTCGATTTTTTCTTGCTGTACCTTAAAAGTAGTTATTATTTTAATTTTTATGCATTATAAAAACTCCGTGTGGAATCATTAGCTATAAAGCACTCAGATCCTATGTCTTTCTGTGCCATCTGGTTCAATGATATCATTTATAACTATAGTAGCGGCCCGCCACGATGGCCGTTTTGAAACATTACAAAAGTGACGTGAAATCTAACTTTTTAAAATTTTGAAAAACAAACCCTTACTTGTGTCATAAAATTATACATTCCACAATTTGACTGCACGTCACTATTGACAATAGTGTATAGCAATTAGCTCCTTTAACGTAGTTACGAATTAATACGTACGTACGTTTACTGGTGGTAGGTCTCTCATATGCAGGTCCGTTTGGGTGGGTACCACTGCGATGTCTATTTCTACCGCCAAGCAGCAAGCAGTGTGCATGCACTATTGTATTTCGGTTTGAAAGACATTGTAGCCAGTGTAACTACTGGACATAATGAGACTTAACATCCTTATGTCTTAGGATGACGAGCGCAGTGGAATGCCACACAGTACTTTATAACTCAAGATGCCGGATCGTGTTGCTACTGTTTATGGGTGGTCGTATCGCTTACCATCAGGCGAACGGTATGCTCGTCTCGTCATTCAGAGCATTGAGAACAAAAAAAAACGTAGCTTGATGTGCAGACAAACGTTAAAACGGCCATCATAGCGTGCCAGTACTATAGTACATAAATACCTGTATATTATCTGCAAATACTTGATAATAAAAAGAAAAACAAACCCATTAATTCTATATCGGGCATGTTAATGGATATTCTATCCTCTTTCCTCTTAAGATATACGCGTAGTAAGAAAGAAATGGCAAATCTAGGTATCCACATTAAAACAGTACTTGGATGGGATTGAAAGATCAAAACGAGCGGAGAACCGGTTGAGGTTAATAACAAAAAACTCGCCTAGAAAGAGAATGTTTACAACTCGTCGAATGCTGTGCACAAGTTTATTAGAATTTAAAAGCATTTACAAAAAGATTATACTTAAAACGTTGAGTACTAGACACGCTGTGCAAATTTTTTGGTTAAAAACAAGGTAGCCTCCACACCACAGTCACTAAAATTACGGCCTGACTTGGACAGTAAATCCCGCTGCACTTCTAGTGGTAACCAGTTACTGTTATAGCAGATTTCTATTTATACAGTGGTTTCTATTTAGTCGAGTACCATCTCAATCCACACTAGGAATTAAGCCTTAAAAAAATTATATCAGCCCCCTATTACATACTGCTGAGCACGTGAGTTGGCAGTGTCCACATACCTTTTATATTCTTATGGAGAATTTCTCTGATGTGCGGGTTTACTGACGATGTTTTGGTTCATCGTTCAAGCAAGCAAATACACTCATAACTTTTTTAAAAGTCGGAGGTCCATGCCCTTCGTTTTGATACTGCGGAACTTCGTCTCGACAGCTCGTTCAATTACCAACAATGCTCGATAGCCTAAGTGACGATCCACTTTCTACTAGCTGAATTACGTCTAATTTTTTCTTGACGTATGCAGGCGCGCGCATTTATGGCCCGGGCAAATTTCGTTGAATTCTTGAGCATAGTTGCGGATTTACTCAGAATAATTCATCCTGAAATGCTGTTGGAAGTATTGTGTTTATTCCTTGTGCAACTGAATGATTCAACGATGAGATGAATTCGCTCGTCTGCCGTCTCACAATATCTTCTTATTACATTGACTGTTTTTTAAAATACAATAGAACAATAGGCATTTGCACATTATTTACCGGAGGAAATATTTATAAAAACAAAACTCCGTTGCCAGGCTTGGGAATCGATCCCAGCACGACTCTGTCCAAAACCCATTATCTGCTATTGAAATTAAATCAAATGGATCATAACTTGTAATTAAAAATAAGTTGGGTTACTAGACCTCAGCGATATAATTCAATCACATAAACCTCATAGTATTGTACCATTTGATTCACATACATTGCACTTTGGCGCATGTTTTACCCATATTAGTATATAACTAACTGCTTTAAAGTTGATTTATTATTTGTAACGGCTTGTTTGACATAAAAACTACAATTTATGTCAACTAAGGCCGGTAGCAATAAACATTTTAGATTTTCTATTCTTAGTTTTAATGCAGTGCTTGCAGAGAACTGATGCAAAAATGAGGACACGATATAGTTTATGACCGCGTACGATTGTTACATCTTTTGAAAACAATTTAAATGGCAGAGGGTTGAAATTTAATATTCCTTTATTTAGCACTAGCTTTTGCCCGCGGCTCCGCCCGCGTGAATGAGTTTTTCCGGGATAAAAGTCCCGTATTATAGTTTCCCGGGATAAAAAGTAGCCTATGTGTTAATCCAGTTAATCTACCCGTGTGCCAAATTTCATCGAAATCTGTTCAGTAGTTTTTGCGTGAAAAAGTAACAAACATCTATACATTCTTACAAACTTTCGCCTTTATAATATTAGTAGGATTTTATACAATTTTACTTCTTGTTTTATGGCCCGAATACTGTATTTAAGGATTTAGATTAAATGCTGTGTCGATGTAAAATGGTTAACAATCGCGAACTTTCATCGAAATGCTAGAGTCCACGGCAGCACACGGATAAATGCTTTCGCCAATTATTCTACGAGAAAGTATAGCTTAAATGTAGGAAGCATGGTAACCATGTAATTTCATTTCAGTTATCGACTTTCTCGTAATTTTTAAAGAAACATCGGCGCAAGAGGTGCATTTGACCAAGACAACATTAATTTTCTTGTGCGGGATTTTTTCCTTCTTGGCAAACCTGGAAGTCCTGAAGAGCATTCTCGCATAGAGCGTTGAAGTCATTGATCTCAATGCATCTGCATATATATCTATATATATGCACATGATTTATAATTGATGCTAACAGAATCATATTGCAAAACTATGAAAGTAGTTTTCAAAACTTCATTGCTTCACAATACTTACGAGTTGTATAAATTAATTATATTACAAAAATCATTTGAAAAAACTGCATCTACATCTAGATTTTATCGCAAATTATAAAGGCCGCTTAGTTCTGCAACATTCGAAATACTTACAAAATATTTTAACCAGTATTTTTATAATAAACACTGTTATTATATTAAAAATAATGATCTGAAGTATGGGCCTTGGAATTTGAAAGTTTAATGGCACCTCTAGGAGATAGGAAGTTCGGACCTTGGTTTGGCCCGTACTGACTTCATAATTTGCTATACCCAAGAACACGATATCTTCAATCTCTGAGTACTGTAATGTACTTTTACTATAGCTAAATCCTACTTCCTACTAATATTATAAAGGCGAAAGTTTGTAAGAATGTATGGATGTTTGGATGTGTGGATGTTTGTTCCTCTTTCAGGCAAAAACTACTGAACGGATTTCCATGAAATTTGGCACACGGGTACATCATATCTTGGATTAACACATAGGCTACTTTTTAGCGCGGAAAAACACAAAGCGGGACTTTTATCCCGGAAAAACTTTTTAACGCGGGCGGAGCCGCGGGCAAAAGCTAGTAATACATATGTATTGACAAACTAGATTTTTGCTCGCGGCTCCGCCCGCATGAATGAGATTTTCCGGGATAAAAATCCCACTTTATGCCGAGATAAAAAGTAGCCTAAGTTACTCGCTGATAATGTAGCTTAATATTGGTGAAAGAATTTTTGAAATCGGTCCAGAAGTTTTTGAATTTATTCGTTACAAACATACAAATATTTCCTCTATATTACTCGACTGCGAAAGAAGGAGGGTTATGTTTTTCGAGTGCATGCATTGTATATTTCTTTGGCTTTCGGTTGCTGTAAACGTAAGGTCACTAATTCAATTCCTGCTTGTATGTGTTATGGATAAAACTGTAGGTACTATACGGAAAAACTTACCAAAAGTATGGCGTAAAAAGAAAAGCAGTAGGTAATTTATTTCTTGAAATTATTTATCTCGGATTATTACTTAAACCAGTTTTCGAAAACTATGGGCCACGAGAGAATATTAGATAGGCCCTGAAAAATGGGACAATGCGTTATACGTCGACTGATCGGCATAACAGCTGCACGACCAGTGACAGACAAGAAAAGTAACTCAAATTCTCATTAAACTGCACCCCTTGTATGAAATGAATAAGAATTACTTCATTATTTTATTGCAGTTAAATAACACAACGAGCATACCATTCACCTGATGGTAAGCGATACGACCGCCCATGAACAGTAGCAACGCCGCGCGTAACTTTGAATTACAAAGTAATGCGTGGTTCTCCAAACGCTCGTCACCCTGAGACTTAGATGTTAAGTCTCATACATACATACATACATATACACTCACGCCTGTTATCCCCGAAGGGGTAGGCAGAGGCGCAACTAGTGCACCCACTTTTCGCCGTTATTCCGTCCCATGATGTGATAGGGGGCGAGCCTATCGCCATATCGGGCACAAATTCCAGACTCCGGACTGATACTGAATAGAAAAACTCAATATCACTTTGCCCGACCCGGGGATCGAACCCGAGACCTCAGCTTTGCAGTCGTACTGTAATACAACTACGCCACCGAGGCAGTCTCAGTCGCATAATGCCCAGTAATTATAGGGTACAATATCCTTCAAACCGAAATTCACGAACTGCCCACTGCTGCTTTGCGGTAGAAATAGACATTGCGGTGGCACCTACCCAGGCGGACTCTCGCATACAAAAGGCCTATATAACCAGTGACAGTCAAGAGGTGAGTACAGAATTAACAACATTTCAAAATCTGAACGTGCCTAGAACAAAAATACCGTTTCTTAATTATTCAATTCTGAATATGGTTGATTTTTTTTCAATAAGTAATTTCGGAGAAATAAAATAAATGCCGAAAAATGATTGACGACGTCACACATATGGTCGAATGAAGTAGTTCCTTACTATTTACGTAGATGCGTAGTGCGTATATCGTAAATCGCCAAATGGATGACAGGTTACAGAAGCTTTTGTGGTTGAGCCTCAGAATAAGGACTAAGCAGAGGCTTAAGCTACTACTTGTCAGCTTTTTTGTATTGCAAAGCAAAGGCTATTACGTCTTGAGCCGTATATAATATGACGTCATTTGGTGCTTACGACTTTTTAGAATATAACAAATTCCAAGTAAAAATTATGAATGAAAATTTTAGATCAAGTATCAATAGTATAAACATTTAAGTATATTGTAAAAAAGAAATGTCAATTCGGAAGTTCTTGTTGGGTGGTTCGCGGTCCAGTAAACTTTGGTAACCACTGACTTAAACAGTTGCGTGTCTATAAACATCATGTTCCATAATGATACATCAGGTTTTTAATGTCATTGAGTGGTGCATTAACTACTTCATATACAGTATTATCAAACACTGCCGTAATAAACTATCAAGGTAAACAGTTATAAGAAACACACGTTATTTACTATGTTATGTACTGGTTGCTATAAAAACAATGTAAACAAAAATTGTTGTCACGTAGTATTTAATGATAATCCTACATAGAATATTTAGCTTCAGTTACAAATACTGACATTTGTCCAAAGTGCTTTTATCAAAATAAAAATATTCATACCTAGGAATAGCTCATGACTGTAGGAAATAATGTTATTATTCTCATTAATATTGGTTATGAAATTACATTTAAATTAATATAACTTTTTGGCAGATACTTAGGAACTCCATAGGCAGATATTTAGAGACTTCAAACCCAAATTTACTTTGAAAGATTCTGCGTAATTGTGTTCAATAATCAATTATCACATTATTATTACGATAACCACTTAAAAAAATGATAAACGATAAGTGTAGGAATTACCTTCAATATTGAGCTCGTCGTTTTTACAATATTCTTCTTATAAAAACCAAAGCGGATTTAGCGATAAAAATTTACGACTCTGTATATAAAGTCCATGCAATTAATTATATTGTTGTTACATCAAATTTTGTAAAAGAGTTGGTGCACAAAAATAGATGCAAATTAAATCAATTAGATTCCTTTGGGCATTATTACTAGAGCAAAAATTACCGGTTGCGAGGATCATGGAGCGTAAAAAAATTAAGTAAACTGAAGAATCACTATTATAGTAGAGTGGTAAGAATATAAACGAAACTTAGATACATATTTTGAAGTATCAACCCTAAGTGCTCGCTAAAAAAAACACGCTTTATCAAAAAATCCAACTAAAAAATAGAAAATAATTTTTAATAAACTTGAATTGAGAATACTGTAAATAAGAAAAACATGTATTTTATTGTAAAAAAAAGTGTGGGTGCTTTTTAAGATATTATCAGAATGATAGAAACTCATATTATCTGTCAAAAAATATTTGAACTATTGACACCATGCACCCCACGCTTTTTTTTACAATAAGATAAATGTTTTTCTTATTTACACTATTCTCAATTCAAGTTTATTAAAAAATATTTCCTATTTTTTAGTTAGATTTTTTCATAAAGCGTGTTTTTTTAGTTTTTATAAACTATTATTTACTTTTTATTTTTTAGTTCACTAAAAAAACAAGTAGGATTTTTAAAAATGCGAACTTATATAGTTTCGCTTGCTTGTAAACCATGGCGCGATCTAATTCTATGCGGGCGCCATTTATTGAAGCAGAAGGAAAACTTAATTATTATTTTTTTAGTTGGATTTCTATAAAAACTTATTTTTTAGTTTCAAATATTGTATTGCCGTCGGTCCTTGATAAGTATGCCAAATTTCGATTTAATTCGACGTTTTAAAGTGGGACAAATTCATGTTCAAAGTGTAAGTCATATAATACACACAGACATACATACATACGTCTGAAGCTAATCAAAGCGTATTAAAAATAAGCCTCCCCTAATAATTTTCAGACGTACCTGTAAAAAAGCGGCCTACATCCAGCGTGTTCCTAGGACATTATTCCACCTTACAGGAAACAAACAAAATGTATATTTTTTAGTACTACATAGTATAAAACAAAGTCACTTCCCGCTGTCTGCCCCTATGTATGCTTGGATCTTTAAAACTGCGCAACATATTTTCATGCGGTTCTTTAATAGATAGAGTGATTCAAGAGGAAGCTTTGTGTATTTTTATCCCAGAAAAGTTATTAACACGGACGAAGCCGCAGGCAAAAGCTAGCTTAACAATAAAAAGGTTACCAGCAACGATAACAGTGTAAAAAACATTAATCTACAGTCTACACTAATATTCTAAAGAGGTAAAGTTGGTATGTTTGTTTCTATGAAGTAATCTCTGGAACTACTAAACCGATTTCGATGAAATTTGGTTAAGAGATAGTTTGAGATCTTGAGAAAGATTATATATATTAGACTTTTTGTTCCGGAAAAATTTAATCTTATATCTCGGAAAAAGTTATTAATGGGGCGAAGCCGCGAGCTAAAGCTAGTATATCAAAAAATTATATTTCCAATAAAAATGTAACATGGCATGAACTGGATCTATTTTATATACGACATTGAAACTTAAAATTATAAATAAGACGATTAACATAAAAAATATATTGGACAGGTATATTTACATGTATATTTGAATAGCCAATTATTGTAATCAATACTGGAAAACATGGATTTTTATGTACGTTTGTAAACAAATATTATGCATACACATTCTCTTATCGCGGCACGGTAATACTCTGAACTTAATTTATCCTCTTCACACACGTGTCGTTGCATAAACAAAAAAAACTGTCACAGTGGCCTTCTTGTGGTCCCGGGCTAAGAATGTGAACACCCCATCTCAACCCAAGTCGAGTAAGAAAACTTACGACCTCGCACACCTAAGGTCACTCCCGCGGTGGCAGGTAAACCACCAACAACAGCATTCCCAAGGAGGGTTGGTGTCAGGCAGGCGGTCGACCGTAAAAACCAACTGTCAAATCCTCTTTGCAACATGTTGTTCAGTGACCATATGCGCGATAAGGCTAGGGCGTACCCCACAGGCGACGCGCAGGGGCAGCACAAGGCTCCTGTGCGAAATGGACAAGGATTGTTGCACCAGCCCGGGCGGGGGCAACGTAAAAGGCTAGCCCGGGAAGTAAGAGTGACGATGATTGGAAGAGCTAGAGTTAGCGGATGTTTTGAAAAGAAGAAGAATAAATGTAGCGTGTTTGCAGGAGACTAAGTGGAAGGGAACAAAAGTGAGAGAAATTGGTGAAGGAAATAAGTTTTATTATTGTGGAAGTGATGGAAGGAAGAATGGTGTGGGAATAGTCTTAGATGGAAAGTTGAAAGACGGCGTGATGGATGTTAGAAGGATGAATGATAGATCGATAGCTGTGAAAGTAATGTTAGAACATGTGATGTTAAATGTGATAAGTGTGCATGCCCCACAGGCGGGATGTGATGAAAATATGAAAGAGATTTTGGGAGGATTTGTCCATCACGGGGGTCGCAACAATGTGCTAAATGGTACACAAAATTAAAGACGGACAGCCCCCTGCCGCCCGCCTGCGACCCCCGATCTCAAACAGAAACCTAACCTAACTTAACCCAACCATTGATATCGCGTTCAAATTAAATTGTTTTAGTAAGTACGTTGGCATAAAAATAAATCATATTCATATTAAAATACGTATTTAAATATATATCGCATATCGCGCAGACACTGTTGATAAACGAAACACTAAACATAACGCAAACGGTAGTACATGATTCCAGTACGAATTAATGTTTAAGCCGTGGCTAAAATATGTTCATTTTAATAGCCACAAATCCTACGCGCTGGTAATGTACGTCATTATGTGGCGAGAGACTGAAATAATACTTGCATATAAAAATAGCGCGTTAATATGAAAATGCTTCCTACACAATTTCACAAGCCAGACAGATTGAATACTAAAGAAATATGTGACGTAGGATATTTGATAGAGAGCCTTTTTTTGAGAAGGTAGGAAGGCGAGAAAGGTAACTAACACAATAATTATATTTAAGCAATGAGATGCATTAAATCTACCGTAGGAACACGCGAGAACCGCTCGCCTGTAGTGCAACGTTTGCGCTTGATACATTTCAATGACTAAAATACGAAACATTGAAACGAATAACTAATGGAAGTTAGATCAAATTTGGAAATTCTGTTTGTATTTTAAATTCTTTAATGATTTTGCAACCATCTAAACCAGCATAAAAATCTAAAATACCCGTGAATAGTTGGGTCACGATTCCAAATAAAGCTTCAACATCGACATAGCTTCATTAAAATTTATATTATTCTAGTTGAAATATTTAACTCGTAAGACATAAAACCTTTTCCAATAGTATTCGTGTTGACGTCTTACACGTGGTCTATTTAGCCTTGGGAATTAGCAACTTATATAGGCGTGTACGTCATACTTTTCACAATTCGTAAATTTTATGTAATAAAGCTTCGGCTAAACAACCGTGCAGATTGCACAAATGGACGTGATTACACGTCCGGCTCAGAACCAATGACCAACAACGAAGAGCCATAATCCACATAAAATTCGACAATACCGACTGAGTCCGGTACTAACACGGTTGTGCTAACTGCGAAGCCAAGTTCCTCCAAGAAGAACTTGCCAAGAAGAACTTACAAAACTGTAAATTATTCTATTTTTCACAATTAATGTCATAATAACTTTCGTGTTATGACGTCGCGCCGTGACGTGTGACGCGCATGTTTAAAAATACGGCAGTTATTTCTGTATGCCAACAATAGAAACAGTCATTTAGTTTTAAAACCTTTTTAAATTATGTTAGTAATATGTGTTGTAGTCGAAATCTATACTAATATTATAAAGCTGAAGAGTTTGTTTGTTTGAACGCGCTAATCTCAGGAACTACTGGTTCGAATTGAAAAATTATTTTTGTGTTGAATAGACCATTTATCGAGGAAGGCTATAGGCTATATAACATCACGATGCAACTATTAGGAGCGAAGAAATAATGGAAAATGTGAAAAAAGCGGGGAAAATTATTCATCCTTGAGGGCTTCCATTGCGTGCGCTGCGAAAACGGTTCAAGATACCAAAAATATATGTATGAAAGAATTATTCCTCTTGAAATGATCTAAAAAAAAGTCCGCAACAGTATATGTCTATCTTTTAAGATTAACTCACTAGAACCGTTTTTATGGTAATCAAATTTCGTCGAAATTAATGCATTATTTGTTAAGAGTTGTATCAACGTCATAATATTAGGTAATCTTTATCCAAAATGTGTTGGATAGAGTGATTCAACGGGAAGGTTTTTATGTACTTTTAGCCCGGAAAAACTTATTAACGCGGGCGAAGCCGTGGGCAAAAGCTAGTATACAAATAAACTGTTTAGGTGATAGATCTCTCGTCTGCGAGAATGTGATGAATAGATATTTTTACCTCAACGAACAGAACTTACAATATGTTAATTTATACGCCTTATGACATGGAACCGAGACTATTGTCATGTTTAGCACAAATTCTCATTACTCCCAGCTCATAAGCATTCCAAATGGAAAAGCGCACTTTTGATTGCCAATACCCAGATATTTAATACAAGAACTTATCGAACACATGGCCAGGGAACGTTGACTAGATTAATTAATAAAAATAATGATGCTGCAATGCCATCACTAGAGAATCGAATCCTAGGTTGATCGATGAGAAAAACCCAAACGTTCCGACATTGCGGCTTTCCATTACAGCGAAGATGTGGAAAAAATGTGTTGAATGGTGATAAAACAGTTGACAAGTATTTTCGTCGCTTAATATTTAAAATTCTAAATACCCAAGGTTTTGAACGACACGTGATATCATGTAGCTAACATTGAACTCGAATAAAAAGTTACGTAACTAATGGAAAAACTTACGTAACAACTGGTTTCTCATTTTTTTTATAGAACACTATTTTAGTAAACTCTGGTCTTTTTACATCATATATTTATATACTATTTGAGGTAAAAAAAACATGATTAAAAATAAAACACGGGCAATGAAATTTCAAATAGCCGCCTGCAACCGACATTGTCATAATTTATTATAATTACTGGGTGTTATAGGATTACGAGGGCAGTGTAAAACTACAGTCCATTATTATAGTTCTGGATCGTGTTGCTTTTGTTTATGGGCAGTTGTCGCTAGTATAAAACGTGCATAAAGTAATGCTGGCAACATTACTTTGGAAGCGATGATAGCCTAGTTGGGAATGGAACGGTCTGCCGAGACATTGTCCGGAGGTTCAAACCCAAGGCACACACCTCTGACTTTTCGAAGTTATGTGTGTATTGTTTATCAATTATCGTTTGCTTTAACGGTGAAGGAAAACATCGTGAGGAAACCTACATACCTTAGAATTCTCTATAAGAATTTCGAGGGTATGTGAAGTCTGCCAACCTGCATTAGGCCAGCGTGGTGGACAAGACCTGAACCCTCTCAGTAATAGACGAGGCCTGTGCTCAGCAGTGGGCAATATCCTACTAATATTATAAAGGCGAAAGTTTGTAAGAATGTCTGGATGTATGGATGTTTGTTCATCTTTCTCGCAAAAACTACTGAACAGATTTTGATGAAATTTGGCACACGGGTAGATCATGTCCTGGATTAACACATAGGCTACTTTTTATCCCGGGAAAACATAAAGCGGGACTTTTATCACGGAAAAACTTATTAACACGGGCGGAGCCGCGGGCAAAAGCTAGTATTATAATACAGGGCTGATTGCATTGCATGCTGGCAACATTTTAATGCACTAAGTTCGCTGTTGAGAAACGCATGGTTTGCAGATACCTTGAAACCGCCTAATCAAACCCATAAAGACCATAACATATCCGAATCACATAGTAAATGTTCCTCCAATGTCTTTCTTGATCACAGAGCGTGCTCTAACGCGCAAACTATAAGCAATCGTGACCTATCACAAAATGTTCCGCGCACCTGTTTCTGAATCATCACCGATTTGGAATGCTACAAATAAAACATGCTAATCTGTATGTCTCTGGAACGCTGTCTATCCGTCAAAGCTTCGCGGTAATGTTAAAAAGTACTTTAAAAAACCAAAGCAGTACTAATTATTTTTACCTAGCAAGCATAGCCAACCAGCGTTGTTTCTGAACTATTTGAATACAGTAAACCATTTCACAAACAAAAAAAATAAATATTCATCTACCTTCAAAAAGATAAAGACGTTGCCATACCAACTAATCTATTTCTACATTTACTAAACCTATTTTTGGGATCACAAATTATGTTTACTATTTCATGTGTCTTCAAATCACGTATGCATCGCTGTATCAATGTTAACATAACATACAGTGGCGCAGAGGAAACGGAATCCCAGTTACTAAGACACAAGGTGTATAATTGTTCGCTTCTGTGTATCTTCGGAGATAAGATTTCTGTGCTAATGTGTTCGGCCATTAGCGGTGACGGTCTGGAAAACATGTGTTATACCACTCAATGGACTTGTACTTGAAATTCTGATTGGAATGATCCCGAATACCAACTCGAATATATTTGTATCCTTTACTACCATCATACAAAAGACAGAGATAAAACTACATCGTAACAGTCTGGCGCAAATCACGGTATCATGCAATTTTATAAAGCCACTGGAAAGTGCATGCGTACTTACAAAACAACAATACCCTTACCCTTGATCGGTACACTTCACTAGGCATAATCCAACGTACAAATATCAAGCACTTATCACTTATTACTTATTACGAACAATAGCACTTATTACCGAATGCCGAATGGCGTGTTTCATTCGATCGTATCTGGTGACGGTGGCGCGTCTGCCCGCGCCAACCACGCGACTCGTTATGTCGCCGGCGCGTGCGCACCCTAAAGATTGTACCACAATGAAAAATATGCGCTGCTCGTCTTTTACATTGAAAGTACATCGATTGAATTAAGAATGTGCTACCGTCACGTCGTTAATCGTGAAAAGTATTTCGGCTATGAAATAATCCTGCGTTCGATGCGGGTAAACAAAACTCACCCTATTACGACATAGAAGTGTCGTGAGTCAAATGTGGATAAATTCATTGACCCACTCCTTTCAAGGCATAAGCATGGAAGTTCACATAACTGTTAATGCGCGTAATCTATTGTCAGACATTTCGAACTTTAATTTACTAGCAACATTTCTATACGCAGCATCTACACAAGACGCCAACACTGACACTGAAATCAGACAAAAAAACAAGTTTTTTTTTATTTGCACAAGTGTGGAGCCGGCCTAACGCGCTTCCTTATGTATGCAAAAACTGTTGAGGTATAAATTAGATTACAGAAACGCACGTTCCGCATTCGGGCTTCCTATTTCCGTGGAGATGTGATTAATGGTCGATCCACAAGTGACAGATCGAGCGTGACATCACAAATTGAGTATTTTATCGAAGTTTCGGACAGTGTAGTACGCACAAGCATATTTTAACATCAAAAGATAAAATGAGCGCATATTCGCCAGGAAAATGTTTCGTTCTATTATGGGACTGAGGACTGAGTTCGAAGAACTGACGGCAGATGGAGCAAAAAAATTTCTCGAGTGGAGACCACGTACTGGCAAGCGCAGCGTCGGCCGTCCACTTGCAAGGTGGACCGATGACTTGGTAAAGGCCGCAGGAACGCGCTAGATGGAGGCCGCTTTTGACAGGTACCTCTTTTTTTTTCCTCTTCGGCGCATTAATGAAGTGTCTACGTTGTCGTCGCCCCTGCGCGGTGCTGCTTAATGCAGCCCGACAACTTTATGGGGGGGGGGGGGCACAATCTCGCGGCGGACAGTACCCGTGCCGACCGACCTGACCCACCTAGTCCCTATTAGTCGCCTCCTACGACTTGCTGGTTGACAGGTACCTCTGGAAATCTTTGGGGGAGGAGGCCTATGTTCAGCAGTGGACGTCATGTGGCTGATGATGATGAGGACTGAGGAGTCCAATGCTACATTAGTCACGAATTTCAACCTTTAGCAGTCAGGTGGTATTGTAAGCGAAGAATTTTCACAGACTAATTTTCCGGGTTGGGAAGTTTTGTATGGTGTACCATAAGGCGAGAGGTTTGCACTTTCATAATACAATAATATAAAAAAAAAAACAAAAAAATTCAAAAGAATTCAAGACGCATATTGAAAACTCGGTTGCAGGAAGTATGATAGTGGGGCATAAAAACAAATGCGCAACAGTTGTCACATGCGAAAACATTGTATTTGCTTTATTTGGTCAGCGCGTGTGGAAATAAAGCGTTGGTACGACAACTGTAAACTAACACAATAGCAGCCGACAACGCTATTTCTTATGCGATATTTTATGTATTAGGATAGGTTTTACTTGTGGTAGGTTTCTCATATGTAAGAGTCCCTCTGGGTGGGTACCACCGCAATGCCTGCCATGCCAAGCAGCAGTGTGCATGCACTGCTGTGTTTCGGTTTGAAGGACATTGTAGCCAGTGTAACTACTAGACATAATGAGACTTAACATCTTATATCTTAAGTAGACAAGCGCAGTGGAATGCCACACTGTACTTTATAACTCAAGGTCTGAATGGTGTTGCTAGTTTTTTTTTAGTGAACGCAGAAGGCGCTCGTAACCCTTTGAATTAAGTGACCATGCTGAGGGCAACCCACTAACGGGTTACGATCCTCGGCTCAGGACGGCCACTGAGAGAGGATGAGACATTAAGGATTAGGGAAAGATTGGTTTTAAGGCCTAATCCTATTAATTCGTTTCATTATTATCGGCACGCGGGCCGGAACTGCTAGGGTGGTCCGGGGGGCGACGGGGAACGCGGCGGGTTCCTCGACGGCGAGGACGGAACTGCGGTCTTACTATCCCGCCCTCACACCCGCCACTGCAACTCCTGTAAGCCAGGATCGGCAATGGCACGCATTTTATGACACCGAGCGGTGAAGCTCGGCGAGTCTCAGGGAACACTAATATGTCTGTAATCCGCAACGAAATTAATCAAAAAGAAAGATAGGGAGGAGTTGGAAATATTAATTGTCCACTTCCCTCCATAGCAAAGCGGCAGACAAAAATAATGAACTAAGGAGGTATTTTAACCTCAAGTTTAGAGACGTTTACAACTAGAAAAGCCAGTTGTAAAGCACCACGGATAAAAATTCAATGAAAGGGTCCTATCATCTGAGCTGTAGAATTTGATTCCAATAATAGGTATGGCAAAAACGCCGGAAAGCACGGAAATTCCGTCTAGTCTCTACAAGGTCCATGTAGTATACAACCCCAGATGTTACTTGCATACTATCCAGCATGATGTTGCGCTCATCATGCCAAAGACCACACTCCCAAAGTACGTGATGCGCAGACTGTTCATACATGTAACCAGGTGTAGAGCATGGGCACACAGGAGAGTCAACCAGCCTAAATGAAAATAGTTTGCCCTTAAAACTACCGTGACCGGTAAGAAATTGCGATACACAATGATCTATTTCTAGCCAAGTTTTATTTAGGCGATCGCGAACGCATGGAGAGTATTTATATAAATGACGCCCTTTCGAGGATACGTCCCATCTATATTGCCATTCGTTTAAAAGCTCATTGTGTACATCAGTGTGCGGTTTAAATAATCTGTTGGTTCTTAAGAGCTCACGCGACGTCAGAAACCGTTTGTCCATATCCTCTCTGGAGGAGTAATACATAGCAGCACGACGCTGTACCTCCAAATCGACTGGGAGTACGCCCGCAAGGACAGGCAAAGCTTCCGTACTAACAGTTCTATACGCCTTACACAAGAATATCAACGCCAGACGTTGACTCTGGAGCAGTTTTCTGCGCACAGCACCGATAGTAGCCCTATCGGCCCATACAGGTGATCCGTATGTAATACACGCTAAGTAAGTCGCTCCATAAATAACTTTGAGTGTAGTGAAAGATAGTCCCCACGTAGAAGTCGATATCCTTGTTAAAGCGTAAAAGTTCCTTTTAGATTTTTCTCCAACGTTTCTTATGTGTTCCACAAAAGAAAAATTTCTCTCTAAGATTAAGGCTGCCATATCCCAAAACACCTTCTTTTCTATTCAATTTTAAACCAAGAAATAATCAACATTTCGGTCCGAGAAAAATATATGTTATAGTTAAATAATCATTCTACATTGGTGTGGATTCCAAAACACGATACTTACAACTTCGCTCGATCATAAAAAATCACGAAAACAGAGAAAATTCGGATTTTAATTTTAAAAATTAATTATAGTATATTAAACAATTACTTTCAAAATATAAGTCAATAAAAGGGTAATAACATTTAGCAGATTGCTATGCAAAAAATTTTCACAAAAGTAATTCGCACTTTTCAAAATTCAAAAAACACGAATTTTTAAACAATTCCGCACGACGCGTCTCGTTTCAGATGCGCCCGAGGTGCCGTGGAGGTCGGACCTACGTCAATTTTTCGCGCTTGCTGCCACTAATTTATCGAAGTATTTGACAGCTTTTGTTTACAGTTGGACCGCGTTATGTAGAAAAGGAACCAACTACTTTTGAACAACAATTATGGATTCTTATTTGTAATAGACGGATTTTTCTATCAATCTTTCCTATTCTTTTTCTTTCTTCTTTAAACACGTTGTCATACTTGTTTCAACTGTTGTTTGTTTTTGCTGAATAGTAAAGGATCACATTTGAATTTATTGCGTGTAAAATTGTAAAATAATATATTTGCATAATTTGTGGATAATATTTTGGCATAATACCTCCAATGGAAAATAATGTAATTAAAAAAATGTACTTTATTGTAAAAAAAAGCGTGGGGTTCATGGTGTCAATAGATATAAATATTTTACACACACACACACACACACACTCACGCCTGTTATCCCCGAAGGGGTAGGCAGAGGCACAACTAGTGCACCCACTTTTCGCCGTTATAGAGTAGCCAGTTTAGTTATAACTCTACTATGGTCCAACAGATGTCAAAAAAAAATGAGCTATCATTTACTCATTCATTTTGAATATTTATTCATTATTAGTTGGATTTTCTATAAAATAGTATTTTTTGTTTAAAATAATGAATTGTCTTCGGTTCTTGATAAATATGCCAAATTTTCATCCGACGTTTTGAAGGCGGTCAAAATCATGTTCAAAGTTTCCGTTACATAGATACATTTAAATGTACGTTACATAGCTTAATTTAAATTTATTTTCTATTTTTTAGTTGGATTTTCTATAAGGCTTGTTTTTTTGTTTTTTTATTTGCTATTTAATATTATGGATAGAATATCATAGTACAGAATAACACAAAGCCAGCTACCTTATTATTGATACAAGTAAATCCCAATTATTGCGATATCAATATCGGTATTTTTAAGTTCTTCATTTGGTCCAGTAGCCCACATTTTCTTTAAAAAATCCCGGTTTGGGTCCCCTAAATTAAGTATCTGCTTATAAATATGCATACGAGCTCTACAAACCCTGGAGGTATCGGTATAGGCTTCTTTGTGTAACATCTATAAAGCAGTACTAGAATCTGGTGTGTCTGTACATAGAAAGAAAAAAAAAATAAAGGGACGACTAAATAAGAGTAATAGAACACAAATCACCGTTTTTTTATTTCATTCTTTTCTCGTTGTTTGTCTGCGTATCTGTTTTTCTGTTTATTTGTTAGCGCACATCTCCGACACTACTAAACGGATATCTACGAAATGGTATGGAGATAGCTTGAGTCTCTGGGTAGAGCATAGGTATACTTTTTAACCTATAAAAAAACTTTTATGCGGGCGATGCTGCCAGTAAACAACAATAAAATAGTATGAGTGACAATAGTACATACTAATACAAAATAATAAGTTATTTTCAGGATTTTACGGCAATTTGGACTTGACTATAATTTATATGAAGACCATACTATTATGATTTGAAAAAATACTGTACGACATATTTATAGGTATATAGAGTGAATTTTTCAGATGGGACAGCAAAGTCAATATTTTCTATTATGAACCACAGTTCAAACTTTAAAGTAGGTAGTAAACAAATACGAAAATATCATTTAAAAAATCGCGATAAAATAAAAAAAAAAATGGTTTTATTTCAATGTCTTACCAAGTTTTTTTGTATGTCGGGTAATTCCTTTTTATTGATCTCATTGAGGGTGTCTGAATATATAACGTCGCGTAAGATAAAATAATAACCGTGAAACATCCATTTGAGTTGTCAGACTAGTAGTAGTCGCAAGAGTTGGGTATATAATAAGGCTGCCAAATCATATGAAGCAACTACTCCGATGCAGTTCAATAATAAGTAGTAACTATTGCGGTTTTCATATCGGTCAGTGCTTAGTTGAGCGGTTACTATGTTAACCATTCCATATTCGCGTCTTCCCCGGCGAACAAGACGTCACTTTTCATTCAGTGGAAATCGTCTTTACGCGCTTACCCATAGGGTTCTAATTAAAAAATCTGAAATGACACCTGTCAAACTCGGAATACTGAAAGGGTTTCGGGTTTAAACTTGAGGTCATATTCAGGTTACTAGACTAGTCGATTATTATAGTTAATATTGGTTAAGTAATTGTCTCAATCACCAATATTATGTCACAATAACTAAAGATAATAATGAATCTTGACGTGGTATTGTACTCTGTGAACATTTGATTACGTAATCATTGATCAACGAACAATAAATCGTGATATCAAGACATAATTCATAGGTAACTTTTATTATGTATGCCTACGTATACCTATTTCAGCTGCCGCTGTCTGCGACATACATATGTTTGGATAGTACTCCCAAAAGTTAGACCTTCGCAATAAATCGTATAATTTTAAAGTCCTCCAATTTTGAGATGTATGTAATTTTATTTTGCTTAAAAATTACATCTACATTTATCTATACTAATATTATAATGAGTAAAGATTCAATTGTATGTTTGTTTGCATTGAATAGACTCCGAAACTGCTGGACCGATTTGAAAAACTCTTTCATCAATATAAAGGTCCATTATCCCAGGTATTATAAAGCGGGACTTTTATCCCAGAAAAATTCATTCACGCGGACGAAGCCGCAAGCAGAAGTCTAGTTTAAAATATATTAGCTATCGATGGAGGGGTCTAATTTTTTTTTATGGATTCAAGATCCATATTTTTGTCCTTTTAATATTCGTAAAGTTTGAGCCGTGTTAGATTTTGAGGCCCAGCACCCATAAAAAAGCGGACATCTTTTGTCGTAAAATAAACTGCTTCACTATTGTTTAATTGTTTATTGTGACGTAGTCGCGGCTAATTGGTGTCAAGCGAGTTCATTTGAAATTCAACATCGCGGTACCTGACGCGCCGGTACATTAGACAGCTGTAAATGCCAACAGCGCTCAGATATCCTAGCCTTAACCCTAAATAACAAACCGATTCTTTTCTCTTGACAGTAATATTATTAAATTTAATTCGTGGCGGTGATTTTAATATTCCCTTTAAAAGCAGTTGGAACGTTTTCTGCGGTGCAAAGGTAAGGCGGTTTCTTACACCCCATTCAGATATCAATTGTAAAGATGTCTCCGCCAAACTTTCTAGCCCCGATCTACTATTTGACTCTATGAGTAATAATCCGTCATCCGCATATCCGGTCAAAGTGCACCCCACAGGTAAAGGAATCGAAAGAAAATCATCGAAGCCCAAATTCCATAAGTAAGGACCTACAACAGAACCTTGTGGACATCCCATCGTCAGCGGCTTCGAACTGCGGTCTTGTGAAGTGTTGGAGTTTCAAGAACTTGTTCTTACGGCGGATGGCCAGAGTGATTTCGTCCTCTGGATCGGTTAATCCGGAACGCGGCCGTCTCCATTTGGCGCGGTCCAATGGAAGTGTTGCTAGTGTTACCATCTCTTACCATCAGGCGAACGGTATACTCGTCTCGTCATTCAACGCCATAAAAAAAGGAAGGAAATAGCAATTTATTTCGCAAATATTTATATACTTGTTATGGACTGCTTTTCGAGTGTATTACAAGTCGTACTTACAGAAGTGAAGAGAAAACAGCTAAGTTAAAAAGCATATTACATTTTTATTCCTATGCCCATACGGTATTTTGATCTTTAAACTCAAAGGCAATGAAATTTTTAGTAACAACTGGTTTCCAATCAAAAGCCATTATAAATATTGCGGATAAAATATCAAATTAACGATAAGGAAATGCAGCGCGGAAGAAATAAACCAAATATTACTTGGTATTACTGAATCATAATACCTAAGTCGAAATAAATTATTACCTAGAATCTTTTCCTTGTCCTATTGCGGAATATAAAAGCCATGTGATATCTGGGATTCCCCTACGTGAAAATAAGTTTCAAATACATATACACTCACGCCCTTATCCATAGGGGTAGGCAGAGACTAATGAGCCCCACATGCTACGGATTCCTATTCGCCTATTCCAGATTCATAGTTCTTTTCATATATTTTCGTCGGTTAAGAGTACTCTTGACCTGCCTTTTTCGGAGAAGATCATTTATTTGGTCCGAAGACATTTTCCTGGGACGTCCCCTTCCTACAGTACCATCCACATTCGCTCGATAACTCCCTTTTGTGATCCAACTTTCATCCATCCTCTCCACGTGCGCAAACCATCTCAACATACTTCTTTTAATCTTACTCACCACATCATCCTATAACACATTACATCGATCTCTTATCATACTATTCCTCATGCGATCAACAATAGTGATTCCACATCTACTCCGTAAGCAGCGCATTTCCACCACATTTATTCGATTTTCGTGCTTATTTTGCCAAATCCAACAATCACTTCCATACATAAGCGTCGGCACCAGCACACCATTGTGAATAGCCATTCTTGCCTTTTCAAACACTGCCTGGCTACTCACTATTGCACGCAAGGCGCCATTTACTTTGTTTCCTGCTAAGTTTCAAATATGAATACAAAAATCGTTTAAATCGTAATGAGTTGACAGAAACATATTTAATATTAAGCTATTACCTTATCGAATAAATTCTCAATTGATCAGGCGCCTTTGGAGAGTTCAAGACCCTTATTGAAAGCCCAAAGATTCTCAAAACAGCTGCAAAGTTTTCGTAAGCTTAGATCTAGTTGCATAGGTCACTTAAAATAAATAGATGTCCGCGTTTTGTATGGGTGCTGAGCCTCAAAATAACCAGGCTCAAACTTTAGGGATACTAAAGGGGCAGAATATGGAATTTGACTCCATAAAAAAAAATTTAGACCCCTCTATTCGTAACTAACTTTTTAAAAACATTCTTATTAAGTGTAGTTTTTAGGCAAAATAAAATTACATAAATTTCAAAATCGTAGGTCATTAAAGTTAAACGATTTATTGTAAAAGACAATTTTTTAGGAGTTCTATCCAAATATATATAGGTATAAACTGTCTTAGTTAGAATTTTAGGCCCGTTTTTGGACATGTCCTTTATTGACAATTACCGTATTAAACAGCTAATGTAGATAGTACTAATTTGATTACCGGTTATTTGAGAGCATAGATTCGAGTGTGACTTTGGTATTAGGTCGACTCATAGTTTATACATTTATGTCAACGATAGCCTAGTTGAGAATAGAACGGTCTGCCGAGACAATGTCCGCAGGATCAAAACCCAAGGCACACACCTCTGACTTTTCGAAGTTATGTATGTTTTGCTTATCAATTATAATCGTTCGCTTTAACGGTGAAGGAAAACATCGTGAGGAAACCTACATACGTAAGAATTCTCTAAAGAATTTCGAGGGTATGGGAAGACCGCCAACCCGCGCTCAGCCAGCGTGGTGGACTAAGGCCTAACCCCTAGTAGTAGACGAGGCCCGTGCTCAGCAGTGAGCAGTATATAATACAGGGCTGGTATTATAACATTTATGTGACGAGTAGTATTTATCAGCAAGCGGTGAAATTAGCCCTTAAAGACATCATTTAAGGACAAGTCTTTCGCATGTCTCTCCATCCCATGGGTGCACCTTTCTGTTATTAGAATTAACGTTTGTACAAAGGTATCTTGTCCAAGGCCTCAGATATTTAAGTCCGATAATACCTGGTAATTACAGCTCATACTACGCCACGGAGGTTGTCACAAATTACTGAACACTATCTACATTAGTTATCTAGAAACTCTTATTATTTTACATTTTAGAGATTTTTTGTGACGTGTAAGTTTTTATTTCAAATTTTTAAATTACTTTATCCTCATCATGGGGCCTTGATAATCAACTATCTAACACCTACTCGTTGAGTCCATCCTTATGAGCCTAAACACGCTATATTGGCTGTAAGTCGCTAAGGAGTTGGGTTTCCCGTAGACTACTTGATGCTGTAGCATCAGCTCATGTTCAATAATATTGCCGAAGTCACAGAACACTAAATTTACAATCAATCGGACTTGTTAAGATGGAAATGAGCTGATAATCTTCATACGCCTGAACTGATCTTCATAAATTATACCCAAGAACTATTGCGATCACATCAGTTTTGAAAACGTTTGGATGTGCCATACGATCATATCATGTATCGATATACCCATGTGCCACTTATATCAATTCGCAAGGTGAAACGGCCGTATTTATTATCTGCGACATTACAACAGAATTCCAAGACAATCGTTAGCGTATCACCGAATATAATTAAGCTGACACTGAGCAAAAGTACAACCTAAAGTATATGGGCGCAAAAGGGCGCACTTTATTCAGTAGCCCTTTCCATTTGATAGTTTTAGTTTAGATTATATTTTCACCATATTGATCCAGGCTGGAATCGGTAAAGAAAGCTATTTAGATTGATTTATGACTCGAAGTTTTAGTTGACTCCCATTATTTCCAATTACTTGATAATAACTAAATCAAAATCAACCATTTTATCAGTGTTTGCATTGAAAGGATTCATTTATGTAAAGTGTCAACTGTCACTTTGTGATTCTTGATTCCAAGATGGAGAATCATTAGAATTTAGCGCCAAGATCGTAGGGGGCGTTCATAAAATACGTGAGATGTTTAAAGGGGGGAGGGGGTCGAGACAAATGTCATCTAATCTTACGTTGGAGAGAGAGGGGTCCCAGTCAAATATCATGCAATTCTTTTTCTAATTGAAACAAAAAAAAATATAGGTACTATTTTGGTCCATTGAATCCAGATTGTACATGGTTATTACAATTATAATTAAACTCTCAGCAATATTGATTACTAGTCTTAACTAATCGTAAATAAAAGCACGAAGCATTTTTTTTTACAATAACAATCCAACGCGTTTACGTAAAAAACCCACATTTTGAAAAATCTCACGTGAGATTGAGGGATGGGGGAGGGGGTTGAATAAAATCTCACCAGGGGGGGAGGGAGGTACAGAAATTTTAAAAACTCACGTAATTTATGGACGCCCCCGTAGCAGCTATTACGAATCCAGAAATACACAATACGTAAATTATAAACGCAATGGGAAACAAACCAGAAATCTGAATAATTATTAACAAAAGCGGCACATAGGTATCTATGCCAATTTATACTGATTATTCTAAACTAAGAACTTGCAATGTACTAATCAAACGTAAACAAGTTTGAACTACAGTAGTAATAAAAACAAGGTCCATCAGCTAACAAGATCCGATAAGTTACGATTTACATAAACAAGCACGTACTAATGAACACAACTTTGCATATTAATTAGCAATACAATTATTGTAGGAATATTCCAAAAGTGACGAAAATATATTAACCATAATAGATATGCCTAAAATAATCCGTATTGAATGAAACGCGTTTTCGGTTGTGGAATATTTGTTAACATAAAATGATAAGCAAGATTGGCACAAAAATCTAACTGAACTATGTCTGAGATCCGTATCAATGATACATAATAAGCCGGCATTATGTAGACTGTAACGTTTTTTTTATCCGATGAATTATAATTGTTCTGTACAATGTAAATAAATCAATATTATAGGTCGTACAGGTAAAAGAGTACTAGTCTTACCTTTTCATTGTCTGTTGATAGGGTTCCATAGCCGTACCAACTCCTAGCGGCTTTTAACCTCGGCTCTTCTCTGGGCGACAGAAGGCCACTGCCCCACCGAGCAAGGCCTTCTGCCACGGCAGCTACACTTGGCGTGTTCGGGCTGCCATTCGGGGAGTTGGGTGTGCCGCCCCCCTTTTCTGCCACGGGCGGTAGCGTTGGGCGGGCGCATCCTGTCCTCCTCTCGTAAATCCGTTTACACGGCTCATCTGTATCAGTCTCGAGCAAACCTTTTTTGTCATTCCCACGTTTGATCTCGTTTATCCTCTTCACTTCATCTTTCGGTGTTCTCTTTAGTTCCGCCTCTTTCCTTTTGGCGCTCTCGTTCGAATCCTGCCTACATAACAGAGTCTTTTTCAAACTGTCACAGGAGTCTTGCTTCACAAGCTGAGCTTTCTTGTCTGCCTCTTTAACTACGGCTTTTTTCTCTTCTTTAGCTAAGAGTGCGCGTTTGAGGCTATCGGAAGAATCTTGTTTATTGATTATTTTGCGAGGACATTCGGTGTTTAGCGAGTCGGTCGTTTTCGATATGAGTAGTTTCGGGTAATCGTAACCGGAATGCTCATTGGGAGGGTTTAGTTCGAGAGATCTTCGGTTCTTCCACTTATCAGCAGGCCCGATCTGCGCTTTCGACGGTAGCAGCCGACGCGGCAGCAGGCTGCGGTGGTCAGCGAGGGGCGACTCTGGTCGCAACATGGTGAGCGGCGATGCTGAACAGCCGCGGTTGCGAAATGGCCTGCAACAACAAAATAATTTAATATACGATATTATAACCAAATAACGTGACTTTACAATATAGTTCTGAATGCGTTTGTATTACTATAAAAATTATAAACGCTATTTATATCAAGGAAATATCAAACTACAAAGGCATTCAAAAAGTAGACAGTGAGCAAACAAACAAATACTGTGCAAATGTTTTTCAACTAAAATCTGACTAAATGTACAAAGATTTTTAGACTTTTACAACATTGCCGGTGTAGATAAGTGAACGGTGCACGTTGTTTACAGTGTCGTCCGTGCTATGCCAGCTCTACTATCACGGGCGACCAGCGGCGCGAATTCACGGCGTGATTAACGCCAAGAGTTCCGCGTTTAACACGGTGAAACAGGATTGTCTCTACACTCGCAAAGTTTCGCAAAGTCGTCGCAGGTTCGTTTGCGCGCTCATCGAGAATCAATCTACATTCGCGGATCGCAGTCTTCGCGGACTTCCACGGCGTGAATGAGGAGCTGGCATTATAACAATGTAATTGAAACAAAAGCATGTAAATAACACAAAAAGACCGTGTCGTGTGTCATCGATTCTTATTAATTAATTACGTGCATTTATCTCATGACATAAAAAAGTTTAACGTCATAATAAATGATGCTTTGAGTGTCTGAAATAAGCCTAAAACAATTATTTTTTTGTACCGTGTTTAGAGGTTAATGAGAACATTAACCTTTATGTTAAGCTATTTGAAAGAAATATTTTTATGGATATAGTGTCAATGTATTCGTAGACATCATAGACTACAATGCCTAAAGCTGTTAAGGTTATTAGCTCAACTAGGCATGACTATAGTCTAGGGATAAGGTCTATGAAAAAGATCGCTAACTATTTTTCTTTCATAAACGATAAATTGAAGTTCCATTTAGACAAAGATTTTATAACATAACTGATTCTTTCCATACACTTCTCGGTCTAAACTTCATGATTACGGAAGTTAATTAAAAGTAACAACGTTAGTCACTATTCAGTTTTTCTTTTTAAAATATTGAGTCACTGGGTGATGCTCGCGGCTCCACCAGGGTGCAAAAGTTTTTCCGGGATAAGAATATTTTCCCGGGATGAAAAGTAGCCTATAGCACTAAGGAATAATGTAGCTTCCTATTAGTGAAAACATTTTCAAAATCAGTAGTTCCTGAGATTAGCGCGTTCAACCAAATTAACTCTTCAACTTTATAATATTAGTATAGATAAAATCTATTTATGGAATCCGATTGACATAGTAACAAACAATGACATTTTACATAATAATATTACTGAGAGAATATCATTCGAAATTCAAAGCCACTTTTTGGGAAATCACACTGAACTTTTCCGGGGAAAAATCAAGTTTCCTTGTATGGGCTTGTGAATGGAAACAGTATAGCGGAAAATACAGCAAATTATTTTTTTTACCGAATGTAAAGGCAACCAGGTCGCTGGCTTGATGAAAGACGCTACCCACCTTTAACAGAAGCACCCAGAACTTCTTAATACAGCCTAGTTAGTTGAATATTACCTTTCCTAATCACGCAAATAAATTTTTTGCTACAGATAACAAGCTAATTAAAATTGTAGCAGAAATACGTACGTTAGTTCAAAGGTTTGCGTTATTTACATCGACATTATTATCATAGCCGTGCCAACACTAGAGTTCTCATCAGGCTTGGAACAAGTTTGTCTTTAGTTAAACCAGAGTCAAATATAATGATTCCATTTTGGGTCTTAAAGAATCCATATTTATCTACTTTTTGTCCCATGTAGGAATATACTTTATACTTATTTACTTATTTTTTTACCCACGGTAAAATTACTAATACAGCGGGTCTGATGGTAAATATTGTGTTGATCAAATATGGGCGCTATCGGCCTGGCAGGACATATAACAGCAGTACCTTCCACTGGAATTGCGACATCATCATCATCATCAACCACAAGATAGTCACTACTGAACGTAAGACACCCTCAAAGATTTCCAGATCGACTAGTTGAAACCGGTCTACATCTAGCGACTTTCTGTGACCTTCATCAGGTCGCCTCGCCTGTCTGTCCACTTATAGGTGGACATTCAAAGCTGAAATTACCGGTATTGTATTTACCATAGTGTCTCATCGTTACTTATCAGTTATTATTTTTTTTATTATTTTTTTTTTATTTAAAAACTCTTTATTGTAAATCTAAGGCAAAGTGGAAATAACCAATATGCAATATACTTATACCACGCCCTCTACGAATGTCGCTTCGGGTCGTATATTGTAAACATTAGATAACGTATCTAGATGATTGTCACCACTTTAAGCCGAGGTCTAGGTTATCGCACGAGCACTAGTCCGCACTTTACACATAAAGTGTTCGAAAAAGAGGTGTAAAAGACTTTCGCACGAGCACTAGTCTGCACTTTACACATAAAGTGTTCGAGAAAGAGGTGTAAAAGACTTTCGCACGAGCACTAGTCTGCACTTTACACATAAAGTGTTCCAGAAAGAGGTGTAAAAGACTGTTTCACTCAAAGTATTATGTCGTGTAATGATTTCTTATGTATACGCGAATCTTTGACATTTGCGAATGTTTTTATTAATTGTTTGTTCAATTAAAAAATTAAGATTGATATTATAACATTAACTTTTCGGACAAACCATCACCGTAGTCCTCCCCGTGACCATGAAGGCTGTAAAGTCTTCGAAATGTCGAGAGTGAAAAAAACAAAATCGCGAAAAAATATATTATCAAGTACTTTTATTTCAATGTATTGTGTAGTGATTGTTTGAAATTGTTTTGTTGACACTTGTTGCGCAACATATGTTGCTCAAGACAATACTGGGCACTTTGCCACATGTACTGCATGACATCTATTCAGAAGTAGCATGTATAATGGGCTTATATTAAACAAATGCAGTATCGATCCGCTAACGCAAAAAAATATATAGCATTAAATCTGTCACCTCCATTACAGGACAAGTTCATCAATACTAATTAACATGCTAGGTGTTAGTTAAAAGTGCCTTATCAGCGCCTTATCACTTACCCAACCATACATACGTAAGCTACTGATAATGTTATTAAATATTTACTTCTGGGTACATTTCTGATATATGTTGAAGACATTAAGTGCATTTTAATTTATGTCTGTACTGATATTTATTAAATGGCGTTTGTGTATGAAGTGGAGTCATTTTGCATCGCACGTATAAAAAAATACTGTGGGCAGAATAGAAAATAATCAGCAATAGCTTTCTCACAGAGGTAATCCTGTTTATTAGTAAAATTAATATTATAAAGGCGAAAGTTTGTAAGAATGTGTGGATGTTTGGATGTATGGATGTCTGTTCCTCTTTCACGCAAAAACTACTGAACAGATTTCGATGAAATTTGGCACACGGGTAGATCATGTTCTGGATTAACACATAGGCTACTTTTTATCCCGGGAAAACATAAAGCGGGACTTTTCCGGGAGGAAAAACTTTTTAACGCGGGCGGAGCCGTGGGCAAAAGCTAGTTAGTAAAATAATTCTCAAATTCAGATAAGTAGATTTGGAGATTAGCATGTTCAAATAAAATAAGATTTTCATTTAAAGAGAAGAGATTCTGATCGTGTATCAAACAGTTTATCGACCACAAGTGATAGTAATATGTATTAGTTACTGAAATATACAAATTACGTATTTATGAATACTTTGATTTGTAAATTCTGCGAACACATCGTGCTGAAGAGCGTTCTAATCTTATTTTTTATCGTAGCACGTCAAAGTGGCTTCACTGATTTTGAATGAAGCCTACGGAAAATATCACCCGGCAAGAGATAAAAACACCCCGGACGGTCGACACAGTTATTCCGGCCTGCCTGATTGCTTCTTTACCCTCCGCTTGCAGGACCCAGAGTTGTAGGACGGACACCTTTGGTTAGCCCTAGAATTTTCTTCAATACCCATACTAAGAACCAATACAATCTATCTTAGTCAAAGCATCATTCGGTACTTAATAAAAAAAAATCTTCAATATCAATCATCATCGGAGGTAAAGTCGCGCTTAATTATTGTACAATACAACTAAATTTAAGTGTTTTCAATGTAACATAATACATTGTTATTGCTTCAACATATGATAACCCTACAGTTGCAGGTCAAAGTCAAACATATCGCACCTTTAGGATGAAAACAGGTCTTCAAACGAAAATTAAATAACTACAAATGGAACTAATAGAGGCTTTAATTACTCATTATTATATTATATTTTTTAATTGTTCCATCGATCTGTTTTTAGTGCTTAATTACTTCGTTTTAGATGTTATCTCATTTTGTTTTGTTATTGCTAATATAAGTCTGTAATACTTAATTTATATACATGCTACTTATCTTGCAAATGTTATGCGATCCATAAGTGTCGTGTATATCAGATCTTTTTCCTATATGTAAGTTAGTTTATAAGATATTGTTAATATACACGATGTGGATGCGCTTATAATAAATAAATAAATAAATAAAACGACACAATTCAAAAAGGTAGAACAACTGAAAACATCGAAGCAGTGGTAGATAAGAAATTTTCTAGATGTGCGATTGTATGACATCACCAGAGGACAACTACGTGCCGCACAGGCCGTATGTTAGCACAACGTAGCGTTTAAGTAAATTGAATAAAGATCAAATGTTACAATTTCTAGGTGAGTCATTTCACAAGCAAGAGGTAGAAATTGCTATTAAAAACCATTCTTATTTAAACAAAGCGAAATCGTTCTTTTATCAGATCGGCAGCAATATCCTTGTCGCAAGTTCAGAATAATCGAAATGCTGGTGCCCCGCACAGACTATACTCTAAGGCATTTCTATGCGAATTTACTACTCTATGTTCAAATTCCAAGCACTAGCTTGGAATTTGAACATAGAGTAGTAAATTATTTAGTATTTTAATAAAGCACATATTTTGAACTATGACGATAATAGTTATTCTTTCAAAATGTACCAAGAACTACCTTATTTGCAGAAAAAGTACTTTTCAATTACAGCCTTATGAACCAGAACGGAACTGTCCGAACAATGAGAAGCCAGAGGCGACCACAAGGCCCAATTCCAAGCCAAGTGCTCGTAACTGCATTAAGGTACTTTTGCACGGCCATTTATTGAAAACTAGGCGTTGCTCGCGGCTTTGCTCGCCTGCAAAACCTTTCCCGCTACAGAAGTCCCTAAATCACAATACGAAGCCAGCGCCATGTACTTAAAGAATCAGATTAAAAATATGCATTATTTCCCATGGGAACAATTTGCAGGGGCGGTTGCGGACGACAACTTAGACGTGAGTCGGAGGAAGCCCGCAGCCGTCCCTAATGAGCCGAAGATGGCCATCTAAAAAAAAAAAAAAAAAAAATGGGAACAATTTACCGGGATAAAAAGTAATCCTATGTGTTAACCCAGGACATGACTTACACGTGTGAGAAATTTCATCCAAATCCGTTCAGTAGTTTCTGCGTTTACTTCTAACATACATCCAAACATTTACACATACTTTCGCGTTTATAATATTAGTAAGAAGTAAGATTATTTGACATCCAGTTTAGATGGAATCAACCCCTACCGACTTGAATTGAACTTTATCTTACCTTTCAAAACCATAGTCTATTCAAACATTTTTTCTTCCATTCTTTTATAAGCATTATGATCGCATGTCCTAATATAACTCTTCCACCATGCAGCGACTCCCACTTTTATTACGTGCTAAAACTATTTGAATCATTGTTTTATGAATCGTTAAAATAAGGCATAATAACGTCACGGGTTTGCATATTTTGCTATGCGGAACATTCCGGAAGAAAGGTGGGCAGCCGGTCCAAGGTAAAAGCGAAAGCATTGCCTGCATAAGTAATAAATACCTTAGACGAGGTGTTATACGTTTTGGAAAAGGTCATCAAAACACTAAAATCTCACCACGCCTTTCCATTTTTTGGTTGGAGACTAGCATAAGATCAGCTAAGAGTATAATAACGACTCCATTCTACATTTATGCCTTTAAAATAACTTGATATTGAATCGTACATTATCATCTCGTCTGACCTTTTTGTTTTAAACTGGCTGTCCGTTTGTTAGCCTGACGAGGGTCGGCTTATACAAACACACCGGACTTTCGGGTGTATGCTTTAGGGGCTCGCAACACTTGAAGTAAGTGACCATGCGCTGAGGATAACTCACTAACGGGTTACGAACCTCGGTTCAGGACGGCCACTGGGAGAGGATGAAACATCAGCGATTAATGTTTAACCAAATCCCATCCACTTATTTCGTTGGCACGCGAGCCGGTACTGTTAAAAAGGTCGGGGCGACGGGGATCGCGGCGAAGACCTCGGCGACAAGGACGGAACTGCGGTCGTGTGGAGTGTGGGAGTTTTAAGAACTCGTTCTTACTACGAATGGCCAGAGTGGTATCGTCCTTTGGATCGAATAAAACTCTCGGCTGACCTTTCTCATTTCTAGTTATGAGCACTCGATTCGATTATATCCCCGTGATTAAATATGAATAGCAATGAATATGTATGAAGAAAACTGGAAGCCATAAACTCGATCACGTTATGTCGTCATTTATGGCGTCTTTCCGGCTGGCCAGTGCTTATTTTAGGATTTACAACATTACAGCGATCACCGAGCAAATGCTTGACAAAACTAGCTGAGCTGTATTATTTTCTCTCATGTCTGTGCGTCTTACTTCGGAATGCAACTAACCGGAGCATATTTTCACTTCTTGATACCTTAATCTTTAATTATAGAAGTAACTATCGATTAATACAACTTTAAAAAATTACTGGTGCATGTGGTTGGAACTAAGAACCTGCAATCTTCATCTCAGCTGTTTGTGCTACCTACTACGCATCACCGTTATTCAATGTCTATATTATTTTCACACAATTACCCAGTTATTCATGACCTTAAACGCCAATCTCATAAACCTCATCAATATTCCCATGTCACAACAGCGCATTGTCTGCTACACATTTACATGTGAAAGAAAGCAACAACGGGGGCGTTTGCGCAACGAGGTCGTGTTAGGTTTCACATATAATATTATGTATGGACCATATTTCGGGAGAGTTTAAATTCGATACGGATTTTGGAACGCACATATTATTATGTACAGGCATATCAGTTATAATGGCCATGGAATTCTCGGTTTTTTATTGTTTCTTTAATAAACCTTTAATTTCTCAATATTCCTGTATTATTTGTTCGGTCGCCTGTTTCCTCACAAATAAATTGTGTTATTAGTCACAAGTCATTAAGGATATAATAAGAAATGTTGGACACTGACACGCAATGACATAATTAGGCATGGCTCAGCGGGCGAGTCCTGATAACTCATGTTTTCGTCAAATATAAGGAATTAGATATATACATGAGCTGACAGAACAGGAAAGCAGTCTTATTTTTTTAATAATTTAGCCGTCGTCCATTAATCACGTAATGTTTTAAGCAACTGTTTAAGCCCCTTCGCTCCCCGTGGTGGTATGTGATGACTGATGAGGTTATACACTACGTGAAGATCACATATACTTTTTAAAGTATATAATACACGAACGAAAAGTAAATACACGTAATATATCACTACAACCCCTCTCCCTTGCGATATTTTTTGAAGCCTCTCCCCCCACCCCCTTCGAAGCCTCACGTAATTAATAGAAGACCCCTTACAGGATTGTTTATAAGTTTCAAGTTCTCGGCTCATCAAGATCTTGGTATGTAGGTATTCTATTAGGGGGGCCAACAAGCCGCAGGGGACATCCAGTGATAACGTCCAGTGGAATTTATATCACTAAAATCAAATACCAAAACAAATCTAAATAAGTTATCAGAAATGATTGTATCCAAAATCAATCGAATCAACATAACTATCCACCCATATTGAATCAACGAGGTTACGGCAACATATGGCACAACCCGATTCGTTTTCGTGTACCTGTTCACGCTACACGTTCACATTGCGTGATTGCAAACGTTTTTCCCATGCTTTGTGGGAAACGTTTGTATATGATTGGCTTGTATTGCAACTTTAAATTATACGACATCGCTACAGAAGACATAAGGATTACTTTTATTTTGGTATTTTTATGTTGAGAAATATCACAACTCAAATTAAAAAATATATAAATATCATTTGACCCATGGCATAAAAAATTAATTTAAAAAAATATAAATTTAATAATATTCATTACTAATTAGGACTGTTTGAGTTTGAATTCCGAAAATGTCTTTAAAGGTTCCGTACCAGAATATTTCTTAAATTGACATGGCTCTAGCATTTCTTCTAGTATTTAAGATTGAAGAAAACGCTCGCTGAATGTTTAAAAAAACTTCTTTGTTAACATCAACACCACCATAATCTCCCCAAAACGTATCCTCCAGCCATGGAGATGTTTTAATCACTCCCGTGGCTGAATAATAGCCTGTTCCAACAATGACTGTGCAATAAATTACCCACAGTAAGCACACCATTGTCTGTTGATAATTAACATGGCTAAAGTCTTACTCTACGTGCATCTTCGAGCAATACGAGTTGTGCTGCGTTGTACGTAATGTATAACGATCTAGACGGGCTACAGGCATCCACAACTATACCTACTTATATAAGAGTATGTGAGTTTCTGTGGGTAATCTCTATCACATTTGAAACGATTTTGAAAATTATTTTACTGATATTCAAAATTCTTCTGCCCTTATAAACAATTTAATTTTTTATCTGATTATGGATATTGCAAAAGACGCAAAAAATATCGGCCTTATTAAAAAAGAATATTTAAATATATAGCACTTTTGATATATGATGTACATAACATTATTAATCAAGTCCTGACATTTGACTATCAAAAGATTTCATCAAATACGGCGTCACAAATCTCGTACGACCTTTGAATGATGAATGTCATAAAAGTAAAACAATAGACAATAATAAGCGAGGAGAAACTGACATAGGCAATTAATTAATGAAATATAGCTTGAGAAATATCTGCTGAGATATTAATAAAGATAAAAATCTAGAAAACAGCAGTTAATTATACAGAGTTTAAATGTAAATCATTATAAATTTCTAAAAAAGCAGGTTGAGCGTATAAAAATGAAGAAATTAAAATTATACACGAAGTTTTTGTGAGAAATGTTTATTTTTTGTAAACAATAAAAAATGTAATTTGGATCACAGTTTGAATGACCGGGTCAGAGGTATGAACTGGTTTACGTTTACAGTGAATATTTTGAAATTATTTTAGTGACTTTTTGACGGATTTGTAAAGTCTCATTTCTTATTGACCTGGTTCAAATATCTGGAATTAGTTTAAAAAACATATTCAAATGAGAAAATAAATAAATTGAAACAAAAAGTACACTATTCAAAATATAATGCCTTTGCGCAGTGAGCACATATCAAATTCGTACCAATAGATATTAAATAGCCAATTCGTACCTGTTTATAATATTTTCACTTCCTTTTCACTCCCTGTTTGGAAGAGAATTAAAATCCTACTAATATTGTAAAGGCGAAAGTTTGTAAGCATGTATGGATGTATGATGTCTGGATGTTTGTTCCTCTTTCACGCAAAAACTACTGATCGGATTTCGATGAAATTTGGCACACAGGTAGATCATGTTCTGGATTAACACATATGCTACTTTTTATCCCGGGAAAATATATACAGGGACTTTTAAACCGGAAAAACTTTTTAACGCGGGCGGAGCCGCGGGCAAAAGCTAGTGTACCGTATTAGAAACTAGATTTTGCCCGTGGCTCCGCCCGCGTTAAAAAGTTTTTCCGGAATAAAAGTCCCGCTTTTAATTTCCCCGGGATACAATGTAGACTAAGTGTTAATCCAGGACATGATCTATCTGTGTGCCAAATTTCATCGAAATCCGATCAGAAGCTTTTGCGTGAAAGAGGAAAAAACATCCATACATTCTTACAAACTTTCGCGTTTATAATATTAGTAGGATTGATGTACATTGGCGTCTCACATTTCATATCGCCGTAAGGAAAGTAGTCCATGTGGTTTATCAACTATCTGATGAGAGATAACAACTTCAACGCAAATATTCACAAGTGTGATGAACTAGAAAAAATCAGACATCACAACTCTTTCCTACTGAAGTGAACTAAGATTAGAATCGAAATTGGGAGGGGCGGAAAATCCGCCCTGTGGATTGTGGGCGTTTGGAGAATTCCACCACGGTATCCCCTGCCTGTCGTAAAAGGCCGAAGATGGCCACCACGGAGTTTTGGTTGGTATGCCGTGCGGTGTACATAGGTTAGGGACACACACTCACGCCTTTTATCCCTGAAGGGGTAGGCAGAGCCGCAACTAGTTCACCCATCTTTCACCGTGCGTATTCCGTCCCATGAAGTGATAGGGGGCGAGCCTATCGCCATAACGGGCACAGATTCCAGACTCCTGGCTGATACTAAATTTAAAAAACCCAATATCCATTTGCCGGGTCCGAGAATCGAGCCTAAGACTTCAGCATTGCAGTCATACCGTAATACAACTACGCCACCGAGGCAATCGTATTATGTAGCCGTTAGAAAGCGAATACTTGATAAGGATTTTCAACAACGGCAATTAAATATCCTGTGTCAATAAAACAACCAAGGCATAAAACGCAAAACATCTCGTCCTGTCACAAACCTTCGTCTTTCTAAACAGAAGGTTAGCGTTACAATGCCGACATTAAAATCTATTATCATAAAAAAAACATTAATAATGAATGTTGTGATAACTTTTGGATTGATGTCTAACTAATTACATACCACGGTATTCACGTTTGATACTTTATTATTCATTCATTTCGTGGCAGCGTGTTATTAGTTCTATAGTACTAGATTATATCTAGCGAATACATGTTTTCAACCAATAGGCAAAAGAGAAATGGCAAATGCAGTACAGTATAATACAGGTGGTAGGTCTGTCAAATGTAAGAGGCCGTCTGGGTGGGTACCACCGCAATGTCTATTTCTACCGTCAAGCAGCAGTGTGCATGCACTGTTGTGTTTCGGTTTGAAGGGCATTGTAGCCAGTGTAACTACTGGACATAATGAGACTTAATATCTTATGACTCTGGATGACGAGCGCAGTGGAATGCCACACAGTATTTGTAAGTTAAGGTGCTGATTGGTGTTGCTACTGTGTATGGGTGTTTTTTTTTATTTGTTTGTTTAGCTCTATCTAAGCTTTATCAGCACGTTTGCAGTTACCTACCATTTTAAAAAGATTTATTTTAACCACAGAAAGTGCAATTTCAAGAACGCATGGACTCGCATTGTTCGTTCAGTTCATCAGCGTTTCTGTGAAGTCGTTTGTCACACTAACGTTTTCAATTTCAACTTTCCTTTGTGAGATTACGTAATCGTAATACCCGGCTTAAATCCTCGGTTCTATTTTTAGCGTAATCACATTAAGGACGCTCCGGCGTTTAGAATATTATGGTAGTTTGAAACGAAAACATTGTTCAATTTAATTTAGGCACCGACTCGAACGAAATGTTTTTTTTTTTTTTTTAATCGACTGACTGCCTCGGTGGCGTAGTTGTATTACAGTACGACTGCAAAGCTGAGGTCTCGGGTTCGATCCCCGGGTCGGGCAAAGTGATATTGAGTTTTTCAATTCAGTATCAGCCCGGAGTCTGGAATTTGTGCCCGATATGGCGATAAGCTCGCCCCCTATCACATCATGGGACGGAATAACGGCGAAAAGTGGGTGCACTAGTTGCGCCTCTGCCTACCCCTTCGGGGATAACAGGCGTGTGTGTGTGTGTGTGTGTATAAACATTAATCGCGAATTAGAAAGAAGGTCATATTAGTTTTAATAATTTCTTATTACCCGTATAACATACTTTTTTGTTTGTAGTGGTTTTTGTTCCAGTAACACTTGCATTAGGTACTAATGAATGCTAATTGAACTAAAAAACCTTTTGAACCCATCATTCGTCATAACAGAATTACAAAACGTAAAAAGATTGTGCGTTCATAAAGGATATAACTCGTTTACTCAGAAGAAACATGACTCGATAACTTGACACTAATAGAGTTTACCGTACCGTGAACTGCGTTCTGAATTTTCAGTATCGTCGGACTTCCTTTTGTTGGTCGTTACGTGTTGCTGAACGCGTACTATCTGTACAATACGAGTTTCTGTGGTCAAAGTATAGTCATTGTTTTTGATACAAAGCATCGCACTTTTTTGTAAGTAGGAACAGCTTAATGGTGCTTCGGTGGCGTAATTGTATTATGGTAGGACTGCAATGCTGAGGTCTCGGGTTCGATTCCCGGGCCGGGCAGTGGTGTTGACTTTTTCTATTCAGTTTCAGCTCAGAGTCTGGAATTTGTACCCGATATGGCGATAGGTTCGCTCCCTTTCACATCATGGGACGGAATAACGGCGCCAAGTGGGTGCACTAGTTGCGCCTCTGCCTACCCCTTTGGGGATAAAGGTGTGAGTAAGTGTGTGCGTGTGTGTGCACAGGTTAATTCCACTCAGATTTTCCCCGTAGCCAACGATGTTAGATTCTATGTAGCAGGAGGAGAGCTGTACTGAGCTCAATTCTCGGCTCCGAATTGCTTACAATAAACACAAAACCATTACAATTTTATCCGATCCAGGGATTGAGAACAAGACCTCAGCATGATAGTCGTCACGTCAATTATGCAACTGATGAACCCTTCATAATTCTTGATAATTTTTTAATAAGGTTACAAGAAAAAAGCACATTGTCAATTTAATCAGACGTAATAACGTATCGCTAACGAATTCGATTATTTTAATAGCATACATTAAGCCAGGTCAGGTATAATAGAAACATGACCGAACGAAGCAAAAAAATGATTAACAACGCCATATAAAGATCGTAATTGACGGCAAATGACAGCTAATCAATTAGATATCCGTTAGTACCTATTTAGTACATTAATAAATACCTCGCAGCACTGATATGCTTTGGGCACATTTAGCATTTTTGAGCAGGTAATAATTAAAAGGTAACTTAACACCTTTTTAATGTAATCGCTATGAAACGGTGTAGATATTTCTTCCATTGTTGTCTGAAAAAGACTGATCCACAAAAACGCATTTATGTTAAGGATGCTGACGTTGGTATGAAGACTATTGTATGTATGTTTTGTGGGGACCGGACGTATGCAGTCGCACAGACGGGTGATCAGTTCGCCTTGTTGCTACTATTTCATCCTTAGTCCCAGTGGGGTGGCGCTTGTCTACTTGTGACAGCTTTCACCCTAGAACACTGGTTTTACTGGTGCTCCTGCAGTGCGCCCCCTTCTAATCTTACAAACCTTTTAGTTGCCCTACTGAACCTAATTATGTCTCCTAACCTTCCCTCATGTAGCTGTGCTACCTCCAGTCTGTCTGTTCCCAACATCTCCTATCTTGGTAGGGAGTACATCGAGCACTCTGCCAGGAAGTGGATGCTAGTCCCTTCTTCGCCACACTCTGGGCACGAGGCGTCTTCGGTCTGAAGACTATTAACCTCACGAGTGTTTGAGAAGGGTCAGTTAATTTTCTAGTGCCTAACCACGTATTGCAGTCGATTGCAACCGTATCTATTAGCTCAGCTTTCATAGATGTGTATGACGCGGGCCACAGCGCACAGGAATGTACGATCATAACGTTTTTACAATAAATACCTTTTAATGTAGCCAACCCTCAAGCATTGCCCATTCATAAATTACAATGCTCGTAAATGTATTGTTTAAGGGTGAGCTGAAAACCGACGTCAGGGATGGCACTTTCTACAAAAAGTTTTAGGTATACTAAAAAAATATGTATTGTAAAGTTGAGTTTAGCTTAAAAACATTACTGTCGAAACGTATTCAGTAACTTCAAAAAACTTAATTCTGAACGTAAAACAACTGGCAAACACAATAATAATCAAATTACGCGTTTCCAGAAAAAAATATCATGTATGCAATATGGTTGAAGTGGCAACCCTATCCACTGCACACAGACGTACAAATCTATACTAATATTATAAAGCTGAAGAGTTAGTTTGTTTGAATGCGCTAATCTCAGGAACTACTGAACCGATTTTGAAAATTCTTTCACTAATAGGAAGCTACATAACTCCCGAGTGCTATAGGCTACTTTTTGTTCCGGGAAAATATTTTTGTCCCGGAAAAACTTTTTCACGCGGGCGGAGCCCCGAGCACTACTAGTAACAAACATTTGCCGGTCGGATGCAATGAGAGCGGAGTTCGATGCCAGATTTGTTTAACTAACTGCTATTAGCTAACATCGCGGAACCAGACGGTACATTCGACTTACCGTTATGATATTGCAAAAATGATCTTTTCATACAAAAATAATATAACGAGCAAGACGCTACTCTGATAGCGATAAGCTCGCCCCCTATCTCGTGAGTGAGAAGTAGGTGCTTAGGCACTAGGCAGCACCTCTGCCTACCTTCTAAAAAGGCGTGATTTTTTATATGTCTTAGTTTGATAATAACAATAATACCAGCCCAGTATTATATACTGCTCAGTGCTGAGCACGGGCCTCCTCTACTACTGAGGGGGTTTAAGGCTCTCCACTACCACGCTGGCCTAGTGCGGTTGGCAGCCTTCACACACCCTCGAAATTCTTATAGAGAATTTTCAGGTATGTAGGTTTCCTCACGATGTTTTCCTTCACCGTTAAAGTGAACGATAATTGATAAACAATAAACACGTAACTTTGAAAAGTCAGAGATGTGTGCCTTGGGTTTCGAACCTCTGGACATTGTCTCGGCAGACTGTTCCATTCCCAACTAGGCTATCATCCACTCAGTTTGATATCTTGCGATTTTTATCACACGATTTTGAGTTTGGTGACACTGGTTTTCTTAGTGAATTGATCCTATGCTAACTCCATCTTCTCTTCACTTCGTGGACAGACGTACAGATACAAAGATACACAGATAAGCATCCTAAACTTATAACTCCCCTCTTTTTCGGTCGGGACTTAAAAATAGAAGATCAGTATTTATTTATTTTATTTTTATTTATTAAGGCAACAGAGAGAACAATATACACATTATAAAACAGTCAATATTAACCTTAGAGTATGTGTAACTACCTATAGAGAGCTAAAATTGCACCGTGCGCCCACTACCCAGCGTAGGCAGGTGAACTATAGCTGCTTATATAGAAATGTTGGCGACTGCTAGGGATGGGCACGCGAGCAGCACCAACACAACAGTTATCGATAAGTACAAGTCGGGCGGCACGGTATATATTGTTGTTAAAAAATGTGGTTCTACAAAATATGACCTTGTGGGTACTTTTCAGCGTGTTGCGTTAATATAGATAAAAACTATGCTGCGAATTAGTGTAGTGCCATGTGGAATAATTTTTAGTGCCATCACGTCAGGAATCACCAGAACTATCACCTGTATTCGTTTCCGAGAGCGTTTCCCTTCCACCCGGTATACACAAAGTTATTTGCAACTTGCGCATAACCTCTTAAAGGCGTGTTTATTACATCAAAAAACATATTTTGTCTTTTGAAAAGACGCGAAACAAAGTTATCGTAATCGGACAATGTTTAGGAATAGTGATTATTTTTTTCATTTCATAAACAAATACGCACTTATTAATTGGCTTAAAAATCACACACAGACAAAAACAGTTAGCTAAGCTACATTATGAAAATATTACATCGATTCTGGTGTCGACGCGTAACATCCCTATCGAAGTCCGGCAATCAAAGCGGGACGCGGGGCAGTGCGGGGAGTACAAGTGTTCGCCTCCCGCGCACCTTTCATACCGCGACGCTTGATTTCAATTTTACCTAAAAATATACTGAAATATGGCTTGCCTGTGAAATGTGATGTTAGAATTCTATTTAGTGTGTTTCCGGGTATTGTTTTTACAAGATTCCACAGAACATTTAACCTTTTTGCAGTATTAATAATCAAATATTCGCATAGATCTCACTCGCGTGTGCTCACACCGTTACTACTCGAGTGACTACAAGCGCTTGTGGCCGGCGCAGGACGATGTTCCCACCCGTGCCAATTGTTCCCACTTGCATACACGCGCTCTATACGTAGTTATACATACTCTAAGATATTAACAGTTAATCACAGAATGCGGTGGAAATGCGCTCCTTACGGAGTATATGTGGAGTCACCATTACTGATCGCATAAGGAATAGTATGATGAGAGATCGATGTATGTTCAAGGATGATGTGGTGAGTAAGAATGAAAGAAGTAGGTATGCTGAGGTAGTTTGGGCACGTGGAGAGGATGGATGAAAGACGGATCACAAATGGTATTTATCGACCGAATGTGGATGGTACGGCTGAAAGGGGACGCCCAAGGAGAACGTTCTCTGACCAAATAAATGATCTTCTCCGAAAAGGGCAGGTGAGGAGTACCCTTAACCGACGAAAATGTATGAAAAGAACTATGAATGTGGAAGAGGCGAAAGAAGTTTGTCAGAATCGTAGCATGTGGCGCTCAATAGTCTCTGCCTACCCCTATGGGATACCTAATGGTGTGAGTGTGTATGTATGTATGTATGAATGTATGTATGTACAAATTGTATTACCTATTATATATATAATGTTGGCATTGCTAAAACGACAGATCGCAGGTCCGAAAACGTTAGTATCTAGATGAGATCATTTTATTACTGTTGAATGTATATTAATCCGTTTTTTGTGTAGACAGCAACCGGTAAAATCCATTAATATCTAGCATAATCAAATTAAACTCAAAAAAGATCTAGTACAAGAACATGGTACAGAGAATAAAAAACTAGTTACAACACTTCATATAGCATATTATTTTATTTCTGCAACCAACTTATTTTGGCGAGGAACGCAATAAAATTCGTATTAATTGTAAGCATTTACATTTTACAATAAGTTTAATATTACTATAATCTGTGGTTTTGCACTAAAACTGGTGGGCAGATGGTACCTAAACACCACCGCCGGCGAACATAGTACGAAAGAATTGGGTGTAATATTAATATTGATGTATACATAGAAAGGAGAAAGTGGACGATAGCCTAATTGGGAATGGAACGGTCTGCCGAGACAATGTCCGGAGGTTCGAAACCCAAGGCACACACCTCTGACTTTTCGAAGTTACGTGTGTATTGTTTATCAATTATCGTTCGCTTTAACGGTGAAAGAAAACATCGTGAGGAAACCTGCATACCTAAGAAGTTCCTTATAAGAATTTCGAAGGTATGTGAAGTCTACCAACCCGCACTAGGCCAGCGTGGTGGACTAAGGCCTAAACCCCCTCAGTAGAGGAGGCCCGTGCTCAGCAGTGGGCAGTATAATAGTACAGGACTGGTATTATTATATTATTTATATAGAAAGGAGACCCAGTAAGTCTGGAAGTAACTAAAAATACCGGCCAGTATAATTCCAGAAATTTCTAAAAAGTAAAACTATTGATAAAAATACTACATATTAAACTAGCCTTAGGGTTGCCACACACGCTATTTTAGAACGCTAAACGGAAATCTAACTACTTCCAGCCCTCACTACTGACATTGTAAGTTACGGAAACGATACTACTGAAACTTTATTAGATTAACTTTCGAATCGTCATAGCATTTCCGTGAGAGCTAGGAACTATCGCAAATACTATAGGACTGCTCGGTGGCGTAGTTGTATTGCGTACGCGTTACGAGTACGATTTGCGCGCTGAGGTCCTGGGTTCGAATCCCGGGTCGAGCCAAAAAACTTTTTGACTGGGTTTTTCCATCTTAAAAAAAATTACTCAGTCGCAGCTCGGAGTCAGGAAGTTGGCGGTGTGATACCCCCGTGCCTCGGAAAGCACGTAAAGCCGTTGATCCTACGCCTGATCTCTCTCCGGTCATGTCGGATTGCCGTCTCACCGGACTATGAGAGTGAAGGAATAGCGAGTGCACCTGTGTATTGCGCACACACTTGTCCACTATAATATCTCCTGGGTACCTGGCTGATCTCCGTTGAGATTGGCCGCCGTGGCCGAAACTGGCTAGGAGGATTTCATTCATCGCAAATAGCTAACATTATCGTTATTAGGTTTACTCTACGTAATGATATCTGAGGATACTGGACGTGAAAAAGCCAATGTTCAAAAATTGCTTTAATGTCTTATCCATTTATAAAGTTACTAATACATCTGTTTAAAAAAAAAACTGCAATCACATTTATTGATGTATTATTAAAACTGATAACTGTGAACCAAAAACTAAAAATCTCGATATGCGAAAGTAGAGAACCTTTTTATAACACCCTATGTTTAGATACGAAATCAATTCAAAGCAATATAGAACCAAAATGTACCCATAAAAACAAAATTCTATTTGTAATAAGCCACAATACCATTTCTCATTCCAGTCGATTACGCGAACTGACCTGCAAATATTCTCAAGGCCGCTGAGAGGTCGAACGAATCATCGCGTTTGTCGTGAGGTCGTAAACGACAGGCGAGTAGTGAGATTAAATAAAAATAAAACTAAAGAGTGGGAGTAGAACACGCGTGTCGATGGTTCTGTATTTATTATAATTAGTTTTTACTGACTACGCCCGCATGGAAGACTTTTCCGGAAAGCTAGACTGCGCACTTTTGCGGGATGAAAGTATTCTATATGGCTAGCCTGGAACTAAAGTGACCTGTGTAACATTTTTGTTATTTTCACACTTTTTTTTGTTGTTTATTAACCTACAAGTCACTAAAATTACATATGGATAGCTAAGTTATCTACTTAGCTACAATATAAATGTTTATCATAAGTATAATAAACATTCACAAACGCATTTTTTTTTTGATAATCCATAATTTGTATTTTGTAACATAGACCACTTTAGTGTCAGGCTAGTCATATGTTGTAATCTATACTAATATTATAAAGCTGAAGAGTTTGTTTGTTTGTTTGAACGCGCTAATCTCAGGAACTACTGAACCGATTTTGAAAATTCTTTCACTAATAAGAAGCTACATAACTCCTGAGTGCTATAGGCTACTTTTTATCCCGGGAAAATATTTTTGTCCCGGAGAAACATTTTCACGCGGGCGGAGTCGCGAGCACTACTAGTATAATAATATGGCCGATGGTCTATTTTCGTGGCAAATTTCACAGGTATGCCAACAGGGATATGTTTTAACAAACATCTAAATATTATGACAGCCAGGATCCATGTGAAATTTGCATCCAGAGTTACCTATTACTTTTCTAAAGACAAAGACCTTTAGAGACCAGACATAAAAACAAAAGACATGGACTTAGTAAGGGGTTCCTGCTGGCACCGTTTTGGGCACGGAACGCTAAAAACTTGGGATAAATAACGCCGCGTAGAAAATAACGTGACTTTTATAAAGAAAGTCTGAGTTTCAAATACATTATATGTGAATATTTTAATTTTCGCAGTACAAAATATGAGGCAGACACACACAGGGATTCCGATTCTCACAAAAAAAAAAAAACAGATCTTTGAATTGTTGCAGATCAGAGTGATGTAGCTGTTAAATAGGTTTTATCTTAAAATGTTAATATTTCCTCTGGATTTTTTTATTGTTATTATTGTACACACTAGCAATGTAGCACTCGATTTTGAATCAACGGTTACCAAAATTATTCGCGTCTTTGAGTATGACAAATAAATTAATCTGATTCTGATTATTCTGATATCTGACAAAGTGATATTGAGTTTTTCTATTCAGTATCAGCCCGGAGTCTGGAATTTGTGCCCGATATGGCGATAGGCTCGCCCCTCAGAGTAAGTATATACCTATAGAGAGCGCGTATGCAAGTGGGAACAATAGGCACGGGTGGGAACATCGTCCTGCGCCGGCCGCAAGCGCTTGTAGTCACTCGAGTAGGAACGGCGTGAGCACACGCGAGTGAGATCTATGCGAATATTTGATTATTAATACTGCAAAATGGTTAAATGTTCTGTGGAATCTTGTACAAACGACACTCGGACACACTTAACAGAATTCCAATATCACGTTTCACAGGCAAGCCATATTTCAGCATATTTTTAGGTAAAATTGAAATTACGCGTCGCGGTATGAAAGACGCTCGGGAGGCGAACACTTGTACCCCCCGCACTGCCCCGCATCCCGCTTTTTCGATAGTGATGTTACGCGTCGATACCAGAATCGATGTAATATTTTCATATTATAGCATACGTATTTATTACTATCGAAGGCGATGCTTAATATAATGTAGCTTAGGTAACTGTTTTTGTCTGTGTGTGATTTTTAAGCCAATTAATAATTGCGTTTTTGTTTATGAAATTAAAGAAATAATTACTGTTCCTAAAAATTGACTGATTACGATAATATTTTTAAGCTATTGAATAGCTTTTATCGCGGGTCTTGACAGTATAAGTTGGCAATCATTAAGATATATTTCTTTGTCATTTTTTTAACATTGGTAATAAATATTTCAAAAACTAGACGTGACTATTTTAGGCTTGGGGAGACTAGCTAAGAAATCCATGGTGCGATGCTCGGTTTATATCCATGGGTTCAATTATAATGGATATCCATTAATATTATTGGTTCTTAATGCTTGTAAAAACTGCTCTTGAGGTACCGTGTTTATAAATCATTCCACATGGCACTACACCAATTCGCAGCATAGCTTTTATCTATATTAAGGCAATACGCTTAAAATTTCTCACAAGGCCATATTTTGTAGAACCACAATTTTTTAACAACAATATGTACCGTGCCGCCGAACCTGTACTTATCGATAACTGTTGCGTTGGTGCTGCTCGCGTGCTCATCCCTAGCAGTCGCCAACATTTCTATATAAGTAGCTATAGTTCACCTGCCTACGCTGGGTAGTGGGCGCACGATGCGATATTAGCCCTCTATAGGTATATACTTACTCTGAGGCTCGCCCCCTATCACATCATGGGGCGGAATAACGGCGAAAAGTGGGTGCACTAGTTGCGCCTCTGCCTACCCCTTCGGGGATAACAGGCGTAAGTGTATATGTATGTATGATTCTGATTATGGATAATCAAATCAATAAAAAATTCAAAATAGTTTCAAAGTTCTACATTTTAATTTTGGCTCATTATTCTTTCAGTACTACGTTGATTTTCAAGCCTTTTTCACCATCGATTTTCTACTCAAAAAGGATAATTAGCACATATATATACACTATTATTTGACACATGAAGCCGATTCTATTCGTAAGTGACAAACACCTAGCAAAATGAAAGACGTGTTTATCGTCCTTGAATCACAATCGTCACAAGTCACAACTTCATTGAATACTAATTGAATTTTGACTCAAATTGGTAACATAAATACTTATTACATTACTTGACTAATGTGATGACAATGTAAATATCATTGTGTGATGGTTTCAAATGGTTGGTTGTGACATCCAAACTTTATTACGGAGGATGCGAAAACAACGCGATACTATTTCTACGGTTTTGAAATTATTATGATTTGGTTTTCGTCGTGATTTTGCAAATTTTATTGACCTCGTTATTCAAGCGCATTTAGTAAAAATGTAGTTATTTATTACCTATGAGGGCGTTTATTATTTCGTGAGACGTTTAGGGAAGAGGGGTCGAGCCGAATCTCATTTAATCATACTTTGGAGAGAGCGGATCTCGGTGAATATCATGTTTTTTGCACAGAAACAGAGTAAAATTAAGTAAAGTACGTTCCTCCACTAAAATATGGCCAAATCATAAACAATACTATATACCTATCGTGTTTTTAGCATAAATCCATCGCATTTGCACTGGAAACACAGAAATTACTGTAATTTGTTTTTTGGTCGAGTTATGCAAATTTTTTTCGTCATGGATTTAGTAAAAAAATTGGTACCCCACCCACCCACTTTTCGCCGTGTGTATTCCATCCCATGATGAGATAGTGGGCGAGCCTATCGCCATATCGAGCACAACTTCCAGACTCCGGGTTGATACTGAGTAGAAAAACCCACACTTTCCCCGACCCGGGGTTCAAACCCGAGACCTCAGCATTGAAAGTCATACCTTAATACAACTACGCCACAATAACATTATTACAAAAAACAGAACAATTACAAATTCATATTATTAAATTCTGTTATACGCAATAAACATTAAGACCGGAGTTTTTAACTGTAGTTAGGGTAATCATTGGTGATATTATGCTGGACGCGCTCGCAGAGCTTCGTGTGCGCCAGGTGTTGCGAGCGCGTCCAGTTTAATAAGACCCTGACAAAAAGATAACAACACTTGAAAAAACGGGGCCTAAATTAATAAAGACAATATAAACTAAATTATTGTAATGCTTTATAAAATCACGTAGTTAATAATAGCGGGCAAAATAAAATAGTTAAAATATATCATCAGGTAAAGAAACGTGTACATTAATTTATTAAATAGACTGATCAATAACTTTCATGACTGAAATTTAGTAGGGACTACACATAGAAACGGTTCTATAATTTTAGAATTCAGATTCTACTTTATGGATTTCACAAACAATGATATTATTAAGTATCGTCATTTGATAATTAAATTAACATGTGCACAGAAAAGCTTAAAAAATAAAGTGTTGCTTGAAAGAAAAATAAAATGTCATGTCTACGTTACGTTTTTTGAACGTTTTGAACATCAACGTCCCCCATAATGGTAATAAACCATGATTATAGTTCACGCAACGCTGATAACCACTCTGTATTTTGATCTTACGTCAATCGAAAGTGTCATCGAGGACTTTCACTAGCACGCGATTGCGAGTGTGGACTAATTATATTGGGACGCAACTATACCACAATCATAACATAAACAATGATTGTATCTTCAATGATTATAGTGCAAAAACGAAGCTACGCTCTAACTTGTAAGCTTGTGACGGAGGCATGCAGTTTATACTGAAAACTAAAGATCTGCATTTGGGAATCCACAACGAATCGAATAGATTGACAAAGATTATTTCTGCGGGTAAGCGAAGGACAGTATAAGTAGTAATTCTAACAAGGTAATTTAATTCTTACAAGGTAATAAAAGACTAAGATCCTGTTTTACAGTTTCAAGTAAATTATGTTTGACAGTTATCGTTTTAACATATAGTACTCATATTGATGAATTTATTTGGGAGCTCTAGAGTTTCATTTTTGTATTTGGATTGACGAGTAGAATTTATTAGAAATTTTCTCAATTTTCTAAATTTGTTTTAATACCATATAGTTTTGTTTACACTTTTTTTTATATCAGAATTGTATTAGATTAAGATTGAATATTGTTTTATTTGATGTATATGATGTGGCTGTACCTATTTCAATTAAATAAATAAAGTTCTGAAACAGGCTCTTAAAATCGAATGTTTCTGATCAGCATAGTAGAGTTTCATGCTAACGGCTAATGCACAAGACGTATTTTTAACTACCTGAACATATACGCTTTTGATACACTCATGTTTTTTTACACACATAGGTATGTAATGTGTACAGTGTAAAATTACCTTCTCAGTTACCACTAGCGTTTACTGAGTGTAGTGTCAGCATAAACAACGACGTGTGTATAGAACTTAATGTGTATAGCACGCGTGGCTCTAACCATCAAGCGGAAGACATGTCCCATCATTAAGTTGTAAAACATCTATGATGCCATATCACAATAATACGCTAACAAAGCAATAAAAATTACACCATAACTCATTTACAATGATAGTAATTATTTTCACGGTCAAGCTATGTATACAAATTATAAAAGATCTCAACTACGTATAGGTGTGCATATACACTCAACGCATTAGTCAATTTTGTCCCCACGTTTAGACTGATATGTAAATTGAAAAGCCACACAAGAAGTATTAAAAAATGGTTTAGTACTTATGACTGCCTGACGTAGGTAAAGACTATAGCGTATACGATAAATGTGAGTGCTACGGTGAAAACTTGTCATCAATTACTCGTTTGCCAGATTATACAGAACTAAAAATGTAAGTTCGTACAAATAATAGGTGCAATTGTGTAAAAGTAGTACAAAATACGACGGGAAACAGAAAAAAATGCAATATGTAACGCTCACATAACAGCATACGACATTAAAATGGCGTAACAAATATGACTGTCAACAACAAGCGAGCTAATACCAATCACTGCTCACTACAATGCCATTAAGTTCATCAAAACATTTATCTAACTACACAGTACACATATCGCTTACCATTATAAGACGAGAACATTTATTGAGTTGGCTCCTTTGGCCACCTGTAAACGACAAAACATACCATATGAATGAAGAAGATTCTTGATGAATACAACGAGTAACTTAGTTGGGTACATAATATTGGACAACTATCTTAACATATCCCTGTTGCATATATATGTATGCTGTCTGTCCCTATGTATGATTAGATCTTTAAAACTACGCAACGGATGTTGATACGTTTTTTTTTAAATAGAGTGGTTAAAGAGAAAGCTTTTTATATGTATAAAAAATGCATAATATAGTACATAAACAATTTATATGTATGTTCTATTGTGACTGCGAGTGCCTTCCTCACAAAAGTCGGGGATATATTTATACTGGATGGAAAAGCGTTTTGTACCAAAGTGTCGATGACCGACCATATTGCAAGATCTCTCGATCTGTACCAGTTAATTGTCGCCTGGTACTTGCAATTACAACGGATACTGTTAAAAATGTATAGTAGTTTGTACATAAAGTGACTTTTATACAGGAAACACTCTTTAATGCGAGTGGAGCCGCGGGCAAAAGCTAGTAATTTATAAAATAAGTAATTAATTTTGTATTTACTGTGGGGTAAGGCTTCAAATATTCTTGAAAGAAAAAATATTGATGTAATATCAGTGTCAACGGATATCAAACCAAATATTACATTTACTTAGGATCTGCATTTTGAGAGAATGGGACAGAACATTCCCTATCAAATAATCAAATAATAAGTAAGTTTTTATTTTAAAACCGCATTACATTTCGATTCAATTTCTTTGTATTTACTAGTAAATACATAAACTCAATGCGACCATTACAACTTATCTTGGAGACAAACCAAATTAAAAATAAAGAAGTCCACTGGCGCCTATAGCGAAAATAAAACTGATTTACTTAAAACAGAAAAAAATAACATTTGAAGTGTAATGTATTTTTTTTAAGACTACGTACATAAATATAAGTGGATCCTAAGATACACAGACGGATTAAATTCAATTCAAACAGATCTATTATTAGTTTCGTTACTGTTTATATTTCCCACATGCGTAGGATCAGAACGTAGTCACAAACAAATTACAGATCATTTAATAACAATATTATATCGCGTTAAGTAAGAAAAAAATATATATGCATGTAAATGTGTACTGGCTGTATAATCCTACTAATATTATAAAGGCGAAAGTTTGTAAGAATGTATGGATGTTTGGATGTATGGATGTTTGTTCCTCTTTCACGCAAAAACTACTGAACGGATTTCGATGAAATTTGGCACACGGGTAGATCATGTCCTGGATTAACACATAGGCTACTTTTTATCCCGGGAAAATATAAAGCGGGACTTTTATCCCCGAAAAACTTTTTAAAGCGGGCGGAGCCGCGGGCAAAAGCTAGTTATTTATACAGCACTAGCATTTTGACGCGGCTTGGATTGTGTTGAACTCCGTTCCTAGCTTACATAGCCTATTATCGCCCTCAGCCATAATTTTATGTTGCTATTAATGAAAGGACTTTAATATCTTAATGACAATTATATTTTTAATCTATGGTAGGCCTAGATTTTTATTCTTAAATTTACTTTAATCCCATGAATCTCATGAAATACAAAGCACTGCGTGGTACTAAACTATACTCGAATATCAATACATTAGATGTTTGTCATAATACATTGCAATAATGTATGCTACAATGTATGTTGTTTGAACCGGAATCCGTCAAATCATTTACTGCTTTGAATTATAGTACAAGATATGATAAAATGTAGGTACCAACTACAATGTCTCATTAGTCTATATATACACTTATATAAAGTAGCTAAAAGTATATATTTATCTTATATTGTGCCTACTTTATACCATTGAACTTATTTTGAAAAGAACAACACTAGAGTTTATTGGCCGTTCTTTTCTAACGGAACAGCTTGCCGAACTGTCGCATTGGTAGAGTGAAAATCGACTGAATCAAAAAAATTGTCTGAGAATAATTTTCAAAATTTCTTCATCATCATCATCAGCCACATGACGTCCACTGCTGAACATAGCCCTCCCCCAAAGATTTCCAGATGGACCTGTTAAAAGCGGACCGCATCCAGCGCGTTCCTGCGACCTTTATCAAGTCGTCTGTCCGCCTTTCATGGATTCGAATAAATTATTTTCATTTCAAATGGGAAACACAGTGCTACTCACCCTTGCCGGATTCTGTCATAACAAACCTGTCGCTTGGGAAACATTTTAATAATATATTTTGTGTGCTCAGCTAAGCCAGTTAGCATTCCCGGTTGCTATTAATAAAGACTTACGCGGCTCATTGTTCAAATGAGAACAATTGAATATTAAGATACAGATTTATTGTTGTGAGTTCGTAACTTTATAGTCTGTGGAGTGAGACTAAACGAACGTTGTTGAATTTTATACAGAGAAGTCACACGATTCGATGTCTTCTAGTATATTTCGGTGTGCTTAGTGTGAACGATCCGGTACATTGAGTATTTAAATTTTATTTTGGACTAGAGTTTTGCACGCGACTCCGCCCGCGTGAATGAGTTTTACGGGGATAAAAGTCCCGCTTTATGTTTTCCCTGGATAAAAAGTAGCCATGTTACTCGCTAATAATGTAGCTTTAGGTTAGAGAAAGATTTTTTTAAATCGGTCTACTAGTTTCGGGGCCTATTCAAAGCAATTAAACAATCAAATCTTTCGTCTTCATAATATTATTATAGATTCGCAATCCGGCATTTAACATCAGAATTCACGGAATATAATTTAATAGTATCGTAATTAGAATTATTTAAACTTTTGTGTGCGTATTTATAATATTTTTTGTTCACTTAAATAATCCTAAAAGGGCTATTTTAATTTAGATACAAAAAATCTTATTTCAATTGAAGTTTGAATAGCAGCATTTTTTACTTTTGAATTTTCTACTTATGTGGCTGACTGTATATATAACGATGTATAGACGACTGACAAGTTCATCTCGTGTATAAAAAAAATAATATCATTCCACAAACACATTAAAAACACTTTTGTGTCCAATAGAAAATGAGTAAACCGGTCGGTCGCCACGCGACACTGATACTTCGAGAAATTTCTACGAGAGTTCAATTCAGCTCGTATCGATACAGCGTGTGAATCATTTAATCGATTTGCGACACGCGTGGGAAAAGGGACGTAATCGATCATGTTGTGTATTCATCACGATGATTGGTGACACTGGCCGTTTTAATTGATGGAAAGTGACAAGCGTTTTTTTTATTATTTATCACGGCACGTTGTTTATGGATATTTGTCAAACTTTAGAAAATAACGCCACATTTTATTGGTTTTTAAATCCTAAACCTAACGACTTTAGCTGAATTTTTTACTGGTGGCAAGTCTCTCATATGTAAGAGTCCGTCTGGGTGGGTACCACCGCAATGTCTATTTCTACCGCTAAGCAGCAATTTGCATGCACTGTTGTATTTCGGTTTGAAGGACATTGTAGCCAGTGTAACTACTGGACATAATGAGCCTTAACATCTTAAGTATGTCTCAAGATGACGAGCGCAGTGGAATGTCACACAGTAGTTTATAGCTAAAGATGCTAGATGGTGTTGCTACTGTTTATGTGTGGTCGTATCGCTTACCATCAGGGGAACGGCATGCTCGTCTCGTCATTCAATTGCAAAAAAAAAACAAGATACAACAAGGTGTTAATTCATGTCCGCTTTCTGTCAAGCAATTGTAGTTATCCGATCAAGTCTGTTGTCAATGTTCTGTGGATCAAGCATCAACCAACCCGTCGGGTTGGCGTATTCAACAAATATCTGTAGCAAGACTAACACTTCTGCAAAATTTACAAACATAAGTAAATTAAGTAAAAAAGTAGTTGGTATTTCTATAAAAAACATTATTATTTAGTATACTTCAATTAAAAATCGTCCCAAAGTACAGAAATAAAAAAAAAAAACAATTATATACTTAGCACATTATATTTTAAAATCTACACAAGGTTATTCTCTCTTTTAAAGATCAACACGCTTAAAAAATATCTTGTATGTTAATAATATGTAGTTATTTAATATTATCATTTCCTACGTGTCATCATGAAAAATCTAAGTACACACGTTCTCACTTATCGTGATTTATTTTTGTATTCACTAGGGTTGGCGCTTATGCTTACGACATACATCGGCTTCTCAGATTTCCTTAGGTCTAAAATTCAGACTTCGCATTTTCTGTCCCTACATGTGGGAACGCATCCTCATTCCCAGTTGTTTTTCATGGGTGATGATGATCATAACCATAACCTACTCAACCTACGCCTCCTACTATCTTCCGCAATAAAATAAAAATTGCCAACCCTACGTGTGATCGAAGACGCACACAATGAAAACAGCAATAAACCGCAACAATGTGTTTGAATTACCTTTTATATTGTTAATGTGAATTGCTAGGATTATGTCGTTACCTCATCCCGCGAAAATTGTTTTATGGCTCATACTTACGAGTATTGTAATTAAGTAGGCGATTCGGCAAATTTCGCACTTTGGAACAAAACCTGGCAATTTAGTTACAAACATTGTGGGAATTTATTTCATTACTACTATGCCATTACAGACCAGCGACTCGCGAATATGTGAAACACTTTTCCCGGAAATATGCAATGAATCCTACTGTTATACAGCTTCGTCCACCTTGCTCATATCCCTTTACAGTGTAGGATCACCATACTACATTTTATCCAAGTATATTCCAGTGTAGTTTTTACGACCGCTGCCTACGTGACTTCAAATGCCTCAATGAGATCAAGTCTCGGACAAATTATGTTTGAAAAACTTAAATAGTGTTGCTCAACCTGGGGATTGAATTAAAACCTCCCGTTCCAAACATATACCTATGCATTAGATCAATGAGACGCCACCACCCACTGGAATGCTAGTTATCGTCACGCGCAAAAAAAAAACGCTAAACAACGCTCAATCATCCAATAAATACACAGATTTTACTCGCGAAACGACATTTCCTTAACACCATTACACGATCCTTTGAATTTCGCGTTAAAACAACATGATGGTACCTAACGAGCGTCGAGCCCTTGACATGGTTTCGCAAGAGCCCAGTTCGCTAAACGAGCAGAGATGCTGAGAGATTTGAGAGGTTTAAGTGCCTATATGAACATCAAGCAATGTATGTAAAGGAGGTTTCAAAGAAGACAGTGATGATAAAAATAAAGCCGACACCCGAGCGGAGTTGACACTGGCGAGACTGACTAAAGACATTCAACTGACAACTGCTCCTGTGAAAGGGATACAAATTCGCCTAAAGCATTTAGGAGATAATGCTGTTCCTATTACGGAAAGAATTTTCGGATAAGACCTGCTCATCTGACATTATTGATCTGGTTACCATACCAAAACTTAATGATGATAAGTTCAAACATCTTCCACAAAATGTCATACGAAACCAGGTAAAAAGGCTTGGATAAGAATGTAATGAAGGAATCCTGAGAAAACGCGTATTTGAAACTTGTCTATGAGATTTTATATGTGTCAGAAGCCCAAAATAAGTACCACGATTATAGTCGCTGGCCATGCCATAGGGAAGGCCATAGTGGATCGATATACTATGCACCACTATAATGGCTGTAACATAAGTTCCTCTAGACATGTAAGCGGCAGATCGATGTGGATCCGTCTCTTGGATATGGAAACTAACAATGCAGTTAACATAATTAATAAATTTAACATACATTTAACTAGCCGAAACTAGATCAACAAACATCACATAAATTCAATTTCGAGTCAGTTTCGTGGCTGTTTTGGTTCCAACTAGTGAACAACATTCCGAAACTGTAGCAGAGAAGAAAATTTCAAAGATAAACATCAATAATAAACACAAGACAGTGGACATTCAAGATAATTCTGTGAGTGTAGGTATAAGCAGATAAGGAGGGAATTACTGTTGCGTAAGTCAACTGTCATAGAAATTACTGATAACAGGATCTTCAAGTATACCTAACACTCGGTAAAATATTTATATGAGCACATATTTAAACTTGTAGATTCGGAAATTCGGAGTAAAAACGGATATTTTCATGAATGAATATTGTAAATTTTCCAGACAAACCTGTAAAAGGTCTTAGAGATAAGTACGTAATATACAACTATGTACTTAATTTTTATACTATATTAATAATTAAAAAAAAATGTCCAGACCTGTGTACCATAGGATTTAACTAGCTTAAGGGATGAGTTTCCAAAAATTCTTTCAGACCTCACAAACGATATTTAAGCAGCTCATGGAAACTGTCCGTTGCCTGTCAGTATTAAGAATTTCAATAAGTTAAATAAAATATAAAATGCAGACTTCAAATAAAGACCTAAAATTTCAAATTTCTCTCGCAATATTTGAAACGCTCTCAAAAATATTGAAACAATTTCAAGCAATGTGGCATTCAAATTATAAGGCATCCCTGCCATCCTACTGACATGTGATAATTAAAGATTTTCATGCATTATTTTTGCATCACCCTCCGAAGGTCGCGAATGGCGCATTCATTCCAATGACCCTCGAATTTGGGTTACGAAAATATATTCATTATATCGGTCATCGGTTCGCGGTAAATCTGTCAGGGAGTGACGAATCTGTTATTCGAGTCAGAATTAAGGCCGACGAGTGGGCAGACGTCTCAAACGATGGTATCGATACGGAAGTTTACTTATTCTAGTAACTTTCGTCTACTTCATGTGAATCAAGGGTAAGTGTCGATAAACAACTGAACTTCAAGTATTTGAAAACCATTTCAATTTGATCCAAAATAGACCGAGTAAAAAACACGAGAAGAACATGAAAAGCATAAAATATACGTTTTTCATGTCTTAACTTAGGGTCCTCCTCCCAGCAAAACGGCGCGCTAACCGTATTTTTTGTAGCTATCTATTCGAAATTTGCAATACATATTGAAAAACGGAACTCATATTTCTACAATATGTTGTTTTTACTTTGATTGTTTAAAAATTTATAATGTGGATTTTGAGTCATTCATTTAATTATAAAAATGCCACTAAAATTTTCTATTCCGTGCATGTACTCCCTCCTAAAGTGAATCTCATTTGAATTTGTAACCAACACTATTGAATGGACAATTGAATAAGGAACAATATTTTCAAAAAGAGCTAATAAACAATTTGTTAAGTAAATTATATTTACGAATGTAAATCTAGGCATATTCCTGCCGGTAAATCTTGCGCCGAAATGTATGGAACGATTGCTCAAGGCTGTTTGTTTAGACTAGGGTCTTAAGAAAATAAATTTCGATGAAATCTAGGCAACTATAGTCCGTCCAACCATTTTTTTTTTTTTTTTTTTTTTTATTTAATAGGAAAACAAACAGTACAATTATACATATAAAAATTAATGTAGTAAAACTAGTACATTGACCAGTAAAGTTTCCACAAATAAATGTTAGAAAAAACCGCAATGATACACGCAAGGGCAAAATTAGGTAAATAAAAAGTAACAATGCACAAAAAAAAATGATTACAAAAATAAATAAATAATTACATTATGATTAGCAACTCATCGTTAGTTAAAACTAAATACAGTCTGATATATTTTTTTTAAACTTCAAGTAGGAGCCTGTAAATAAATCAATATGAGAAAACTTTTTGTTATACTCATTACAAGCTCTAAAGGTGAATGTATTTTGAGCATAGTTAGTTCTTACATGGGGCAAATGAAACAAGGACTTACTAGCATTACGCGTACATAAGTTTGGACATCTGAACTTCAAGCAATTCAAAAGATATGAAGAATCTATATTATTTCTTATTAATTTAAACAAGAATAATTGGTCTCTCAGCGTTCGACGATCAACTAACTGTCTTATAACGGGAGGGGTAACATTTGATGCATGGCTTTTATATTCAAGATGCTTAACAAATTTCCGTTGAATCTTTTCCAAACCTTCTACGTATACTTTATATTTGGGGTTCCAAATAACAGACCCATACTCCAAAACAGATCGTACAAATGAATTATATAAGAGAATGAGAGTGGAATCACACCTGAAATCTTTACAGATTCTCAGAATGCAACCAAGCATACGGTAGGCATTAGCAGTTACATATTTCACGTGATAATTAAATGAGAGTTTACTGTCAAGGTGTATTCCCAGGTCTCTCACCTCGGTTACTCTGTTTAGAGAATTACCATCAAGATGATAGTTGTAGGTGATAGATGTAATCTTACGTGAAAAGGATATGACACTACATTTAGCGACATTTAACTTTAATAAATTATCTTTACAATATCTACATAGCCGATCAAGATCATCCTGCAAAAGCAAACAGTCAGATGCACTAGAAACCCGTCTAAAAATTTTCATATCATCGGCGTAAAGTAATAATGATGAATTGTATATAACGTCTCGAACATCATTTATAAATAAATTGAACAGGAGTGGACCAAGGTGAGAGCCCTGAGGAACTCCCGAAGAGACCGGGACGAATGAAGAACAGTAACCTTTGATAGTCACTGCTTGGCTTCGGTTACGAAGATAAGATGAAAACCAGCGCAGCAGATCTCCGTGTATACCAACCCTTGCAAGTTTGTCGACTAATAGCGAGTGAGATATTTTATCAAAAGCCTTCGAGTAGTCAGTATACACGACATCTACTTGCTGTCCATTATCCATAGACTTTGCGACTTGATCAACAAGTTGGCATACGTTAGTTTCTGTAGATTTTTTATTGATGAATCCATGCTGCTCCTCGATTAAAACCGGTCTCAACAATGGGAAGATCATATCATAAATAATTTTTTCAAACATTTTGGCAATTGTACATAATTTGGAGATGGGCCTATAATTAAGAACGTTATGTTTGTCCCCACATTTGAAGACCGGAACTATGTATGAGCGTTTCCAAAAAGAAGGCATTTCTCCGGAGTTCAAAGATTTCTTGAATAGCAAGTAGATTGGAAAAGAAAGTGTTTTACAGCAGGATTTTAAAAGCAATGGAGGTAATTCATCGGGACCATATCCTTTCCTGACGTTCAGCCGTTTCAGGTATTTAACAACAGTTTTATGAGAGATCTTAACCGACCCAATATTAACAAAATTATGAGAAGTCGAATTAGGATAATCTACAATACGCGAATTAGGCGGTTCAAAAACTGACTTAAAATAATCATTGAAGACATTACAAATTGCTTTCCCATCATTAACTGAAATATTATTAAAACTTACTCTATTGGGTATGCTACTGCTAGTTTTTTTAGATTTGACAAAAGACCAAAAGAATTTGCTGTTGGTTCTAATTTTCATCTCAGCATTAGCAATATACTTTTCATAACATTCTAACTGAGCTCGCTTTTGTCGATCTCGCAATAAACTAAAAGTTACGTAATCTGAATACCTGTTGTAAGTTTTCCATTTTCTATGGTATTTAAGTTTTTCAGTAATAATTTTTATCAGAGGTTTAGAGTACCAGAAGGGATAATGGTTGTCATGCTTTACTATTTTAACTGGGATTAATTTAGTAATAATTGTATTGATAGTTTGATAAAACACATGTACTGCCCTGGAGATATTACAGTCTTCCAATAATTCAATCCAATCTATGTTTGCCAAAGCATCATTTATTGCATCGTAATCTGCATTATGAAATAATCGTATTGTACGGGGAGCACTAGTCAATGACTGAGATGTTGAAATATCAAGCCTTAAATGCAGAGAAGGATGATGAGGATCTTCTGGCACTAAAGGAGGGCAACGAATCACGGAACACTCTAGATTACTAAAAATGAGATCAAGAAACCTATTATTAAAATTTGGTATAGAGTTGAATTGTCTAAGACTTGTAAAATTTAAAAAATTATACACGGAATTAATAAAAACATCATCTTCATAAAAATTAATCAAATTCATTGAAGTACCCAATTGTTCCCAAACGGCAGATGAAACATTGAAATCACCCACTATTAACATGTTATCGTTGGGATGACTAAGTATCTCGTTAGAGACTAATTCAAAGTAATCACAGATAGCTTCTTGCTGATTTTTGCTATGGGGAAAATAGCAACAATAAACATGTAACAACTTAGACACAGGGGCCGCTGATAAGACAATGGAGACTTTAATAATATCCGCAGTTAAATTCACTGAGGATATAGAAGAAGATGTTAAAACAGAAATATGAGACTTAAGTGCGATCAGAACACCACCCCCAAATTTATCTCCGCGCGCTCCATAATTTCTATCACTTCTGTATATAATGTATCGTGAGTCAAATATCTCAGAATCAAATATGCCATCATGTAACCAAGTTTCACTGAGACATATTATATCAAAATTTGTTTGAAATAAATTACGAAAAAATGTATTAGTTTTTGTGCGTAGTCCACGCACATTTTGATAGAATATAGACAATTTATTAATCATAACTGAAAAGTTAGATTGTCATGCATAATAATTATACTAAAATACTTAAGATCAGTTCTATAATCGCCAAACACGTCAGAAAACAATAACATTATATAGATCAGTTTTGACAAAAAGTTCAGATGCCAAGGTAAAAAGTTGCTCCATGTTAACATTTTATGGAAAGAACATAAAATAAGTAGTTTTATTGATAAAAACAATCCAAGAAAATTTCCTATGAAAATATAACAAGCAAAGTGTCGTTTATTCATGCTTACGACAAAATGAGAATTAAACAGTGCAATAGTGCCTATACAAGTTTTTTTAAATCACTGGGTTTAGTGAAATGCAACACTGGACTAGAATCATTGCGACGAGCCATAATTGAACAGTTTTTCACCCAGACATATTGATAATGTTTTTCCTTCGCAGTCTTCTTTACAACTTGCAATAGGGTTTTATTGGAGCTAGTCAGGTGGTCATTGAAATATACATAATTGTCGTTGGATATAAATCCAAGATCATGACACTTGAGCTTCAATTTTTTAGCCTTAGCAAGAAAGTCATCTTTTTTCCACCGACACAAGAACTTCACAATAATCGGTTTAGCCTTCTTATGTTCCTTATTCTTTGAGGCCACTCTTGTAATAAAATCAATATCTGTGTCAATATTTAAATTAACTTCAGCTTTAAGGGCCACATTTTTTACAATTGCGAGCAAATTTTCGTCCTTCTTTTCGGGAATTCCATAAATTTCAATGTTCGACCTACGAGCCCATTGTTCACGATTGTTGTTGTCGTCCACGATCGAATCTAAGGATGTCTTCAAGCTACCAATTACCGAACACTGACTATCAAGTTGCTTTATATTTGTTTCACATTTGTCCATTCTGTTGTTGAACTCGTCGAACCGGGCATTTACAAATTCCATACACTCCTTCATACCAGAGAATTCTTCTCTAATAGCTCTTAATTCATCGTGTAGTGAAACGATGGAAGATGTGAAATCTGCCTTAAGACCCGAAATTTCTGAGGATACAATAGATCTTACTTGTTCCAAAAAAGACGAGCACTCACTTTGGTCTACTGGGCTATACTGTGGTTGGATCGCCGACGAGGCACCACCTCTACGCAGTGTAACGTTACCATCACTATAGGAGCATTTGTTCGAGCCATTACCACGTACTGGAGTGTTATCCTTATTCACTTGTCTCGGCTGAGACAGTGCACATTTTGGACAGACCCACTTCAATTTAAAATCCACTGGTCGCTTACTATTTTTTTTTGATGGATTTATACAATCATTGTGATAGTTACGATTGCATTTGGTACATGTTAGGATATCACTAGCGCCCTCCGTAGTCAATTCGCAACAATCAAACTTCATTTTGAACTGATGTTCAGATATAATTAAGGAAAAATAATTAATTTAAAAATTTTTAAAATTTATCCAGCGTCGCGTCGGCGGGGTTTGAACACACACTCCGTAACGTTCCGCCAGCCCGATGATTAGGTACTCAAGCCACTAGGCCAATCAACTTAATGAGTACGGATCCGAAATTATCAAACCAATGCGACTGGTTCGGTAGAAATAACAATTAACAGGAGCAGGTAGATGTGTATGATTCCGAGTAGTTTATGGTGAACTAGTATTACCGTGTGTTAAATACTAGATAATTCGGATAGGTACACTGTGTTATGATTTCCAATCTAGTAATCTTCACTGTAAATTGTACTTATCTTCAAAATCCACTAACTTTTAACTGCCACTTTAAATTTGTAATTCTTGACGATGATTCAAGTTTTACGCATGAACTGAAGATTGTTAATACTTTATTTTTATATATGGGCGATTCTACAAAAGTTGGGCGACTTGATGTCATCAGTCGATATTACATTTTCTTTTTTTAATTATGTAAATATTTCTTAATATTTCAATTAATCCAAGTCACTTTTCGCTGTCCACAAAATTTAGACGTTTTATTTCAATTTTAAGTTATTAAAACAATGTAATCAGTGTTCAAATCGTCAGTACTATGGCGTGTCACAACTCCCAAATTACACAATAGACCGTATTTTTCTCAAGAGGTTTATCATTTATTATAAGTTTTACTTCTACAGCGCAAACTAAGAAACATTTTTAATGTATTTTCCATATTTCCAAATAAACTCAATTATTAATGTTTAAAAAAAATATGTCTATACTTGGTGTTCGTTTCTACTCGTCAGTACTGTGTGCAATATTACAATTCAAAATTCTCGCCAATTATCTAAATTCAAACATCAAGTCCTTGATCTGTCCATGTAGCATGTAGTGAAATTATCTACAGACGCCATATTTGTCAAGCCGCCATCTTAAAAACAGTGTCAGCGGGCCGGCAGCAGTGAGCGAGTGTGTGGTGCCAGTCAATATTTCAGTACCGTGGTGAGTAATTATTTCCTCATTTTAACATATTTTTCTATAATTTCATTATAACTGAGTGTTTTTTTTTTAAATAATGCACCCTACTCGCGAAAATTACCAGTAAAAACATTGCTTGGCATTATAACATAAAATTTGTGTCTGATCCATCAGTACCGTGTCATCAGTCCTATGTCCGATACTCCGACAAGGGACTGAAGTGTTACCACGGTACTGATGACTTTATTTTAGGGCCTTTAAATTTGTATAGATACTGGTAGGTAAACAATACTTTTATCATTTCAGATGAAATTACCATGGCACCTACAAATAAAAAACAAATATTGGACATAGAAGAGGTGTTGAAAAAAAAAGGGAGGCTGCAAAGGCCCGGTTGGCTAGAATAAGAAATGACCCTGTGAAATTAGCTGAGTACAAAGAAAAAGAGTGTTTAAGATATTTGAAAAAAAATGAAAAAGTACACGGAAAGAGTATAAAAGAGATGATACCAAAGGAACAACGCATAACCAGAAGAAAATGGAAGGAATATTCTACAGATTATAGACGCAACCAATTGTTAAATCGGAGAACGAATAATTTCGTACGGCAGAATACACCACCATCCACCACTGATGAAGCGAACGATCTTGATATAAATATTAACAGAGCAGAAGAAAATCCTATTGAAGATCAAAGAGTGGTTGCAGTAAGAAGGAGAAGCTTAAAGCAAAGAAAACGCAGAGACAGGCAATTAAAAAAAGGGATGATATTATTGCAAAGCTAAGAACTAAACTATCAGCGTCAACAGTAAAAACGTATAAAAAAACAGTTGAAAAAAGGAATTAAATCTACAGAAAAAACACCAAAAACAAGAATTGAGGAAATGGCTGAGGATGTGACAAAAAAAAATAGTCAAGAAAGCTTATTTAATGTTACGGTAACTGCCTCAGCTTGCAGATACTTATTTAATTGTTATTTTTCTTACAACTGAAAAGTTCATGACTAAGGTTTTTATTTTGCAAATGTTATTTTATGACAAAAAAGGTGTTCCTTAAATATTTCATAGTTACTACTTAATATGTTGTCTACTGAATACTGATAAGGAAACTACCTCAGTATTAATAAGTTTTCAGTGAGACTGTTTTAAAGACTGATTTTTTGTAGATTGTAAGTAAGCAACCTCGAATTTTGCTAAAGTAAACTAAATACTCAATATTGTCATAAATGTCATTTGAACCTAAGATATAAGTGCCATAATTAGATATTAAGATATTTGCAATAAATCTGAAACTTCTTAAGAATTATGTCTTTTAATCAGTACCGTGTTAGCCTCGTCAGTCCCCTGGCACTCAAATTTACAAAAATCCAGATATTTCGAAAACTTCTTAAGAAAGTTACTGGCCCGATTTAGAATAGTTTTAGTATTATATTACCTACCTCACTATATCAAAAAAATAACCAATTTTCTTCAAAATGTGTGTAAACAAAATGAAGGTAAAAGTCGCCCAACTTTTGTAGAAGTACCCATATATCACTTTATTATAAATGTATTTACACATATATTCACTATTTTGCCCAGATTTATCACTTTTACTATTTTTATTTATAAAGAATTGCGGAGACGATATCAACACTATATTATAACGATATATAACGATATTTATTTAACTTTTGACATATGCACGCCTATGACATTTTATAAGTCTTGACAAGGAATAGAAACAAAATAATTGAATACCTACTTTATGGACGCCAGTTTTTGTTTTCCGTAGTGAAGAGACTTGCTGTTCAGCTCCGATATTAATTATCAATCGATATTCGTTAAGTCCACTGATTGTGTAACAAAAATAATTCAAAACTTTTACATTGAAAACTAAAATGTCGCAGTGTAAACTTAAAAAAATCTTTTTATATATGCGTAAAAGTATATAATAACTGATAAAATAAACTATTCAAGTTAAATTTTGACAAATGATATCGGATATAGAATATTTATACCTACAGAACAAATTTATAAACAGAAAATATATACATTTTAACGCTTAGGCATGTTTATAAAACAATACAAGTGTTGAGCAAAAATAACATTTCAATGTGTACTGATCTGATCAAAACTTGTGCATAAATTAAATCGATTGTTACAAGAAATCGAATCAGTAACGCATTAGTACATCCCGAATTGATTAGAAACCGAACTGTCAAAAGTTAAATAAATGGTTGGACGGACTATAATTGAAAACTTATATGAAAACAATTAAATTACATAATATTAATTAGTGAAAATTTCAATTGTAAAAGTTAATGGGTCAATGTCACACTAAATTGTGCGCATGACAATCGTTAACATGTTTCGCTATGGTAAAAACACAAAATTGCCCTCAGACAGTCACGAAGGTAAAACTGCAATACGTACAAAAACCTATTTTGCAATGCAATCAGCCCTGTAGTAGTATATAAATACTGCTCGCTGCTGAGCACGGGCTTCCTCTACTACAGAGAGGGAGTCTTAGTCCTCCACGCTGGCCTAGTGCGGGTAGGCGGACTTCACATACTCTAGAAATTCTTATGGAGAATTCTCAGGCATATACGTTTCCTCGCGATATTTTCCTTCACCATTAAAGTAAACGAAAATAATTAATAAACAATACACACGTAACTTCGAAAAGTCAGACGTGTGAGCCTTGCGTTTTGAACCTCCACATTGAGCAGACTTTTCCCAATTGTCGTAATTATTATTCGATATAAGCTGAGACGCTCTCAAATTGAGGTCAGCATCTTAAGATAGTCGCAACTTAATAAACCCACATTAACAGCACCTCAAGTCATATATTATGTGATATTATCAGCCGAGGTTTGTTTATGTAATAGCGCCGACTCAGCTGAGAACAAAGCCTTAAATGAAAGCTTAATTTTGGTTTATTAAATAATACAATACGTTAAATGTCTAATTGAGATTTTACTCAAAAGTGAGATTGATTTATTACCACGGTCCCTAGTTATTCAGATCCACAATAAGTCACAAAGGTCAAAATAAAATTTTACTTTCATAAAACTTCGTACAATAAAATTAATTTAAGAAATGTTTACAACCTTTTTATTAGGTGTTGAGGTTAAATTTATAGCGTCTCACTGGAAACTGGACCAAGGGCGTCGGTGTGGTTGGAAGGCCAGCTCGCTCCCCCTTTACTCTCCCAAGAGATTAAAGTAATAAAAACTTGCGTCGTTTTCATAGGTTTTAAGAAAAATAAGCATTTAATGATATATAAATATATGGTAAAATCAATATTCTCAGCAAATAACTAACATTGATACGCAAATGGGGATACATTATTAGAAATTTAATTATCCCATAGTATAAACATTGTATGCATGTAAACTTGGAAATTGTGTAGCAATAGAATAATAGGCAGAATGAATGTCTGTATGTATTATCACCTAACGACTGTAGACATAATTAGACGTTAACTTAATAGGAATACTTGAACTTATCCTTTATTATTCGTGCTAGGGTTACTGATGCTCACACTACTCGCGTAGGTTGCATACAGTTTCGTGACATACGCTAATTATTTTGGCTCGCACCCGCTTGCATTGTTTAAATGCTATACAAAATAAATACGTGGACGGCGCCTGGCGGGCGTTTGACCTTTACCACTATAATAAGTAAATTATAGTATTGGAAATAAGAAATTGCGTATTACGGTACGACTGCAAAGCTGAGGCCTCGGGTTTGATCCCCGGGTTGGGCAAAGTGATATAGAGTTTACGAAATACGCACGTCGAAAAGTAAGGGCATTAGTTGCGGCTCTGTCTACCCCTTTGAGAATAAAAGGCGTGATTATGTAAACTAAATTTAAAACTTATGTGTAAAATATCTACGGAAATTTATAGTGTTATTTACAGTTATTTAGACATTGCGTTAGTAAATGAAACCACATTTACTTTCCTTGAAAATAACACTTATTTTGACTGTAGCTGTAAGTTGCGAACAAAATAAATATCAACAATATGTAACTTTAAATTTACACTCCCTAATGGATGGGATGATTATTGGCATAATGTTAGAAGAGGTAAAGACGAGTGCACGGTTTCATTCATTAACGCAATGTCATAATAACCCTGTAGATAGCTCAGGAAAATCATTCAATAATTTAGAAACACGTTTGTTTTTTCCAACTGAGATAATCTACCTTATGTGACTGGACCTTAACATACTTTTGCGATAGCGAAACATCTGTCCCGTGGTAATCTGATCCAACATCTATGTTCTATAGTAGTTCATTCTCTAATGAACTAATTCAATACCCTCAGTCTCAATATTGATCGCTCTAATTATAGATATGCCCGGAGTATCGCATTATCCCTTATCAATCAATCAATTAAATTATAACGCAATCAATCATAAACTGATCTGCCATCAATAAATGTTACTTTTACCGCGCATCGAGCATATTTAAATGTAGAAATTGTATCCCCTGGGAGTGGTTACCGTCAAAAAACCTAGATATTCGGTATGCACAATAATTCAATATAGTTACATCATGTTAAGAGCACGTAGAATAATATCATAATCTAATATAGTTACATGTTCAAATCTAGTGTGACGCTTGCAGGCGAAAGTGGCCGGGGGCGCCGCCGGCCGAGTGAAAGTACGGGCGAACAAAGTAGGTACGGAACTGCTTTCTTACACCCCGCGCTCCTCGGACATCCTGCTTGATTGGTGGCTGGTACCTTACGTAACTTATAGAACCTTATATCATAGTGTCTATGTTTCACTTTCGAACAGGAAAGTATACGATCAATTCGTAGTAACTAGTAGTGAATAGTGATGTAATGAATGTCCAATTTCCGATATTCGCGAATGTAAATATGGGATTTTTATTTGACACCAAAAGATGTTATCGTACGTTACGTGAAATTATAATAGCTGCAAAGTGACCCCATTGTACCTAATAGTAAACGTCGTGAAGTCCAGATAGAGTGGCGTGTTTGAAACATGTCACCGATATTCGTTCTCTTACGAATCTCGTCATTCCAAATTGATTGCGCAGAGAAGCACCGAGCATCTTCATAGCACGCTGAGGGACTGTGATCCGTCTTGGTGGCCCATAGTCAGAGGCCCCGTCTCAAAGCCGTACGTCATCACGGCTAACAATCATTGATTGAAGATTTTTGTGTTTAAGCACTGAGGTATTTTAGATGAGAGGACCTTGACTAGTTTCCCGAACGCTGCTCATCCGAGCTGGATTTTGATCTCTATCTTGAAGTTGGACTTGTCGAACTGGACCATTTTTCTTAGATAGACAGATTTGCCGACAACTTCGAGAGTTGCGTTCTCAACACTAATTGGCATATGTACAAAATGAGCGTTGGTTAAGATTTTGGTCTTGTTCATGTTAAGGCCTACCAGATGGGAAACTCGATTGAGGTCTTTGAGCAAATGAGCATAATGCTATGGTCCTCAAATGATACTGACAAGACGACAATATTGCGGCAAATCAAAGGTGAGTAATGTACTCATCATTAAAGCTATTTCCAAATCCTTTCTAATCAAAAAGCTCGAAGATGTCCAACGCGGCAGTGACTAATTTCGGAGAAATAACAGCTCCCTGTCTCATGCGTCTGTGTAGTGGAATGGCCTTCGTGCTCTGCTCTTGTACTTGGACTGACTTGGTGACGTTGATGTACAAGCACCTCAGCCCTTTAATGTACCAAAAGTCAATGTGGCCCTCATCACTTTGGAGCCTTTGTTCCGCTTGATAGCCTTCTTGATGCTTTCAACTTTGTAAGCACGGACATCGTGTCAGGATTTCTCTCTGTCAATCAACCTTCCTAAATGCTTTTTCTTCCGAAGACTGCAACGCCATATATCGGCATTGGTGACTTAAACATTTAAATTTAATAAAAATACACTAATTGTGGTAAAAAAACATATAACTAGTCCAATCGGGTTAATTAAATAGTGAGTCATCAGTGCAACTGAAGGATTTAAAAGGTATACTGACATTGAAGGAAAAACATCAACAAATTATATTAATATTTTATATTCTACTAGCGGCCCGCCCTGGCTTCGCACAGGTAGCAAAGCATTATATTTGCACATTTAATTTTCTGTCGTACAAAATACTTATGAATTATACACATAACCCTTCCTCTTGAATCACTGCGTCCATTCGTGAAAAACATATGAAAATCCGTTCAGTAGTTTTTGAGTTTATCGCGTTCAGACAAACAAATGCGATAGGGGGACTTTGTTTTATAATATGTAATGATGTAAGGGCATATCCTTAAAAATAAAGAGATAAAAGTAGCCTGTCCTTCCTTGGATCTCAAACTATCTCCGTATTTATTCTCTCACGGTTCCACGCGCAAGAAAATATTTTCCGGGATAAAAGTACCGGTTTAGGTATATTTTTCTGGGATAAGCAATAGCCTAAGTGCTCCTCAAGGTCTTAAATTATCTTCCTACGAAATTTCATCGAAATCGGCTGAGAGTGACGGCTACAACCGCGAGGTAAAAAAATCTGGGATAAACGTCCCGGTTTCTATTTTTCCAGGATAAGCAGTAGCCTATGTCCTTCCCTCGGTCTCAAACTATCTCCATACTTGTTGTTTTGCGGTTCCACCCGCAAGAAAATATTTTCCGGGATTAAATCCCGGTTTATTTTTTCCCGTAATCAGAAGTAGCCTAGGTCCTTTCCAGGGTTTCAAACTATCTTCCTACCAAATTTCGTTGAAATCGGTTGAGTGGTTTGGCCGTCCTACTCGTGAGAAAAAAAATCTGGATAAAATATACGGTTTATATTTTTCCGGGATAGGCCGTACCCTGTGTCCTACCCTGGGTCTCAAACTATCTCCATACTTATTTCTTGTACAAAGTGTTAATGTGAACCGACTGAGCGGCTGTACGTCACCTGGGCCTCTCATCGAAAATCAGCGTTGCAGTACTGCTCAGGTCGTGCTGTAGCACCTAGCTGAATGAGAGGTTCCTTTGTTGGTATTAATTATAGTTTTATAGTTTAAGGTAATATATATGTATATTTAAATTGTGCCAGCAATAAAAATTATTTCTTTCTTTCTTTCTTTCTTCTTTCTTTGCGGTTCCATCCGCAAGAAAATATTTTCCGGGATTAAACTCCCGGTTTATTTGTCCCGGGATAAGAAATATCCTAGATCCTTTCCAGGGTCTTAAACTATGTCCCTTCCAAATTTCATCGAAATCGGTTTATTGGTTTGGCCGTGACGACTCGCGAGAATAAAAAATCCGGGATAAAAGTCCCGGTTTGAATTTTCCCGGGATATAAAGTAGCCTATGTTACTCAGGGATATAGGAGCATTCTAATGGTGAAAGAATTTTTGAAATCGGTCCCTTACTTTTTGAGTTTATCCTTGTCAAACATACAAATCTTTGCTCTTTATAATAAACTAGCGGCCCCGACAGACGTTGTCCTGCCCTAAAAAGGAAATGAAATCCTAGAACCCGAGTACAGCGCCACCTACCGGATCTAATTGTTAATCGAAACTATTCTCAAACCCACCTGAGGACACAAAAAATCATTAAAATCGGTCCAGCCGCTTAGGAGGAATTCAGTGACATACACGTTTAATATGGCGGTTATATATTCTAAAATTTTCAAATTTTCCGCGTAATTTTCTTGCAAAAAACCTCCCTGCCACCAAATGAGTCCTTATTTAACGAAATTTTAAAATCCCTAAACACCCCCACCCCCCCGTAAATAATACCTAAGCATATTTTTTTCCGGAAAAAAATCCCGAATAAAATTCCCGGTGTCTGTTTTCCGGGATAACAGTAGCCTATGGGCGGTATTAATAGGTCAATCTCAAGTTTGAGTTACATCTCAAGTAGACATAATGTATTGAACTGTTCATACATTATGTCTACTTGAGATGTAACTCAAACTTGAGATTGATTTCCTTTGGATCACAAACTATCTCCATACTTATTATCATACGGTTCCACTGGCAAAAAACTATTTTCCGAGATTAAGGTCCCGGTTTATATTTTCCCGGGATATGAAGTAGCCTAGATTCTTCCCAGGATTTAAAACTATCTCCCTGCCAAATTGCATCGCTATCGGTTCAGTGGTTTAGTCGTGGCGGCTCCACTCGCGAGAAATTAAAATCCGGGATATAATTCCCGGTTTATCTTTTTTCGGGATAAGAGTAATTATGTCCTCAACTGGATCTCGAAATATCTCTATACTTGTTTTCTTGCGGTTCCACTGGCAGAAAACAATTATCCAGGATAAAAGTCCTGGTTTATATTTTCCCGGGATAAAAAGTATCCTATGTCCGTCTCCTGGTTCTAAGCTACCTCTCCACCAATTTTCAGGTAAATCCGTTCAGCCATTCTTGAGTTATAAGTGGTGTAACTAACACCACTTTCTTTTATATTATAAATATAGATATATAGATTAATATTATCCAATAATTTACAAACTAATAATAGATTAAGTATAAATCTCGTATAAATAACAACATGAATCCTATCACACTGTGATCTCGGTAAAAAATAATTTAAGGTACTTAAGTGCTTTTAGAAAGTTGGAAGTTTATTGTTATCAAAAAATATAATTTTATTTTGTATGAGTACTATAAATACCAACAAAATTATTACTTATACCTTGTAAACATAATCTTTTGCAATGTTATCTTATAAATTATTGTCACATGCCTGATGCCATAGCCAAAAATATTCACATTATTTATTGCGAATGCAAATATATTAAGAAACAATGCAAATACTTGTTAAACCACAAATTCGTAGTATTGTTTGAATGTTATTGTGTAGGTTTCCTTGGACTTTTAGGGCACAATGTTTAACATGTATTTAACTTATGATGGAGTAACAGTTGATTTATGCATTACGAAAAACCTAAATTTGAAGAAGAAAAATTTGTTATTTAAATATGCATACCTACTACTTTCAAATCAAATCAAATTTGAAATTTAATAGTTTTGCATAAGTTTGTTATTCTTGCACAATAAAGATGCAAATATAATTGATTCACATATCTTACTATGGTGATAAGACTTTTAAATGAAAATAATAAATTGTAATCCTTATATTACAAATGTTAACTATTCTGTTATTAATTAACATTTACTTATCAAAAATGTAAAGCATAATGCCTGCTCGGCCTGGTGGTGGAGTATAAAATGAGAAGCGCCCTTGGGTTCAAGTCGAGGTCGGAAAACACATGCGATATTTGTAACAAAATTAGTTTCAGATATAAACTCTCAAAAACATTTGATGCCAGACACGAGATTGTAAAAACCAAGTTAAATTTATTCTACACTACTTTTTTTTAAATACATTTATCAAAAATGTATATCATCCAAAATCTAACGGAAAAATATTTTTTAAAATTGGCGCAATAATAAGTAAGCTATAAAGCTTTGAAATTTTGTGGAAGTGGTAGTTGTCATATAACAGTAATATCAGACTGTGACGTCACTGAGTGTTACTAGTCATAACGCTGCGTGCATGCGAAAGAGAGAGCACGATATCCCCACCACGCCCCCACTTATGCTTCCAACAATATTTCAAATATGAATCACTGTTTAATCTTCAACCAATTTTGATGCTGAGTTCTCAGCAGGATTTCTTTATCGTATTATTTTCTGTTAGATATAAAATAATACACAAAATCAAACATAAGAAACTACCCTACTTTTTTTTTGTCTTTATGTCCCACATGTTTGGTTATCAAAAAGATAATTATAGGGAGAATGGTAGAGAATGTAACATTTCATTATTGTTCCAACTGCTCAGCTTAGGGCTTTGCTAACTTATAATGATGCAGGTATGATCTACAAGAAACCAATCTGCTACTGATAGTTTCTCAGTAATCAATGTGTTAAGTTTTAACAAGGTGCATGCAAGTTTTGCTTTAGTCTTACACCTCACATTTTTGTAGGATTCCATGCTATTTAATGCCCTTGGTTTGTAACATTACTCTCTGAACTTTAGCAGCACAAATTATTTAAATATTGTGAATGACATTCAACTATCATCACCTTGACTAATGTGTTAGTTTCTGTCTTATGTCATCTTACTTATGAAATTGTAATTAATGATTATTGCTTTTGATATCTGGATAACAGTATCAACCACAAATAACATTTTTTTTATTGCATCAAATGATGAGACGAGCATGCTGTTCACTGATGGTAAGCGATACGAACACCCATAAACAATAGAAATACCATCCAGCACCTTGAGTTACAAAGTACTGTGTGGCACTCCACTGCGCTCGTCATCCTAAGACATTTATTTATTTATTTATTCAAGATCTCCAAAAAAGATTACACATATTATAAATGGTTCATTGGGTACATGTAACTAAAATATACAAACCTTGTGCATCTTTAATTCTAAGGAGACACATCATGCAAATTAGTCTAATTAAATAATTAATAATGATAAAAATTAATTGTATCGTAAAGAAATAACAATAAATCATGTGCAAAAATACGAAACAAATTAATATATAATTGATTTAAAATACAAGTCAACCACTAAAAATTTCATTAAAAAAAATATATATCATTAAAAAATGTCAAAAATATCATTAAGAAGTAATATATCATTTTCTCATAAAAAAAAATAAAAAAATACCATAATATTTATCACAAAACATACCATATTTTAGGACTATGACTATGAAGACATAAGATATTAAGTCTCATTATGTCCTGTAGTTACGCTGGCTATAATTCCCTTCATACCGAAACACAACAGTGCATGCACACTGCTGCTTGGCGATAGAAATAGACATTGTGATGGTACCCACCCAGATGGACTCTCACATATGAGAGTCCTACGACATATTTTAAACCTGGTTGGGTAAGATTCTATTTTACTAATGAGAAGAGATTGGTCATTATATAGAAAAACTAAGATAAATTAAGATAAGATAAGATAATATAAATTTATTTCCAAAAATTACAATTCTTACAAGCGTTAACAACGATGTTCACACTAGGCTATGCCTGTATCGTGAACATCAAAAAAATAGCTTAAAAGGACAAACCATATACCATCTAAATTGTAATAGAATACATACAAGTGAATTTGAATAAAATGTAAAAGGAAAACAACAATAAAATTATAACACAAATGAGTAATCATACAGAACTATAAAACTAAAAAGAAACTAACACAGTTGAAAAATTTATAGTCAACGACCCTAGGAGTGAGTGTGTATGCATGCGTGTGTAAGTGTGTGTGTGTTGTGTGTGTGTGTGTGTGTGTGTGTGTGTGTGTGTATGTGTGTGTGTATGTGTGTATGTGTTTGTGTGCGTGTGCGTGTGTGTGTGTGTGTGTGTGTGTGTGTGTGTGTGTGTGTGTGTGTGTGTGTGTGCTTATGTAAAAATGTAATAGTCGCAATAATTATAATTTAAACATCAATTTTTAAAAGTCTCTCAGTATCCTCATGATTTAAATTCAAAAGCATGCCCTTGACTGTATTTTTAGCTTCTCGTATAGTTTTTGTCTTAATGCAGCATTTCTTTTGAATTCTATTGTATACGTATGGAGATAGAAAAAGAGAAAAACGCCTGGCAAAAGTGGTTTTGAGTTTTGGTATATGAGCCTTAAATTGTCTGCGTTTCAGCAGTTCCTTATAGTTGGGTTGATTTAAAATAGACTTGTGAGCTGTGAGAGCTATTTTCAGTATGTATAACTGCCTGACACTAAGAACCCGTGCATCTGAATATAGTTGAGAGGTTGGGAACCGATACGGCTTTTTCAACATTACCTTCAGCAGTGACCGCTGGGCTCTTTCTAATGTAATTAATGTCGACATGGAAGCCCCTCCCCATGCTTGTATACAGTAAATTAAAACTGATTCACAGAGTGAAGTGTAAATAGTTTTCAAGAGAGTTTGATCTGCAACTTCTCTCAATTGTCTGAAGACATTGATAAGTTTTCTTGTTCGCATTGACATGCTACTGATTTGCTCCTTAAACGTAAGCTTTTCGTCAACTAAGACTCCAAGATATTTTACGGCCTGCACTCTACGTACACCTGCACAGCTACAATTTGATCTGGAGGAGTCTAAGCAATTGGTACTTGTGTGCACAGTGATGGCAGAGTGGATACCATAATCCGAGGCTGATGTTTTGTGGAAATATATGTACCCCGTTTTGTCGGTATTCAATGTAAGAAGATTATGATTCAGCCAGTTTGCCACTACTGCCATACCTGCCGTAGCTGTTTCATAACATTGTCTCCCGTTCTTGTCGTGAAACAATATCGCTGTATCATCAGCGTAGCATATGATTACAGCATTATTAAGTTTAAGCGATGCAATATCATTAAGGTAGATAAGAAATAACGTTGGACCAAGTACACTACCTTGCGGGACCCCAAAAGATATGTCAGTAGTGTCACTGGTCCATTCACCAATCCTGACGCACTGCTTTCTTCCTGTCAAGTAGCTCCTGAACCAATCTAAAGGAACACCTCTTATACCAATATTCTCGAGTTTTTTCAAAAGTATTTTAATAGATACGGTGTCAAAAGCTTTTGCCAGGTCTAGAAAGACTCCAATACACGAATCTCCACGGTCAAGGATGCTTCCGACTGTATTTGTTAGTAAAACTACGGCATCTTCTGTTGATTTGTTGCGCCGAAAACCGAATTGGGAACTATTAAGGATATTATGTACCTCTAGATACTTAACAAGTCTTTTGTTGACGACTTTCTCAAGGACTTTTGAGAAACTGGGTAACAGAGATATTGGACGATAGTTGATAGGTTTGTCAGAGTCACCTCCTTTATGGATAGGGCTAATTATGGCAGTTTTCCACGCTTCCGGAACGACACCAGTAGACAGGCTTAGGTTTATTAGTTCCGTAAGGGGTTTTGTGATAAGGTTGAAAATCGACTTTAAGATTTTATTTGAAATACCGTCTACCCCTGGAGCACTATCAATCTTCAAGTTCATAATTATAGTTGACACTTCGGTGTAGTCTGTGGGTTCCATGAAAAGCGAGCCGGGATGCATGCTATTAATTTTAACAACGGAGGCCAGTTGTCTCTCGGTTGTGTTTAGATCCCTTAATGTTTTATTGGCCAGTTTATTTCCTACTGTAGCAAAGTAGTTGTTGCAGAGATTTATAGCCTCCTCTGGAGTATTTCTAGAATTAAGTAGATCGGTACATGTAGTTTGGGTTTTCTTTGCTCTATGAGTTATTTTGTTAATGGTTTGCCATAGTTTCTTAGGATTTCTTATATGCTGTTTTAATAGTTCAGATTCATATTGATTTTTAAGCTTTCTTATTAAGTCACTGTAAAAATTACGATATCGCTTATACAGGGTCATTTTGTAACCGAATACATAAATTTAACTGCGATAAAATCAATTTGAAAGAAACACCATGCAGTTAATTAATTTAACCATAAGTGTAAAATAAAGAAGTACATTTTTCAAACAAAAAAAATAACAAAAAAGGTCGTTTAATTTTAGACATCCTATTGCCACTACTAGTAAACAAGAAATCGTCGGAGCGTCAACATCGCACTGAGGTCTGTGTGTTTCATTGATAATATGCTCACGCACACGCGAACAAGAGATGCACACACGGAGCGCAACGATAAGCTGTCACATCGCGCCATCGTAACCAAGAAGCTTTATTCCAAACCGAAAAGATGAGGTCGCTATTATTACCAATGCTTGTGTGTCAGGTCACATAGGTCAATCTAAACAACAGTCACTTACTAGATTCTGTCAGAGCCAGTTATGTCTCCTTTAGAAGACTGAAATCATTGTGGTATCTTCGATAATGGTCACAGTCCGTACACCGCACGTAGCTTATCAAAAAGCCTCACAACCCTAAGATTCTATCAACTATCACACGATACATCAGCAAGAATCGCACGCTCAAGCCGTCAAATTCGTCGATCGATTTCGTGAAACTGACTATGATGCTACCGTTATGATACGAGTGTCAGCGAGGTTCTGGAAAATTGGAATTTTGAACATTTACTCAGTAATCCCTAAAAGTACAAAAGACATTTCAACGACCTTCTCGGAAACATTAACACTTTATTCACGAGCTTTGTAAATGTAAATCATAGTTTACCACAACAGAAACTTAAATTAACACAATAGAATAATAATTACAATTAGAGAACATTTGATCGTGTGCGCATAAAACCCGACAAAGAACTAAACTAAAAACCTACACATGGCTCGCGTCTTCCGAAGCGATGTCAAGGGCAAGGTGACTCGGATCGATACAAAACAATTTAATAATAAAATTGCAATAGTTACGAGTAAGTACATAGGGCGCATCGGCCTAACATTCGGTACATAAATCAACATACGCCACGTCGTGTTGCTGCCGGGCGAGTGGCCGCTGGCAAAATGACGAGTGCCGAGTACTGTGGCTGACTGTGGCCGAGTGGCGACTGGCGGGCGACGCGCGCGCCGTCCCCCGCTTTCCCGCGGCGCATGCGCCTGAAGGAGCCAGTGCGGGGCCATAGGCATGAATTCCACGAATCCCGGACCGCGAATCTCGATGTATTTCGATACGTTACACATTTTGATAAATATCACTTGTACTTATTGCTATTACCTGGAATTGTCGTAGTTTACTAGTAGGGTAAAAAACGTTGAATTTTTACCACTTCATAGAATACACGCACACTTTTGTCAAGAATAAGTAACATTTACGTACGTATTGGAAGCTTCAGTATTTAACTAGAGCTTCCAATAGTGAGTAATGACTGAACTTAATTTAACATAACCAGGATATTCAATTGACTAATGACCAAAATTATTGTAAGTAGGTAAAACATAGGTATTTAGAAGGATTCTTATGCACTATGAGTCACTTTATAAGTGGTTAGTAAATAACGCCAGTTTTAGGTATTATTACTCAGGCAGGAACTATTAAAAATTGCGATTGTTATTGCGGTGCGGAGATACTGGGGTACTCTGTCAGAGGTGTCCGGGAATAAACCCATATTTCGCCCAAATGTCCGGGATTCTTGCCGTGTTTGTCCGGCGTCGGCAATTTAGGTAATGGCAGCCCTATACAAAGAACATGCCGACAAGTGCGCCGTACGCCCGCTGGCGCGCGCGATCGTTGGCCCCGCCAGCTGATGTTCGTGTTACACGTGCTCCCACAGGGATACCAAGCTTTGGTACTATTACCTTATTCTGCAATATCTTGCAATTTTAGTTTTACATTGTTCTATGCTATTTAAACCGTACCACAATGCATATTGAAATTAAATTATGTTAGAGCTCTGGTATGCTTTATTGCTTAAAGTAATGTTATTTTTACAATACAAACATATTGCTGCGTATTCGTTTAAGTAGACTTTTCATTAGCATAATTACCCTAGTTATTTTATTATTTAATACACTTATTTAAGTGTGTTAGAAATCCATGTGATAAATAAACTAATATCCGATTCTTTGAAAAGCTGTGTCATTTTAGCAAACTTGTCGGTTAAAATGTTTATACTGGCAACACAGAGTGTTTGAGTGCGTGTTTGTAATGAATGGCGTGCGAAAGAGACATAACATGTTGGTATCTGCACGTTAGTTTCAATGTGTTAGTAACAAGATCAACGACTCTGACGCGATACAAAATGTAGCTAGAGATTAGAAGGTACAGAAGGCATAATAAGGCGTTTGGTAGTATAAAGTATTTACGTAAACCTATTTTAGGCATGACGTCCAGAAATATTGATGTTAAAATTAAAATGAACGTTGAAATATCATACGGAATCTAAAAAAATATGATATCAATAGATTAAAATCTTGTAACTTTTTTAATAACCCGACTGCGAGTTGTTTAGTACCTACCTATTTCGGAAGGTAAACTTATTTATTAACGAAAACAAAGTTTATTATTAAAGAATTAATATTTTTCTTTACAGCATAACACTTAAAAAATAATTAGTTCCTTTTCATACAATAACATGACAATTTTTTATTTCATGTTGATATTTATAACGTATTAGTTAGGGAGTAGGGACTGCTGTAGTAGCAATTTAATTATTTTATTTCAAATTCCACGTCTCAAGCGGTACTGCTGCAGCTATGTGAGTGAATGTATTGCAAGTGAATTTGTGAGTTGCCCTTCTTAATCCTATAGGTTTTGTAATAACATCGTCAGCTGTGACGTGATTCACTGAATAAAGTCAAGCGCGCTAAAACACAGCGTGATCAAAAAACTATAAAACTATAATCGGGATTATTGGCGAAAGTATGCGTTACCCATGGATAATATTTTGCACGATGTTAGCAGAGGTCACGCTGAATATGTGGTTTCATTTAGTAACGCAATGTTGAAATGACACTGTATATAGTCTTTTTAGTTTCATCTTTTGGAAATTTTCTACATTCTAGATGCAGTTTATCACGGACGTGTGAACATCGAACTAGACCCGTGGTCATCCAGGGTTTTAATATCACTTTAGATCGACTAACTTTAATGACCTTTGAGTATTTGTCAATGAGCTTGCTTATCATATCTATAAACAAAGTAGTTTGTGTATTTACATTTTGCATGGATTGCAGGATTGACCAGTCAATATTAGACAGCTCTTCCATTATAGAGTCATATCGAATTTGTAGCCTTTGTCTTGATATATTAGGAGTATATTTTACCGAGGCAGTGATCCCCGTAATGAGCATATCATGGTCCGCTATTGACGTAGTGCAAACAATAGATTCTGCTTTGTAATGACCTTTCAAAAATATATGGTCAATGCATGAACTGTTACGCGTTGGCTTGTCATTTGCGGAGGTGAAGCCTAGTTCGGATAAAAGACAAAGGTAGTCCGATGCTTTTTGCGTACTCAATATCACTTTGCCCAACCCGGGGATCGAACCCGAGACCTCAGAAGCACAGTCGTACCGTAATACAACTACGCCACCAAGGCAGTCCATACTAGGAATTTTTCCTCTTCTTAGATTGATGTTAGTAAATTTAAATAACTTGTCCATTCTTATAGCATTAAAATCTGATATGAAAAATATACTTGTCCATTGTAGGTAGACAGCAACAAATAAGAATTTTGGACCCAAATATGATAATATTGAAAATATGAAAACAGTGTGCATAAAATTGTTTTATTATTTAACAGGTTTAGGTTATATTAAATAGATGAAAGTGTTGATTCAAAACTTATTAGTACTACTTTGCTGACATAGTTGTATTGTGGTACATCTGCCATGCTGAGGTCTCAGGTTCGTTTCCTGGGCCAGTTAAAGTGATATTTCAATTTTTAAAACAGTATTAGCTCAGAGCCAAAAGACTCACTCCTATCATGGTTCAGAAAACACATTGTGGTGAGTAGTGTTGGATTACTTGTGCCTATGCCTAGCTCTTCATGGATAAAATGTGTCAGTGCATAATTAGTACTTGTTATTTTCAAGCTTTTCCTCATTTGAATTATAGTATAGCTATTGCAGTACAGTGTAGGTAAATAAAATTTATTTATTGCGCTCTCATTTCCTATTAATAGCCATTAGGTTAAAATAACATAGCTGTGCTGCAAATATGTACAGTTGGCAGCATAAATACCTGTACAAAATTAAAACGTCAAAATGCCTATATAAGCGTTAACTTAAGCTGGTTTTTTTTTCTTTGCATGAAGTAAAGCAAATCTCTATTTGATTTTTGTGAAGAGAAAAAATGATTAGTAAGAACACAAAAGTATGTAGGCAATTTGAAATTTTGAATTTGTTCAACTACTTATGCTGGTGACTTTACATTTAAAACATTAATAATCTTGTTTTTTATTCATTTCACGAGGACCTGGCTTAGGTCAAAGACCATGTTGCCATGAAATATTTCAGTTTATTCTATAAAAGTGTCATATTAATGTCAAAAAAATACAGTAAAAATATTTTTTTGCTCATTCCATCTAATGTTTGCCTTGAGACTTGGAATATGAGAGCAATATGTTTAGGTAAAATGAATAATATTTACATTCAATGGAAACTCACATCAAAAAACAAATCTCATTATTACACATACATTTTACTGCAAACTTACAATGAAGAACTTCAAGAATACTAGTAATGATGATGTCAGTTTTTCTATTGGCAACACAAAGACTATCACGCAGCTTTCTTCATACATTTATATAGTCAACAAATATATTTTAATACATACCTGTTTAACTAACATTTAATCAGATTACATTTGAAGAAGAGAAATATGAAGCGGGACTTTTAAGCCATGGGCCAAATCTAGTAATTAATACTAAAACTCAGTCTATTCAACCAACCAATAATCATAAACAGGTTACAATTCTTATAAATTTCTTGGCAGTATTCTTAATGAACAAAATACCAGTTATCATTTTGATGAAGCATCATAGACAAACAACATTCCGACGACTCTTGAGTGATGTGTTATGTCCAAGTTTTAGTGCCTAATGAATATAGGTACGCTTCGCGATGAACAAAAATACGACGTATGATAAGAACTTCGGCATCGAAAGTCAACGTAATGCCAAAAACAAGATATGAAATGAAAATGTATAAAGTGTTATCTCACCAAGTATGTGTAAGCCTCCCAACGGTACAAATGACGAACCAGCATGGCTTACAAAGCGCCGAAATCACAAATAAACTGTTTCACTACGCAAGCTAACTTTTCTTCAGCACTATGTTCACATCACTATCGATTACACAATAACAAATCTTCCGAATACAGCACTACGTAAATCACTAACTTCGAACGGATATTTACCACACAACGTACACAAAACTACCACCGTGGAAACTACTTGCGAAATATGTCAACTACCATGTCAAATTGTACTCACCATTGAGAAAATACAATAATATTCCGTCATGAAACAAAAATTCTAAGCATTTTTGATAACGCTAGATCACAAAAGTCAGGAACTTAACGTGCAATAATTTTATTTACGTATTTTCCTTTCAAATACCACGAAATAAGAACCAAACTGCCGCGCTAACCGTTCGCGAGCCATCGAAAACTGGAATACGAATCGCGGAATCATGTACATTGCCACAACAAAAATAATATCCAGCTGACAGTGACATTGACAATCAGTGTTGCCAGCAAGATTTTTAAAAATCCGTCAAGTTATATAGTCGTATATTTCCGTCAAAAATCCGTTAGATCAACATGAAGACCTCCTTTCACATGTACACCCCATGAAGGCTTCCTTTCACATGAACACCCCCTCCCCCTCACATAAAAATGAAATTTATGTCCCGTTAAATATCCCGTCAGCCGTTACATGGATTTTTTCCCGTTTCAGACGTATCCAAATCCGTTAGAAATGACGGGAAATCCAATAAGTTGGCAGCATTGATGACAATTAAAGTTAACGGGGCTTACACAAAACATTTTAAAAATGATACTATATACAAAATTTACACAAGATTGTACCAAGATAATATTATTGATATAAAGCTGAGTAAACTAACCAGATATTTTAATATTTGTGACCTGTAATTATGGCGATTTATCAGTTTTAGATATATTTTCAAATTTAGAAAATGGTAACCAAAACAAATAAACAATGGTACTTAGCCTGGTACTATCGCGATAGATCACAGTACGTTGTCAGTCAACGTACATACCATGATGCTGGATCATTTATGAAGGAGATGATAGAGATTCTATTCAATAAGAACTCAGAGTTGCCCTGAAGAATAAATTATTAACTCACTTTAAGATCAAAAAGGGAAGCTGTCATAGAGACATAGATACTTCAATTCAAAAGTTATTATGCATGAAATTGAAAATCAATAATTCCTTCTGCAAAGAAATGAAGCAAGAGTGCTCCTCCCAGTAAAATGGTTCTCTAACTATATTTGGAGGCTATGTATTCGAAATGCATGATACATATTGAAAATAAGTTAATCTTCATATTTTTACAATTATTTATCTTTGGTTGCTTAAAAATTATATAATGTTGATATTGTATCATTAGTTTCGTAATAAAAATGCGACTGAATATTGTCTATTTCATGCATCTCACTCATCTCATGAACACTACTATATAGACAATTTAATAAGGAACATTTTGGTAGTTTTCTTAAAAAAACCTCGCATTAATTATTTGTTTAGTAAATTAATCGTAAATATTTGTATATTCCCGCCGGTAAATCGTGCGCCGAAATGTACCTATAGAACACATGCTCAAGGCCGCTTTCTCAGCGGAGGGTCTTCAGGAATAATTTTATTGTAATAGGTATTTATTAAAAATATATATGTATATATATATATATATATATATATATATATATATTGTAGAATTCCTAGAGGCTGGCCACGTATACAAAGGTGCAGTACAAAAAAATATGTACAGTAAATTCTCATACGAAATTTCGAGAATTTATTCAAATAAAAAAGTTTTAACAGCAAATATTTTTCTTATACTTTATTCACAAAATTGTTGCACTCACTCAGCTATTATTTACTAGTCATATATTTTTTACTTAGGCCTTTTTTGTGGCAATCAACAAATACCGTACTGCAGTCATAGATGGCGCTGTTCTAAATTTGGTAAAAAGAAAAAGTAAACATTACCTAATCTATAATATTATGACGCGATGATTGAACTCATTGAACTGATAAAATACGTACATACTACATATGATCATTACATAGGTACTTTGGTAGGTAATCACATGATTATAATACTATTGATATAAACAAATGCGACTCGTAATGACTATATTAATTTTAGCTTGCAATATTCTCGCCCAACTAGTTTTAAAATTCAAGCTATAACAGCTATAACCAGTGCTTAACTAGCTCCTTATGCGCACGGTGCGAGCTTCTGTAACAGCGCCCAAAAAAGAAGTCACTGCACTTGTGTAAGTTTGTTACATAAAGGATTTGATCAGTCTTCTTTCGTTAGAAACTAATAACTACCTTAGTGGATTATATTTTTTGTCACAGTCGCGTTGGACTTCGGAGCTCAGATCCCAGATGCGTATGTTAGTAATTACCTAGGAATAACAAGTCAGATATTGTAACATTTCCGTTTTTTGTCACGGCATTTTTTTTTTATTTTACGTTTACGTCGTCGCGGGTCGCCGGACAGATGAGAAATACCGATACTATGCTAACACCACTAGTTACTACTTACATATTAAAAAATTAAGTCCCCTGCCGCGTCTGTTTGTCTGAACAAGAGAAATTCAAAAAGCAGAGAACGGATTTCGATGAAATTTGGTATTGACTCCTCAGGCCCCGCGACGGACACCGGTGTCCATATATATAGGGTTTTCCCATACATCTATATATTATATAAGCGGGGCTTGAAGGGTTAAGACGGATGGAAACCTTGGGAAGAATATAGGATACATTTTATCCTAAGAAAATATTATACATGTATCCTGGAAAAAATATTCACGCGGGCGAAGCCGCGAGCAAAAGCTAGTTTTGTATAAAAATATGCACGAAAAGATGGTTTATTGAAAGAAATAAAATCGTAATATTAAAAAAAAATCAGCTTATTGATATTTACGAGCTCAGCGTGATGAGAGACTGTCCCCACGCTAACAATGTTTCCGACCTGCGGCATTAGTAGTTTTATATCATGAATCAAATAAAAATAAGATTAATTTCCATAAAGTTACGATCGTTGATGAACAAGGCAGTGCGCGTTATCTGTACTGCATTATTGAATTGTAATCGTCGACAAATAATTTAAAAATTTAGAAACTTAGCAGCGTACAGGCAGGAAGAAGCGATGTACGATAGCAAAGTTCAGAAACTGTCTGGGAACACTTTAGAAAACATTGTTGCTAGAGAACAAGAGTTTCTGAAATTTTTATCGATATGTAATCCCTCGATGGGCGTCACTGCCCAGGCAGTGGGCACCAACTAGACGCTATTTTCTCCATATACGTCGATTGCACTTTTAAAAGGTTTTCAGCCAATAAAATAACACAATTTAAATTGTAATATTATAATATGTACATTGCAATATAATAGTGAACAAACCTGCAAATTACAGTAGGCAAAATTTTGACTAAGCTACCTCTGTACGATTTATAGTCACAAGATGTTTAAAATTACAAAATAATGGTCTATCAGAAACGAATTACCGATTCAGTGTTGCCATCATAGTGGCGTGCGATTTTATCGCTTAGTTTATATTTTACCACGTGTTTTCTAAACTTCAATCAATATAATCTAGGGTTTTCACATCACTAAATCGTTAAATTTCTAATTGATTAAGTTACCTGTCATTCTCTACAACAGTTACATTTGAAAAGAAACTAATCAATACGTTTAATACAAACATTTTACAGATACCTAGTAATGAGAAAATAAATATACCTACTATTAAAATTAGGACATTGAGGTCAATGGTCACAATGTATGACATTGTGGCTAATGATACAACACATTGTTAAAATCAGTCTTACATTTTGTTGAGTAGAAGTATACTTCCAGGCAAGCTGAAAGGGCCTACTCGAGATTTTACGTCTACAGCTCTGACGGCGAAGTAATACTTGAAGCCAGCCATGAACTGCGTAAGAGTACAAGCCATCGGTAAAGGTAGTGCTTTTACATCGCCAATTTTTTTCCACAGCGCTGTACTCGGCGGCGACGATGTCTCCTGATACGCGTACAACTGATAACTGGCTATTTCTTCGTAACTGTCCTCTTGGTATCCCTCAATCTTCCAAGATATAACTATGCCATTTTCTACTTTCGACAGTTTAAGGTCTGGTGCTGGAGGTAACGCTTTCCAGTTAGGCGGTTGGTACTGTTTCACAACATCAGGTAGCGCCGCGGGATGTCTGGGTGCTGGTCTACTCACCCTCACTTGATTCGATGTTAATCTAGTTATAGTTGGCGCTACAGGTCTTTGTCTACCGGGCCCTGAAAAAAAGATTAAATTTGAGTTACATTAAGAATAGACAGTAATTACAATAATTAAAAAAAGAAACATTTAATTACCAGTGGGTGATGTTTTGACCATTATGGTTTGACCAGGCTTAATTTGTTGTCCTTGGGGGCCACTAATCGGAATGTAAACTTTTCTTGGAGTGTTCATTGCCCCTCCAAATTGTGTTCTTTGCGGAGCTAACAAGTTTTGAGATGGGACCAGCCGTACGGGCGGTGTGGGACCGCGCGCAGCAACCTTTGATGGAGGCTCATCATCTGTTAAGTCTACTGTTACGGACTGAGATTTAGTGAGAGGTCTTTTTTCTGGTTGTTTTAGAGTTGCAGTTGGATTACGCACACCGTTAACAAGTGCAACGGTGTTTTGTTTTCCAGTATTGCTCTGTACACTTTGTGTTACGGGACTCCTTATGGCTGCATTATTTGCAGGAATTAGTCTTGGCACGGGAATAGTGGGACTGCTTGGCACTTTATTAGGTTTCGGCGTTAAATTTGAGGAGCTTCTTGTTTTACCAAGCACGGGTGGTTGTGCCACAGGAACCGAGGATTTTTTTCTGACTAATTTATCTGTCATATAAACCTGCATGCCAACCGATCTGGTAATTTTTAATGGAGTTACCATTGCGCCACTTGTCCTTTTTTGTTCCTCTTGGATAGACTTTAAAACGACCTCAAGATCTCGGTTCTGCTTGGTCAGCATCATTGCTTTCTTTTTGTATTCTTCTAGATTTTGTACCATAGCTTTTAATTTTGTTTTAATTTCACTTAAATTACTTCTATCTACGATACTTTCCACTATTTTTACTATGCAAAATTCTTCTAATTCTTCTCTTGTCATATCAGCTATATTTTTCCTTGATGACTGCAGAAAATTATCTGGTAGAAGCGGCTTTTCTATGTCTTTCTCATTTATTTCTTCTGACACTTTTGGTTTTTCTACGGACTCCACAGCAGGTTCATTTGTTGATGATGTAGCTTCTGAAAATAATATAAACTATATTAACTGGCAATTCCTAAAGGTAAACATAGCAATTTAAAGCTGTTATATAAATACCTTCAATAGTACAGGCAGATGATTCTATAGTATTGTTTGTACTAGTTTTCTCCCCAGTTTCCAAATCGGTTTCCTCTTTGTTCTCCTTTGGCGATGATTCGCATTCTTCACTTTCTCCCTTATTTGTTTCAGTCTTTTCAGTCTTGCTGTCTTTGCTATTTGTGTCTTCATCAATTAACATAATATCATCATCATCTTCTAAATTAATGCATTGTTTTTCGGTTACCGACTCTTTGGGAAGTTCTGTATTAGGTGAGTCATCTTCATCATCAGATAAAATATTTAAGCTATTCGATAACTTGCATATAACGGGGGAACTTTTCGTTACGGTTTTTTCTAGCTCTCTTTCAATTGTATCATGTGTTGGCTTTTCTTGTTCCTCCTCTACCTTCTGTGCAGTTTCTGCCACACTATCAATGATCATAACTTCATCTTTCGAAGCAATAAAGGCTGCATCTTGTGAAGTTTCCTTGTCAACTATTTCAGGAACTACATCGCAATCCATTGCAGAATTAGGGGAGTTGTCTTCGTCTTCATTTATTTGGACGTCGCGGTTGACCGGTGAATCTAAAACTGTTATCTCATTGTCTTCTTTATCACTAATTATATCTATTTCCTTACAAACCTCATCGACATTCATTGGCTCTGGTGCAATTTTATCAAGACTATGAAGATCTGTTATAGTAACTGTTTCTATGAAACTTGAGTCTTTTTCTTTGTTTTCAATTTTTGAACATTCACTAGCAGTACCTTCATTGTCGATTTTATCTTCAGGTGTGTTTACAACACTTGTTGTTACTTCTTTAATTATTTCAGCGCCTTCGATTATTTCATTTCCTTGGACATCATTATTAACAATTGCATCGTTATTGACTAGTTCTGTAGAATCTACTTCGATAGGAATAGAATTTTCTTCTGGCGCTTTTTCGGCGGAACCATCATCATCAAGTATATTGCCAGTTTCACTAGATTGAATTAGATTTTCTTTTATATCATTTATAACATCATCGTGTATTTTTTCAGCTATAATACTTTGCACCTGTACTTCCTCTATTTCTATAGTACTTATTAAATTGTCAACTCGTTGAGCCAAAATATTGTCTACTTCTTCTTTAATTTGTTGCAATTCACTCTTTGTCTCATTTTCAAAGCTGTTTTTCACACTTTCGTTATCACATCCATCTTCTTTATTTATTAATTGTTCTTTTTCGGAAATATCACAATTTTCATGAGATTCAGTGGTTTGTGGCAGTTTATTATTTAATATTTCCCCAGGATTACTTAGAACATCTTCTTCATCAATAGTTTCAACCTTATTAACTTCTTTTGAATCTATTTCTATAGCAGGTACGGTTAAGTCATCGTCTCCTAATTTATTATTATTACCCAAATTTTTATCGTTTCTAGTTATATTATCTTGCTTTTCGATATTTTCTTTGTTTCCATTACTAATGTGTTTAAGGCTGTCTATGATGACATCAGTAATCAATTTTTCATCTACAGTTTCTTCAAGGTTTGACATATTGGCTTTTATGTCGGCAGTGCGATCAGTTTCAAAAATTAATTGCATTGTTAATCATTTCTTTTTTTGATATCGGTGTGACGGCGTTATCCTGGAAGACAAAATGTACATTGTTAAAATCTTGAAGTAAATAAATGCAAAAATGTTGATATTATCATTATCATGAATATAAATATTTTGTGTATTCCCTTATAACTTGCACAAAACTCAATCATAAAGCTGTTACCTACACCGCACAACAATCAAATTCCATAGGTTCTCTTATCTTTGAACATTGAGGATTTCAAAAATAACCAAGATAGCCAGCGGTATCTTTCTCTGAGTACCTACGGTACCTTTACTCTCTAAGATGCCTATACGTATTATATATTTTAATTATATACCTGTAGCTAGCTTATTGAAATTAAATGAAATTTACGAATTAAGGAGTCGCAATCATGCTTTTATTATCTTAAAAATATTAAAATAACAATATTTTGAGAAGTACAAATAAAATTAGAAACGTGAGAAAGGCTTGTGCAATATTTAATTCAACACACGTTACTTAAAAAACAGTTTCATTCTGAATCTGTTATATGTAAAATGTCTGAATTATTAAGTATAACCAGGCCTCAGACCGTACTTAAATATTAAGCGACGATACTATCACGAGATATTGCTCCCCTCGACGTACCCTAGAGTAATGCAGGCTTGTTTTACTGGGTTTACACCAGCTGACCCTGGAAAGCGACATGTGACAACGAGCTTGAAATTATGAAGTACTCATTATTGTTTGCTGACAATCCTTGATTGCTCATAACATCAAGTTCGCACACACACTGGTCTTATTCTTATGGTACTAAAGTTAAGATTTGGGACTTATTAATCAATGACAATCATTTCGTTATCAAAAATGTAACTTCTCCTACTGTGTAAAATTCTCAACACTGACAGGTTTAGCCCAAGAATTTTATACCCATATGGATTATTCATTCCGTTTAACAAACTGAAGAATAAAGTGTGACGTCACAGTTAACTGCTGTCTCTCTCTTTAGAGTGACAAAGGTTTATTTTCAAAACCAGGACGTAACATAATTAACTGTCCATAATAATATGATATGATATAATATGGCTGCCTCGGTGGCGTAGTTGTATTATGGTACGACTGCAATGCTGAGATCTCGGGTTCGATCCCCGGGATGGTCGGGTCGGGCAAAGTGATTATTTTCCATTCAGTATCAGCTCGGAGTCTGGAATTTGTACACGATAAGGCGATAGGCTCGCCCCCTATCACACCATGGAACGGAATAACGGCAAAAAGTGGTTGCACTAATTGCACCTCTGTCTACCCGGGGGATAAGAGGCGTGAGTGTGTGAGTGTGTAATAATATGATATCGCACCATAATATTTATTTTTATCTCTATAAAGTAATGCGGTTTAAATTAACTATGAAAACCAACTACAGCGGCTAGTAATAGTTGATATTTAAAAAATATAATTTGAGTTAGAAAGTTTATTCCAAACAAAATTGGCATATTTACATACTGTTTTGGTAAGTAGTTCGGAACTACTAATTCCACTTACATAAAAAAATACCTCACCACGCGGTGGTGAATTCAGTGGCGGCCTTGGAGGAGGGGGGCGAACCAGGCAACCGCCTGGGGCCTCGAAGTTACAGGGGCATCTTGCAGCTCCTTGGGGGACCGTTTTTTGGCACCTTACTTACAAAGCTGTTAAAAAAAAAAATTTTTTGCTTCGCACGGGGCCCCGCGTGCTTTTTTTTTGCTCGGCACACAACCTCACATTAAATATGTTTTACTTTCCCCTGCGACTGGATATGTTCACGTTGTTTGCTGGCCTTTATAACCAAATATGGAGACTGTAAGGTTAGACAGAAAAACATTGGGATATTTAAAAATGAAAACTACACACACACACACACACACACACACACACACACTCACGCCTGTTATCCCCGAAGGGGTAGGCAGAGGCACAACTAGTGCACCCACTTTTCGCCGTTATTCCGTCCCATGATGTGATAGGGGGCGAGCCTATCGCCATATCGGACACAAATTCCAGACTCCGAGCTGATACTGAATAGAAAAACTCAATATCACTTTGCCCGACCCGGGGATCGAACTACAGTTATTGTTAAATTTAAATATAATAAAAAATAAATAAAAAACATACTCATATAAGTAAACAATCATACATGAACAAAATAATACACATTTAGGAAGTTAATAACCTAATTTTCAGTGAGTAATTTTGAAATATTACGAATATCTTGTGTGATTTTACAATTTTTGCAAGTATTCTGCGAACTTTTATTCTGTAATTATCCACTATAATAAATATTGTGTTTTAGAGATATTCTACTATGAGTTGTGTAATTCATGGTTGCAGAATTATTTGCAATCCAACATCTAGTGTGAAATTCCATAGGTAAGTTGATTGTAAACAAAGTTGTGTAGATATTTATAGCAAAAGTAATAAACACGTGGATGTTTTACAAATTACAATACTAAATAAATTCTTGTTTGAGAGCCATGGAATCAAAAATTAACGCTACATTCTGCGGGTGAGGTTTCTTCCTTAAATTTATTTTTAATATGCTAACACTTCTGTGAAGAAGCCAACAAAACTATTAAAGTTTGCTAAAGATCACCATAATGTGCTCTCTTTCGGCAAATAAATCTTTGAATTTATAAAAACAAAATTGTTTTCGGCGACTAAAGGTGTAATGTTAAAACAAAAGTCTTTATGTCATCACTATATGTAATTTTTCTTTGCTTGCTATTTGGAATATACTTTTAAAAAAAATCTCAAATGTTAGCAAAATTTCACTGCAAAATATTTTCAATTTCAGACTGTACAGCTTGGCAAAAAAGAGTGTGGATTTAATGAGGGCGCCTAAGTCTAATATAAACACTAATATGGCAACCCAGTATACTACGACGTAAGACGTGTTTAGATACTTGTTATTTTTCAATGAGTTTCACGTGGCACATTGTGTTTGGCCCAAGATTATTGTGGGTATAAGGTTCTTGGTTTGGCCAGAACACAGGAATCACAATTAAGAAAAAAAAGCAACTTGTTGATGAAAAAATATTTCTTACGAAAACCTCTTGTTTGATGTAACTCACAGTTTTGTTCATTTATTGTTGTTTACCTACTGAGTCTTTAGGGATGCTTTCCAATCGTCATGTCAGGTAAATATTATTTGTATAAAAGAACAAAGAGATTTATAATACATGCAAAAGAAAAGAGGTTTATTTTTTGCACTAGGTCTTTGATAAGTTGAATTTGTAAGTAGAATTGAGTCCATTGAATTATGAATAATATTACATGGAAGCATCTGCTCTCTCACGAAATTATTTGTTATCAAATAATTTAGTAGCCTTTCTTATTCTCGCGAGATTCGAGCTGGTGTAATCATCGTTAGAAAATACTATTATAGTATAAGTATCCGTTCATCGTATCTTAAACATTCAGGAAAATTAAACACTTTTATATCTTCATAATTTATTTAAATAATACAAAATTTCTATTAAAATTAATCCGATTCTAAAACACTTTCATCTAAGTATTCTACCCCAGAAAACTATAATGTGACTTGGCTAGATGTTCCTGCAACAACAAAAGCATCTGATTCTGAAGCAGTGTCGCTGCTGCTGTCTTCTCTGTGGTTAATAATCAATTATTCAATATCATGATACATAGTCATACCCTTATCATAATATTCCTTTTCAATTTTCATAATATGATGGCAGGAATTCTTACAATCTTCAGCAGTAATAGCTAGAAGTGCTTGTTCAGCTGCCACCTGTTGGAGTAAAATATTACTAATTATGAGTTCAAGTTAATAACATTAAGAAATAATAATTATATACTAGATCTCTACCTTTATGTCAATGGACCCTACATTGGAGTGTATATAGCTTTCATCCAAATAAATAACATGTTTTTGTAATTCTGTAGGCAGATTTCTATTATGCATTATTATTTTTAAATATTGCTCTCTCTTTGGAACCTTTACCCCACAAAAGCGTTTTACCATGGCCAGATCCGGGACAAAAATCTAATATCAAATATATTTCATACCTGCTTTTTTACGGTGTAGAAGAAATTAACCCTTTGTCTAATTGCGCATAAGTCAAAATCATCGAGATCTTTCTTTGGTCGACCTTTCTGATGTTTCCCAGGTGTAGAAAAGATGCCATTATTTTGTTCACCCTCTTCAACAAATGTTCTTATAGCATTGATTGATTTACCTAAAATAAACACCAAACATGCATGAACTTTTAAAACATCCATATTTTTTTTCATGTCTCAAGTATCAAAAAATTAAGTCAGTGTATAAGTGGTTGGTAAACATAACCTTTGTCAACAAAACACTAAAATATCGTAAATTTTATGTTACTCATGTTATAAACCAGTGCAAAATGTATGGTTCGACTTGTAGAATGTAAATAATTTGCATAAATACCTGTCATATCGGCAACTCTCTGATAAACATTGTCAATTTGAAACAAAATTTGTCCCGCTTGAGATTCAGCCAAACATCGAAAAAAACTTGGTATATCACTGCTCTACCATTACTACGAATCGTTTTATTCATTTTAATTAATAAAACAAGCAACGAACGTAGAAGAATTTACAGAATTCCGTCGAAAATAACTTAGCGTAAACAACGATGACACAGAATGTACTAACAATTTGACACAAATGACAAGTCTAATAGTGTTGCAACAAATAATTAGTTTCAGTTCTTATTTTCACCGCGTCATACTCTTTTTTGCCAAGCTGTAAAGTATAATCATGAACAACTTTAGTAAGAAATAACTTGTCATTAATTTTCTTCTTTTATCTTCATCTTCTGCTGCAATACTTTCTTTTATTTCTTCTAATTTATTTCACGGGATGTCTTCACATTTACTGATATATTGAAATCTTTCAAGTCTTGACGTTTCAATGGTGGTTCATATTCATTTCGCTGACATATAATGTAAAAAGTAAATATCAATCAATAATAATATATTTAAGTACCTATATATTTTAGACCGAGGCAGAGGTGCCATTTAGTACACTCAGATATCACCCAATGTACCGCCGTTATAAAATTTGGTGGGTCGCAAGCTTAATGCCCTATCCTACTAATCTTACTAATATTATAAAGGCGAAAGTTTGTAAGAATGTCTGGATGTATGGATGTTTCTTTCATGCAAAAACTACTAAACGGATTTCGATGAAATATGGCACACGGGTAGATCATGTCCTGGATTAGCACATAGGCCACTTTTCATCCCAGTAAAATATAAACAGTGACTTTTATCCCGGAAAAACATTCACGCGGGCAAAAGCTAGTAAATAATAAAGTCTAAGTGGATCATAATTATACCAGTGAAATGATAAAAAATAATATACTTACAGCATGAGTTTCTGGTAATAAATAATTATTTTTGACATCTTCTGCCATATTCCGAGAAGTAGAAGACACATTATCACATTCAGAATCATAATCTTCTGTCTTTAAATGTAGACTAGTAATTCTTGCAGACATCAAATTGACCTTTTAATGGTATTTATATTTAACCACGTTTTTGCTTATCCAGATCTTTAAGAAATCTGTAAAGAGTAATACAAACTCGATTTTATTTTAAATAAAAGTTTCAATAAATCAATGCTGGATACACTGAGAACTCGATTGTAACTGTTGATCCTCAGTTTTTATTTACGATGATTATTTAAAGATTAATAAGCTTTATAATATTCATTAGTAAGGCGGCTAGTATTACAAATACTCTAGCACCATCGTGAAACCGGTCCACCAAAGCTTACACCATGGTCACCCTAGCCTCTTGTTTACATATACTATTTACAATACAAAAAATCACATTTAACATTACGTTAATATGAAAAAAGTAGTCATATATAAAGCAAATCACATTAAGCGAGGTTTTTCTACAGTTCATTTATAAAATATTCACGTATTTTATTACGATTCGTATAAATATTGATAAAATTATAATATTTACACAATATTGATTACAATAAACTTACCTGTAGAATTTCACACTAAATTATGGATATCAAATATTTCTGCAACCGTGAACTACACAATTCACATTAAAATATCACTAAAACACACTTATTATTGTAGATAATTACAGAGAAAATTTCGAAGTGAACATTTATTTGACAATTATATTGTCATCGAACTTAACGTTTTATAACAGTGTTGCCGAAATATGTATTCGCAATTACCAATTAAATGAGGAAATTTTGTTTAACTAAAATGTTAATAAGGATAAAAAACCTTAAGGATATCTTATTCAACAAGAATAATTCTGAAATGAAAATAGTACTTATATCATTATATAAGATATGTTGGAAATATTTATATATATATGATTGAGACGACAATAACGGTATTGATATTTTTTTATGGGTGGGGAAATAATCCGTAAGCTTTGGCAACATAGGTTAAAGAGTGAGTGAGATAGAAGACAGCTCAAAAGGTAATTTTTTTGTCTTCACAAAAATGTGTGTACCGAGGCCTCCAGTAGATATATTATAAACTTCTTGGTTTAGCCTCATCTGTGGGTATAGACAAAATCCCTTTTCTGTTAGCGTTTACGATTACGGAAAGGTAAAATGTTTGACCTTTCCATTCCATTTTGACATTTCCGTAACCGTAAACGCTAACAGAAAAGGGATTTTGTCTAGACCCCCTGGTAGCACCGTAGAATAGTTTGCGGAGGTATTCGTAACATAAAATAGACGAATAGGAATACTATGAAAAGACTTAAAAATCACCGTTACGATGACTAAATACCAACAGACAAATGTCTTGTATGATATTTAATACGATGTCTTACTAGGATCTGGATCGAAATTACGAGGTAGTCAAGAATGAATCTTAGCTGCAGTGACTTAATTAATCATTCCCATCTTCCAGTAATAATTGTAATCCACGGTTATTTCTACATTTACGAGTCCGAATGTACATTTGTGGTTCTGCGCAGAGTTTTAAGAACAAGGAAGCCATGTAAATTAGCAAATTATTCACAGTTTACGCAGTGACTGCTGTTCTCCAGATAATCATTGATTTTTCTGCTTTTGAATAAGTTTTCTAAGCGTTATATTATGTTTAACGTTGCCAAACCACGACTTTAATTAGCGATCTCAACATGAGATTTGACGATTCCTAACCATAGGTTTGCTAGTACTAAGGTTCTTTCTAATTTCCAACCAATATTTCGAAAACAAATAAATAGTAAGGCTGAAACCTCGATAAACGCTCTCATATCTACATGTAATTTAAATGTATACTTTGTCTTTAAAAAGCATGTGCCTTCAATGTCAACTACTGCTGTAGCCAGAAACAATAGAAATCGCCTCTGGAACACCAAATGAAATGCAAAATACACTCAGAACGTGGCAGTTTGCTATGTTTGATTTTGTAAATTATTTTATATATAACAAATTATAATACGGAAAAGAAATTCTTACGTGAAATCACCATCAAAATGGGTTGAAAAATAAAGCAGTTATTCATATTTGAAATATTGATGAGAGCCAAAGTGGAGATGTGGAGGGGATATCGCGCTATCTCTTTCGGATACAGCGTTATGGCCAGTGACTCTCGGTGACGTCACAGTGTAATATTAATGTTATTTGACAACTACCCTGTCCACCAAATTTCAAAGCTATAATTATAACTTACTAATAATTGCCCCAATTATGATAATTAATTTTTCGTGAGATTTCGGATGGTATACATTTTTTATAAATGTATAAAAAAGTAGTTAACTACCCTATTGCAGTTCCGATTAACTAAATATGTTTGTAAGAGCAATTACTGCGGTTGAACACGGACACGGAAGAATTAAGAATATTTTGATGGTAGTGCAAGAGCAGAGGTAAGCGGCGATAGCCTAGTTGGGAGTGGAACGGACTGTCGAGACGAATGTTCGCAGGTTCTAAACTTAAGGGCACACCCCTCTGACTTTTCTATAAATTTATGTATGAACTCTTTGTCAATTATCGCTTGCTTTAACGGTGAAGGATAACATCGTCAGCAAACCTGCATACCTGAGAAGTTGTCTTTCGAAGGTATGTGAAGTCTGCCAACCCGCACAAGGCCAGCGAGATGCACTAAGTCCTGAACCCTCTCAGTTTCAGAGGAGACCTGTGCTCAGCAGGGGGCAGTATATAATGCAGGGTTGGTATGGTATTGGGCAAGAGACAGTTGCCTAATCCATCTGTCTTTAGTTAATAAATCATGTATTTGTGGTATTTTCGGTTAGCGAAAGTTCCAAGACCCGGATGGTCGGCACTTGCTTGGGGAGGCCTACGTTCACCGGTGGATCAAAATGATTGATTGAAAGTTCTGGTTAAAAAAATAAATTTACTTTGGTTATTCATGTGCAAACCGCAGATTTTTAAGCAAATCTTGATAGGTTACGCGTGGGTTAAATCTAATTATCTCTTCGTGTAGAGTAAGAAATACTAGTTCATGAAATAGAAACAAAACCGGAAGTGATTCCTTATGTTTACGCGAATGTTAGACATTGAAATTAAACTATTTTAACGGATTTTATCGCGGTTTTTTATTTTATTTTTCTCCCGATGTTTCGAAGGCTTTTCAGCACTTCGTGGTCACGGGGCGGACTGAGGTGTAGGTGGTCCGAAAAGTTAGTATTACAAAGCTACCTTCAATTTACATTTATACAATTTAAGATGTTAGTCATTGTTTGCGGTCCGGTCTACGCAGAAAGAGCTCACAATGTCTTGAGGTCTGGCAGCAGGTCTTTTGGGGCCCGATTTAATTAGATGTATTACCGGGTCCCAGGCTGGTGCAAGTTTCCAACCATCTTCTCTATTGAAATTGGGATGTTTTTTGATTTCAATAGCCCCGCGAATCATCCTAGGCAGGAATCGGTGTTCTTTGGCAAGGATTTGTGGCTTGTCAAATCTAAGGTAATGGTTGGAGCCTTCATCTGAGTGCTCAGCTACTGCAGTACTCCGACGCTCTACGAAGTCTGCAAAGAACACCGATTCCTGCCTAGGATGATTCGCGAGGCTATTGAAATCAAAAAACATCCCAATTTCAATAGAGAAGATGGTTGGAAACTTGCACCAGCCTGGGACCCGGTAATACATCTAATTAAATCGGGCCCCAAAAGACCTGCTGCCAGACCTCAAGACATTGTGAGCTCTTTCTGCGTAGACCGGACCGCAAACAATGACTAACATCTTAAATTGTATAAATGTAAATTGAAGGTAGCTTTGTAATACTAACTTTTCGGACCACCTACACCTCAGTCCGCCCCGTGACCACGAAGTGCTGAAAAGCCTTTGAAACATCGGGAGAAAAATAAAATAAAAAACCGCGATAAAATCCGTTAAAATAGTTTAATTTCAATGTCAAAACCGGAAGTGTTTCTTGTGAAACATAGAAGCGGGTTTTGTCAAGTGATGTAGAATAATAATATTATGTAATGTCAGGTTTCTGAAATTAATCACCCAAACCAGTCCCGATCTTTGAAATTAGAAATAAACTCATATTATCTGAATACAGTTAACATAGACAATTGATGTAAGGGAATGCGTAGAATGGTTCTAGAAACCTTCAAATACGACACGTATACCCATCTCAGTGAGTTGAATGAGTGGGCGTAGCTCATGGCTCAGACGGTCGTCGAGGGAGGAATGTCCCCGAATGGCGACCACGCTCTTGGAACCCACACGCCTGACACGGGACGTACTTCAAAGAGTCTTCTATCTAAAACCTGTGCTAAAACTGCTGAAATACACATTTCAGCAGTTTTAGCACAGGTTTTAGATAGAAGGTACGAGGATGAAGATCATCCTTGAACTAGTGAATAATAGAGAAATATCCTATGAAGACGTGTAAGACGACGCATTACAGAGTTAGTCTTCTAATATATCATCACATTTTATTATTATTTATATTTTCGGTAATAATAATAACAGTTATTATCTGAGGGTTTTTGATCAGTTAAAGGGACAAGTAGGTTGTCTATAATATCAATACAGTAAAAACATTTTCCAATTTTATGACAAATGGCAATCAATTTAAAGCTCTAGCTCGTAAAGCAATAGATAATCACGTCACCCGTGGGCTTAGAATGTGGCAAAAAACACGACACGACTCCGTTTCGCTTTATCGAGATTGGTTGAGAAGCAAACACGTGACTGACGTATTCGTCTCTCGATCAACTACATACATAAAAATTATACGCCATCGTCTTGATAGTTGCATTATTTTACCACATTCTAAGCCCAGTTGGTTTCGGCTTCTAACTGAGAAAAAAAAAGAGATCGTGCCACGGCAGACTTGTAAGCGCCAGAGTCAAATATCTATAGACCCAATTTACTGTTAGATATTTATTTGGTTTTACATGTACGTGAAGAGTTCAAAATATTCAGAATATATTATGAATATGCTTTTCTATGGACGATAGCCTAGTTGGGAATGGAACGGTCTGCCGAGACAATGTCCGGAGGTTCAAACCCAAGGCACACACCTGTGACTTTTCGAAGTTACGTGTGTATTGTTTATCAATTATCGTTCGCTTTAACGGTGAAGGAAAACATCGTGAGGAAACCTGCATACCTAAGAAGTTCCTTATAAGAATTTCGAAGGTATAATAAGTCTACCAACCCGCACTAGGCCAGCGTGGTGGACTAAGGCCTAAACCCCCTCAGTAGAGGAGGCCCGTGCTCAGCAGTGGGCAGTATAATAATACAGGGCTGGTATTAGTATATTTATTATATTATATGCTTTTCTATTAAAAAAAAAACATTTTTAAATATATTAACATTCTAATTACTTATCCGAACAAGCTGGAGGTGTTTCGGCTATTCTGAATACATTTGATCCAGAGTATATACATAGTAGCAAAAAGATCTCAGTATATCTCAGGTACACAATCACTTTACCGAGAAAACAAATCGTATTAACGTTGTGGCGTAATAAGAATTGAAATCTCAGCCAAGTAGACAGAACACAATCCTTGTCAGGCCAGCGAATGGCAAGAGGCGGCGAATCCGGTCGCCAAAGGCAGGGTCACGTAAGCGCTTGATACCACCCTTCCCTATTCACATTATGAAATGCCAGAGGACACAAATATTTGCACTAGAGAAAAGCTATCAGGTAGTATAACTATGTAAGGTTTTATGACTGAAGAACGTTATTTGGGCCTGTTGTCTGACATAAAGAGCAGTAAATTCAAGTAAGAAAAGCATAATCTTGAGAATGTGATGTAATCAATAAAAAAAATATGGCAGAATTAGCACACACACTCACGGCTTTTATCCCCGAAGGAGTAGGCAGAGGCGCAACCAGTGCACCCACTTTTCGCCGTGCATATTCCAGCCCATGATGTGATAGGGGGCGAGCCTATCAGAATTATCAGTTTATTAAAGATAAAAAACGAAGAAAGTAAGTAAGTATTAATATGAAATTTATTGAAGCCGACAATTTAATTGAAAGGTATATAATTGGTTTATCCAAAAACTACAACTGAAATAAAATACCTGATATGTATTTGTTAAATATGAAACACGTGTAACAAGAAAGACAGAATAATTCGGTGTAGAATTACAAAGGTCAGATAATAATATTGTGTGTACACGTGACCATGATAAAAAAATCTTTTTGCAGCAACTGAATATAATTTGTCAGTCAATACGTGGCAGGTTTCCCTAATTACAAGCAACTATGTGCAGGCAGCCACAGTTTTGTTATTACACCCACTAAGGAACAAAGTGCATTCGCTTTTGTAAATCAGCTCAGCCAGTATAATTACCAAGTATTAGGATACCTGATGCCTCTGCATGAGCGCAACATGCTACTGCATGATTTGTAATTTGGACATTGGGTAGATCTACTCTTTACGAGCAATATGTCTTACTGCTAGACGAACAATTGAGCTATACGCATAAAAACCCTGTCGAGAACCGCCGCTAATTGGGCTAGAGTATTCAAATCAGAAGTGCAGTCTGCATTACATTACTTCAATGAGTTAGATGAAGCAGAAATATTCTGTAAAACAACAACTTGGTTGTGTCAGTTGTTTCAAAAAGTTTGTAAATTGTAAAATGTCGATAAGAAGCAGGGTTTCGGTTTCACGCAGTTTATAAATCATGTGAATCTTGTTGTTATTGAAATAGGTAAAATTTGTAATATAAAAAAAAAACGGTATTCCAATATTTTTAAGAACCTCTTATACAAATGCAATGGTTTGCGACAGCTGCGCCTTAATATATTTTTTCAATTAGGCATGCTCCACACTGAGTCGATAATTTTTATACTTACATATTAAAAGTTAATAAGATGTTCCATTACGAGTTATTTGTCTAAACGAACATGTGAATGGGTATTATATTTGTACCAGTCTGAGTTGCTGGTAAGCTTTTGTTCTGGGGTGCCCTCAAAAGGATGCAAATTTTATATAAGTCGTGATACTTTTTAGGGATAATGACGTTCCACTGGCAGAAAAAAGGGTTACAGTCAAAAAGAATACCTTAAATCTAAAAAGGTCTTCATCATTTCTAGCATTGAATTTACCAAAAGCCGATTTCTATCAGACGCCTAGTGAAACAGAAATAGCATTTTTTCAGACTTGCGTCTGTTAAGCCAGCTAAAAACTTATTGATATTCCTGCTATTGCATATTTTATGTATTTCTAAATTTGTACAAGATGACAACAAAAAAATAATTCAGTAGTTTACATCACATCAATTAGAATAAAGCGATAAATTATTGACAAGTCATAAGACCACAACAAATCTGTAAGCGTACTGTTGAGTGCCTACTTATATTGTCTAATCATCGAATGTAGTGATATCGCCGATTCACCATCAATAATAACGATGGGCAAATTCTGAGTCACAAAGCAGAGGTTGATACGAAAGTAAGGATGGAGCTAGTATTTCAAGAGGTGAACCTCTCGTTTGAAATAAAACCGCGGCCCACGTCACACGACCCGACAGCGGCGAAACTGTCTCTCAAGACAAGCTGTCAGAGTGAGAAGAGAAATCATTTGAAGTGAGCGATGCATACACGCATCTCACCCGTCTGATCATTTACCCTCGCTCACAATTTATGATCGAATCATTTGATTCAACGATCACGACTCACGAGTCGTAATGGCATTTGAAGATAGAACGAAGTGGATCACTGCTGAAATTCTAGCATCACCATGACAATAAATATCTCGTAAATAAAGAGCACGCCACTATTTTACATTAGGGCAGGGCAGAAATGAGATGAAAATACTCGAATGTCCAGAAATAAAATGTAAAAGATTGGGCTAGCATTTGCAAAACCATTTCAAGGGTTTAGGTTATAATCCATAAAACACAAAGTTCTAGGACTAGGTGAAATGATTAATAAGAGGTCATCGACCACACCTAAAATGTATATATTCATTAGCATTCAAATTTGTGGATTATATAGGTCTATAGGTTATTAGATTATTAAAATAAGACCTAAATGTCATAGCGATAGAGCACACTTTAGTGCTTCTCCCAGCTGACCACGCCAAAGTAGCTGGACCGATCAATACGAAACTTTGCACCATGGCACATTATATCTCCGATGATGTCATTTTATGGCAAATAACATAGTAGGTACGTCTCTCCGTCCAACCTGACCGAACTTTAAAGCGATCTCCAGAAACAAAAAAAGTAGATACCCGTTATCAAATGGATAGAACGCAATATTCGACGGAACAAATGCTGTTGCTTTTTGGGTCTCTCATAGTAAGAGATCCGGATTCTTAGCATACACCTTGGCTACAATTATAATTTGTAAGAGGCAATAGGCATTAAGCTAAGATGATGCGTAGTGCTAAATAACAGCATATTGTATCAAATTAAATTGGCAACGGCATTCAGCGCCTTGATCATCCAGGCTTTATTATAAAGAACCATATACCAATAGCCTAAAAAAACTCAACCAACTAGCCCAACTACAGACCCAACTCTTGTGTCGGCATGTTTTTTATCAATATAAAAACAGATCTTTGAAGCGAAACATTGTCTGTCACGTTAAATAATTTTATCGATACGAAAATAAATCATTTGATTGATGCATGTTCTCATTTTTACACAGTTTTTGGACAGGATTCACGAATATACAGAAAAATATATTAGCATTAGTCCCTGCGCAATTTAGCACCAGGGAGAAAATTGGTGGGCAGTAAAAAAACTAGCACAAATAAAAAATTAACGATGGGAGAAATGCCACGCGATAGCAAAATTTTTCATTATGTGCCTAGACTCCAGTGCCAGCAATCGCAATATTCTGACCTCACGTCTTGAAACCGGTATCGCATTGAGTGTCAAGTAATATATTTTCTAACATGAGTATGTAAAAAAATCTGGCCAATAAATATTTTATATTATGTTAAAATAACATTAAAATAAATGTAGCTTAGTCATGACAAAATGATATATTCAGAAGTTTGGTAGCATTTAGTTAAGGACACAGAAGGTAACCCTATAAAGTGTTTTATACTATAAGGACGTAGTACTTATATCGATGTGAATAATAATTATAATTGTTATAATTATATAATAAATATAATGCAAATACGGCAGCTAAAATTAAATAAAAAAATGACGTATAAACATGATAGGTAATAAATAAATAATTATGTTTTACTCATTATCATGCATTCCCTATTTTGGTATTGGTCATGGGCCGGTGATCATTTGTCAATGGCGTTAATTGTAACAATGTCTATGAAATCAGCAATGCGACGTTAATTCCTGATATTGTTTTTGGTCTCTTTTTTCTTTGCAATCTTACATCAAAGGTTGTTAAAGGCATGTTAATTTTTTTCAATCTTCATTATCACAAAAAGTGATTTTTTTTGTGCCCCTATTAATTCAATTTAAGGTCTTGTCTGCGAGTTAACCCATGAGGCACGGCTGCAGTTATTACTCCTCGGGCAATAAATATTGTGGTAGGTACTAGGTACGATTTCTTTATTCTATGAAAAATTCTATCAGGTGCGTATCTGGCAGACCCTCAGATCGATTACTATCATCAGTGTCATCAGTCATCACAATGCGTGGACATCACCAGCCAACATCTGTACAAAATATGCCGTGCCAGTTTGATGAAAGCGTACTTATTCGACGTAATCAACATTGTGATTACAAAAATACATACACAAACGTCGCGTCATGACACGAGCTCAACAAAATGGCGGACGGTCTTACGCGAAATACCGGAATAAATTCTCCGCAGTACGCTGATCAGGCAAGCAAGCGAAGCAGCTGAGCTCTTGCCGTCTCATTCTAGCGTGGTGATATCAACCGTGAAGAAAGAGACGGCGACGATTCGAGCGTGCGCTTCCGAAAATAAAACGATCGAGGTGAAGGTGGAACTTAAAGCAAGAGGCTATCGAACGGAATAGAAAACCAGATTGTACAAAGAACAGTCACGATGGTCATGGGGACTTATTTTGAAATAAATATCTTCTTTTCAATATCCCTATTCATGGTTGCTGCCATGATAAGGATTTGTCAACATAATTTTAAAACATTTTTTGTCATATCCTTTAAGTGATTCGTGGCAGTCGAAATTATCTTTAGATAATAAAAAAAATCTGGAAACCAAATGTTTATTATCATTACCTACCTACATATCATGTATTGTCATAGTTTTAGTTCATGTCTGGTAGTTGAATAGTATAAAAACAAAATGACCATAATATAACAATATACTTAATATATGCCGAGTGACATATAATAATATATGAAGGTCATAATAAAAAAAAAACAACTAAAACGAAAAAAATAACTAAATACCAGATATGATGTACCTGCTTGAAGTATAAAAACGATAACTAGAACAATTTAAATCATTCTTAAAATGTTCCTATGAACAATTGACTGACAAGGTACCGTTAATCCTTCTTAAACGTGGAACAGTAGGTATATAATATTGCGACTGAAATAATGATTATTTCAAATTAATAACGCGTCAAAAGTAAACATGTTTTTCTTGTCCTCAAGAATAAAACTAAAATAATTTACTTGTTTAAATTTCAATAATAAATCTTATCACTACGCATTAAGGTTGAAATTCGCTTGCACTAATCTGACAGCGCGCGTAACCTAAAAAACCTCAAAAAATGTAAAATTCAAAAAACGCGTAATAATAGTCAGCTTTACTGAACAAAGTTATTATGCAAACGCAAATCATAATTAATACCAATTACCAACATAACCTAAAAAAAAACAAACAACAAAGGCCAAATGTTGACAACACCTACCTAAGCGTCGTAACAAGAGTCCAGAAGTAGAAGAGCGGTCTAGAAGATAAATGACGTCACACAATGCGACTACTCAGTCGCGCGGCTAACGCGGCACTGACAGCAGAGAGAAGGACAGAGAAGAAAATGGCGGCCGCGGCTTGTACCGACAGAGACTGGAGGGAAACCGAACAAAATACACAGAGCACCACGATGTAGAGAACCGCCCGGATATATATTAAACGAACAAAATGCAAGGGCGACAGTGACGGCTATATGAACATTGCGTAAAGTAGGAAAGAGAGAGCGAACACCGAGCGAACCGCGTTTACAGCACGCTCTGTGGCGTAACACTGCTCTATACACGAGTACTTAAGTGAGGTCACGTTATGATAATGGCGCGCCGTTCTCTTGCGTTCTACTTCTATTTTATTACAGCAGAGTCCCTTACTCGTGCGTCAATCACAGTTCAAGAGTTCAAAAACAACTCTGTTTTGAGGTTATGTACTTAATGTATTTTTTTACCATGGGCCGAATTGATAGATATAGAATAATACTAGCAATCATACCTAAGCATTAAGTAGCATCCTACGCGTCACTCTTGAAAATGTATTATTCTGGAATACTTGTATAAATACTTTAGATCCAACGAAATCGACATTCGCGACGCTAATTGGCTAAAATGCCACGCTATCATGTTAGTCTAAGCGCTATCATGACTAAATACATTCGTCAAAGTTTTTAGATATTACCTATACGACCTGGTGATATGGTGCCAAAATCAACAAGAACCATCGGCTGTAACCCTTCATTGCCATAGGCGGTCTAAAATAGACCTAAAATAGTTGGTAAACTTAGTAAAAAAGCTGTTCAATATGGTAAGCAAAATGGGAGCATGCGGCGTTGCCGCACCGACGACATTCGCCGGCAGTCGAGTGGGTCGGTCGCTCGGCGCCGAGGATGGTCGAGCGCCTCCGATCGGCCCCGAACCCGTCGAACGTCAGATATACGTCATTACATAAATAAATGTAAACTAGAAGAAAATTTTAATGTTATATATGCCAGCCAATTCCTTCGCTGAATGAGCCATCAGACTTATATTGCAAATGTTTGGTGCTGTTCAAAACACGCAAGCGTAAATATGAAGTGATATTACAAAACTCAACTTCACATCAAACCAAGCCATCATAAGTCTTAGTCATCATACTTCATTATTACGAAATAAACCCCACTATAATTGAATTTAATTATCATTGGTGACGAATCAAGTAGGTAGATATCCCCTCTACTCCAATGAATAGTATATTATTAATCAAAGCAGACAATATTATACGAAAGCAGACTCAACGCAAGATATTTTGTTTTTTCTTCGCGTGGCACGAAGCCGTGATCACAGCATTATATCAATCTTGGACTAAGTATATGAGATCAAAACCAGCCTGTTCTATCAAAAAACCTAAATCAAACTGGTTTGGAAGAAAATGTAATGTACAGTCAGCTTTATTTTTCACTAACGTCATGGTAGCAGCTACAAATATAAGTACTAAGCATTATAGGGTAACTACACTCAATAAGTCATTTGCGTTATACATATCTTTCGTTGAAGAAATTTATCAAATGCTACAATTTCGTCAGTGTTATCTCAACATTTTAATCGATAAAAATATTTTCTAGTCAAATCCTCACTAAAGCCTCCATCAAGTAAGGACGTTCCGTCACGGGAGACCGACAGGGGGCAGCATAATTGTTCGTTATACACCGCTCTTCTTGTTACTGCACTGTTTGTGATCCTCAAAACGTCTTCGTATGGACACGTCAATGGACTTGAAATAATGATTGTTGTCGTAAATCTTACAAAGAAGTAAAAAAATAGAAATGGGAGTTTTGATAACAGATTACAAAGTTATCAAAAACAGAAACCCCTTGTTATTTTCTTATTAATTATGTTTTGACTTTTTTTTGTCTCCCGCAAGTAGTAATTCAATTAAATGTCAAAAAGATAATACAAAATGTTGATAACGTAACACGTTACAAAGTTTTCGTAATACACAGGACTAAAGAGATATACCGAGCACATAAATTAAATCCATAGAAATAAATGTTACACTAGTTAGTTAGAAGGAAAGGGATAAAGCAAGAAAGTATTATTTGGTATACACAGCTATCCTACTGCTAAGACCTATCTTGGGAACGTGAATACTTAAAACGAACTAAAAATAGTATTGGTATTAACACAAAAGCATTCAATTATTACCAAGAAGTTTCAAGATACTCCATGAAATATTTCAAAGAACTGTCGCGTACTTATACAAAATGCTGCTTGTGGACAAACGGATAGGGTTATCCCATTTATCTACATGCGGTCGTTCCAAATGTTAGTACATTTAAGGGTAAGTAAATCTAATTTTTATATTATGATTTTTTATACATGTCATGGCCATGTAGTGCCTGGTTAATGATTTTATATTTTTATAGAATCCTGAAAAAGAAACAGTCGAAAGCGGGATTTGAACCCACGACCTCCGGCATAAAATCAGTAAGTAAATCTGTTTTATAAGCTATTGAAATGTCATTGTTAGAAAAAGTTACCTGTATCCGCCCGGATAGACTACCGTTCAAAAGGTATAAAACCCGCTAGTTTCCCACGTAATTATGTCGCATTCCGGGATTAGCCGGTGTATCTGGTTTCGAACAGGCAGACATAATAGTCTCGACTAGCGAGGGATAACCATCTCTCGTTATTGGACACTCTACCTGGTCTCACTTCACTTAAGTGCAGTGATGACATTATGCCGAGCCACTAATAATAAAAATACTTATTACTAAAAATATTTTAAAAAGTAAAAGTTTTGCTAATTCTTCTGTCACAAGCTTGCATAAAATTCCGTTCTTGTTCGCGCGAAATTGCTTGCATGAATAAAAGTTTTACAAAGAGGACAAAAGCGTTCCACCTCTACTATTTTTTTAGGATTGAAAAGTTATTTTGACGATTGTCAAATAAATATGTTATATTCCTTAAATATAAACGTGATCAATAACTGGACAATAGTCATCACAAATGCTAACAGAAGTTGGCGTGGCGAATGTGTTATAGTCAAAAGTTAACGTCAACCTGTCATCACGAGAGTCAGGACAACCAAATACAACCCGACATGGGAGTTGGGACGACTGCGTGGTTTGGCAACCGCGCGGTTCAGTGCTCCGCGCTCACACTGCTCACTGCTCAGTGTTCACTGCGCCGCCAACACGCGACGTTGCCGCTCCTAAGCTTCGTATACACAAGCGTAGACACTATCAAGACATTGTGCTGATAGTAGGCAGTATAGGTAGGTGAGCTATCGGCAAACTGGATATTAGCAGATAAATCTAGATTTTAGTTGCAAATGCAACAATTATCCGGATTATCATGAAAACATCCGGATTTAGAATTTTTGATTAATTGGAATCAGAACGACAAACAGACATCGATATTCTTCTATCAAACAATATATAATGCCTAAAAAGTAATAACAGATAATGTAAGGTCATTGTGACCTTGAACTGATGAAGAGATAACTTACCTACCAAAAGTGGAGGGTTCTTCTTCTAGAAGTAGCGACTATGCTGAGCTGATAACAGCGCGAGAACTTTCTCGAAGCAAAGAAGGCAAACGAATGCACATAGACGAGGACACATCACGGCACACGCCCGCCGAACCGATGCCCGATTGGGACCGTCCGCCATTTTGTTCAACAAACTCGTGAATTAAAAAGAGATAGCAATACGACATCATAGCGTTATTGTTATCAAATTACCTCTGTTTACTGTAATCTACAGCAAATGTACTTCTATGTTTGCTGTACTTCTACGGCACCTTCTTTTACTTTAGTTTCTTGAAAGGATGGTATTAAGTAGGAAAACTAATGAACAGGTAGAAACAAACTTTTTGTAGGAATTATGGTAAATAGAATCAGACTTTGCAGGATAATTATTATGAAGTATTATTGTTTGTCATTTAAGCGTTTATGGTTTTGTTTATATTTGTTGTAGGTGGCCAGTAAAAAGTTGACAGTTAACAAAATAAACCTCCTTACTTTTGACAAATAAGTAACACCCTGTCATTTCTGTAGCATGATGTATTTACTATCGAATATTGAAATATTTCCGTTATGTAGGTAGGTATGCAAGAATTAACCGAGATAAGTATAATATTTTTGTACCACACTCGTCATTCATAAAACTATTAAAATTGATTAGACAAGTTCATTGTTTATAATTTTTCGCTAAACGCTAAGTTTGGTTTAGTTTCCTTTCTAAAGGCGGTATTAATAAATTAATCTCAAGTTTGAGTTACATCTCAAGTAGACATAATGTATTAATAGTTCAATACATTATGTCTACTTGAGATGTAACTCAAACTTGACATTGATTTATTAATACCACCTTAAATAGCTACTTGCATATTCTAACAACTACCGATGACCATTGTATCAAGTACTGAAATATACTTAATAATCAAAACGAATTGTTTCAAATTCGAAATATTCCTCATTCAAGTACTTTCAATAGGTACGAGATCGGAGTGCTTATATTATATAGTTTAATTTCGATAATGTAAACAAAAGTCATCGTAACCGTTATCGACCTATGCTCGGCCCAACGCGACGCGGAGTGCGGACTGAAATCTGAATCCTATGTTACTTTAGGAATATGCTACCGACATCTAGTTCTAATCAACCTAAAGTTTTTATGGAATTTTATACGGTATTTGCAACGCGTCCATTTGACTTTTTGCTCTAGTTCATATGTACTGTAACAGAGGGCGCGTTAAATTAAATTGAAACAATATATTGTTTTTAAATACATCAAAATATTTTTATTTCAATTTCTATATTATATTCAACCATGTCGTAAATATTTTGCAAAAAATATTATTGCGAATTACCACTGATGCACCTGTATCACGTTTCCATACTTTGATGAACGATATTCGTTTTTTGTCAAATAGTTGACAATTTATGACATGACAGTGACACTTGACAAATGTGCGAAAGTAAACAAACACAAGTTCTTAATTACCTTTTTTTTAAAGCTTTTTGAATGAAAACTAGTAATTCATAATTAAGAAATCAGCAGGGAATATGACTTTTATTGAATAAACTTAAATAATAGTGAATCATGATTCTCAATCCTACTATCAGTTACACATATTTTTTGGTTAGTTTTTAATGGAAAGTTACGAGTATTTATTTATGAGAGAAAGGTTACATTTTTCATCTGCAATTCATTTTCCAGGAATCTATTGGTCGAAGATGTGGAGTGTATATGTTAAGCAATCATAAATATAGTAAAAATATAGAACAAAAATATACTGACGAGCAAAGGCAGAAGATTTTGGAGATTATCAACTCTGAGAACGATGTATTGTCTAGGTACAATTTTTTTATTTACCATTAAATATATTTTAGAAAAACATATAGATTGGATATAATATGTAGAGTGCCTCGGTGGCGTAGTTGTATTACGGTACGACTGCAATGCTGAGGTCTCGGGTTCGATCCCTGGGTCGGACAAATTGATAATGGATTTTTCTATTCAGTATCAGCCTGGAATTTGCGCCCGATATGGCTATAGGCTCGCCCCCTATCACATCATGGGACGAAACACACACTGCGAAAAGTGGATGAATTAGTTGCGCCCTGCCTATCCCAGAACCCTCCAGGGATAAAGGGTATGAGTGTGTGTGTGTGTGTGAGTATAATAAGGAAAAGAAAAATGAGGAACACACATTGGGTTTTTTATTTGAGACGAGTATAACGCTTGCCTGATGGTAAGCGATACAACCAACTATAAACATATTGTGAAGACAATGTTGCAAAAAGTAGACAGACATTGACATTTGACATTTGCTATTTGTCCAACAGACAGATGTTGAACACGCTACTTTTTGCAACATTGCCACTAGTCCCCACACAACACAATACAGAACTTTGAACTACAAAGTACTGCACTCCACTGCATTTGTAACCTGGACATAAAAAATGTTAAGTCTCATAATGCCCAGTAATTATGTTGCCTGCAATATTCCTTTAAACTATAATACAACAGTGCATGAACACTGCCGCTTGGTGGTAGTAACAGACATGCGGTGATACCTATTCAGACGGTCCCTCGCACATGAGAGACCTTTCACCAGTGCAGTATACAGGTGAATTTTTCAAGAGGGAGTGGATAATGAAATTTGGAACTTAGTAACAACGAAACGAATGAAACTACATCATTGTATTTTATAAAATCAATAGTCATAGCCAGGAATCAAACTCATCAATTTCAACAAAAATTGAACACAGTGTATAATTGCAATGCAATGCAATCAGCCTTGTATTATATACTGCCCACTGCTTAGCACGGTCCTCCTCTACAACTGACAGGGTTAAGGCCTTAGTTGCAGGTTTCCTCACGATGTTTGCTTTCACCGTTAAAGCGAGCGATAATTCACAAAGAATACACACATAATACAATTGTATTCGATAGTGTCATAAGAAAATTTCGCCGTGCGTATTCCGTCCCATGATGTGATAGGGGGCGAGTCCATCGCCATATAAGGCACAAATTCCGGACTCCGAGGCGGATGCTGAACCCAAAAGTCTGTGGTGGCCATCTTCGGCGCATTAAGGATGGCTGCGGGCTTCCTCCGACTCACGTCTAAGTTGTCGTCCGCAACCGCTCCTGCGCGTACCGCTGGTGCGGTCCGTCTCCTGTTGTTGGGGGGGGGGGGGGGCAGAAGGCTCACACCTCACACCTGACGCCTCACACTTCACACCTCATACCTCACACCTCACGCCTCACACCTCACACCTCACACCTCACGACTCACGACTCACGCCTCATACCTCACGCCTAACGCCTCACACTTCATACCTCACGCATCACGCCTCACACCTAACGCCTCACACTTCACACTTCACACCTCACGCCTAACGCCTAACGCCTAACGTCTCACACTTCACACCTCACACCTCACGACTCACGCCTCATACGTCACGCCTCACACCTCACGCCTCACACCTCACACCTTACGCCTCACACCTCACGCCTCACGCCTAACGCCTCACACTTCACACTTCACACCTCACGCCTCACGCCTCACGCCTCACGCCTCACGCCTCACGCCTAACGCCTCACACTTCACACCTCACACCTCACGACTCACGCCTCATAAATCACGCCTCACGCCTCACACCTCACGCCTCACGCCTAACACCTCACACTTCACATCTCACACCTCACGACTCACGCCTCATACCTCACGCCTAACGCCTCACACTTCACGCCTCATACGTCACGCCTCAAGCCTCACGCCTCACGCCTCACGCCTTACGCCTCACACCTCACATCTCACGCCTCATACCTCACGCCTAACGCCTAACGCCTCACACTTCACATCTCACACCTCACGACTCACGCCTCATAAATCACGCCTCACGCCTCACACCTCACGCCTCACGCCTAACACCTCACACTTCACATCTCACACCTCACGACTCACGCCTCATACCTCACGCCTAACGCCTCACACTTCACAACTCACGCCTCATACGTCACGCCTCAAGCCTCACGCCTCACGCCTCACGCCTTACGCCTCACACCTCACATCTCACGCCTCATACCTCACGCCTAACGCCTAACGCCTCACACTTCACACTTCACACCTCACGCCTAACGTCTCACACTTCACACCTCACACCTCACACCTTACGCCTCACACCTCACGCCTCACGCCTAACGCCTCACACTTCACACTTCACACTTCACACTTCACACCTCACACCTCACGCCTAACGCCTCACACTTCACACCTCACACCTCACGACTCACGCCTCATACGTCACGCCTCACGCCTCACGCCTCACGCCTCACACCTCACACCCTACGCCTCACACCTCACGCCTCACGCCTAACACCTCACACTTCACATCTCACACCTCACGACTCACGCCTCATACCTCACGCCTAACGCCTCACACTTCACGACTCACGCCTCATACGTCACGCCTCAAGCCTCACGCCTCACGCCTCACGCCTCACGCCTCACGCCTCACGCCTCACGCCTCACGCCTCACGCCTCACGCCTCACACCTCACACCTCACGCCTCACACCTCACACCTTACGCCTCACACCTCACGCCTCACGCCTAACGCCTCACACTTCACACTTCACACCTCACGCCTAACGCCTCACACTTCACACCTCACACCTCACGACTCACGCCTCATACGTCACGCCTCACACCTCACGCCTCACACCTCACACCTCACGCATCACGCCTCACGCCTCACGCCTCACGCCTAACGCCTCACACTTCACATCTCACACCTCACGACTCACGCCTCATACCTCACGCCTAACGCCTCACACTTCACACCTCACGCCTTATACTTCACGCCTCAGACTTCACGCCTCACGCCTCACGCCTCATGCCTCACGCCTCACACCTCACACCTCACACCTCACACCTCACGCTGCACCGCGCCGGAGCACTTAAATTTTGTAACTCTCTGCGCAATTTCCTTAATTTTTTCTTTTATAAGAACCTTCTCGTGACAATAACAAACACACGAAATCGGTCCAGTCATTTACGCGTGATGCTATGACCAAGGAAAATAGGAATTCATTTTAATATGTATATATATAATGGGAGGAACGCGTCGCGATCCTCGCCGGTGATGTCAATATAGAGCCTAACCTAGCGAACCTACCAGCCTTTCACTAGCTTCCTAAACGATGGTTACCGAAGAAAAAAAAGCATAAAAGAAACTTCAGGCTTACTTTTTCGAATGATGGTGCAGTTTTATTTCATCAAGATCGACCCTGACATACCTTTGAGTATTTTGTGCTATTCCTTATAGTTTCGGATCTCGCCATCCACACCCAATTGAAGAATTCATTCTGTATTATGTATAACAAAATAAAGTACATAGAAAGTCAATGGTTGCAGGCTGCTTCTAAAATATGGGTCTAGAAATCTTTAAAGGGGCTTATGTTCAGCAGTGGGGTTAATGTGGCTGATGATGATGGCTTATGTGGGCTTCTATAGCAGATTTCAAATTTTATGTATGATGGTCGCTAAACCAGGCAGATAAAATATATGTCGGGTGTATGAACTTTATTAATCTTAATGTCGGTATCTGGACATATAAACGACGGGTAGTATGAAAAGTTAGTGGGAATGATAGTTGCGAGTATAAATAGGGTGCCTCGCCATTGAAATGATGCAGTCTTATTTTAGTTGTAGATCAGATCGGATCATTGTTTAACTCGCCACAGAGCGAGACTAGTCAAGTGCAGTGTTATCAGATAGGTGGTAACTATGTTAATTTTTGGTTAGTTTTCAAGGTAGTAAGTGACAAGTGAGTTTCTAGTGGATCCTGACTAGTGATTGTGTTCTGAACATTAAACTACGTAATGAACGGCCAATAAACCGGGAGTTGAAGAGGTTGCGTTTATTGTGTGTTTTATTAAGTGTGCCCACGTATATCTATGTCGGTAGTAATCCCGACATATATAAAATCATACCACCAGCTAAATAAAAAAAATGTTTTTTTTTTCAGATATGACATAGCCAAAACACGATTAAAGAAAATATCACAATGGAAAAGCCACAATGGACTGTTACAAACCCTAGCTGACATAGAAATGATGGAGGGTTTCTCGGGAAAAAGTGCAAAGAAGATGTTTGACAGCATCTTGGCTGGACCATTGCAAGAGGAACAAAAATTATCCAACAAAATAAAGGGACAAATACTGTATCCAAATCTAAGCAATAGTGTAGTTAAGGTATAATATTATATTCTCTTGTGCCTCTTGGATCGGACTTTATTCCACTCTTAAATGGGGTCATGATGTTGACACTATTGGAGCTTGGTTTTGCACTTCCTGTGTGTCGAATATTAATCATCTTTGAGTTATATTTATAGTGTAACCAGTGGCAGTGCTACACCAAATTTGAACGTCGCGTCGGCAAAACCAGCTTTGCGAGGCCCCTTTCTTTTTCAGGCATGAAGCAACATAAATAATAACGAATAGCTAAATTTAAAGGAATTTGTTAAACATATTTTTGTGCGTCATGTTACAAATCATATTTTATAGTAACCAAGGATCATGGTACATTCCTCTTGTTCAAAATAAAAAGAAAGAATAAGTCACAATAAAAGGTCCTTAGTTGCATATTAGGGTAGTTTCCTATGTTCGATTTTGTATATTATTTTAGATGTAATAGAAAATAATACGAAAAAGAAATTCTTCTGTGAAATCAGCAACAAAATCAATTGAAAAATAAAGCAGTTATTCATTTTTGAAATATTCTTGTGAGCAAAAGTGGGCGCGTGGCGGGTATATCGCGCTATCTCTTTCGCACGCACGTAGCGTTATGGCCGACGGCGCTTGGTGACGTCACAGCCTAGTATTGCTGTTATTAGACAGATACCCCTTCCACCAAATTTGAAAGTTTTAGGTATAACTTACTATAGCGCCAATTTTGAAAATTATTTTTCCATTAGATTTCGGATAGCATACATTTTTCATAATTGTATTTAAAAAAAATAGTCAAATACCCTATCCTTTTTTTCGTTTCAGGATTGTGAAACAGTTTTGACAGTGTACATCACAGTAAATTCAGTATGCTGGACATTAATAGACAAAAATAGTTATGAGATCAAAGAGTGGAAATATTATGGCATAGACTATCCTGAAGGCAAGAAGTTTCAAATTACAGATATTCTGGATATTGTGAGTTCCTTTTATAGTAAAAGGTCACTGTCAAATAAGCACCTGATACCAAATGTTATAATGATTCTATGGAAAAAAAAGCAATTTTATTGTTTTGGTTTTCAAAATCATTTATTATCTCAAATATGATTTGCCTTTAAATTAATATTTTACAAAAAAAACCTGCAACAATCTTGTTTCAATTAGGTAATGTATTGTGCAGTCAATATTCTAAATTTTAACATACTTTCTGCTGACAGATTGTATACTTTTTTTTTTACTTAAAAAATATTTTTTTCAAGTCTTGGAGAATCACCCATCAGCTGCCCACAGCAGATGTGTACGTAATGAAGGCGGAAGCGACTACCCTCAGAGCGTCCGGCAGCGATCCTAACAATCCTAAAGTGCTTGCTGTAAACCTTCAAAAGGCGCAGATGGTCGCTATGATCGTCGCGTTAATAAACGCCAGGAGTCATTCTGAAGGGTTAGTGTAGTTCTCTCAAGTGACGCTAGATGGCGTGAATATGAAATTTTAAATGAATGTGATGTTTCAGGGAAAGTGAAGATTCCGCTTCTAATGAAAAGCGTTTAAAGCACAAAGTGTACTTTTTGAGGCCATCTTTACCATATAGGTAAGTTTGGCTGGGCAAGATTACTTACGTGTACAATTATGCTAATATTATATAATTTTTATGTTTTTTTTGTTAAGCCTCTAGTAAAGCGCCATTAACTGGTTAGTCAACGAACTATAAGTATTACTTCAAGATTTAGCATTATTTTTCATTTGTATTTACCTCTAATTTACCCCTGAATAAATATAGGAATATAGGAAGATGACACACATGTTTGGCAGAAAATCCTACTAATATTATAAACGCGAAAGTTTGTAAGAATCTATGTATGTATGGAAGTATCTTACTCTTTCACGCAAAAACTACTGAACGCGTTTCGATGAAATTTGGCACACGGGTAAATCATGTCCTGGATTAACACATATGTTACTTTTTATCCCGGGAAAATATAAAGCAGGACTTTTATCCAGGAAAAACTTTTAACGCGGACGGAGCCGCGGGCAAAAGCTCCTCCTCCGCCTAGCGTCGTTCTCCTCAGTTCTGAGGATCGTGACCTCCTCTCATCAGCTTCCGCCATATGATGTCACGCCATCGATTCCGAATGTTGGCCAACTGTATGCCGTTGTACACAGTGGTGTCAAGTGATCGGATCTGATCGATCCTCGGGTTGCGTCCACGTGCTCTTCTGCCCTCTACTTTTCCGGTGACCATCAGTTTCTCTAAATTGTCGCTCGTAATCCTGGCAATATGTCCAAAATACTCAAGCACTCGTTTGAGGCAGATGGTAGAAAACCTAGGAGTGGTTTTGAGTTGCTTGAGTATAGACACATTAGCTCGCCGCGCCATCCAGCTAATGCGCAACATCCTCCTCCATCACCACATCTCAAAAGCGTCAATGCGATTCCTGTCTGCCGCCGTTAGAGTCCACGTCTCAGCAACATAAAGAAAAATGGAGAATACCAGTGTACCAACAAATTTCATCTTTGTAGTGAGCGAGACCTTTCTGTTCGTCCCTGTTTTATGGAGCTGAGTCATAGCGCTCTTGGCCATTACGATACGTCTTCGCAAGTCTGCCTCGCAAGAACCGAATAAACGAATAATAATAAACGAATTTGGCAACTATTTCAAAACCAAGACCAAACGCCCCGCTAAAGTTCAGTTGTTTCGCGCGGTCCACGAACATGATCTTGATTTTGTTCCTATTGATTCGAAGAATATTCGTGGGAGATTCGCCTGAATATCCCACGGAGTGAACTGCAGGAAAGGCGATCTAAACTTGTATCTGAAGTTGAGACTTCCTTGGGGCGGGTCTCAGAATGGGGTAGTCTGAACCTGGTTAAGTTCAACCCTACTAAGATACAAGTGTGCGCGTTCACCGCGAAGAAGGATACTTTTGTCATGGCGCCACAGTTCCAAGGAGTTCCTTTGCAGATCTCCGAGAGTCTCGAGATACTTGGAGTCAGGATCTCGAGCGGTGTCCAGTTTGGGAGTCACGTGGAAAGTAAGGCTAAATTAGCCTCAAGGAAACTGGGTGTCCTCAATAGAGCTAAGCGGTACTTCACGCCGAAACAAAGACTGTTGCTTTACAAAGCACAAATCCGGTCTGTTGTGGAGTACTGCTCGCACCTATGGGCTGGGGCACCCAAGTACCAGTTGCTTCCACTTGACTCCTTACAGAGGCGCGCTGCTCGAATCATAGACGATGCTAAGCTCTCGAACGGTTTGGAACCGTTGGGCATACGAAGAGACATTGGGGCTCTTTGCGTACTTTATCGGCTGTTCCACGGGGAGTGCTCTGAGGAACTGTTCGAGATGACACCATCATCTCCTATTTACCACCGAACTACCCGTTCTTGGAGAAAAGTTCATCCGTTCCACCTGGTAACGCCCACTGCTTGCACTGTACGTTTCCAGAGATCATTTTTACCTCGAACGTGTTCACTCTGGAATGAGCTTCCTCCCACGGTCTTTCCTCAGCGCTATGACTTATCCTTCTTCAAACGAGGTTTAAAAAAAGTTCTTACGGTATGCAGCGGCTTAGCTGTGCCCTTGGCATTGCTGACGTCCATGGGCGACGGTAACCACTTACTATCACGTGGGCCGTTAGCTCGTCTGCCTACGAGACAAGAAAAAAAAAAAGTACCTAGTGTGCTGCGTATCCTCTCCATTCTATCCAATAGTGAGACCATCTCGGATTCACTTGCAGCTAAGAGAGTTGTGTCACAGCATGTCGAAGATTGGTCATTCTCACGCCACGGATGCGCACGCCTCCATCCCAGTTGTCGCAAATCTGTCATGGTAAACTCTTCGTATGCGTTAAACAGAAATGGAGACAAGATACAGCCCTGGCGTACTCTTTTGTCAAACCTAAACGGTTTCGAAGAGGTCTGTGGGGCTAAGACGTGAAAACAAACTAGATGCGTCTCCGCTTCGTTTTTTGTGATTAGTTGAGGTTCGTATCGGCATTTTTGATGTTTGTGATTGATCGAGAAACCGATATGTCAGTCTCTCAACTAATCACAATAAAACGAAGCGGAGACGCATCATGTTTTTTTTTCACGTCCTAGCCGCATTGGTCTATTCGTACCACCCCAAAAGGCAAAAGCTAGTCGATTATATTTTATACGCAACAACCAATTCCGTTTATGATAATAGAGTTAAGATTATTAAATGGCGAAATACTAAAAGAGTATCGATTTAATGTTAGTGACTAAGTGATTCAAATCATATGTTGTACCTGATCGCCTGTCTTTTTAAATATATTTTTTTCAGACTGTACGGCACTCTAGTAGGCAACGAAAGAGTGTCAACCGACCAGACAGTAGAGATGATACTACGAGAAGACACCAGATCGAAGAACAAGCAAGCTTACGTTCCAGAAAACCTTAAAGAGATGTTCCGGATGCAAAAAGATTTACAAAAAGACATGCTCGGCCACTGCTTCTTATTAAGCATAACTTTCATGGATCTGTGCATTTATAAAGATCAAGAGAGGATAAACAAGTTGTTGAAACATGGACCTTAATGTTATGTTTGCATTTATTATGTAGACTTTAGAGTTTGTAAATAAATTGTTGTTGAATATTTCTGGTTTTTATTGTAAGCAAAATCCAAATCCGACAGTACATTATTCCTTTTAGTTTTCAAATATCGATAGTTGCAAATCATCGACATCTTGATGTCCTTTTGTTTAGCGCTATCTATCGATCCACAGCTGAAGTATGTTCTAATGCCTTTTACTATTGCTATTTTATGGTAGATTGAGTTACGGACAAACAGGCTCCAATGGATATATCCAGAAACGGGCCTGAAGTTCTCACTAAGACAGTTTTAATATATTTGGATAGAACTTCTAAAATTAACCTTTTACAATGAATCGTTAATTTTAAGGACCTCCGATTTTGAGGTTTATGTAATTTCATTTTGCTTAAAAACAACACTTAATATGAACGTTTTTAAAAAAGTTAGTTATGAATGGACGGGTCTAAAAATATTTTTAATGTATCTAAGAACCATATGTTGCCCCTTTAATATCCCTAAAGTTCGACTGCCTCGGTGGCGTAGTTGTATTGCGTATGCGTTACGAGTACGATTTGCGCGCTGTGGTCCTGGGTTCGAATCCCGGGTCAAACCAAAAAATATTGTGACTGGGTTTTTCCATCTTTAAAATTACTCAGTCGCAGCTCGGAGTCAGGAAGTTGGCGGTGTGATACCCCCGTTCCTCGGAAAGCACGTAAAGTCGTTGGCCCTGCGCCTGATCTCTCTCCGCTCACGTCGGATTGCCGTCTCACCGGACTATGAGAGTGAAGGAATAGCGAGTGCACCTGTGTATTGCGCACACGCTTGTGCACTATAATATCTCCTGCGTACCTGGCTGAGATTGGCCGCCGTGGCCGAAACTGGCTAGGAGGATTTCATTCATCCCTAAAGTTAGAGCCCGGTTGGATTTTGAGGCCCAACACCCATACAAAAAGCGGATTTATTATTTTTGTCGATTTTCACATAACCATGGAATGTAAGTACATAGGTACTGTTCTTGAGAACATAATATAATTTCACACCATTTGATTTGGTTATTTTTATGGTTTAGAACTTTTAGAGCATCTAGATATACAGCAATACGTTATCAACAAATTAAATTTTATTTTTCGTCCTTTTAATACGAATATTTTACGAAAATGCTAAGTATCGATGGGCTGAAAAAGAGTCAGATTGCGCCACTAGATGGCAGAGCTTACGACGTACAGAGCCCAGCATAAGTAGATGAACAAACTCAAAATTTCAAACTACCTACATACTTTTCTGTTCTTACTAATTCTTTTTTTCTCTGCTTTACTTCATACGCAATTTTTTTTCAGTTTAACTTAACGCGTATATAGGCGATTTGAAATTTTGATTTTGTACAGATATTTATGCCGCCGACTATACAAGTTCCCTATAGTGTTGCGGACTGCTATCGAATGTGTTGAGTAAATTAAACTTACTGACGCTAGATGGCGGTTGTAGGAGTAAAATGACATTCAAACTTTATAAAATGCTCTTAATAGTTTTTATATTGGCTTTATATTTTTTAAATATTCTGGACTTACCTAATTTAGGGCACTATTCATATGATTTTAAATATTCCCCCTGAAGGCGCGCAGAGCATTACCTTATTTAGTACTAGCTTTTGCCCGCGGCTCCGCCCGCGTGAAGGAGTTTTTCCGGGATAAAGGTCCCGCTTTATATTTTCCCGAGATAAAATGTAGCCTATGTGTTAATCCAGGACATTATCTACCATTGTACCAAATTTCATCGAAATCCGTTCAGTAGTTTTTGCGTGAAAGAGTAACAAACATCCATACATCCAGACATCCATACATACTTACAAACTTTCGCCTTTATAATATTAGTAGGATTAGTAGGATGATTGCTGATAGAATTCGGCAATGAAAAATAATAATTAAATATATAAATAAAACTGCATTATATTGCTTCAGTTGGACTAAAAAGTGTTTATTTGATAAAATACAACGAGCTTACTTTTTACAACATTTTACTTCTATTAATGACAAAAAAACAAACAAAACCCTTAATACAATAATAATATACATAAATACGTTGGTATCAACTTCAAACATATAGTATGTAACTAACATAAATGCAAGTCTAGGCAAGATCATTACAATTCAAGTAAAATATAATCTTAATAAAAGGAAATTAACATTACAAAAATTATCGTAGAAATATTAAAAGTTACATCAAGAAGGTCTAATGAAAAAATTGTCTATAGATCACGCGTACACTTTTGACCTAACCAAAGTTGAATTTTGTATTTAATACTGATATCGTTTTGGAAGAACTAGAAAATATATTTACAATTTTATCATTAATTTTTATAATAAATGCCAACGTTTCAATTTTTCGCCTGGATCTTTGTGACCATATCGCAACCAACTGCTTTTTGTTATTTTTCATCATAAAAAAATAAAACAAATTGTATGGAAAATAACGAAAATCTGTTTTATGTCAACTGTTGTGTGTAAAAAGTTCGATCTTGTATTCTGGCATTGTCTAAAATGAATTTGATATAGTTCATTCGGTGTCTCTGCAGGTTTGTATGTAAGAAAATATACTCTATTGTAACATGTGGGCTGGGGTTGTAGTGAATTCGTTTTACGCCATCTAACTTATCGTATGTCAGAACTGAATCCTGTCAGTGACGTCACAACTAATTAACTAACTTTATTGAAAATGGAAGACTAAAGTTACTGATACATAATATTTAAAAATATTTTGGCTTCCCTGTTATCTGTGGATTATGCACACAGCCATTAAATAAATAACTTTATGTACAGTATGTTACATCCATAGATTTTCTCCAAAGTAAGTGTCAAGAAAACCTAAGCCAGTTTTGAACTCTTGCACACATTCTGAAACCAGAACGTAACAGTGGGACAGAGTGGAACATGTTGAGCAAATTTAAAGGCTATATGCATTAGACATTTTAAGGTAAAGTATAAAATATATTAAAACATTATGTACTGATAACAATTAGACGTATCAATAACAATAAAAATAAACATTGAGAGACGGAGGAGAATTCGCCACAAGCCCAGATAATAACTCTGTAGAAACCTAACAACAGTGTAAATGTACCAGTCTATTGTTGTATATTATAATAAATATGTACAATTAAATATATAACAGCACCCATCCATGAAACAAATCGTGCCATCAAGATACGTCGCCTGTCATGCTCCGTTAAAAAAATCTCTATATATCATCATTTTGTATAATCTGTTGTATATTGTATATAATTTGTATAATCTATTGTATTTTGTTGTATAAGTAAAAACTGTTGTATTGAATGCAAATAAGTGTAGCAAAAATAAGCCAGATAGGCGACGTAACTTTACCGTTCGACGAAACGCTTGTGAACAATAAAATCTGTTTAAAAACTCAATCCAGACTACAAGATCATTTAAATCTAATATGTCATCTTTTATAAAAAATTCAACAACACTTATTTTACTGTGGAACTGTTAACAAGTCTCTATTGTTATTAAAAAAAAAAAACATTTACCTCGTGTTATTAGTTATTTTTGACAGCGGTTGGCGAGTGTGGCAGTGTTTACAATATTACGAGTATACCTATGTTACAAAGGGAAGAAAATAATAGGCCATTTTTATGTTGGCTACCAATTATTTTGTTACCTACGTTTAAAGACATAACTATTTTAAAATAAGTCCTTTAAAAATAAATTATACAATATTTTATGCCAAACATCAAGTGTATTGCACTGGGACTGCACTAGCTGCAGTATAAACACTTTAATGATCTTTTTTATTATTATATAATTGCGCATACATGTAAAAATAATAGTATAACACATAACGCAGAATATCAACCGTGAAAAATATACGAGATACACATTTAGTGAACTCTAAACGATTGGTAATTTTATGGTACTATTCGTTAGCCACAAAAATATGGAGTGGATTGGTTATACCTATTGCAAATGAAATGTCTCGTCTTTAGACATCCGAATTCACAACAAATGATAAAAAAAACATCCGCCATGACAGTTCTACTGTCTCGCCATCTATATTTGAGTTCTCGAACTAAATGATGCGCGATAATTAAACACTACGGTAAAAATGGAAGACGCTGAAATAATTCGTAGCCAACCTTCTATGAAACTTAATTAATAATGTCTAAGCTCTTTATGCATGGATACCACTCCCATAACTACATTATTTAAATTAGATACACGCATTTTACAGTGCGGCTAAGAAAGTGTGTTTGAAAATAACCCTGTTTGGCATAGAATATGAAAACCCTTAGATTTTTAATCTTTATCAATCGAAATTGTTTCTGTATAGATATCAATATGGCGTTGTGAATAATTATTTTCATTATTTCACTCCAATATTTTTTGAAAGAATTGCTAAAGAGTTGATATCTATATTTTGCAATTGGATCTCTAAGTACATAGTTACCATGACGCGTCTATCCGGTAAGTAATACCTACAAAAAATCGATGCTTGTAAAATACATAAAATGTTTACCTAATAATAAGTACCTGACACTATCGATCAATAAACTTTTGTGAAATGTTAGCCGCACTGTAATCGTTGGTTTATAAAACTGATATTGAAATGATGTTCAATGAAGAATATTTCAAGAATATGACCCATAATGACGTCTCATGTTTTCTGCAGAATTCGGCTTCGGGCATTTCAGCCTTAAATTCACGAGAAAACTACACAATATTTGACATAATTTAAGTACTAAGGACATTCGAAATCCTATACTAGTTGAAACAAACATTTTAGATCCAAGAATTTCTGAACTGAAACTTGGCCCGAAACCGATATTCGACGAATGAATGAGCTCCCTTACGCATACAAACATTTTTGTCCTGAGATCACAAATAAATGCATCATTTGAAAAGGAATATGTCGCGCTCTTAATAAAAAAATGACCTAATCCAAAATCGTTGATTTGTAGGAATCGACACAAAAACTAAATGTACTTATAGTTTTTTTTAAGTTGGGCGGGGAACGAACATAAATTCAAACAATCTTGACCCTATTCCCAATGTTTAAGAGACGCATTTTTTTCTCAGTCGATGCAGCTTGCCCTTTAGGGTCCAATGTTGCTAAAACTCATCTAGCCAAAATTTTGGATTAGGTCATTGTTTTATTAAGAGTGCGATGTATAGAAAATGTTGTTATTACTTAACTTAAACGCGTACGGTCGACGGACAGAGGGATAGCGCGATATCAAGACGATTCGAAATCTCATGTTTGTTTGCAGTAAAATTTTACGGTTATTCGTGTCGCTGCCCATCCCCCACCTGCCCCATACGGACAATTATGCAGCTGACATTTATTATTTTTTATCAAGCTTAGCTTTTGATGTACATATATTGCCCAAACAATTGTATCTCATACAATTGACATTAATCTGATAATATTATGTTTATGTAAATTATAGTTTGCAATGCAATCTTATTCTCTCCTTTAAAAACGTTAACAACTTAAAAATACACATTATCAAGTATATTACGCGATAGTGTTTCATTCGGTTACATTACGAAGAAAAAAATACATTTTTGTCTATGGATAAAAATGTTAAAATGCAATCCTGTCGCTACAAAATTTATAAATCATCGAATGTCGATGCATACATCTACCGTGATTATTTATTATGGAATTTCATTCCATACGCGAGAAATCTATAATAGACAAGAATTGGCAAAAAGAATACAGAGAAAATCCTACTCTATGGGTACGAACAGACAATCGTGAACAGGATAGTATACATAAATAAATGTTACGTCACACAGGTTAGGAACATGTTTCAAAACCTAATCTTATAGAAATAATTTTACTGAAACATAAATGTGTGTTATGTGGCGAATACGTGGGTTTCCGACGAATTGGACGGCACGTTAATACCTTAATACGGCAAGAATACCTGTAGTGTCATCTACTAATCGACTGCTGCAAAGTAAAAAGAGTTATATGCAAAAGAGCTATTTTGCAGATGACTCTTTTTACTTTGCACTCATCGTAATGTTGCCCAATTAATATTGTATCTGATGTGACATGTTTGAATGCGGTTCTAGTACCGACACTTAAAATTACACAAGAAAAGCAAAACCGTGCTCTCTAAAAAGTTTGTTATAAAAACTTTGACGTACAAAAAAGTAAAACTATGATTAACTTTAAAGTAGGTAATACATGTTTAATTGAGCAAAACTTAACAAAACAGTGAGCAATACATCTAAAAGAACAGCCTGGGACACGAATTCTATCGAAAACTCGCTTTCAACGCAAACCTTGTTCGGATTCTGTGTGGAAAAGCGCTGGCCGCTAGCCGAGAACTACGTCGACGAAGCCTCCACAAGAATCGGAATAAGATTGAATTTAATTTGCAACACTGCCTCAGAATGTTTCCCAATGATATGTATTTACATTGACCACGCAGAAGAGTAACTATTCCGAAAAAAAAAACAAGAAACAAAATGAACGTGCCAAATTGTTTCTAAGTAGTGCAAAATTGATGAAAATTTGTATAGTAATATATTCAATTTGGCACGCGCATGCGCGCCCAAACTTATAACCTGTCGTTACACTTAGGTACTTAGCACGTATCCATTATGACACTAAACTTTAAGTCTATTTCACATTTATCATTCTTTTTAATAATATTGATTGTAATAAATGTATAAAATATCATCTGTAATCTCTGTATACTTAATCACCTTTGTTTATATTTAAAAATTAAATCCATTTGTATCGGTATAAAAATCTAATATAAATCTGAGGTTATTTGACGGCTATGGCACTGTATTGTATGTATTGTATTCAAACTTTGTACTGGGCGCGTCACGCCGGCGCCTGCCCCGCGCGTGTGTCATATATAAAAATACTTATCAACTATTATTGTAAGGCTGCTTGTGTTATGGTATGTAAATACTAAATATATCAACTGAAACCGATCGTATAAACTGCGGCGGCGGGGCGCGGGCCGGCGCTGGGCCCCGGAGGATCACACGTATACATTGTGGAACACTTAGTCACAGAAGAATAACTGCTTAAAATTTTCTTCGAGAATGGTGTATTTCTTTCGTTTGTAAACCTCCAAAAAGTTTGATAGGAAAATTAATCAGTAAAACAATATGCGACGGGTGTCGCCCGGTCGGAACCCCACTGAGGCTAGATCAGTGTCAAAGGCGTTCCAATCGAGCAAGCGCTAAATTTCCATAACGGTCCAATGTGATAATTCTTCGTAAACAAAACATAAATCACTAAACGTAATATTGCATCGTTCGCATTAAAATCATATGGTATCCATAATGTGATGTGACTCCCACAATCCACTGCACTAATACAACTATTATTAAACATTTCATTACGCGGTAGGAAAACAAAACCGTAAAATAGTAAAAATAAGCTATATAGGTCGTCTATAGATAAACAAACAGAGATGTTAAAACGTCAAAAGGTTTGTCGTTGCATTCTGGCGCTGCGTGGTCCATTCTAGAAATGGTTTTAGCACAAAACAGCGGACGCGACACATGGACATATTTTATACATCCCGCTCAGCTCGAGCAAAATACGACGCATCATACTCTTACGATTAAGACAGATTTACACACCAACAACTTTACCTATGTATGTATAAAACTGGCAAGAGATAGGAACAAAGAAGAAACTAAACTACCCTAAACATTCAACGGTTATCTTAGGCAAGGGCGGATCCAGGGGGGGGGTCATGGGGGTCATGACCCCCCCCTGGACGGAGTCCAGAACCTAGGTGGACCACTAATTAAAATTATTAAACATTATGTTTTTATATATTTTTTGTCACAATATAAATTTTATTTAAGTACTTTAAATATTTAATTAATCTATTCATATAAAAGGCTTAGTCCTGACTGACTGACGGATCAACGCACAGCCTCAACCGCTGATCGTAGAGACCTGAAACTTGGAGAGTGTGTTCCTTGTATGACGTAGGCTTCCGATAAGAAAGGATTTTCCGAAATTCTACCCCTAAGGAGATGAAAAAGGGGGGCAAAGTTTGTATGGGGCAACGCGATTCCTTGGTCCAATCTAATTCAAATTTAGCGTAAACTTTTTTAACACAATTAATGGAAGACATGTTTCGTATTTTATTGAAATTCCTTCCCTAATGGGGTCAAATAGTCTAATCAATAAATTCAAAAACGTGAAAATGGAGATAAAGGGCCTAAAAATATGAGCGATGGCTCATTCGATTCGTAATCACCTCTAGAAAAATGTTTTTGACGGATTTTGGTGCAGGTTAAAAATTGCAATTGTTATTAACAAAATAAGATGAAATAAAAATGATGTTTCGTTTTTTGTTAATAACTCGAAAAATATTAACATTTAAGCAATTTTGAAAAAAGCTCGTTAAAGAGGAGGAAATTTTCCAATAAAAATGTCCTAACTCCCGGAATTCTAACTCCATTATTTATAATTTTACTTAGACGTTGAAAATAGGACTCCGCGCGGCAGTTACGGCATGCGCGCGCTGCCGCTAAAGAGAGTTCAGCAATAAAAATAATTTATTTATAACATAAAATGTGATTTTAAAAAATTTTAAAAATTCTAGTATCTTCTTAACACTTGAAAGAATCTCGCATTGAAGAAAAAAAAGTTTAATCACCATTTTTCTAAAAGTTATTCTATTGTTAACTAACCAATTTTTTCCCTATCTCCATTGGCATAAACAATGTGATGAAAGGTATAAATAATTGGCCTATAAATATTAAACTTCGTGGAGCCCTTTTGATGTATGTACTTTGTGAGATCCTGCGGTAAATTTTCATTAAAGTTTATTAATTTATTAATTATGATTTTTTATAACTATTGAAAAATTACAAAATTTATAAAATAAAGTAGTTATAAAAAATCATAATTAACAAATTAATAAACTTTAATGAAAATTTACCGCAGGATCTTATAAAGTACATGTATCAAAAGGGCTGCACGAAGTTTAAAATTTATAGGCCAATTAGTTATACCTTTCATCACATTGTTTATGCCAATGGAGATTGGAAAAAAATTGGTTAGTTAACAATAGAATAACTTTTAGAAAAATGGTGATTAAACTTGCGGCAGCGCGCGTATTAGCGTAGAATATAAGATTATAAATTATAAAAAGTTATTATTCTTCATAACACGTGATTATTTGTGAAAATAATTGTAGACAAACTCACTTAGGTAATTATTATATTAAATTGTAAATTATCCATATAAAGAGTCAATAGTACGATAGTGTTTTTGAACGTTTGATATGGTATAAATACCCGTCGCTCAGCGACTATATAACCCCTAGACTCCTAATGTTCAATATTTCTCTTCAAATTAATTCTGTCAACTACCTGAGGTTTGAGGAAGCGGGGTACTGCATTATGATTGGTTCTTCCAACACCTTATCGCATTATATAACCTTGGAAACATAGGCATAGGGATGGGACGAGTTAAATGAAAACACGACTTTTTCATCGATATTACTTTTATGTAATAAAGTTTTATAGTAATATTATTATTATTTATTAAACATATTAATATTTTAACGAATCTCTTTATGTTATCGAATGACAGATGGCGCTTAGTAAGTCTCATCGACATTAACAAGAATATTTGAGCTGACTTGTAGGAATAAAACAAAGAATAACTCAAAACAATCGTTATAATCAACAAACAAAATAAAAAAATATCCTAATAACATTTATTTCTGATACCGCTAGTCAAAAATATATCCTAATCATTTTTAAAATGAATTAACTATTACTAATGAACTAACCATTTAAAATAAGAAGCCTGTTAAAATTAAATAGGCCTCAGATAAATTGATTAGTTGAGTATTCGAGCGATAGTTTCTCTTATTTTTAATTTTATCGATAGAACTATCGACATATCCTTTTGGTGTATCACTTACTTTAAATGTTAAAAAACAAAACGAAATAGAAAATGTAAAAAGTACTTTCGTCGGAAAGAGATGCAAATATAACAAGATGGCGCGTGACACCCAACATGGCCAGTCTAAGGTGAACTCCGTAAAATGTGTCGTTATTGACTTACCTGTGAAATGTAATGCCATTTTTCTGAAAATTTGAATTATGGCTATTTATACCACACCATTTTATTGTGCACGGGTTCATTACAATAGTTATTTATTCACAAACACGGAAGTATTTACAGCTCACAGTTGTGGTCGCAACTGATTTGAAGATTTTGAACGGTAAGCTACATTGGATCTATTTGTCAGATGTGTTGCCCGAAGCCGATCGCATGTTATTAGGAGTCTAGGGGTTATATAGTCGCTGCCGTCGCTCGATGGAGGACGGCAGATTCGAACATTCTATCGTGGGCCGCCGAGCTGAGCAGTACTAGGACACTGGCAAGTTAAGTAATTTACTTTATTTGATCCTTAGTTTACTAACCATTTAAAATGTTAAGTATTTGTATAAATAAACATTTAATTTAGGGTCATGTGATTTAGAAGTGGTACCTATGATAAGGTACATAATTGTTATATACACATTGATGTGATATTGATTATAGAGCTATGCTTATTGGATTATAGTATCTAATAAATATAATAAATATATTATGTAAAGAATATAGTGGTTCTTGTATCTTACCAAACTCATCCGCCCTTTCACCCTTAAAACATACTATTTGCTAGTATCCTGATGGTATATTAGCGATTCGATGTATTAATACATAATTATATTCTTTTAAATATAATTTGCTTATATAAGCGATTGCTGTACAACATATATATTAATACATATATGTTCTAAAATCTAACACGCGCATGCCGTAACTGCCGCGCGGAGCCCTATTTTCAACGTCTATTTAAAATTATAAATAATAGAGATAGAATTCCAAGAGTTAGGACGTTTTTATTGGAAATTTCTTCCTCTTTAACGAACTTTTTCAAAATTGCTTAAATGTTAATATTTTTCGAGTTATTAACAAAAAACGAAATATCTTTTTTTTTCATCGTATTTTGTTAATAACAGTTGCAATTTTTAACCTGCACCAAAATCCTTCAAAAACGTTTTTCTAGAGGTGATTACGAATCGAATGAGCCATCGCTCATATTTTTAGGCCCTTTATCTCTATTTTTCACGTTTTTGAACTTGTTGATTAGACTAAAAAAGGCGTAGAAAGTTATTTTGGCATTGATTTGCTTCGAAGTATCAGTAAGATATCAATACTCCTTATAGGTCGGATAGTGTGTAGGGAAGAGAACAAAAAATCGGTTGCAACAAATAATCGATTTTTGAATGCAATTGATTTTATATTCAAAGATTTTGTTATCATATGTAAATAGAGTTAGATTATTATCAAATCTTACACATTACAATCAAGAGGTTTTTTTATTATAATAGTTTTTGTTAGTCGTTCATTTTGATTTATCGATAGAATTTCACGATTATCCTTTCATAACATTTAATTTGGTTATTGGACATTACAAAGAAATAATGTGTGTACTGAAACTTAAATCAAGAATTTAGTGGTACGGTAAATTATTTACTTTGGAGATCTTCATTTTCAGTCTTCTATATCTAAATTTAAATATCTAACTCATTGTTTAAATATGTTTGTAAAACATACTTACAACATAATTTTTAAATATACAGCTGTGTTTTATTTGCATCCAAAGTTTAGATTTTTTAAAGTAATCGTTTACGTTTCGTTACCAAGCGATTTAAAACTTTCGAAACATTACGCTCATAAACTGAAAAATACAACACTGTAAAAGCGTTGATATAAGAGTCAAGATGTTATTCTTTATTTTAGTATATTTATACAATTTTAAATCAAATATATTAAATAAGTATGATACTATTTCTTATAATGTATAGAAAACATGATAAATATTTGTAATTATGTAGCCGACTTTAGAATGGTTAGACGTTCTCACAAAGCTTTCGCGTCGCGAAAATTTTTAATTGTCATACCAGCCAGCTAAGATTGTATAGTACTATACTAAGTGTATTTAATAAAGCAGTAAAATCAGTATGTCCGTACATTTAAAGAAATGTGATAAAAAAGAAAGGCAGTGACTACAGAAGAGTAATGGAACACAAATCAGCGATTATTGTAATTCTTTTCTGTCTGTCTGTGTGTTTTTCTGTTTTTTTCTTACTGCACATCTCCTAAATTACTGAAAGCATTTCAATAAAATTTGACACGTGGGTAGATCATGTCCTGGATTAATACATAGGCCATTTTTTATTCCCTGAAAATATAAAGCGGGACTTTTATACCGGAAAATCTTTTTCACGCGGGCGGTGCTGCGACCAAAAGCTAGTTTAATATAATACTTTGATGGCAAACGTATTATTCGGGAACGAACGCATCGAAAAGAATTTTGTCGCGCCACCGCCACGGCCGCTACCATTCATATTACGTATGTCAAATTTCGTGTGACACTTGTGCGCGCTTTTTTTCGACTAACGCGTAATGTCTAACTAGAACTAACCTATAATGGAACGTTTAAAAGAACGAACGCATTAAAACAAAGAGCATTATAATAATACGGAAACATTAACGCGTTTCGGGAGAAGACTTAAAAAAAATCTTATTTAAATATAGGTAGGTATTTTTAAGTACCAACAGTAATTACATTTATTAATAGAATACCTACTTTTTACTTTTCAAAATTAAATTATAACTTCTTGTGACTTGACCACGACTATGTGACCCCCCCCTGGCGCCAAAGCTGGATCCGCCCTTGATCTTAGGTCAGGATAGATTAGATTGACTAAATAAAAGTACTCTAAGCTGGTTCCATTGTACTATTGCCTAAGAAAAACTTATTTGATTGCAGAACGGAGAATTTAACATTTGTACTATTTCGTATATCTTATCTGTATTCCTATAAGTGAGTATGAAATAATTGACTATTTTGCGAAATCTGAGATTGTGTTTGTGTGTGAACCGAGCCTTAATTCACTACATAGCCAAAAACATAGGTCGCAATCCGACGCGAGAATACAACGACAATGATACAAATTTATATATAAATATTTATTTCCCTTAATGTCTAAGTTATTTCGCGATGAATGGTCGAATTGCTTGGTAATTCGTGATACGATAGCTTAAGGTAAAATTAGAAACAATATTCTGGCATATTACCGTCCCTCCGTGGATCAAACTACGACAAAGCACTTTTCCAAATCACACATCTTACCTAAATGGTAAAAAATTTACTAATCTCACTCATCACAATACGTTATCGAATCAGTCGATGGCTTGAAGGCGGCCGCTCGACGGCTCATGGGCTATTGCAAAACATTGACCTTCGCATGATATTCATAAAACTCCCGACATTAAACAACTTAGTGTTTCCATAAGTAGTCTGAGAATGAATTTGAATTGATGTACTTTCAATGTTCCCGTAAGTTTTTGAATATGAGTATCTAGGTGGCGCTAGTACTTCTTTCCGAGCAATCACGCGAAGTGTTTATAAAACAAAAACGTCTATTGCAGCAATTTTACGTATAAAACAAAGTAAAAATTTAGATAAAAATAAACCTTTTAAATTACATAATCATCCACACGAATCCAAAACGATTATAATCGATAAGTTTCGTCACAACAACACGAAGTTTTTAACGCTAAGTGAGCGAAATAGACACCTAACCTACCTAGCTATCACAGTCCTATCTCAGTCTGACCCTTTCCGTTAAATGCATCTCAAATTGTCACAATGGTGAATAAACTGGTAACAATCTAACTACAATAGAAGCTGGTAGAAGTAATTCAATAAATCACTACGCTATTTTGGCACCTACAGTGTTACTGCCGAGTAATCTCTTCAGTAAATGCTTTACGTAACAAAAACTCTCGTAAGTACTTACAAAGAAAATTGTTGATGGCAAAAGGTAACCTACGTTTTTGGTTTGCATTCAAGATTCCGCTTTCACCGATTCCCGCAGTACTCTCAGAGGACACGATCCCGACCTTGGGCCTAAAGCTACGCGTTAATATCCATTAACGATTACATTACAAACACATTTTGAGCATCATGAATCTATTTACCTCACCCCACACTTGCCAGATTTCATCCCTTCTTATTCGTAAATAAAATTAACTTAACACACCTACTAAATATGTATATATATTACGAAGTAGGCACAGCGAACGCGCCGCTTACATTCATCGCGAAATATTTGTATTTGTTACCTGGTACAAAGATCAATTCTTATGTTTTTAGATGTCAACGAAGTGTTTTTAAATTCTAATCTCTGGTTCGATCCGCTTAGATTTTAATCAAAATTTCGATCAAGAATCACCGAGAAAACTAACTCTTACGTGGTAACTTAACGATTACGGGGCAAAAAGCGCTAACTGTACTCGGTTCCGAGGGTAACGTGATCTCTGAAACTGTACAACGCGACAGATCTTTCGACGGACTATCAACGGTCGATATTTACAGATCGAAGCTCGTTTTACAGCGATCCGATTAATATTATTAAATACGAGATGAAAGCTCGCGGGTGCGAGTCGTATACCGGGTGCGACGCGGGCGGACCACTATTCTGGGTGCGTCCCTCGTGCGAGTGACGAGGGCGCGCGCCGCTCAGTTGTACAGGCGGTCGGCGGCGTACAGGTCGTGGTGGTGCGCGTGCGAGGGCGCCGCGTGCCATCGCGGCGGGGGCGCGGGTCACTGCGCCGGCAGGCACGCCACCGGCGCGCCCGGACCCACGGCCGGCTTGAACTCCGTCGCACCGCCCGTCGGGAACTGCTGGAACGGCGGGGCGTAGCACTGTGGGAAGTACAGCTCCGGCTTCACCACCGCCGCGGCGGGCGGCAGCGGTCGCGGCGTCTTCGACGGGTCCGCGCGCCGCTTCGCAGCGTGCGGGTTCATGTGGTTGTCGATGTGCTTCTTCACCTCAGGCTCGGTGGCGAAACGCCGCCGGCAATTGGGCATCGGGCAGCAGAATGGCCGGTCGCCCTGATGCGTCCGCGTGTGCTGGTCCAGTATCGCCTTCTGCCTGAAGTCCTTGCCGCACTGCGTACACTTGTACGGCTTCTCGCCGGTGTGGATTCGCAAATGCTGATTCAGGATTGTCCGTTGTCGGAAGAATCGTGGGCAGTACACGCATCCGTAAGGTTTCTCATTCGTGTGGATGCGTAAGTGTTGTGTTAGATGTGATTGTTGCCTGAAACGCTTGCCGCACTCCGGACACGGATACGGCCGCGACTCGATGTGGATACAGCCGTGTTGGAGCAGCGTTGACTTTTGTTTGAATTCTTTTTGGCAAATTGGGCAGCGGACATAGAGAGGCATCGCTCGTCCGCCGAGCACGTCTGGCAGTTTACCACCCTTGAGATACTGTAGCGAGAGTCCGGAACCGAAAACGGTGTGATTGAGGCCCTTGGTGTCCTTGAAGTAGGCCGGATACTGCGCGGTGTCTCCCGGCGAAAAGCAGGAGCCGCGCTGCTCGCCGTTCTGTCCATCAGTGTCGCCGAATGTGGAAAGCACCTCCTCTTTGTTCTCATCGGGCGGGTACGGCACGTCCTGGGGCCACAGCGTCGGCGTTGTTCCGTTCTTGAATATCAGATGCGGCGACACGTCTGCAAAAATCGAAGATATTGGTAAGTCACGCGTCCGAGGCGTCAGATCAAGGGTGACCGACGAGTGGGTTAATCGAGCTTAGGACGGTTACGGGAACGTCCGGCGGTCGGTTCCGCGTCTCGCGGGCGCCTCCGCCAGCCGGCTGGCGTTAGACGAGGGGACCGAGAATTTGTTCGACAGAGAGGCCAATGGATGCGAGACCGATTCGAACGTGCGGGGGGCGGCGGGGAGCGCGGGCGGCGCCGGCAGTGGACGCGGCCAGTGCGGGCGGCGCGCGCGGGGGGCGGGGAGGGGCATATATGTGTGAATAGCGCTCGCCTTGGTGTGTGCGGACGTGCTGGTTCAGGATGGCCTTCTGGCGAAAATGTTTGCCGCACTCGCCGCACGTATATGGCTTCTCACCGGAATGGATGCGCAGATGCTGGTTGAGGATGGCACGCTGCCGGAACGAGCGCGGGCAGTACACGCACGCGTACGGCTTCTCGTTCGCGTGGATGCGCAGATGCTGCGTCAGGTGCGACTGCTGCCGGAACCGCTTGCCGCACTCCGGGCACCCGTACGGCCGCGAGTCCGTGTGGATGCGCTCGTGCTGTAGCAGAGTCGACTTCTGCTTGAAGTCCTTGCCGCACGTTAGGCACTTGAACAGCCGCAGTTCCGAGTTCGGGTTGTGCTTGCGCGGTTTGGGCGGTTCGGGCTGGACGATGTCGGGCAGGTGGCGTAAGTCTGGGGCACCGTATTGATCGAGGGGGCTCTCTAGCGACAGCACTCCTCCATTCTGTTTTAGATAGTGGAGTGGGAAGCCGCCTGTGCCGAGCATGTGACTAGTCGGCCTTGTTTCTTTGAAATAAGGTGTATACTGCTGCTGCAAGTCAGGCTGGGGCACGAAGCATGGCGTGCGGTCCAGGTGATCTTGCGTCGGGGGTTGCGGCTGGGGTTGCGACTGCAGCTGTTGCTCCACTTGCATGTGCTCGGGGGAGGTTTGTTGCTGCTGTTGTTGCTGTTGCTGCTGCGCTTGCTGTTGGGCCTGTTGCTGCGCTAGTTGCTGTGCGGCCTCCTCGGCCGCTCCGGTGGGGTCAGCCGGGGGTGGCGCGGGCGGGTACGGCGAGGGAGCCGGCGAGGCGAGCTGCGGTTCGGGCTGCGGAGAAGGGCCCCCGGGGCTTTGGTGCTGCATGGGTTGGTAGCCGCCGTCCAGCATGCCTCCGCCCCACTGCGTACCCGGCGGGGCGCGCTCCACTCCATCCTTGTAAAGGACGTACGGGGCTGTCGTATCTGGAAGCAAAAAATAACGTTGTTACTCGTTACGCACCGTACACTATACATGGATTGATATTTTAAATTTTCAAGTCATATGATTTTTAGAAAAAATTAAAAAACCAATACATCAATGCTTTATTTATATAAAATATAAAATCTATATCATACAGAGTTTCACCACTGGAATCGAGTTTCCTGTACTACAGAAAGGGGTTAGGTACCGTGCTGGCACAGTGCCGGTTGCCAACTTTATTAAAACGTAATCCAAATCCAAACAATGATTTAAGCGTTGATTATAAACAATCAAACTTCGAACATAAAATTACATTCATAACTACACTATGTAGTATATGTGTGTATGTATAGTATATAATAATAAATGGCAAAGTAACATCGCGTGCCCTCCGTGGATCCTAACGTATAAGAATTTAATAAAATGTCACATATTGTGTACATTCTTCCCTATACGCTCAGCTAAATTATGTGAGATGAAAGGTGTCACAGTAATGTTATCGAAATACATGAGTTGGTTTAGTTATTAATTTTAGGGCTAGTGGTCATTTTAGTATTCTAATTTTTGAGTTTTTCAACTTTTGATTTTGGTATTTTTTAGTAAATTGGCGAAAACTAGAACAGATATGTTAGTAGATATGTTCATGGATTAATGCCCAGAGGTTGAGGGTTGAAGGTAGAGTCATCTGCGACATGCGCTTTTTATTTTCAATTTTGTATTAACATTCTATAGGTATTTATTTTATGAAAATTATGTGTTTTTGTGCTTAAAATTACACAAGTACAATTTGTTTTAACGATCTAACAGGTATATGTATATTATAACCTGAGACTCACTAGATCATTTAATTCCAATGCATCTCAGAATTGTGTAAATTATAAAAAAGGTATTTCTTTTACAGATTTCCTTAATTCCAATCTTATTACTAGCACACAATGATTAATAATAATAACCCAAAGTATCGCTGGTTTGACACATTACTCATTGATGGGTTTTTAAAAGGGGTTTTTAATACATCAATGACATTACTGTACTTATTTCTTTTGAAGTACATGTTTTTGCATCAAGTTTAATTTCAATACGTCAGTAAAAACGTCTATAACGACGAAGGAACTCATAAATCACCAAGTTTCTAATGATTCACTTTCTCGTGCATTCATTCTGATGTGACAAAAAAACGCGGGAAAGTGCGGCCATTTTCTTATCTCGCTAGATGGAAATGCAAATGGCGGTGGCCAACCGAGGCTACTCTACAATTTGTTGCAACGAATTATAGCACAATTATTAGGAAACAATTATAATGATATAAACAGAAATAGTTGTATACTATTTCAAATCAATCATGGCAGGTCGTTAGAAGCTCATTATCGATTAAGAAGTTAAACAAAGAACTTTTTTACAAGCGTCATTCGTCATCACAGACGCATTTAAGTTACGAGAAGGAAAAAACGTGTTCCATCTATCTTGGTCGCTCGAGCATCGTTAATAACCAAGGAGATGGACTAAACGCCGATAAAATCATACTACTATGTACATAGTTATCTAAGTCACAATCGATTTATGGATATCTTGATTTCTGACGTGACCGATCTCTTTGAATACGATCTCCAATTATAAATGTCTACCTCACACTGTGTACTAAATCATTTCTACCATTGCGATATATTTCAAATCAACGGTCCATCTAAGTATGGCGTAGAATTAAATCATGTTCTTTGATCTATTTTTAATTTTATTAATTCGAAACATAAACCTATACCTATATAGTAGGTAGAATACAACGTCATAACGAACTAGAGGTCCAAATTCCGTATTGATACTTTAAAGTTTAGTGAGTAAATGTATTTAATGTGGTCATATATTTTGATCTCCTTTAATTCGTAATCATTTGTGTATATTATTATTTGTAATAAGCATCACAAGCGATATGCCCTTTTAATTTTAACGAGCGTCGTAATTTAAATTTCAACATACAAACGACAAAGAGGATGCAAAATGCTAGGAACACTACATCATACACCTAAATCCTTTCATGTAGACAGAGATTTATTGCCGTATAACATCTGTTTATAATCGAGTCAGTATAAAATAATACGAAGGAAGCGTCGTGGAGTCGAGCCGTCGGTCGAGCCGTCGATCCGTCGAGTCGCGCCAAGCCGACGAGCCCACAAAGATTCCACCGTTTGACAGCAACGTTTTAATGACGTTCGTCGGTCAGGGTTGCCGCGGTTTATATTTTGTACTAATTAATGGATTTATTTTTACCTCTTCTCATTAGCGACTCGGATCTCTGGAACATACGAATGGGCTAGGGGTGCCTTGACTGACGGATTGTTGACTGTGACATGGTTATAGTAAGGTTTGACGTGTATATTTTCCTATTGCTACACGAAGTATTTATAAGCTAGTAGCGATTAGTTAAAACGATGAATTATAATTATAAATTTTGTTAACACGACTCACGTATCGAGATATAATTAATCTTAAACACTTTAAGGTATTAAATATTTCGACGGCTCCGTAGAACAAAGTCGTATATGCAAAATGAAGCTTTTCAGTAGAGCGCTTTGAAAGTCTAAGTTAATTGTGAAAATCACAAGTTATAGTGAACAAAACATTATATTCTATAGGATTCAGTAACAACTTTGAACTTAATGTGTGAAAATAGCACTAATTCGCACATGAATACAAACTAACGACTTTCAAAGCGCTCTACTGAAAAGCTAACATTTTGCATATACGACTTTGTTCTACAGAGCCGTCGATTTATGTGTTCAATGCACATTTGAATATAAAGATTATATCTGTTTTGTATAACTTAATATACATCGCATTTAATAAAATATGTATTAAACTGTTCGGTTGTTGTGATGTATTTTGTTGCTCGACGTTTGGTAGTATTCGTTACTTCCATTTTCTTTTGAGGAAAAGGCAAGCCCATTTTGTTTGAATTAAATAAAAATATTTTTTTTTTTCATTCCTAAACACTTACTACATTTCAAAATGAAGTCGCTGCAACACATATTTTTCCAGCAAGTTGAACAATGGGTCTGGATTAATTTTAACGCACAACCGTTTCCTAGATGACGACCTCTCGAGGATCGAGGTAGAAAGATCCACACATATGTTTATTGGTTTGAAAATCGAACAGCGGTCTTTAGAGTAACATAGTGATATTTTAACCGACTTTCAAAAAAGGAGGAGGTTTTCAATTCGTGTGTTTGTATTTTTTTTTATGTATGTACACTGATTTCTCTGAAAATTGTGAGCGTATTTCCTTGATTCCTTCTTTATATACAATATAGTATAAATATTAAAAAAAAACTGAATCGTGGCAACCCTGCACAAAAAGCTGTAAGAGGAGGTCGAGTCCCGCGCTCTCGTCTTCGGCCGGATGACTCCGCACATGGGGTGTCACTTCGAATTAACTTTTTTTGTCTTAACCCTTTTTAAATTATAGCATTTGGATGACGTATGTATGCACGGCTATGGGAATGTACAGCCCTTCCACGTGTCAGTAACCCTTCAAATAAGATTCGTTTGTGAGTGTTCATTTGGAAACCGCGTGATTAAGTTTTTTTAATGTTGTGGTGCATGATTCATTTTTGTTTCTTTCAATATTCGTGTGATTGATCAGTCTTTTCTAACTTTCTTCTGGATTGCAAATTGGGAGTTGGGGCCTGTTTTGCAATGTTCAAAGTTCTAAGTTCTAAGTAGATAATACTTCTTTGAATACCATTTATTCAGGAGCATATTTGACTGTGTGACTTTTACTTTATTCTGAGAAAGGACTTTCAAGGGGGGAGGGACCGCGTGAAAAGCTAGTGAAGTTTGGCGTAATGTATTAAACAGAAGATTATCAAACTTGCAAGAAGGCTAGCTAATGATCAATTATTGTTCATCCACGAACCGCTTCCATGACAGAAAGATAAGAAATGCCCTGTCTTGTGAAACGATGTAACACAGTACGTACGAAACACAACAAATGCTGTTATTTCATGTCGGCTTTCCCGTATCGTCCGGTCAAACCGCCGCACCCGGCTAAACGCCTCTTCTTTTTATGAAATCTTAAATATGCAAATATGCATCAGTTCATTTGGTGAGTATTTTCACGACCACGTTTAATTAATTAACTTTAGCCTTGATTATAAAAACGCATTGCTTTAACATTTGTCGTGGTAGGTCTCTGATATGTAAGAGTCCGTCTGGGTGGGTACCACCGCAACGTATATTTCTACCGACAAGCAGCAGTGTGCAGGCACTGTTGTATTTCGGTTTGAAGGACATTGTAGCCAGTGTACTACTGGACATAATGAGACTTAACATTTTATGTCTCAGGATGACTAGTGCAGTGGAATGCCACACAGTACTTTGTAACTCGAGGTGCTGGATGGTGTTGCTACTGTTTATGGATCGTTGTATTGCACTTACCATAAGTCGAACGGTATGCTCGTCTCGTCATTCGATGCAATAAAAAAAATTGCTCTCAATTTGCTCAACAATTACAATTTTATTTATGTGTAACTTACTTTTGATCACGACTAAGTCCGTTTTAGACGCTATAAAGGTGATGTTATGTAAATTCTTGATTATTTACGACGTTGATCATTCGAGTTAATTTAAAACGTGAAATCAATAAATAGTCTAGAAATCTAGATTTGGCCAGTCTAATAATTTTACTTGACATTTCTGTTTTCATACTTTTAATTTTGTTTAAACTTTTAATTATTTTCACCTATTATCCCTAGCTGGGAACAGGCCTATACAGATCCATGAATTACCTACATAACTTCGAGAAGTAAAGAGTCTTCGGTTTTAAACCTGCGGAAATCCTCCGTAGTCTGTGCGATTCCCAACTATCAACTATATGCTATCAACGCATTGCTTTAATTAAATGATCTATATTATATTTCAAAAGATTTTATGTAACACTAGTAGTGCTCGCAGCTCCGCCGGCGTGAAAAAGTTTTTCCGGGACAAAAATATTTTCTCGAGATAAAAAGCCTATAGCTCAGGAGTTATGTAGCTTCTTATTGGTGAAAGAATTTTTAAAATCGCTTCAATAGTTCCTGAGATTAGCGCGTTCAAACAAACAAACAAACTCTTCAGCTTTATAAAATTAGTATAGATGACAATATTTTTTATGCCAATATTTTATAAGGAATTTGTTAATAAATCAAAAACGGATTTAATCCATTTCTGTTTCAATCCTCTTTATTTGAAATAGCACATCGTCGAAGGCAAAATTATTTCACAAATAAAGGATAATAAGACATCAGTTTATCTACATAAAGTGCTATCAAAATAAGTTATTAAAGTTAATTTTTGCTTCAAATATATTTTAAATTTCGGACACAAAATCTAGATGGCGTTACTGGATATCAAAGAATTAGAAGGAAAACCTTATGCAGGCATTTTTTATATAAGTAAGCTCATGGGTTTATTACGAATGAAGTAGGCAGAATCTACAACTAGCGTACGTATAGCTAATACAAACAGCATTATTTTAAAATACTTATTCAGGATAATATTTTTTAAATTGTCAATTAAGAAATTATTTTTTACTATTTAAGTAGCTCTGTACCTACTACACATTAATCATAACTTACAAGTATTTTCGAGTACGATGCACGGTACCTGTTCAGTGTTCACGGATTGTCGGACGCGTCACCCGGTCAGCAACCGAAGAGCCTGACCAAAACAGTCAAAAAACGACTTGATCTTCTTACAAACCCGTTAAGGTGCAATGTCGCGTGAAAATTGATTTTAAACAGCAAAATTAAGTTTGCCAAAGAGATAATCTACGGTTTGCGGTTAGTCCCCCGAATTTTGTACAATTACGATGATTGCTCATATTACGTGTGTACAAATGCGCTGTCTTAATCTGTAATGATTTGCTATTATGATAGAGGTCAGCGGAGCACACATTAGCCGAATATTGGAACCTAAGTTTTTATAGAATTCTTAGTAACCGAGTTTAACGCTATATAATTTTTTAATGGGTTTTTTTTTGTGCCATGATTTTGATGTCAGAGAGCACTAATCCCACATCATCGTTGTATGATTAATAGATTCATCAAAAGTATGAATGTAAATAGGTTTTATTAATGGTAGTGATTTTTTGTTTGTGCCATCTCTTTTTTCTTCTGGTTTGAAATAGGTTGTAAAAAAAATTATTGCTGAGGTTTATGAGACATCTAATTCCCCAGTGATTAGTGCAGTGCATGCAGTGTTTTGTATTAGTATTAGACAGCACTTAGTGCTTACCAATAGGCAAGCAGTTGGTCTCTCTCATGATTCTGTTTTAAAACATCAAAACATTGACCCTATAACGCTATCACTAAGCTAAGCTAAGTTAGCAATTTTGCGTAGCGCTAAAGGCAGTTGAAGGCAGGTTATTTTAGCTTATGATTCATTCGTTAACAGTGTTGTTCGATGCACAATGAAAACAGGATGCGTGGTCGCTTACTCACCCGCGGCGACCGTTTCGTTTCCAATGTAAGCTCCCTATTTTACAGGATTCTGCTGGGATAATCAATATGTTTAACTAAGAAATGTTTTGTGAGTTTTGAAAAATGTAATCATAATAGGACATTTTTTATTTTTTTTAAGAGTCGACTCTATTCTATGTATTGTTTTGTAAAAAGATTCAAAAAGCTTATTTACCTGTGGTTTTGATATATGCTAGGTTTATTAATTCTGCACTCTTCAAAGGTTTCATAGAGTCAATATACGCTGAAGGCGCATTGTTAGTTACAGAACAATAATTCTGAATGTGTGGTAGAGTTCGCATTTCATAAAAGCTTGTAAACAAGCAGATTGCGAAAGGTGAGAATATGTAAACAACAAAAACACTTGTAACCGCCTGTAAGACACGTAACAAAGTTCAACAGCCGACCCGGGCTTACGTTTTTCACAATGAAAATGCCAAACTCACGCTTTGTTTACAAAAAAAGCGAAAATATTTACGCACTGACTCACAAATGCGGAAATCTCAATGAAGATTCGTTTACATGGTATGCTTAGGTATTCATTGCTGTTTTAATTTGGGTGTGTTGTGTGTTGTTTTTGCGAAACGCGTCATTGGTTAGTGTTGTGAGTAACGATGTGTATCGATGCTCGCCCGACAACTGGCAATGGATTCTTCGCGACGTCTGAATCGGGAACGTATTTGGGGATTGGAAAAGTGGGAGTGAATATCTGTAACTAACATTTTCTGGATTCAGGTATTCCTGGGTATAAACTAGCATTAGCACTCAAGAACAATATAGTTAGATCAATAATTTTACTACATCCATTCTAACACACTTAAATTACCCTTATACATTATGTTAGTTTTACTATACCAAGTATATTTATTTTATATTTTAGCTAACTCATAAAATATGAATATTATAAATGTATCCGCATGAGCTATATACTAAAATTAGTATAAAAGTATAAAATGGAAAAGAGAAAAAGTTGCTATTTGTGACGCTGCGATACCTACTAATTAACGTTAGATAAGTCTTGTGTTATTTTAATTCATTGTCATATGTATGAGCCTATTTATTCCCTAAAATAATACCGTTTTAGCGTTTTTATTCGAAGGCAAAATTTGGTGTTAACGATAATGATCTACGAGATACTTAGCTTATTTTTTTTTACTTTTTGGATGAAATTATTAGTCTCTATGTTTTCTTAATTGTTTATTATACTCATGATTAATGATGAACTAGAAAGCTCACGCTTCATCAACATAAGATTTAGAAGATAATCCATATCCGCCCTTCTGATCTACGGCTTCATGTTATTCTTTACTTTCTATCATCCTCCACATACTGGAATATAATAGACCCACTAAATCCTTCCAAATCCGCGATTTGAATTGTCAAGAGCGTCGCGAGTCGCGGGTGCGCGCGGCGGGCCGGCACGGCGACCGCGTCGCGACACTCTCGTCAATTTATTTCGGTGTGGGGCAATGCACTTAACGCACGCAGCCCTGAGATCTGCGACCAATGAACGCTTGTAAACAACACGCTGGCGCAGGGCTGTCACTTGCAGATACTAAATACATTTTATACGAATATACTAAAAGCTTCCTTTCTTTATTACACTGCATATGACAGTATCCAAAAGTCAAACTATTTAGTTAAAGCTAATGCGTAAGTAATGCAGGATTTCTTGTTCTCTTTACAGCAATAACGAAACAATATTAACATTTTTTTCTATAACAGACACGAAACACACAGTCAAGCCCTTTATATGTGAAAGGGTAGGGCGGAAGCGCTTCTAGTGCTCCCAATTTTCGCCGTGCGTATTATATCGGGCACAAATTCCAGACTGAGTAGTAAAACCCAATATCTTTGCTCGACCCGGGGATCGAACACGAGACTTTAGCACTGCAGTTAGTACTCAGAAGAGACGACATTTACTGTTTTGTGGTTTAGACTGCTTCTTACCTACTGTGATCCTAATTTTATTGGAACGAGAAATTTATGTACGTGGGTAACGATATAGGTATAAATCTAATAAAAATATAAGATGGCATAACATATAAACCAAAACTTTTGCAATAAATTTTGGTGTAAAATCACGTATTCATCTATGTCACAAGACTTACAAGGTTTATAGCTCTTCAAACAAAATTTCTCATGAGAAAGTTAAATTGAGGATAAAGATTCGGTACTAAATATTATGGGTATCTTCAAGAAACTTTTAGTATATAAATTCAAGCTCAAAGCAATAAACACATAAATCTATTACTTAATTGACTATGATTGATTTTCCTTTATTCTGTTAATTATTCTTTAGTACATATATCAAATAACAATATTGTTATATTGTATATCTTTAAACGAGCAATTCTTGTATATATATATATATTCTGAATCTCGGAAACGGCTCCCAACAATTTTCATTAAATTTAGTATGCAGGGGGTTTCGAGGGCGAGGCATATATCTAGCTAGGATTCATTTTTAGAAAATTTCGTTTTATTTGTGTTTTCAGTAATTCAACTTAAACATAAACTGAAAAATATGACTCTGTCTGACATCTATTGGCGAGTAATAATACTATTTTTTTATTGGGAGCAATTAACTGCTTTAACGACACAACAAAAAAGTAAAACCACTCCAGTAGATGGCATTGTTTGGTTTGAGGTTAGACCAAGAAAATAATTTTATTACTTATGAAAATATTCGAAGAGAATGCAAACAAACAAACAATCAAATTTTTCCGCTTTATAATATTAGTACATACCGCATCGCACTGTCCACGCGACTCCTACCTTTCTGGCGCGATAGACCCAAGACGTATTGCCACGAATAAAGGCACCAGAAAACAAATTGATGTATAAATAAATATTTTCTGGATACTAAAAGTATAGCAACCCTAGCACGCTGAAGGAAAAAAGTCGTCGTAGACGGTGACAAATCAAGGCTGTTAAAATTAGTTGTTGCGCAGCGTAAAGGTGCATTTGCACTTTGCACGCCCCACACACATAAACTCAGGAAAGTGTACTTTGTACTCGTAACATGTACCTTTGTGTTTTGTTATTTTATATTTGCCCTACAAATGAAAAATACTCGTATTCGTACAAACCTTTCGAAGGACACAGGAAATGAATTATGCCGAATTCAATTGAATTGGAAAGTTTTCTTGATATTTTCAATTATTTATTAGGAATTAAGGTATATTACACTACTACCATGGAATGTGGAGGGACGCTTTAATCTAATGTCAAAATTCTGAAGTGGCAATATGACACAAAGCAGATATAGCTGTCGAGAGATGTTACTCTCAGAGATTTGGACGGCTTGTATAAAGCAGGTGTCTTGGTGTCAGAAAGTGCACTCGGGCGTTCTTGGAACAAGAACAGTGTAAGTATGTAATTATTGTGAATGGTTTCTATTGCATAGACTGGCAAATGGGCGAGTGGGTCACTTGTTAAGTGAAATTAAACGTTCAAAAACCAGTAGAGTTAATGCGTATTAGGGGAATTTGGACCACCGAAAATCGTACTCATGACCCGCTAAAAATCTGATATTCCAAGTGTTTCTTTTTTATGAGACGTTATTAGTAACCCGGTGGAGTTCTCCCATGCTTGCTGTAGAATGTCTGCAGCGTGGCCCTATCATAAAAGAGTATAACGGCTCAATTTTGTAGTCGCTTTTTGGATATCAGTTCTGAAAATTAATCTGCTCTCAGGACTGTTTTGCCTTTATCTAATTGAAAGTGCATACTTATTATAATATTGGTCAAAGTCAAAATAAAATATAAACCACTAATTATATTGAATTTTATTAGCATTGAATATAAAGGTTGCTTTGCACGTGTTTACAGCTTGTCCATGTTCGACTGGCATTGAACGACACAAGGTTTTCAGTAGAAATGTCTTGTATGAGTCATTGGCTACTGAATGTCTACTAATGACTTACCTTTGCAAAGTATTTTTTAATTTAAAGAAAGAAAGAAAAATAATGTATTTGTCATGGATAGACATGCATAGGTACCTACAAACATTCCGAAGAGAGAAAAAAAATTAACCCATGAAGTTATTTGTCTGTCATAAGATAGAGTTCGAATTGCTTTAAATAGCTTAGTTGTTTAACAGTACCTGCTACATTTTGTCTTCAATAAGAGGTTCGTAGCCGGGGACCAAGGAATTAATATGGGTTATATGTGCATATACAAGTATGGGATAAGTTTGGGATATACTTATATATGTTTAGTGTTTCTTCTTTAGCTCGCCTGTAGGATGCTTCTATGACTAAATTAGCCGTGCGGTGTAAGCATTTTGGTGGAAATAAATGTCACTTTTAAAAACTCCTTCATTAATCACGTGATGTTTTTAGCAACTTTTGTGGTGATATGTAGTGAGGGTTTAGGCTCCTCCCCGCCCCATACCAAAGATCACGTGTATTTTTTGGTACAAAGTATCTTAAAAAAGTTAGTGTATAATTTTCAAATACAGGTTCAAGTATACCTAATTTAATTTGAATCGCGCGTGAACAAATAAATACACGTGATATATCAATACACTCCCCCCTCCCTTGTGATATTTCCGAACCCCCTCACCCCTTTCCAGCCTCACGTGATTAATGGACGACCCCTTGATAAATAACCGGAAATTTATACATTAGAATGGGTTTTTAATATATCAATGATTAGAATATTATAAAAACAAAGAATGTCTAAACCGGTGAGTAGGATGAACGCAAGGTGATGATTCAAGTTCAAGATCTCATCCATATCTGTCACTAGTTTAGGATCGTGGATCCACCTGTTATCATTCCCTTTTTAGAATTAGGTTAGAGTAGTTTAGCAGCCAGGGATAATGTAGCTTCCTTTTAGCGAATGAATATCCAGAAAACGAAGCGTAGTTCCAAGGATTAGTGCGTTTCATACAAAACTTATAGATTGCATGAAATTTAAATAAAATTATACTATAAGTATTCTATAGCATATAATTATATTTAATTAAGACTGTAGTTTAAATCATGGAAATAAAATGCAAAATAATATAACTTGAAACATTCACTCACACACAAACGTTATATTTAAATTTCAACAACAACATTTATATATTTTGTGCATAAAATATTTAAATCACTTTTTCAAAGTCACTCACAGCTATTCCAATGATAATGTATTTTCTTGTTTAATGTTTTTATAGACGTATATTAAATTTAAAGCTTGTAACACAACGATATATACCTATTATCTGGGATATTTTAATCACACACGAATGATGCATTGCTTCCTTAATAAGCATAAATTATGTATAAAAATCGATAAGTGATCAACTATGTTTCTACTATCTCGAAAATATTTATGAATTTATGTTATTTTGTCTTAGATCTCCATTTTATGTTGTAAATGTCATGTTCGAGAAGTAAATATAGAAAATAAAAGTGATACACACACTCATGCCGTTTATCCCCGAAGGGGTAGGCAGAGGCGTAACTAATGCACCCACTTTTCACCGCGCGTATTTCGTCCCATGATGTGATAGGTGGCGAGCCTATCCCCATATTTATTTATTTATTTTATTTTATTTGGAAAACAAACAAGTATACAGATAAATTACAAATAGAAATATCTTAAAATTAGGTTAGTGTACACTCCACTACGTTTTCACGGATTACTTAAAGTACATAACATAATTCTTAAGGTACAGTAAAAATTAACACATTATATAATAGGTATAAGCACATTCGCTTTACGTGTTTTGGCGCGTCATTAGAGCATCTGTAATTTGTTTTTTAAATACGTATTTTTTTGCATCAAATATATCTATGTTAGTGAAATGGTCATTATATATTTGAGCTAGTCTATATCGGGCACACATTTCAGACTCCGGGCTGATACTAAATAAAAAAATCTAATATCACTTTGCTCGAGCCGGGGATCGAACCCGAGACCTCAGCATTGCAGTCGTACCGTAAAACAATTACGCCACCGAGGCAGTAAAAAAAGCGATACCTATATTTGAGTAATTTAGAAATAGATGGCAGTTGCGAGATAGTTTATGGTAATTAAAGTTTAAAGTACCTTATTGAACTGATAACCGGCCCTTTTATATTATATTATAAGACATTTATACATAAGTAAGCAATCAGTAGAATTATTTCAAGACTGGAAAACCCGAAACTCACATTTATAGCAATTAATAGTAATTAAAAAGGTAAAATGACCTGCATAAATTGGAATACATTTTTCCCATCCGCCATTATGGCGGCAGGGCATCTGTCAAATCGGTCCATTTCGCACATAAAGTGACGTTTCACAAATCTCTGTAACGTCGCCGCGTAATTATGGCGCGCAATAACTGGCCATAAAGCAAACGAAGCGCAGTGGTGACGCGACCGTGCGCTATTTTGGGCTACGCTGCCCCACGACAAATGCTAATGGCCGCCGGCACTCTCCAGCCAGGGATGCGCTCGCGATTTCTATGTGTCAAATGAACATAAGTAATTTCGATGCTATTTTATTTTTTATTTTATTTTAATTTATGTTATTTTATTTTATGTTAAACTAGCAATACTAATCGGTCTTTGTCAATACTCAGAGTGCTGGAAACAAAGAGTAGAAATGACGAAGTGATTGAGATTTTTTGTATCATTATGAGATCTTAAACCTTCTTAATTTTTATCTTTTCTACTTACTCCAATTATAGGCTGTACTGGTATGGTCATGTAATGTATTAGTTGACATTACAGATTGCAGAACTCAAAAGGTATGCTAGTATTTGTGTATGTAGATTAAGATGTAAATATGGTTTCACTTTAATTTATACTGTAAGCGACTGTTCTTTTGGTTGATTTTATTAATATAGGCTGGTATGAATATGGATGCCTATTGTTTCGTAGAGAAAATAAGATATATCTACTTACTAAATAATAGGCTTGTGCTCTTTGTAATCATTTTTTAACTCTTTCATGCATCATTTTGAAATCAATTTTGACGACTGCTTTTTTGCAACTTTAAGTGCAATAAATTATTAGACAGAAAAATTTGTTACGTATTAAAATACAGAAGAAACCCTTACTTACATGATTTAGAAAAATATAACTGTAAATATACTTCCATACTATAATATAATGATTCCTTAAGTTAACGCGAATGTTAGACATTGAAATTAAACTACTATAACGGATTTTATAGTGCTCTTTTGATATGTTTTTTCCCCCGACGTTTCGAAGGTTTTGCAGAACTTCGTGGTCACGGGGCGGACTGAGGTGTTGGTGGTCCGAAGAGTTAGTGTTACAAATCTACCTACAATTTACAATTATACAATTTTAAGATGTTAGTCATTGTTTGCGGTCCGGTATGCGCAGTGCAGCTCCCAAAGTCTTGAAGCATGGTAGCAGGTATTTTGGAACCCGATTTTTATTTCTTAACATATCTATGATCATAACAGCCAGAATAACTTCCTGTCAGCTCAGTCTCTGAACTGCAACTCCATTCGTAACTAGCTCTATCCATAAAAGGCTTTCATTTATGTGTTTAGGGCTCACTATTACGCCATAAAACTCTAATGGTTGGATTTTCCAAATAGCCAAGGGAAATAAATAACATGACATTTAGAAACGTGTAGGCAAAATAACCTCTTTCGTATGACATTGGTCAGTGACATTCACTATTAAAATATCAGATGAATGCATTATACTCTTGATTATACTGCATAAACATGTTACGTAGGTACTGAGTTTGCGACCGAATGCAATGTCATTGCTTTGATATGGAATAGGAAATATGCGAGAACTACACGCTTGGCACCTGAAAATCTTCGGCCTACAGGCTACGCACACACGTGTGGATGCAAGACTTATTCTTTTGCCTGAAGAACTGAGACCTTTTGCAACAAAGTACAAACTTTTGCGACTCGCCCACATCAAACGTCTCGTGATGGTAAGGGTCTCGTGATGCTTGATAAGCGTGTGGTTGTATGGTCTAGCATTTGGTTTGTATGTATTAAGGAAGCGATAATATATCTAAAAAGGTGACTCGATCGCGAGTGTAGCTATGTTCAAGAAAATATGTTTAGTTGTAAATATCAACCACCACTTCTACTTCTCACCATTATTGATTAAATCTGTTGTAAAATTACATCTAGCCGCGCAAAAGGAATTAACACATAAATAGCAACAAAGCGAAAATCCGCTACAAACACAATTTCTAGCAAGAAAAAACCTACTTAATAAGGAAAATAATTCGTTCATTACAAGCGTAAACTGGTGCAGTAATAAAGTTTTTCGCCACACTATTAAAGATTGATTAAATAGATAAGATGCGCGGAGTATGATCGGCAAAAAAATACACAAAGCAAATTATACAATGGCCGTCTTGAGGCGTTTGTTTAGCTTCACGATTCGTGGCAAATGGGTGGATAGAAATGTATAGTGGTTGGTGTATTGTAACAATTCAAAGTAGAGTTTGCCAGGGATAAACCTGGGTTCCATTGGCGGGAGGAGGCGTTCAGTCGCGGGGAGCGTCCGGCCCTGAAGGAGGTGGAGGCCAAGAGGGCCTCCTTACGGCGAGCCGCCGTGGAGGAGTGGCGTCTCAGGCTAGAGGCCCCGTCGTGGGGGCACAGGGTCGTAGAGGCAGTGCGTCCTGTCTTTGCCGAATGGCTGGACAGGCGCCACGGAGCGGCAACATACCGCCTGACGCAGGTGATCACCGGGCATGGCTGCTTCGGTGAGTTCCTGTTTCGCGTGGTGGGGATAGAGGAGTCGGCCGTGTGTCACTATTGTGACAACTGCCCAACGGACACGGCCCAACACACGTTGGAGTTTTGCCCAGCCTGGGATGAAGAACGCAGCGCTCTCAGAGCAGTCGTCGGAGGAGACCTCTCGCTGCCGGCCGTGGTCTCTTCCATGGTCGGCGGTTGGGAGGCCTGGCAGGCGGTGGCCCACTTCTGCGAGGCGGTCCTCTCGCGGAAGGAGAGTGCCGAGAGGGATCGCCAGCGCAGTGGTGATCCCTCCCGCCGCCAGACGAGACGTAGGAGGCGTCGGGTGAACGACTGACCGACGTCTCCCGCCCTGTGGATTGGGGGCGTTTGGAGAATTCCACCACGGTATCCCCTGCCTGTCGTAAAAGGCGACTAATAGGGGCCTCCGGGGGTCATGGGTGGGCGGGAGGGGCCGTCCACCTATTAGTCTAGCCAACTTCTGTGACCCCCGTGATGGACGGCAGCGTGTCTCACGCTGCCTCGGACGCCAAGGGCGTCCTTCGGTGTACGGGGGCTTCTGAGCCCCCGCAACAACAGGAGAAGGACCGCAACAGCGGTACGCGCAGGGGCGGTTGCGGACGACAACTTAGACGTGAGTCGGAGGAAGCCCGCAGCCGTCCCTAATGCGCCGAAGATGGCAACCGCGGAGTTTTAGTTGGTATGCCGTGTGGTGTACATAGGTTCGGGACTCGGCCCGGCGGTCGCCCGACGTTTTCCATCTTTCCGGGCGGCTCAACGTCGGGTCGTAAGGCACGGTGAACCCAACATAACCGCTCAGTCGTTCCCCTTGAACACTGGGCGGTAGTAATAAGTCACTTTCTCCGCGTCAACAAAAAAAAAAAAAAAGGGATAAACCTAGGTAGAACAACCGGTACCATGACTAGGGCGGTGCCAGCGGGACCCAGGCACAGGGCACACAAATGAATATACCACAACCAAGTTTTCGTATGTAGATGGGCGCAATTATAGAAGGTCGCACCGGCTGCATAAAAGGCTAGTTACGGCACTGAGAACCACTGTCTCAGCGTAAACCGAGGAGTGTCAGCTGGGGTTGTGTTTCTACGTTGTTAAGATTTATATATTTACAGTAGGTCCTTAAACTAGCGTCTTCAAGTAAATAAGGCAACCTGGCAGAGATCACTAGTATGTATTTTAGTCTGTATGTATTTTTAAATAGTCTATTTTTTTAACTTACTTGCCTTTCATTATACACTGTGCCATTGCTGAGAACTTACCGCCTTTATTAATATGAGGATTCAGGTCTTACCAATTTGATTTAATGCGAGTTGGTTTACCTCTAAATTGACCCTACGCCTTAATGCAAGTCCTGTGGTTGTCAGTGTTGATGATATAGCCCACCAGATTAGCAAACTAAAGGTAGTGGGCGTAACTACCCTACTATAACGGCATGGATGTGTTGAACAGTGTGGGATTTACGGTATAAAGTGATGTACCTACTTGTGAGCAAGAGACTGAGATCAGTTATATGGATTTTGTCCTGGTATTCTTTACCTGATGATGAAGATACAACACCAGCGCATGGTAATGACGAAAGATATTATATGGATAGTTGTTAGAATTATGTCGGCATATTAATTTGTATAGCAGTGATATTTATTGAAAAGGGAAAGGAGCATGAATAATTTTTTTATTCAGTTTCTAATACAACAGAATACTCAATACAATAATACAATAATATCTGATAAAATCCTCGGTGTCGCAGTTGTATTACGGTACGACTGCAATGCTGAGGTCTCGGTTTCGATCCCCGGGTCGGGCACAGTGGTATTGGATTTTTCTATCCAGTATCAGCCCGGAGTCTGAAATTTGTGCCCGAAATGGCGATAGGCTCGCCTCCTATCACATCATGGGACGGAATACGCACGGCAAAAAGTGTAATGGTAAGCGATACGGCCGCCCATAAACAGTAGCAACGAATTAAATAATGCTAGTTTTACCATGAGATTATTTTTTCATTATTTTAAACAATAAAATTTATTTAAAGTTTGTCTAAATAGAAAATTAAAACGCCAATCCATATTCATATTTAATTGTCTAAATCTGATTCACAGGGTCGGACGTCTGAGAATGATAATTTGATGATTAACTCAATTCCTATTTAGTCAGTGATCAAGGAAGTTGAATACTCATGTTTATTTATAATCTTAATGATGCTTTTTGCTGCGAAAAATGCAATCTAATGGTTATCTATGCATCGTCGGGAGTTTATTCAAATCTTTTGGAAATCTACGCAGTGGGCGGTGATTGGAACATTATTACCGTAAGCGTTGGTCTTAAGTATAGTTCACAAACATATGCTTGTATCTAGTCATTTTATTTTAAGCATCACTAGGTGTTGTTCGCGGCTTCGCCTGCATGAAGTATTTTCTGCTACAAAAGGTCCTAAAACACACTACGACGCCAGCGCCTTCTAAAAAATCAGATTAAAAATGTCTGTCATATCCCATGGGAGTAAATTACCGGGATAAAAAGTAGCCTTTGTGTTGATCCAGGACATGGTCTTCCCATGTACCATACCAATTTCATCCAAATCCGTTAAGTTGTTTCTGCGTTTACTTCTAACAAACATCAAAACCTCTTCACAAACATTCGCATTTATAATATTAGTAAGATAAGATAAGATAAGATCTTATTGATATCGGTATCAAGTCTAGATAATAATATTAAGTTGTCTATAATAAACTTAATTTCAAAGGCTTTTGATGAGCCATCAACGATAAGAGATCCATGATTTAACATTAAAAGTACTAAGTAAAGCCATAATACCGTGATGAACATTATTGTTAGATTGTACGATGCTGGTTATACAAACTGCGGCGACCCATTTGATTGTCTCACGGAAGATTTTTTATGAACTATGTTTCAGAAAGGAGTCTTGGTAATTAAAATCTACCAATTGAAGCGGTGATAGCCTGGTTGGGAGTGGAATGGAATGCTGAGACGAATGACCGCAGATTCAAAACTCAAGGGGTCGCACCTCCGACTTTTCTAAAGTTAAGTGTGTATTCTTTGTGAATTACCGCTCGCTTTAACGGTGAAAATATCGTGAGGAAACCTGCATACCTGAGATATTCTCTGAATTTCGAAGGTATGTGAAGTCTGCCAACCCGGACTAGGCCAGCGTGGTGGACTAAGACCTAAACCCTCTCAGTAGTAGAGGAGGCCCGTGCTTAGCAGTGGGCAGTTTATAATACAGGGATGGTATGGTGGAATTGATTACAGCTATTTATGAGAATAACTGTTCGGAGGCATATTGTACTGCGTGCATGGTACGACTTCCCCACTGAGGTTTTGGGTTCGAATCCCGGCTCGGGAAAAGTAATAAAGAGTTTTCTTCTGAGTATCAGCTTGGAGTCTGGAATTAGCGATAATCCGCCTTCTATCACATCATAGAACGGAATACGTGATGTGTTTGTGTTTTATTCATGAGAAATCATACATGTAGAGAACCGTTGTACATACATGTTATTTATTACACTTCAGCTGAGGCATTAGTCAACGGACCAGTACTTCCATGCGAACGGAGTCGCGGGCAAAAGCCATTATAAAATAAAGCCACGCCGATATAGGTACAAACACTTGATTATGCAGCGTGGCACGTAAGATTTAATTAAGTGCAGTCATTGTGGGGGCACGCTTCGTCAGCCGAGAGTGTCGCTTGCGGCGCATAATCTTAAAAATAGAACTCTCTTCGGGCTGGTCAAGTGCCGTCTACGGACATTCTTTTCTTTTTATACCCAGAGTCTCAATGATGCATTAACTCTGATGAAGAGCGCCTTATTTCGCGTCGATTTTGTTTAGATTTTAAGGGTTAGTTAGCTACTGTTTATGGGCGGTCGTATCGCTTACCATCAGGCGAACGACATGCTCGTCTCGTCATTCAGAAGCAAAAAAGGCGTCACAGTGCTGCTTTATTAGTGTCGACATTAAGTACCTTCTACAAAAACTATTTTAAAGAATTACCCGATTCACGAGTAAATGTCTCAAATCCCTCCCAGCTTGTAGATGCAAATCTACCCCAATTAAACAATACAGAAAAAAGCTCCTGATCACTTACGAGAGCTTGGAAGCTCGCGTGCTAACTACACTCATTAAATTAAACGTAAAGGTAATAAATAACTGGGGATCAATGAACTGTGTTTTTTGTTAACGTAATGGCGCACGCGAACCGTTGAGTTTTTGCAATGCAGTTAATTTTGTTGACATAGGGTGGGTGGATTTGAATGAGATTGAAAGTAGTTTTGGTATGTGCCGATAGATGTCAGTATTTTAAGTTTTAATATAGAATATTATAGATCTGAAAATGTAATTTTATCGTAATTAATATTCCTCTTTATTAAATTTCTTTTACAATTGTTTTAATTGGAATTGTTACAGTTTATAAAAAAAGTTAAATATTATTAGAATAAAAAAAAATATCCTTAAATTAATGACTGGTTGTTGGTTTCTAACAGCAATACTGTTAAACGTAAAACTAAATCGAAAACGTAAGGGCCGCCAGTAATGTGGGGCGAGTTTTGAGCCCCCAATTAGTTCATCAGTTTATTTTGAATACACAACGCAGTTCCATTAGAATTCTATTATGACGTCATAACAGTTTTATTATAACATAAGTCCTATTATACCTCCGCGGACAATTAGGAGATAAACATAGGTTAAGCAATATCCACTATTCTCTACCTATTAAAAACAAATTTCCAACGATTTTTTTACTGCTAAAAAAGTTTCATTACCTTATTAATATCATAATTTTTTGTGTCACTAATGATTTGAGACAAACTTCCAAGGTTTATCGCCAAAAAACTGTAACTTTAACAGGTAAACCACAACCTTCAAATTAAAACGTATAATTATGAATTATGAACCAAAATCAATTTAATGATATTGCCATGCTATTGCAACACTTCAATGACAATAATCAACTCTTAAACTACCAATTAACAAAATAATTCTAAACCTGGCAACATCTCTCATTAAATCTTAGCATTTTAAACAGCCAGCATTTATGGAAAAAGCTCTTTCCTTTCATATTCGAAGCTGCAAAGGACCTTAGTACAAACAAAATAAACCTAAACTCGAAAAGAATAGAGGTCGCCTCGAGAGCAACTTTGCATTCATCCCTGCCGAGGGAAAATAAACCTTAACACTATGAAGATAAGGTTGCGTTAATGAGATGTCGTTAGCCGAAATTCTAAGCGGTGTGAATGACCCCTGAAAGCTGAAATGTTTCACAAGTTTGACATACTATGGCTTCCTGTGAGTCTGTGGACATTTCTAAGAGAGCTTATTCAGCTTGTTTGCATTGGGAGAGAGACATGTATTTCTTTTGGTGTGATTGTTGGCGATACTTTCAAAGTACTATTTATAAGTATTTGATTGGTTTTATTTGTGAATACAATAGTCATATTGGTAGGGTTTAGTATATTATATCCGTTACCCATAATTGATGAGTGGGGGAAAATTCTGGAGGTATTTGCTTAGCTATGGAACACATAATATAATAAGCATATGAAATAAAAGCAATTTTTTATAATTCTACCGCAAATAATTTCACTTTTTCTAATTGTATACTGTTGTGCGGAGAACGTACATCCGCAAATGTTGCCAATTATTGCCAACTGGGCCAACAAATTAACAATTGATTGATGTATTTGATATTAAATGGCGTGATATTGGAGTACGGGATACACACACACACGCTCACGCTTTTATTGCCCGAAGGGGTACGCACAGGCACAACTAGTGCACCCACTTTTCATCGTGCGTATTCCGTCCCATGATGTGATAGGGGGCGAGCCTATCGCCATATCAGGCACAAATTCCAGACTACGGGCTAATTCTGAAAAAATCCAATATCACTTTGCCCGGGGGATCTGAATAAAGCATTAATACATTTTTGAGGAGGTAGTCCATAAGTTTATAATATTCGCTTTTGGTCTCGATTCTGCCAGCGCTTATATATAAATAATGTAGCATTAAAAGAATATTCAAAATTAATTATATAGGGGTGATAACTTATATAAGTATATGACTCGAAAGATCCAAACATCTAACCGATTTAAATACTTGCCGAGTACAGACAAATAGTAACAAATACGTGTGTAAACAGGTTATTTGGGTGTATTCGTTACTGATATATGCAACAACATTTTATTTGCCAATTTATTCAGCAAATTATTCGCCAATAGCCTAACTGAGACGAAACCACCTAATTCTAACCCTGCAAACAACTTTCGCTGCATAGTCTACTCGACCCCATCATTAACTTTACAACCAATGCAACATCTAATCAGAACAGCGAGCATACAGCCTGAACTGTCAACCCTGCAATGCACAACTTTCACTGCGATGCGAGCGTTCGGCAAGTTTGCCTCTCATTAACTATTTACACTTGTTCAAGGTTAGTAAGAGCGTTCTCTTTATTTTAACTTTATAGGGTTAGGGAGTTAGTATCGTGGATGTTTCTAGTTTTTGAAATTGGGGGAAATCGAATGTACTGCTTAATCTACGTAATTATATGCCATTTATTCCCGAAGGGGTAGGCAGAGTCGCAACTAGGGCGCCCACTTTTCGCTATGCATATTCCCACCCATGATGTGATAGGGGCGAGCCAAATCATTTGGCCGACCCGAGGATCGAACCCGAGACCTCGATATTGCAGTAATACAACTACGCCATCGAGGCAGTTGCTGCTTAAACTAGTAATGATGAATGTCATTACTATTTAGTTATTTTATTACGTGCAAATATTGGATTAGAAAATGTAGAGACTGCATTTGAGCGCTATTAAATACCTATATCATATTATGTGCAATTAGTTATGTTATACAATTTAAGTGCTTATTATTAATTTTGTAAGTGATAAGATTTATAGAAAATGATACCATTGACGTCATTCTCCCCATGATTCGTCACTAGCATGTAACGGTGACAACGCAAGAATATAATTAAATTAGACAAAAAGCCATACTCGAAGCGACATAAAGACACAAAATGATGGACAAATTAAGATAAATGCATCATGAATTGACGGTCACTAAGTAACACGATATGTCAGGGCTGGACTCTATCGCTGGAACCTAATCCGCGCCTGACACGCTGCTGTCAACTTGACAGTTTGACAGCCGCGTGACGTCAGAAACTGTCGTCTACAGTTCTTAGAATACTTTTAATCTGATTTTCGTAATCAGGCAATAACGTCTCTGTAGATATAAGTGTTCGATATTAATTAAATGTCAAATAAATTGACAGTTATGGACTTCTTAATCATTGTGACATCATTAAAGAGTTTGTAAAAACAATTGGGTAAATGAAATACTTGATTGTGTCACTAACATTATTATAAAGTTAACGCTGTTGTTTTCATAATTGTGTAAATGTCTGGTAATATTCCTTAATTCTGAATATGTTTTAATTACACCTATATCTCTTGGTTGCTTAAGCCTATTTTTTTATGCCGGAAGTATTTATAAGTGGATGGTGCTGTGAGCAGAAGCAAGTTATCAATAGATATGTAAAATTACGAATATTTTAATTTATGATGCTTGCAAAATTATTATAAACAAAAAAAATCTGTGTAAATATTTAGTATAAAAACAATTGTATATTTAAGAAAGAAAAGAAAGAAAGAAAAATCATTTATTGTCGCAGCAGTGAGCATAGAATTAAAAAAAAACACAAGGTAATAATGCTAACGATACTATAAAAAAGTAAGCACGACGTCAAACTCCATGTCCACACCGCGATAATTATTGATTTTTATGACATATATTAAACTAGATTTTGCCCACGGCTCCGCCCGAGTTGACATGTTTATCCGGGATAAAAGTTCTGGTTTTTATTTTCCCGGGATAAAATGTAGCCTATGTGTTGACTCGTCAAGCCCCGCGACGGACACCGGTGTCCATATATATAGGGTTTTCCCATACTTCTATATATATAAGCGTTGCTTGAAGGGTTAATCTAGGACATGATCTACTCGTGTACCAAATTTCATCGAAATCCGTTCAGTAGTTTTTGCGTGAAAGAGTAACAAACTTCCATACATCCATAAATACTTACAAACGTTCGCCTTTATAATATTAGTAGGAAGTAGGATTTATAGGGAAGTTTCAATCAGTTCGAAATCTTTGCGTAGTTTTGTAGTCGATTTGAACCTCACATAATTATATTAGTACTCCAAAACAATTTAAAAAAATGGTCGTACTTACTTAGAAAACCGTGTATTAAAAATAAGGTGAATAAGGAAAAACAATGTTCCGAGGAAACCCCTTTTTATCATCGTTCACTTTAAGACGCTAAATCTTTGAAGTGCACAGGGCTCTACTCACAGTTTCTAGCGGGGGACGTGGCCCCTATCAACTCAGCTTGTGTCCTAATTTTTACAAGATTTAGATATTGGTTTACGATTCAGTTAGAGATGTATCAATGGACCTTAGAAAGTGTTAAATTTTCAATCAGATTGATAAATCTGTGACAATATTATTTTGAATTTCTTGTTATATATGGTATGTCGAATTGAGTTATTTATTGATTTCTAATATAACAAATAGCAGAAAATTTTAGGCAATCCGAAAATATTCAAACCAAAACAATTTGCTCACCAAATATAACAAAAACTTAGTCTAGCTAACATAAATATGACGACCATGAATAGACGCAATGTCGGCTGCTGGTCGATATTAAACTTGAATACACAGTCACTTAGGTGTAGTGTAGTCATTGTACCTAACCTGGATGAAAATATTTTCAGGCATGATTATTGTGACTTATGAAAGTCCTTGGAGCTTTATGAGGTCCGAAGCCTAATATCGGGTCATATCTCTGATCGTAATATCACGCGTAAATATATTAAAATGGCCATATTTGCGGCTCGTAGCTTATTACTCGAACTGTCGGACGGCGTAACGCCATTAAAACGAGCGCCATTTTTCAATTATGCCAAATGTGTACGTCGTATAAATCATTATGTACGTATGTGGACAGGGGCAGACTGTAGGTATGGAGTCGGGGGTCGGGGTGGACAGGGAGGGTCGTGAGTTAATGTTGTAATGTTGCGAAAATAATTAATAATATCCCACGTTGATTAAATTATTATCTAAATTACTTTATTTAATGTGTAACATAATAGATAATAATGCAGTATAAGATAATGTAATTTAAAATCATGAACTACAATTATTACTTGGTAAAAGGTCTAATGTTCAGAGTACCGTCAAAAATATATTTTTTGGATTTGAAACCTAATTTATTTATGGTTAAAAAGCCATTTCTTTAAGTATATGGAAATTCAAGCATTAAAGCATTTTGCATGGCACATTGTAATATTTAATGCCACCACACTTCCCTAATGAAGTAAATATAATATAAGAACTTTTAAGATGTGCCAAACTTCATAAAATCACCTTGTTAATATGCAAATGACCACACAATACCTTAATGTGTACCACAATCAATAACGAGAAGCTTGAATTAAACCATACCAGACGCATCCAATACCCACCCATTTTTTCAGCCCCCACAAACCCCCCTGCAGTCCATCCCAGGTCATCGGCGTTATGTACAGGGGAAGGGGCGCGCGTACATAAATACAGCATGTTTAATTTGTAAACGGATGTGGAATCGAAATATATAGGATGTAGCTTATCCAATATCATTCGGAACGGGGATGCAGAGCGATGGAAAAAGACAAAAAACTGCAACGTTGAAAAGATTTTATGCGTTTGGATATTTTTATGAGCGGCCGCTGAGGGATAGGCTTTATTTTTATTGTATTGCTTTTTCTGTTCAATAAATGTAGTCTGGGTTTAATGGAAAGTGTCTTATATATTCGTTACATTTTGTGCGGCTTTTCACCGAAAAATGGAAATATTGATCATCTTTTAAACTGAGAGATGCCCACAGATAGAATCAATGTTGGTTAGGAAATGAACACCAAAGAGTAGTAATCGTGTTTGAAAGAACCTAGGTAGGTACCGAAGCTTTGTCTATATCTTATGATAAAAAGCAGTGTTAAGACCTCTTGTATGTTGATTTAAAGTTATCGCAGCGAGCGCAATTACTGGTCATTATGTTTTAAAACGTAAAATTTAAGTAAATAATATTTAAGTAATTCAACTTTTAATAGTGATTGGTTTTTATTTGCTTATAGTCTGGTGTTTGATACCAGGTGAATAATATGCTAGTCCCCTAGCTAGCAGTTACTACTGTCAAGTATAATCCTGGTAGTTGTTGGGTGAGGTGATGATCAGTCTGAAACCTTCTCCTTCCTATTTAGCTTGATACTAAAGTCAAGACTAGTACTTGGTGATAAACAATAGAGTTTTTATATTAATAGGAACTTATTATTTGGTTCTATGTAGTATTTGTTCTACAGTTGAAGAATGGTAGAAAGTGGCAAAACTAATTTTAATATAGCTGACAAGTTTTATTTTTAAGTTAGTAAGCTCGTTGTTTTTTCGATTTTCTTTTTATTCATATAACAGTATGGTTGTAATGAAAATAACTAGAAAGAAACTTTCCGGTCGCCTGATTTATGCTGGACTGTTTTGTCTTATAGTTACTTATAGCGAACTTCACAACAATACTTGCAGGGACATGGAATTATGACTGCTTCACGCCATTTAACAGCTCTATGTGATGTTTGGTACACAACCCTCTCAGATGTAGAGACCAGTGCTCAGTAGTGGGCAGTATATAATACAGGGCTGGTATGGTGGTGTGGTGTATGTTTGTTAGCACATGGATCAAGTGTGTTAAGTCATATATTCATAACGAAAAGATCGGCGACAGCAAATAATTAATTTTATGAAAATATTTTTCTAACCAAGTAACATGGTGTCATTGAAATGAACCACACTCAAAGCTGGAAGCCAATAAAAGTATGTTTTGCTAGCAATAGTTGGTTTTAAGAAGAGAAGATTAGTTAAAGAAATAGCAATCATCAATAGGTTTTAGTTATAAATTGTGGTTGAGGTAGGTATCGCACGGCTTTAAGTGATATATATTTGTCCGGCATATGTTAAACTGCTTATATAAATATCTACAGTTATTATTCTGAATGTAGAGTAAAATTTTCAGTTTTTTGCGTAAACAACACAAAACCGTTCCAAATCCCAATTGTAAATTTTTTCAAATTCTCGTCCAAAAAGTTAGCACAGGAAATGCTTTACACTTCAATAACGTATCCGAACATGATTTTATTGAATACCATTCGGGTTCTATTTTTATATTGTTTTTTCTTAAACAAATCCAGCCGTTCGAAATTCAAATCGTAGTCCGCTGTAGGTGGCCAGTACCGCGCACGTTAATACCATCGATCATTACTCTCGCTGCAATCCGCCAATCGTGAAAAATAAAAACATTGGTAACCCCACCTGCACCACCCCCCCTGTCGCCCACCTCACACCCCCTTCCCTCGTCGGCGTCATGGGGATGTGGATTTTTCGAGCGTCACTCTCGATTAGTATGACTTTTCGGTTATGTATGTGCAATTAGGAATATGGTTTGGTATTTTTATTGATTTGTTTAGGGTGTGCGCGGTGCTCCAGAGTGGAGAAGTTACGGTATTCACGATATGAAAACATGTTAGTATTATATGAATATTTTTGATCGTCGTGCTTAGGTCTAGGTTATTTTGTTTGGGAGTATGAGAGTTGTTGAACAGGATTTAGATGCATAAAGATGTTTTTAAAACGGTAGCTGAAAATGTTCTTATAATGTTATCAAAAAAACATTTTAACAAAAAATTAAACCACCTTCAAAAACGACTAAACAAACTAAAAACCAAAAAATAATTTAATAGTAAATAAATATACGATAGCATTACTTATATACTGGTAACCAATTTTGGAGTCAGTGCCTATTTAAAATTAAACATTGTTTTCGCATATTTATTAATGTATCTACCTAGCTTAGCTAGTAATTTTAATTACTACTACGTCAAGCCCCGCTTATATATAAAGATGTATGGAAAAACCCTATATATATGGACACCGGTGTCCGTCGCGGGGCTTGAGAGACTACGATTTGCGAAAAAAAACGATGTGTGGGCCCATAAAATTTGAGGGTTGCCCTCGATTTCTCCAGGATCCAATCATCAGATCCTGACTTGGTCACTATGAGACCACTTCAGAAGCATTTCCTTTCATACAAAAAAATAAGGCGGCGTAATCGCGTAACATACATACATATACATATACACTCACGCCTGTTATCCCCGAAGGGGTAGGCAGAGGCGCAACTAGTGCACCCACTTTTCGCCATTATTCCGTCCCATGATGTGATAGGGGGCGAGCCTATCGCCATATCGGGCACAAATTCCAGACTCCGAGCTGATACTGAATAGAAAAACTCAATATCACTTTGCCCGACCCGGGGATCAAACCCGAGACCTCAGCTTTGCAGTCGTACTGTAATACAACTACGCCACCGAGGCAGTCACATACACAAAAAAAAACATACCGTCAAATTGAGAACCTCCTCCTTTTTTGAAGTCAGTTAAAAAGATATAAAACACTCAGCTTACTCACCCCTATCAGGAAGATTACAGACAAGCACAAATAATTTTAATGTCATCAATGGTCACTATAACACTCAAGGAGATAATTACAGCATTATTCAAAGTGCTTTTGACAATTGTCATATTTTCGGTTGACACTGTTCTTCCATATATAATTGAACATGAAAAAATATAAGTACTGATCGGGTCTCTATTTACAATTTACTGGGTATCACACACACATTCGTTCGCTCACTCATTCATTCACTCACGTGTAAACATAGGCGCGCTGTGGGCGCTTGCAGCCTCGAGCTCGAGCTGACTCCGATCGCGTGCAACGCTCCATGCAAAAATATGCAATAATCCGACATAACTTGACCTCCACCACCCTCCGCATTACACACTTGAAAATAACGAACAAAAGAGTCACGGATCTTTCTCGGAGCTCTTTTTATAGTGGTCTGCAGGGGTAGTTAGATAACACGGCCCCTCTCATGTATCACGTACAAGAATTTTATACCCATATCGTCGTTCGGCATTCAGTACCGCGAATGTGCAAATATGGCAAATTTTTTTTTTTATTCCAATCGATAGTACTCATTCAAATACGCGATTATGTATTGAAAATATAGCTAAAAAGCTACCCAAAAATGAGAAAATCAAATAAAAGTATTACCGCGAATATGAATACCTCGCTCCCACTGCCGCATAACCGCGAATGCACCAGCGCCGCCATAATAACCGAAGGAATATGTGGTGCGCCCCGTTTTGCAGGTAAGTTTTTATACGATATATCGATACATTTTGATTCTAACTATATTTACCATAAACTTTAAAGTATGTATATTAATAAAACAAATAGTTTTTGAACTAAATTACAATAATAACTCCATTAACTTAACTTTAAAACTTGGTGTCACAATCGCGGATTTGATTTGACCATTTTCTATCTCTAAATGTTACGTTCGCGGTTTTTACATACCTTTATGTATCCAATATTTTGTTGCTTAAATTTTGGCACATTGAAGAATAGGTGGATATGCCAGTTTGTTAATCTTAAATTCCGTACTATTTTTACAAATATTAAAGTCCAGCTTCCGTTTTAGAGATTAACAAAATGGTTTAACGAAATTTACCACTGCAATATTGCCGTATTGTTTCAGAAAGTATTTCTTTACAAAGTACTTAATTTTTGTTATAGGACCATGCCAAATTTTAAATAATTGTCTTCCTAAGACAAAAAGTTACAGAGCGAAATGAGTTTAGCAAGCCCTTGTTAGATAGGACCCGTTCTAGAAATTCCCTAAATCGTAAATTATTATCCCTGTTGAAGCCTGTTTCACGTCACAAAAAAGGCACCCGCATTCAATGATGTTAATAATGATGTACCTGACAATGTAATACTAACATCTTGTTCTGAAAATGAAAATTTACTATCAGACTTATCAAATCTTGAAAACTTCCTTGTAACTAATTATAATAATCGTAGCACACCTGACGTGCACGAATTCCTACCTGAAGAAAGAGTAGACATTATGTGCTCTTAGATATTACTACTAAGGTTGCTGGGCGTTCCAGCAACCTTAGTATCAGACTTAAAAACATTCCCAAGCCGACGACAAGATAATGATCTTGATAAACAAGACTCGTCCGATTCACGATCTTATTATGTAGAGATCAATGATTCCAAGCGTGGAAGAAAATAAATAGTTTCAAAACGGTGAGAAAGAAGAAAGAGTAATGAAAATACGCTGCGCTTCTGTTTGTTTCAAAGGAGGTTTAAAATGTAAACAGGTAACAGAAGACGATAGAAAAGAGATTTTCAAACAGTTTTCACACATGGATTGGGCTGAAAAGAAGGCTTATGTAAAGTAATTGATAGATGTAAAGTTCCCTGCGTGTAGATAAAACAATCACGGTTATAGTAACTCAAGAAAAGGGTCAAACAAACTCTATCATTTATCAGTTAGGCAGTGTCGACTTCGTGTTTGTAGAATTTAATTTTTGGATACATTAGGCATTAAAGAGGGGACAGTAAGGTATTGGATAGATAGAAATAGCAAATCCTCACAGGAAACCATAGAAACAAATGCCACTCTGATTAGAAGGAGGGTAAATCTAGGACTTATTCGTAGTCTAAATGAAGTAAGCTACTTAGGTAGTTATGCATTTATTTGATTTTTGTTACGTTGATTACAATACTCCAATTTTTTTTCATTAGTGGTCCATAATTGGTTTATGTTAGTTTGATATTTAAGACGACTGTATTTTTTTTTAAGTTTAATTTTAAATATTGAATATTTGTAACGTACAAACTATGTAACATTGTTTAAAACTTTTTGTTTTGGCTACAATGTACCATTTAAGTTGTTTCTATTATTATATTTTGAAAATTAAGTCAATTTAACACTTTAGAGGCTGATATATCGTTGATTATAAATTATAATTTGACACAAACATTGTGATAGTAAGATTAAGAATTTAGAAGTTTTGTTACCCAAACTTACATTTCTGTTTAACAAAATCTTTTTATATTTAATTTTTATTCTGTGCCATAACAGCGAATGTCACTGGAAAATTACCAAATATCCTTAAAAAAACCGCGAATGTTACACACTTGGCCAAGATTATTAGGTAAATACCGCTAATGTGCATTATTATAAAATTTATGAACTTAACTTATAAATTTATGGCAGTAGCAACAAACTGTAATAGTATTAATGCTAAATAACAATAGTTTAGCAAAAGGTAAAGTGTACATTATAATTAAATCAGTTTTTTGTCTCTCCTGTAAAGTTGCCCAATTTTACATTCGCGGTACTGAATGCCGGACGACGATATGGATTTTTCGTTCCGTTTAACAAACTGAAGAATAAAATGTGACGTCACAGCTATCTGCTGTCTCTCTCTTTAGAGTGACAAAGGTTTATTTTCAAAACCAGGACGTAACATAATTAACTGTCCATAATAATATGATATGATATAATATGGCTGCCTCGGTGGCGTAGTTGTATTATGGTACGACTGCAATGCTGAGATCTCGGGTTCGATCCCCGGGTTAGTCGGGTCGGGCAAAGTGATTATTTTCCATTCAGTATCAGCTCGGAGTCTGGAATTTGTACACGATAAGGCGATAGGCTCGCCCCCTATCACAGCATGGAACGGAGTAACGGCAAAAAGTGGGTGCACTAATTGCGCCTCTGTCTACCCGGGGGATGAGAGGCGTGAGTGTGTGTGTAATAATATGATATCGCACCATAATATTTATTTTTATCTCTATAAAGTAATGCGGTTTAAATTAATTATGAAAACCAACTACAGCGGCTAGTAATAGTTGATATTTAAAAAATATAATTTGAGTTAGAAAGTTTATTCCAAACAAAATTGGCATATTTACATACTTTTTTGGTAAGTGTAGTTCGGAACTACTAGTTCCACTTACATAAAAAAAATACCTCACCACGCGGTGGTGAATTCAGGGGCGGCCTTGGAGGAGGGGGGCGAACCAGGCAACCGCCTGGGGCCTCGCAGTTACAGGGGCATCTTGCAGCTCCTTGGGGGCCCGTTTTTTGGCATCTTACTTACAAAGCTGTTAAAAAAAATTATTTGCTTCGCACGGGGCCCCGCGTGCTTTTTTTTTGCTCGGCACACAGCCTCACATTGTATATGTTTTACTTTCCCCCGCGACTGGATATGTTCACGTTGTTTGCCGGCCTTTATAACCAAATATGGAGACTGTAAGGTTAGACAGAAAAACATTGGGATATTTAAAAATAAAAAATACAGTTATTGTTAAATTTAAATATAATAAAAAAAAAACATACTCATAAAAGTAAACAATCATACATAAAAAATAATACACATTTAGGAAGTTAATAACCTAATTTTCAGTAAGTAATTTTGAAATATTACGAATATCAATTTTGTGTGATTTTACAATTTTTGCGAGTATTCTGCGAACTTTTTTTCTGTAATTATCCATAATAATACATGTTGTGTTTTAGAGATATTCTACTATGAGTTGTGTAATTCATGGTTGCAGAATTATTTGCAATCCAACATCTAGTGTGAAATTCCATAGGTAAGTTGATTGTAAACAAAGTTGTGTAGATATTTATAGCAAAAGTAATAAACACGTGGATGTTTTACAAATTACAATACTAAATAAATTCTTGTTTGAGAGCCATGGAATCAAAAATTAACGCTACATTCTGCGGGTGAGGTTTCGTCCTTAAATTTATTTTTAATATTCTAAAACTTCTGTGAAGAAGCCAACAAAACAATTAAAGATTGCTAAAGATCACCATAATGTGCTCTCTTTCGGCAAATATATCTTTGAATTTATAAAACAAAAATGTTTTCGGCGACAAAAAGTGTAATGTTAAAGCAAAAGTCTTTATGTTATCACTATATGTAATTTTTCTTTGCTTGCTACTTGGAATATACTTTTTAAAAAATCTCAAATATTAGCAAAATTTCACTGCAAAATATTTTCAATTTCAGACTGTATAATCATGAACAACTTTAATAAGAAATAACTTGTAATTAATTTTCTTCTTTTATCTCTTCATCTTCTGCTGCAATACTTTCTTTTATTTCTTTAAACTTATTTCACTGGATGTCTTCACATTAACTGATATATTGAAATCTTTCAAGTCTTGACGTTTCAATGGTGGTTCATATTCATTTCGCTGACATGTAACGTAAAAAGTAAATATCAATCAATAATAATATATTTAAGTACCTATACATTTTAGACAGAGGCAGAGGTGCCATTTAGTACACTCAGATATCACCCAATGTACCGCCGTTATAAAATTTGGTGGGTCGCAAGCTTAATGCCCTATCCTACTAATCTTATTATATTATAAAGGCGAAAGTTTGTAAGAATGTCTGGATGTATGGATGTTTCTTTCATGCAAAAACTACTGAACGGATTTCAATGAAATATGGCACACGGGTAGATCATGTCCTGGATTAGCACATAGGCCACTTTTCATCCCAGTAAAATATAAACAGTGACTTTTATCCCGGAAAAACATTCACGCGGGCGGAGCCGCGGGCAAAAGCTAGTAAATAATAAAGTCTAAGTGGATCATAATTATACCAGTGAAATGATAAAAAATAATATACTTACAGCATGAGTTTCTGATAATAAATAATTATTTTTGACATCTACTGCCATATTCCGAGAAGTAGAAGACACATTATCACATTCAGAATCATAATCTTCTGTCTTTAAATGTTGACTAGTAATTCTTGCAGACATCAAATTGACCTTTTAATGGTATTTATATTTAACCACGTTTTTGCTTATCTAGATCTTTAAGAAATCTGTAAAGAGAAATACAAACTCGATTTTATTTTTTATAAAAGTTTCAATAAATCAATGCTGGATACACTGAGAACTCGATTGTAACTGTTGATCCTCAGTTTTTATTTACGATGATTATTTAAAGATTAATAAGCTTTATAATATTCATTAGTAAGGCGGCTAGTATTACAAATACTCTAGCACCATTGTCAAACCGGTCCACCAAAGCTTACACCATGGTCACCCTAGCCTCTTGTTTACATATACTATTTACAATACAAAAAATCACATTTAACATTACGTTAATATGAAAAAAGTAGTCATATATAAAGCAAATCACATTAAGCGAGGTTTTTCTACAGTTCATTTATAAAATATTCACGTATTTTATTACGATTCGTATAAATATTGATAAAATTATAATATTTACACAATATTGATTACAATTAACTTACCTGTAGAATTTCACATTAAATGATGGATGCCAAATATTTCTGCAACCATGAACTACACAATTCACATTAAAATATCACTAAAACACACTTAATATTAAAGATAATTACAGAGAAAATTTCGAAGTGAACATTTATTTGACAACTATATTGACATCGAACTTAACGTTTTATAACAGTGTTGCCGAAATATGTATTCGCAATTACCAATTAAATGAGGAAATTTTGTTTAACTAAAATGTTAATAAGGATAAAAAACCTTAAGGATATCTTATTCAACAAGATTAATTCTGAAATGAAAATAGTACTTATATCATTATATAAGATATGTTGGAAATATTTATATATATATGATTGAGACGACAATAACGGTATTGATATTTTTTTATGGGTGGGGAAATAATCCGTAAGCTTTGGCAACATAGGTTAAAGAGTGAGTGAGATAGAAGACAGCTCAAAAGGTAATTTTTTTGTCTTCACAAAAATGTGTGTACCGCTCTCTCCATTAGATAATATTATAAACTTCTTGATCACGTACCTATTGGTTTTTAAATTTCGAACGTTTTGAATTTCATTTGCCTACGTAATTTTTTACTTTTCTTTTCTGGCCAGTAATTTAACTAAGGAAAAGCTGTAGTAGAAACGAATGGAAGGAAATTAAAAAACCTTTAATGACCTCCATATATAATTTTATTCCACTGCTCTGATGAAAAGTGTTAGTAAGATTTGCTTTTAGTTTTTGAACACGGTTCTTTTAAAGCGCCTTTTTACTTGAAATATTCAGCGAAGTAGAGTTTAACGAAGCCGTAATTATATTTCTGAAAGAACTTCTTTTTTCGTTAATGAAATACCTTTCATTAAAGTTTGACGAAAAGATTTATGTTGTACCTGTTCAGTTTCTTAAATACCATATCTCTAAATAAACTTAAATCGACAGCAGTTTTCATAATTACTTCAGTAATCCCAACAAAAATACAAAATCAAACATCGAAGATAGAAAAATTTCCGGGTTGACAACCCCGAAACTTTTCAAAGCGTAGGAGACGCGCAACTGGCACACGCGCTTCGCAAAGAAAAAGAAAAAGGTAGAGTGGAAACTGTGTTATGAGGTAAGAAGCAGGCCACGGGCACGGGAGCAATAAAACGATGCGTAGGTCGCCGCCGACGTCCACTTTTTGCGGGACACTTTTTTGTTTTAGTGTGAGAGGGAGGGAAGGAAATTTTCTTCGTTTATTTTCGAATGGTACGATCTGGCCAGTTTGTGGCTTAAGTGGCGCCCTCTGCGGTTTTAGATTGCCGAGTTTTAGTTTTTAAAATAAAATGGTAGATTTGGATAGCGTTAAGTATGAAGGTGTTCTTTTTAACTTTCTAAAACTCATCAGTACCTTTCATAATTATTTTCAATCAATTTAAACTGTTACTATGTGAGTTTTATGTTTGTTTTAGCACCTTAAATAAACACATGACTCGAATTAGACCTTTTAAAAGTTACTATTTTGTGTAGTAGCCTTTTAACCTTATTGTGACTTATAATTATTTTACCAATGTAATTAATAATTTGTAATTAAAATTAATAATTTTTTTTTAATAATTTTTGTAATATTTTTGTTAATGTTTTTTTCGGACTTTACTCACAACAGTGGTAAACTGCACTAGTGGCGAGCTCGTATTGTTTTAAACTGCCTGTAACTGTTAGAGTGGTAGAATTTATTAAATTTAATAAATATTTAGTATGTTACGTATATATGGTTTCATTAATAAAACACGATAACAAAAATATAGAACACTCAAATACTTTTGCATAAAAACAATTTAAAACTATCGAACTATGGTTTCGAGGAATTTATTCATTCAAATACCGTACTCATAAAATGAGTCTCAATCACATACATACACATTACACACAGTCATAAATACATCTAGGCGATAATCTGATGTTAATATACATATATTTTCTAATGCTTCAGAATAACACCTTTCCCTTAAAATATCTTTAGACATGTTTCAGACTTTCTCGGTCACCTTCTAAAGAGTTGATGGATACCGTAGAATTCTAGCTGGTAAGGACTCAAATGAGGCCTTAGGACGACGGCAGAATAGGGTTTCCTCAGGCAATAAAAGCAAATATGCCCTATTCTATATCACTTGTACCGCATTTTCGGAGGCTCAAGCTACCCTCTTTCCAATATTACCTCTATTCTTTACCTCCAAGACCAGCCACCAATTATCCATGATTCATCTGGAATTGTGAGTGTTTATAGTACAGATCTTATTATTTTTCGCTGAGCAATCGCTTTAAGATCGCGCGTCAGTCCAAGGAGCCGAGGCGTGCATTAATTTATATGCGGGCACTGTAATTTTTATGCCTATCATAATTATGCCGGCCTATTTGATTGTCAGGTTTGCCGGTTGGCTATGTATGCCAGATTAACTGAAAGACTTTGGTAGTTTTTGTCGACGCCTTGAGGCGGCGAGGTACCATAAGGCATTACCTCAGATCTTTATATATATACCAGCCCTGTATTATATACTGTCCCACTGCTGGGCACTGGCCTCCTCTATTACTAACAGGGGTTAGGCCTTAGTCCACCACGCTGGCCTCGTGCGGATTGGTAGACTTGACATACCTTCGAAATTCTTATAAAGAACTTTTTAGGTCTGCAGGTTTCCTCGCGATGTTCTCCTTTACTGTCAAAGCGAACGATAATTGATAAACAATACACACGTAACTTTGAAAAGTCAGAGGTGTGTGCCTTGGGTTTTGAACCTCCGGACATTGTCTCGGCAGACCGTTCCATTCCCAACTAGGCTATCATCCTCAAATCCTTATCAGAATAATATTAGAGATCGCCTAACATCGCGTGACAAACTTAGAAAATTTATCCAATAACTTCTCTACAGATGAACCAATTGTCTGTTGATCGGACTTTTTTAAAACTTGATGAATCCAACAGCAAGTTACAAAGTGATAGACATACAACTTTATTATTACTAATGTCTAGATATTGCGTCACGAATTGATAGTTCAATAACCTATTATGTCTGAAGTATCATATTACCAATCAAAGTTCAATGATTTATGTATTCTACATGTCTGTGGCATGTGAGTAGTTTTTGAAATTAAAGGTCTCAGGTTCGATCCCGTATTGGGAAATTTATAATGGGGAATATTTGGGAAACAAACAGAAATAATTAAATGTAAATAACAAAAGAATGTGTTACAAAATCCAGTGAAGTTTCCACTAATAAATAACACAGGTATAAAAAGAGTGAACAATAAAAAATTTTAAAATGCAATGAAATAAGCTAAAAAAACAAACTAAAACTACATTCTAAAGAATATGTAGAGTTATGTAGAGTTTGAATATTCTAGGACCGAAAATCTCGCATATTCAAATACCTTTACGGTTCTTAGAGTTGTATAGACAAGATATATGTTCAACGTCTTAGTTCCAAATAAAATAAAGACATATAGATAAAGTGTTGCATGGATGTAGCACGATTCCTTTGCCCATACTTTACGAATACGGTTAGTAGGCATTGGGGGTAACACGGGATAACGAGGTAATTCCGTTGTATCACATTTCATTACACTACATGAAATATTAATTTGACAATAAGGTGTTTGTTGCCAGCATCGCTTCTATGAATGTGTCCAAAAGTAAGTGCTCAAATTAAATTCATATTATATAAATATCAATACTAATATTATAAAGAGGAAAGATTTGTATTTTTGTAAGTTTGTAACGTTGTCGGTAACTAAAAAACGAATGAACTTGTTTTAAAAAATCTTTCACTAATATAAAGCCACATTTTCAGCGAATAGCACTTTTTATCCCGGAAAATATATTCCGGAAAAACTTTTTAACGCGGGCGGAGCCGCGGGCAAAAGCTAGTTATTTATGAAATCGTTCAGTAGTTCTTGTAATTATACTTGTATGTATTTATTTTAGTGTGTAAAGAATTAAAAATGTATGAACTATTCAGATGTGAGCATATTTAATTCCCAAGGTTGTCTGCAAATGTCTGTGACTCTGCTATTTGATTTATATAATTTTATTGCGAGTTTAAAATGTAAGATTAGAAACTTTCGTGATAAATATGGTGCATATCGATTCTGATCCGATATGTTATTTCTGTAAAAATTCTCTTGATTTTAGTAAAGTAGCGTTGACCTTTGATATTTTTATGCGGATTAACTATCTTCGTTGCTCATTCTAATTCCGGAGTTAGGCGTAATCAAATAATACTAATTTCTTAGGATGCTTCTATATTACAAATGATAAATATCTGCATAATTATCTGCGTTCTGAGACAGCGGCCAAAAAACACCTAATTATCTTCTTTACTGATCCAAGCCAAACTAAACTCAATCACCAAACTGCTTAACGTCATTATAAGCTTTCGTTATATGATCAGAATAATATAATATACATACACACTAACACTCACACACTCGCAGAGGCGCAACTAGTGCACCCACTTTTCGTCGTTATTCCGTTCCATGATGTGATAGGGGGCGAGGCTATCGCCATATCGGGCACAAATTCCAGACCTCGGGCTGATACTGAATAGAAAAACGCAATATCACTTTGCCAGACCCGGAAATCGAACCCGAGAGTTCAGCATTGCAATCGTACCTAATTACAGTACGACTGCAATACTGAGATCTCGGGTTCTATCTCCAGGTCGGGGCAAAGTCTGGAATTTGTGCCCGATGTGGCGATAGGTTCGCCCCCTACCAAATTATGGAACGGAATACGCACGGCGAAAAGTGAGTGCGCTAGTTGCGCCTCTGCCTACCCCTACGGGAATAAAAGGTGTGAGTGTGTGTGTGTGTTGATAGAGTGTAGGTTTCTTCAAAATGTTTTTTTTTTTACCAAAAGTGAATAATAATTGACAAAGAGTACCTACGATAGGATTATAAAATGACTTATTACGATTGAAGCTTAACAGCATTCTAATGTAAAGTAACATTCACTATACATTTCTGATACAGTAATCGCAGTCACTAGACCAGTAATAGTATCAAGTGAAATTGCATCACATAATGGAGAGAAATATTTGGTGGCAGTGGCCGTCTGCGGTCGGTTGCTAATGCGCAAATTGTTTACAACTGTATTTTGAGAAGGGGCAGTCATACTAGCTCTTACACGTGGTTTCTACTGTTTGTTATTAGAATCAGACGTAGAACTTAATAATGATGAGTCTGCTGAAGATTCAAATGGGTAGGAAGATCGTTCTATTAAAAAAAATATAGAAAACATTGCCGTTTAAAAGCAATATAAACATTTTCGTCGTTATCATCCTACTAATATTATAAAGGCGAAAGTTTGTAAGAATGTATGGATGTTTGGATGTATGGATGTATGGATGTTTGTTCCTCTTTCACGCAAACACTACTGAACGGATTTCAATGAAATTTGGCACACGGGTAGATCATGTCCTGGATTAACACATAGGCTACTTTTTATCCCGGGAAAACATAAAACGGGTCTTTTATCCCGGAGAAACTTTTTAACGCGGGCGGAGCCGCGGGCAAAAGCTAGTTTATTCATATAATAAACATGAGGAAGAAAGTGAATAATGATTTATTATATTTACGTGAATGTTAGACATTGAAATAAAACTGTTTTGCGGATTTCAATGTGGTTTTTTAAATTTGTATTTTCTCCCGACGTTTCGAAGACTATACAGCCTTCATGGTCACGGGGCAGACTGACGACTTTATTTAAAAAAAGTGAATAATAGTGAATGCTTAATATAATATTTAAATAACAGTAACTCTGGCAGAAATAAGAAATTGGCGGCATGTTCGCTCTACCTTTACACTTTCTTACTTTTTAATTATTCACTTGATAGTACCATAGACACGGATAGTCTATTTTCTACATACATACTACCTTTTTTAGGACTTATTAACCCATTAACAATGCAGGGTTGCCATCCAAATAAATCGATTAAAGATATTAAAAGTGGTCTAGTCCAGTTAAATTATGATTAACAGAGCGCTAATTGAGTCAGGTGAAAGGTGTGGAGAAAGGTGTTCATGTACTTTTTATACTCAGTGCAACAAATAGATGTTTTTGGATAGTGTCCGGCGTGGAAAATTGGGCATCTTTTATAGGGTTTAGAGATTACCTTGTTAATGCCGAAGTTTGTTGTTTAGTAGTATAACCGTTGAACGGGTTTGGATGGTGGATACACAAAAAGACAACGTTGAATATAAGGTTACTATTATCGTGCGATAATTACATAATGATATTTGTCAACAAATCAATTGGGTCAGTACGGGTGGTATTAGGGAAGCTCAGGTGTCTTAAATAGTTGTCTATTTATGAAATCTATAAATTGAGATTAAACGCTCATAATTATTTATGACTTACTCTAGTTTAAGCTTATGTAGATAAGATTAATTAAACTACGTCTTTATACTAAATTTATGCATCTGAGATCAGCGCAGTTGGAATAAAAATATAACCACAAACAGACGATAAATTTAATATTTTTGAGTTTTAAATTAGGAGTCATTCTAGGTTTTGTTCCTACAATAAATCAAATATATAATATTATGTTTGTATGCACTCTTAGATTTTTTACAAACTTAATTGTTCTTCTCGTGGAAGGAAGTCATGTTTTATAGTTAGCAGATTAAATAAATTATTAATCTAGAGTTAGGTCAGTTATAAGTAGAGTTTGGAGAGAGTAAAGTTTTATTACTTTACGGTAGACCATACAAGTGGAAGGGGTTTCCTGAGAGCAATTATTAAGCTGAATAGTTTTATAAAATAAGGCTTGATGACGTTATAAACGTACTCAATTCTTATTCCTTGAAGGCGCTCGGCGGATATCTTTAGCTAGAGACTTCAAGTTGAGGTAGGTTAGTCACATTGACCGCATTCATTATTCCACCTGTTACCCGAGATGCGATCTGAGAATGCTTCTGCCCACGTAGCGACCTGCAAGCTTCGGGCTATAGCTTTCGGCTAGATGATTGTTTCTTGATTTGCCGGTTGGAGCCACATTGACTTATGATCGGGCCAAAGCCCTGAAACAAGCATTATCGCATCCGCGCACACAAGCGCAGCGCGGTAAACACGCGACCACACCGCGCGCCCCGCACCGCCCCGCGCACACCACTAACCCCCCCGCACTCCCCCGACGAGCGCGATTCGGCGTTTTTATATTTTTGCACATTCAAAAAAAGAACGGCCGGCAGACAAAGATGGACTGATGACGAGAGGCGGCGGAACAATGCCGTGCAAGCGGGACAGAGCCACTTCTGTCAATTGCGATCGCGAAATAAAAATGTGCAAAGCGCTCCTTTTTTAAATGTGATGCTGTTTTTTTGCGTTAGTCTGCGTTTGCAATTAGTGATGTGCGGTTGTCGCGTATCGAGCGTCTATGCAAATATGTCCGCGTATTCAACTCCGACGGTTCAACCTTAGATTGAATTCCCTTAATGATATAACACTATAGGTTCAATAGGTACACGTGGCGGAAGCGCCATTCATATTCGCAGAGAAACAACCGCTTTATAGAATTAAAGTCTTTGTATAGGCCCATAGTGTACCGAACCACTCGCCGCAATCCTTTAAGAGCTCAAGTTATGGACGATTTACTGAGGCTTTTAACAAAAGACCAATGTAAAATTGTTTTCCGTTATACTTCAACGCGTTTGAAAATTTTCAAACACATTTCTCATTGCAGCTCTGCTCGCGAAAGCTTGTCAACGTAAAAGAAAGTTTAATTTCCTCGGCATATTGCGTAAGACCTTCAGGTGCATCGGACTAATCAGATGCAGGGATACCAGTGGGAGTCCCGCGGGAGCGCGCTTGGGAGAATTTTAATATGAGGAAAAAATGCTGGCAACCCAGTGCAGCGCGGCCGTGTGTGCGTCGCGTATACACACACACAACCGCTGTGTCGGTGCATGCTTTACGCGCGGAAAAAAGTGCTGCGTTATTGATTTTTCTGTACAGCCATGAGGGGGGCTAGGTAGGGGGAAGTGGGTGGACGCCCGCGGCCTGAAAAACCGTCTGCTGAAAAAAACCGAGACGAAAAGGCACCCCTCCCTTTTTAATTGGTAACGTAGTGTCAATAGGGCTAATCCCGGGGCCGTAATAGCGTGCTTTTGTCTCGCGAATGCATTTTTCAGTGTTGCCATGCAACGGTTTTGAATGGGGTACCCGGCGGTTTTGGCCTTTTTTCGTTTACATAACGCTACAATCATATGCCATGTTAAATTAAGATTTTGTTGGCTGAAAAAATCTAACGTTTTTGTAGGTGTCACTTCGACTCAGTTTTATCTAGGTTAGGTAACAGTCCGTCTACATTACGACGCGGATTTCAATCCGCACCCTTTCACATTAACCAGCCGGTCGGAAGTGCAGCCGAAGTGTTTTATAAGTCTCAGCGTTACTGCACGTATCGAGCTAGTTATTTGTAAACTATAATAACCACAAGATGATAATACGTTAGCAGTGTCTGTCTCATTTTGTGAAGGAGCATTTCAAATTATTTTTATTCAAACTACTGTTAAAAATGTAATATACATAAATGTTATTTTTGATATATCAATAGTTTTAGGGAAGTAAAAAATCCACTTAGCTATAAAACTTTACCTCAGCTTTAGCATAACATTTATGACATACAGCACAAAGTTCAAGATGGTGTGGTTATTGTTCATATGCACCTAAGACGAATAAAATATTAGACTAATTTTTATAAAAGTCTTCGTCTATGTTTCCTCAAACTTAACCAGTCGAACTCAAAGCTTTTATTAGACTTTATTGAACTATTTAAAATGAATATTACTTCCATAGATAGACAGGTCTATTTATTAGTGTCTGATAAAACTAATTTATTATGAGAATATTATACCTAACTTGTTTGAGCCCTAATGTCTATTAACATAATTCTGTCCGACTCCTCCTCGCAGTCTATCTAAACCTACTTATTAGATACTAGCCTTTTGCCCGCGGCTTCGCCCGCGTTAATAAGTTTTTCCGAGCTAAAAGTACATAAAAACCATCCCGTTGAATCACTCCATCTATTAAAAAAAACCGCATCAAAATCCGTTGCGTAGTTTTAAAGATCTAAGCATACATAGGGACATGGGGACAGATAGCCGGAAGCGACTTTGATTTATACTATGTAGTGATGAGATTTGATTGAATTATACTCTTCAACAACTCTTACAAATTAAAGCCCAATATTTCTAAACAGCCAACATTGGATCCATAATCATACCTTAGTAATAATTGTTGCATCATATATGCACCAAAGTTGGCTAAACATTGCAAACGCTAGTGGCGACAAATAAGAGGTAATTGAAACATTAGCAGCGCCCGGCCGGCGTTTCGCAGACGCGTGTAATTATGTGAGGAAGTGCGTGCGTGACGTCACGTCCGGCGCGCAATTGGTCCACTCGCTGAGGTCAGGGTTTGTGCCATCCGGACTCACGGATCTCAACCAATGCACTTTGTTGCTTCATTAAATTCGTAGACCTTATGAACCGACTGACAATGTAAAAGCTTTTTATCTAGGTAATTTAATAAAAGCTCGCTGGGGAGCTTCGACTTGTTTTTGACTGTAGTAGTTGTATGGGAAAACTAATGTTGTGTAAAATTACGTGAAATTCCGAGAATCTATACTAATATTATAAAGCTGAAGAGTTTGTTTGTTTGTTTGTTTGTTTGTTTGAACGCGCTAATCTCAGGAACTACTGGTTCGAATTGAAAAATTATTTTTGTGTTGAATAGAACATTTATCGAGGAAGGCTATAGGCTATATAACATCATGATGCAACTATTAGGAGCGAAGAAATAATGGAAAATGTGAAAAAAGCGGGGAAAATTATTCACCTTGAGGGCTTCCATTGCATGCGCTGCGAAAACGGTTCAAGATATCAAAAATATATGTATGAAAGAATTATTCCTCTTGAAATTATCTAAAAAAATGTCCGCAGCAGTGTATGTCTATCTTTTAAGATTAACTTACTAGAACCGTTTTTATGGTAATGAAATTTGGTCGAAATTAATGCATTATTTGTTAAGAGTTGTATCAACGTCCTAGTCATAGAGTGATTCAACGGGAAGGTTTTTATGTACTTTTAGGCCGGAAAAACTTATTAACGCGGGCGAAGCCGTCGGCAAAATTATATTATAAAGGCGAAAGTTTGTAAGAATGTATGGATGTTTGTTCCTCTTTCACGCAAAAACTACTGAACGGATTTCGATGAAATTTGGCACACGGGTAGATCATGTCCTGGATTAACACATAGACTTTTTATCCCGGGAAAATATAAAGCGGACTTTTATCCCGGAAAAACTCATTCACGCGGGCGGAGCCGCGGGCAAAAGCTAGTATATTATGAAAATGAAGATCAACATTGACACATATTTATTAAGTAGAAAGACAATTTAAAAAAATAAAATCTAGCAGAGTATCATAAATTAATACTATATGAGATTATTATTCAGTTTTTTAAATTAATCCGTTTTGCAGGAAAAACACTTTTTATCAAGTAAAGATCCATATACCATAAGTACATTTCACCTTATTGCCTACGGTTTAAGGTGCTTTTTTGGTTAGTATCTATATATTCATGTCATTTAAGTTTTTACAATAAAACGGTTAAAATACATTTTGGCTTGTCCACAATCCTTTTGTCTTTTTAGTCGCGTTTATATTAATTCAACACTTCTATTGAATAGCCAAAACAGAGAACAAATATAATTTAATACCTGTCTAAATCATATTAATCTAGAACAAATGTTTAATATTATTGCTTAAAATTTATTTTATTATTTTAAACTTAACTTTAACTTAAGGCATAACTTGGTAGGTTTCTCATATATATGGTTCACCTGGTAGGTTAACCGCAGTGTCTATTTCTTACGACAAGCAGCATTGTGCGGACACTGATGTGTTCCAGTTTGAACGACAATGTAATTGTACATCTTGTGCGACGAGTGTAAGATACAGTTGTATTTGGAGTTGACAAATCATCAATAAATAAGAAACGAAAAATCTGGTCTTGTTTATTGGCAGTTATCACGTTTACCATCGGGCGAGTGGCTTGCATTTTTCTATATTGTAAAATAGTTAGGTACATTTCAAATATCAGTCACCTTGTTATAGTAATTGAGTATTTTATTGAGCTTCCTTAAGACGTTATGATAATCAAGCAGTTCATGTCAATTCATTGTAGCATTAACTCTACAGTCCATTCTAATGATTAAAACAATTTTTTTGAACATGCCGGCACAATTATATCAACTGATAATCATTAGTCTCTATCTAGACACCACTACCAACACTGCTCCCTTTGAAGTGCAAAAATGCATTTTCTTCTTTTGTAGCAACACCATCCAGCGCCTTGAGTTACAAAGTACTGTGTGGCATTCCACTACGCTCGTCATCCTGAGACATAAGATGTTAGGTCTCATTATATTCAGTAGCTACACTAGCTACAATGTCCTTCAAACCGAAACACAACAGTGCATGCACACTGCTACTTGGCGGTAGATATTGTGGTGGTACCCACCCAGACGGACTCATATGAGAGTCCTACCACCAGTAAACTTAGTTAACTAATGTTAGAGGGAGTGTGTGTGGGTGCGTCGACATTGGCCGTGGTCGTACCGGCTCGTTGACATCAATTGAACGCTGCGACGCTGGAGACATATCATATCGTTTACTTATGTAATGTATTTATGTTTTGACGGTATGTGTTTATTTACAAAAACCGTCAAGACAAACAGATACGCCTTTTATTCCCGGAGGGGTAGTCAGAAGCGCAACTATTGCCTCCACTTTTCGGCGTGCGTATTGAGTCCCATGATGTGATAGGGAGCGAGACTATCGTCAAATCGGGCACTAATTTAAGACCCCGGGCTGATACTGATTAAAAAACTCAATATCAGTTGGCCCGACCCGGGGATCGAACCCGAGACCTCAGTATTACAGTCGGAGTACCACGGTAGTATCTTTTTTATTAAGAAATACCAGCCAGTCACAAAAATGCTTGAAAAGGGAAGAGCTTTTGATCTTCTTTAAAAATAAACCTAACTGACACAAAAAACTTTTTGTAAAGTATTAATGTATTTATATTACGTCTCAAATTATAGTAATTACCTAACAGTTACTAAAACTTTTTATGAATGTAGATATTTCAATGATTAAGTTCTAGAATTTTTGAACCTATAGGGTTAGGCTTAGATTTAATATTCAATGATTAAACCTAAGCCTAACCCACAACTAAAAAATCAACTGAGGTGTTCCAATCTAAACAATGGTCGTTAAAAACCAACAAATCAATACATTTACGTCGAACTAATAAATCTATCGCCATTTAATCGTCTAAGTACTGAACCACACGAGTCGTTTGGCTAGAGGGTTGCGGTGCGACTTGCAGCTTTAACGCGTCAAACTCCGCGTATATATATACATAGATGTATGGGGAAACCCTATATACTCGGACGCCGGCGTCCGTAGCGGGGCTTGATGAGTCAACCACGAGACTTCTTGTAGAGTATGTTATGCTACTGGATTGGGTTGGTATCTAATGAAATCTTATTAACATTATAAATGCAAATGTTTGTGATTTTTTTGGATGTTTGTTAGAAGTAAATGCACGCTGAAAGGACTTGGATTGTCATCCAGTCCTTTCAGCGTGCATGTCTCTAGCACAACTACATAATATGGTAATCTATGACGTGGTGAAGTTTGTAATTAAATTTAGTTATAAATAGAAGACTATAAGTTTGTTAGAAGTAAAATAACCGCTGAACGGATTTGGATGACATCTAGCACAACTACATAATATGGTAGTCTAGGACGTGGTGAAATTTATTATGAAATTTAGTTGTAAATAGAAGACTATGTGTGTTTATGTGGGTTCTAAATATTCCTGTATTCCTCTTCATATTCCATTTGGTAAGAAAAAAAAAATCTTCAGGTTTAAAATTTTCATTTTAGAATTTTAGCCATGGATTTAAGTATCTAACCTCAAGAAACTAAATAACTAAGCTATTTAAGTAAAAAGTTAATTTCCACAAACACGTTCCCCGCTGCTAGTGGCAACACACCCGTCCTAGACAAGAGTGTTGCCGCGGTTGCGCTTCACGCGACATCACGTGCCGCGCCGCAGACAAATGTTCCCAATACCCGAAACTCATACCCGCAGGTTTACCGTCTACTTATGACTTATTTATACCTCTAACTTTGTTTCTTTTAGCACGTCAAACTTTCAGTTTGGCGGCCATAAAATTGTTACGATTCTAAACTTTCGTTCTGTTTATGGCATGATCATTTTAATATCGGGCGTTATGGCATGGCAATTTGCGTTCGCGTAGGCGTCGTAGCGCGTCGTAGCACGTAGCATTGTGCTACGTTAGGCTGTTGAAAATCACTGTTGTAGAATTTGTTTTTTTTTATCATGTTATGCCATGTAGACGTATTAGATGTAGCGTAAGATTTTAGTAAAATATCTTACTTGATTTATGCAAGGGAAGTCATATGCATGCTTTAGGCGATTTTTTTTTCTATCTTCATACTATACTATACTACGTACTATAAGTACGCCGTATATGTTGTAAGCTGTGGCAAATAAATTTGTTTTCTTTCTTTCTTTCTTTCTTTCATTAACTGTAGAATGTTTATATGACTAAAAAGTTGTAGACTATTACTTAAAAGTCAATTTATTTCTTCTCAGGTGGCGCGACTGAAAGTTCCTTGTAGTTTCTCATGCGAATAAAACCTACATATGACTAAAGGTCACTATAACTGAATAATAAAGGGGGCGAGAAACCTTACATCCCTGTGGTCGAAACCGCGTCAACCAACCATAGCTAATAGACCTCACGTCATTATCTACTCTATTTAACCAACAGGGCGTTACAATTGAACAGCCCAAGGCAAATAGAGGGTGAAACTATGAAGGGTGGAATAGACCAGCGTTGATTTAATTACAGGGTTATCGATGGCATGGATTGATTTGAAATATGGGGTCTTTGTTGGAATGTTGCAATGGGTTAAGTTGTTCTTTTGTATGGGGGCACATGAGCATACAGTTCACGTGATGGTAAGTGATCACCGCCGTCCTTGAACATCTACCAGGGGGCTTAGATAGTGTTCTTATGCGAAAGGCTTTTTTGAGTAGTGTATATCCATACCATACCATCCTTGTATTATATACTGCCCACTGCTGAGCACGGGCCTCCTCTACTACTGAGAGGGTTAAGACCTTAGTCCACCACGCTGGCCTAGTACGAACTGGCAGACTTCACATTCCTTCGAGATTCAGAGAACTTCTGAGGTTTGCAGGTTTCCTCACGATGTTTTCCTTCACCATCAAAGCGAGCGATCATTCACAAAAAATGCACACATACATTTTTAGAAAAGTCAGAGGTGTTCCCTTGGGTTTTGAACCTGCCAACATTAGTCTAGGCAGTCTGTTCCACTCTTAACTAGGCTATCGCCGCTTCATCGAGTTGTGTATATAAAAAAACAAAAATCTGACTGCGAGTTTCTCAGCTGAAGTCATATATATGATTTTTAAATATGTCATAATATGCCCTTTTGCGCAGTCAGGTTGAATTTGTATTGGAACTTTATTTTTATTGTAGTTTATTATTAATACGGTCAACACTATTATTCGACACCCTATTTGATCTTTAAAAATGTTGAATACAGAAAAGTTTTCATTTCACTTGGAAAATGTACTCCCATTAGGTAAAAAAACCTTACGAATAGCGAAACAGTGAATTAACAAAATATTTATTGTACATATTTCGTATAGATATCCGAATTCATTGGTACAATAGGGCCTGGTAGACTAAAAACTAATTAGAAGATAAAATACAATTCAAAACCCATAACAAGTATTTAAAACGTTTAGATCACGATATAGTTAGGTTTATTTGTGATTCATTACAATTCGTCACTATTCAACAATGTTTCTGGCCTGTACAAAACCGTAGAGTTTACATGTATCACTTATATGCATGAGGTAACTAAGTATTCGATAAATATTGAAACGTTTAATACAATTAGTACAGCGAAAATTTTAGCAATTTTATTCATAAACAGTTTATAAGACTATAACAGTTATAGAATGTTTTGTCTTCTTCCTTCAAACTCAATTCAAAATTCGTTCCAAGAAGGCAAAGCAATCGATAACTGAAATAGGTTTATACACTTTTCATAAATAAGTTAATTCCTATGATAAAAAGGCTACTAAACTGAGTACACCAAAAAATTCAATCTGGTGAAAATAATGAAAATATTTTCATCATTAAGAAACCATTCTATTAAAAACTAGTGCAGATTTTACTGTTCAAAAACGACATTGCATGAATCGGTTTGGACCGTAACAAATTGCTACAAGAGATACGCAAACAGAGGGTCGCCATTGTACGCGGGGAACAACATATGGAAGGACTATTTTATCCGTTCACTGATCACAATGTTTGTCTATGATTCGGAACATAGTGTTTTGATTTGGACCATAGAGTACATGAGTAAAATCCGCAGTAGAATTGTGGACGTTTGAATTCGGAATTAAAGCTTATAAAGGCCTATATACAAGGCATGTGTAATATGTGTGGAAGACGTGTCTCAAGTGCAACAACGCGCTGTAGATGCACGCGTACCAAAAACCTTAACAATTGATGCATATCCTATTATTCACCGTGCATAGAGTCCCTTAGAAAGGCTACTAGTTTTTTTATCCTATAAGTCCTAATATAAAGACTGCCCACAGTTATGTAGACACTCTTGAGAAAGCAATCATTCAACTTTTGAACATAATCATTAACTTTTAAGGATATTATTTCATCATCCAGATCAAGGTCATTAACCAACATAATTTAATCTACTCTCATAGCTTCTACAATGCTATTACTTGTCATATATTTTTGACACGTATTTCTCAGAAGCTTTATTTATGGACTCGTGTCGGTGCTATTAAATGCAAATTTACGTCATTTAAAAATGTTAATGATCTATTTTTGTCTAAATCTTAATCAGTGGATAATTGATTGAGTGTTTTAATCACATAAACATTCACTTTATATGCTGTTTTACATTTAATTACTAGACTATTTTTATTTTGATGTCTGTGGAAGTGTAGACACAGTTTTTTTTATACTTATAAACGGGGCAAATCACATTATGATTAACATTTTATGTAAATAGTGTTTTGCAAGATAGAGACGAGAAGAAATGACAAATTAAATGATATAACACTTTGGATAGCAAAATGACCTACGATTCAAAGCAGATATTTTTTTTATAGTATTTTTTGGGATTGATTTTATTATTAGGCTGTTAAATAGGGCTGAATGTTAGGATTGGTAAAAGTATGATGTAATATATGCATTAGTAGCGCTTCTGCTTTCTTCAGGAATACAATAACAAATCTATACTAATATCCTACTAATATTATAAAGGCGAAAGTTTGTAAGAATGTATGGATGTTTGGATGTTTGGATGTTTGGATGTATGGATGTTTGTTCCTCTTTCGCGCAAAAACTACTGAACGGATTTCGATGAAATTTGGCACACGGGTAGATCATGTCTTGGATTAACACATAGGCTACTTTTATCCCGGGAAAACATAAAGCGGGACTTTTATCCCGGAAAAACTTTTTAACGCGGGCGGAGCCGCGGGCAAAAGCTAGTTATAAATAGGAGAGATTTGATTGTTTGTTTGTAATGGATAAACTCAAAAAATATTGACCGGTTTTGAATTTTTTTTCACTAATGGGAAGCTACATTACTCCTGAGTGCTATAGGCTGCGTTTTATCCCGGGAAATATTTTTATCCTGGAAAAACTTTTTCACGCGTGCGGAGCAGCGGCAGAAGTCTAATCCTACTAATATTATAATAGCGAAAGTTTGTAAGATTGTATGGATGTCTGGATGTATGGATGTTTGTTCCTCTTTCACGCAAAAACTACTGATAGAATTTCGATGAAATTTGGCACACAGGTAGATCATATCCTCGATTAACACATAGGCTACTTTGATCCCGTGAAAATATAAACCGGGACTTTTATACCGGAAAAACTTTAAAACGCGGGCGGAGCCGCGGGCAAAAGCTAGTTAACAATAAAATAGATTTAAATGAAAGTATATTCCACTGATTTATTTGCTAACGTTAATTATAAAGTGAATATTTATTTGAATCAGCGACACCGTTTCTTATTTCATTGTGTCGCATTCATTAGCTGCATGTTTTATGCTATTAATGAGACAAATATGAAACGGAATAAGGTTAATTAAATGGGGGATTTATGAATAAAGTAACTGCATTATAAAGATGAGGAATGGAGGTTTATAAGTATATATATCTGTGTGAGGTTTTTATGTGTTAGTCTAGCCAATTAATATGGTTTTTAAAACGTGCCTAGAATGTAAACAAATTGATGTTTATTTTCATGATGATTGTTATTATTAGCTTTATGAATTGTTCGTTGGAAATAGGGTTACAAAATTTCGATGCGTTTTCTATGGGGTTTTCCGTGATAACTGAGTATAATTATGACGTAAAATACAAACCACGAAAGATTCCCTATTTGTGTTTAAGAATTGAAAAGAATATTTAAATTGAACTAGCCTCTTGAGAGTCATTGCCCCAAGTGCCTTGCTCGAGTCCGTACCTGCGCTGGAAATGCTCTTGGGGTGAACGACACCGCGCTAAGTTACATTTTTGATTGACTACTAACTTTTTTGCAGGTTGCATTCGGCTAAAAAGTCATTTATTGAACAATTTTTTGCTAAATGATATTTAATTTTTTGCATTTTGTAAGGCTAAATCACTAACGGTAACGCTGGATTGGTGTGCAAGGTTCCTTACCAAATAACATTTATTTTGGTACAATTTATGATTCACTTAAAAGCTTTTTTGAAAGTATGTCTTCGGTGTATTTTTTGCCAATTAAGAAATAAGTGCACCTTATTTTATTGACTAGGTATTTTTAACGACATTTTTAAACATTTATTTTTATTTATAAAAACTAAATATTACGTCTAGCTATTGACTGCCTCGGTGATGTAGTTTTGAATTTTTTGTACAAGCCCGCAGTTTTGAATTTTTTGCCCGATATAGCCATAGGCTCGCCTCCTATCACATCATGGGACTGAAAATGCACGACGAAAAGTGGGCACACTAGTAGCGCCTCCGCTTACCCCTTGGGGGATGAAATACGTGAGTGTATGTGTGTGTGTGTGTGTGTGTGCGTAAATGGATATCGAACTGTGTTTCATGAAGTATAGCTTAAAAACAACCTCGAATAAAGGAAAAAGATGTGTTGCTCGATGGTCCGCAGACTCGCAATAATCGTCGCGTTCTTTCTTGCACCCTGGCCCTGAATGAAGCTTAATCTCGCAAGCGCCGAATAACATAAACCAATATTATTAATATTAGCATAAATATTTATATGTATGTATATGTACGTGTATGTATTTATATACGGTTAAGACATTTATTTTCTCAAAAGATTACAATAATCACTTATAGAGAAAATACAATATTAATAAAAACAATATTCTAAAACCAAATTAGCGTAGTTAGTAAAGGGTAGTTGTGAAAAGTTTGTGTCCAGTAGCAGCAGTTAAGCGCGGACTCGTAACAATGCGTTTGTTTGCGGCGGCGTCGTGTGCCGGGTCCAGCGACTATATAACCTCTAGACTCCTAATGTTCAATATTTCTCTTCAAATTAATTCTGTCAACTACCTGAGGTTTGAGGAAGCGGGGTACTGCATTATGATTGGTTCTTCCAACACCTTATCGCATTATATAACCTTGGAAACATAGGCATAGGGATAGGACGAGTTAAATGAAAACACGATTTTTTTATCGATATTACTTTTATGTAATAAAGTTTTATAGTAATATTATTATTATTTATTAAACATATTAATATTTTAACGAAACTCTTTATGTTATCGAATGACAGATGGCGCTTAGTAAGTCTCATCGACATTAACAAGAATATTTGAGCTGACTTGTAGGAATAACACAAAGAATAATTCAAAACAATCGTTATAATCAACAAACAAAATAAAAAAATATCCTAATAACATTTATTTCTGATACCGCTAGTCAAAAATATATCCTAATCATTTTTAAAATGAATTAACTATTACTAATGAACTAACCTTTTAAAATAAGAAGCCTGTTAAAATTAAATAGGCCTCAGATAAATTGATTAGTTGAGTAGCGTTTGAGTATTCGGGGGATAGTTTCTTTTATTTTTAATTTTATCGATAGAACTATCGACAAATCCTTTTGGTGTATCACTTACTTTTAATGTTAACAAACAAAACGAAATAGAAAATGTAAAAAGTACTTTCGTCGGAAAGAGATGCAGATATAACAAGATGGCGCGTAAACACTCAAATGGCCAGTCTAAGATGAACTCCGTAAAATATTAAATAAAATGTGATTATGTGTCGTTATTGCCTTACTTGTGAAATATAATGCCATTTTTCTGAAAATTTGAATTATGGCTATTTATACTACACCATTTTATTGTGCACGGGTTCATTACAATAGTTATTTATACGCAAACACGGAAGTATTTACAGCTCACAGTTGTGGTCGCTACTGACTTGAAGATTTTGAACGGTAAGCTACATTGGATCTATTTGTCAAATGTGTTGCCCGAAGCCGATCGTCTGTTATTAGGAGTCTAGAGGTTATATAGTCGCTGGCCGGGTCGGTCACTTCCCTGAAACATGGTTGAGGAGGCCGATGGCTGGCACATGCGTCATACTCGTGAACGGGTGCTGCTTGTGTGGACTGGTCTGCTCTGTTTGATGGTTGACTTTATTTATTTTTTTTACTTAAAATTAAACATGTAGGTGGTTGTTTCACCTAGGTACTCTCCGTTAATTTTCGCACTTAATATCCATCTTTAAAATTTGAAGTAATATTGTGATTTACAAATTGTAAAATATATACATATATAAAAAAAATATTATAAAAGACCTACGCTGAGTTTCTTGGTGCTTCTTCTCAGGTCAGTGGGCTTTTCCGAAGCACTGGTAGAATCTTTTAGTAAAACAATATTGTGAAAAATGACGTGTAAAAGTGCCCTTAGGGGCCTATTTACTGAATAAATGATTTGAATTTGAATTTGAATTTTCTAAGGCTCATACCTTAGTGGCGGATTCACAATTTAATCATTTATTTTTATTTTACTCGAAATATAAACATGTTGTTTATATTTCGAGTGATAAGTAAATACATGACATGTTGTTGTAAATATAAGTAAAATAAAGGGTTAGTAATAATTATGGATCAAGTAGAATTAATCCAAAACCAGTCTATTTAATGTATGAAAAATCCTTTAAAATGTGTGTTTTCAATTTTTTTTATACGTTATTAATGTTTTAGCCGCTTATATAATATTTTTTATTTATTTATTTATTTATAGCCTTTTTATTCCGTTTTTTACATGATTTTAACATTATCAACTAATTAGTAATATATTATAATTGGTAATATTAGGATAATTGATATAAAATTATTTATAATTCGAATTAAAAAATATTAATCAAAATAATAATCAAAATATTAATTATAATTAACCTATATTTGTTTGTTTTCATGATGGGGGTATATTAATTATTAATGGTGTTAAAGAAATTATGTTTGGATCGTTGAAATTAAATACAGAAACCTCCGAAAAGATTTGAATAAAATTTGGCACGCGAATAGACCATGAATTATAATTAACATAGGCTACTTTTTGCTAGGAATGGAATATCCTGGAATATTATTCTGGTAAAAGCTCATTAATATTCGCAAAGCCGCGAGCAAAACATAGTTGAATAACACAACAATATAAGCATTACTTTCACCCTTACAATGCGTAAGTCAACCCTAAAAAGGGGTTGCATACAGATGAAATAATAATAACGTGTATTGACCCGTAGAGTGACGCTCAAGGTCAAGGTCAAGGGCGGGGGCGAGCCCTTACGCAAGTTCCACAGGTGGGAAAAGATACGCATCACCCTGAACTTGGAGTTTGGGGAACTTCGGGAAAAAATTAGAGACGAACTGTACAATTCATGTTTAAACAAAATATTTGTTACTTTGAAAAGTCACTTTTTGTATTAAAAGTGTATTACTATATTTTATGTTGAAGTAGAGTAAAAAATTATGTCATTTTTAAGAACTTTGATTCATTAAGCTTAAATTAAGATTAAGTTTAAGCCTCACACTTTGGTCTAGAACTGGCAGATACATACCGCTAGTAAGTCATTTATTTATAAAACATAATGCCAAACAAGTCAGTAATGAGCGATGGTCTTATCTAAGCGCGGCGGGAAAGCGCGCTAAGGCCCGTTTCCACGTGTTTACAAACACGCTGCGATACAATAGCGAGAATCGATGTCACGTGGGTTTGTGTCGCGTGTACCACTTTGTTGCGAGTTAGGTTGAATAAATCGTCTTATTAACGTAATTTAGTCCCTTTAGGAATGAAATTTCCAAAAAAACTTTTCTTAACAATAATTAACGAAATAATGTGTAATCTATGTGATCTTTACCTTGTTTTTTTGAATAAAATGTTAGTTTTTAAATGATATTTATGCTAGTCAAAAAAGTATTGCGAATAAATAATTATGTAACTATACAATCAATGCCGATAGTAACACGCTCGTAATTAGCTCTACATAGGTAGTAGTTTATCTTAATAGTCTGTTACTGTAAACTAAGTAACACTACTAGAGATAAGAATGCACATAAAACTCTCAATAGTTAGCAGCAAATTGCTTGTGAACACTGTGTAAACATAAAAAGCATAAAAGTCATAAGTAGCGGTTATCGCTGCCCGGACGTGCGTTAATCAGTGTTTGTAAATACACATGGCGTGAAGGAGCACGTGATGGCTGCGTTTGGACGCTCGGCGTTTCCGCGCGTGACATTGGTGGGTGTGTACGCACCTTAAAAGGCTATTTAAATAAATAATTGACCATGTTTTCACACATACACACACGCGCGCCTTTTATCTCCGAAAGGGTAGGCAGAGCCGTAACTAGTGCACCCACTTTTTGCCGTTATTCCGTCCCATGATGTGATAGGGGGCGAGCCTATCGCCATATCGGGCACAAATTCCAGACTCCGAGCTGATACTGAATAGAGAAACTCAATATCATTTTGCCTGACCCTGGAATCGAACCCGATACCTCAGCATTGCAGTTGTACCATAGTACAACTACGCCACCGAGGCAGTCCACCATGACCATGTTTTCCACACATGAAATAGTTCGTCCGAGTTTTTTCTTGGTACACATTCTGAATTTGACTTTGAATATTTTTTTCTTTATTTACTATTTTATTAAAATGCTAATTTAAGTGTCTTAATTATAAAGACTCGCTCAGAATCGCGAGTATGGCATTAAAATTAACTAACAAAACGGTAAACCGATTGTACTGAACAACAAATTGTTTGTGAATTAGGTAAAAAATCGCAATTAGAGTGCGGGCCGCGTTCGCCGCGTTCACGGCTCGGCGGACACGTCTCGGAGCATTGTTTTAAAAAAAATCCGTTGACACTAAGGACAGATCAAAAGACTTCAGGACACATTACTTTTATGGCGCTTAAGACAAGTTTTATTCCCCTTGGTAACATCCAGGACCAAATAAAGACTTATCTACCTATACAACATGTTTGTTATTAAATTGGTATTTCGTTTTAGTACACTTCAATGTCTATAAATAACAAAAACTGGTGATTTTAGTTCGTGGAAATTACTCATATTTTGAGAATATCATACAGGGATATTTGATACGGCTTTTTCAACGATAAATACCTATAATAAAAGGAAAACACTTATAAAAGACTACATTTTATGTTTCATCGAAATACGAATATAACATCTGTATAGATTGGTTTGCTGTTAGTCCACCCGCGTGATGTTTTCCTCACGAAATACAAATTATAGTAATTAAAATATTGTGTAAGAAGCAGCGTAATTATAAAACTTAATAAAATAATTCATTTTAAAATGACGGAACGTAAGAAATATAATTTAACTGCTTTACATGAGAACAACTTCCTTGAACATTAAATTATACACCACACATGTTTTCGTTAATCGGTTTTAATATCATAAATTTTTACAAAATATTCAGTAGGTAGGTACACAAATTATCATATCGAAAATATTTTTTTTTGTTTTCGCGGAGAAAGTGACTTATTACTACTGAGTTCACCGTGCCTTACGACCCAGCGTTGAGCCGCCGGGCCGAGTCCCTAACCTATGTACACCGCAAGGCATACCAACTAAAACTCCGCGTTGGCCTTCTTCGGCGCATTAGAGACGGCTGCGGGTTTCCCCGGACTAAGAGTGTCTAAGTTGTCGTCCGCAGCCGCCCCTGCGCGGTGCCACCTAATGCAGCCCATCTCCTGTCGTCTCCTGTTTATCATATCGAAAATACTGTGCGTAAGGGGGTTAATCCATAGAGGATAGATATCTTTGTTCTGTGGCAAAACGAAATTCAAACGAAATTCAAACACAAAATCTCTTTCTATACACAGAGCTAATATTCTCAGCTCGATGTAATATTTTTTTAAACTTCAGCTAAAAAAATCTTTAACGGACATTGGCCACACCACTAGGAAGTGGCGGCAGATTAGCTAAACTAGAAAGGGCTTTAAGCACCGTTTAGGGAAATTGCCAATTGATGATAACTGGTGAGCGGTGGTGGCTCGCCGTCCGTCACGGTGGCGACCAGACGTGTTCTCTGGTAGCGTGCATAATGAAGTGAGGTTTCACGCTTTGAATGTTATGAGGGTAAAGAGTACAATTTGCGTGCTTTCCTTGTTATATTTCCGAGTGTTTGCGTGAAAGTTTGTGGGATTGAATTATGAAACGGATATGAAATAGTCTGCAGTTCTAAAGGATAGCATAGTTTTCGATTAATGATATCATTTTTGAAAGCGTGGTGAGTAACAACATACTACAAATCTACTCTCTTTACTATTATCAATTTGTGATATTTTAATTTATTAAATATTGTCTTTATAATTCTTATTCCCTTGAGTCACTAACGGTGATACACATTTCGTGTACGACACAGTAATTACTGAAATAATCTTATTTGACATAATAACATCGAGTTTAACTGTAAGTTGATTTAATAATAACTAGCACAGTAACAAAATTAATATTATAAAGTAACTAATCTGAGGGACAATTTCACGCGACGCGTTGCGCGGGCGCAGTTGACTCAGCAGTTTTTACCCCAAACTTAATTGAGCGATGGGCGATGGATGTTTATAGCAGCGTGCTTTAGAATTTCACAGTTTTAAGGAGCAGTTGATTTTTAGTTCGGGTAATCCAAGCGCCTGAAGAATAAATATTATTTGCAAAATTATTATGACGGGTCCGATTTTCCAACTGATAAAGTCCCTGATGGCCTATTCGAGACTTATTCGCCATGTAAACTACAGCTTTTGGTTTCACAAGTCTCGAATACAAATATCTGTCAGAACGTCTCTAGTAATGTGTCAGATTTATTTGTTAGACCAGCTTTTGCTCACGGCGTCGCCCACGTCAGTTTTTGTGGGATAAAAAGTAGCCTATGCCTTTCCCAAGGTCTCAAACTATCTCCGTACCAAATTTCATAGAAATCTGTTGAGTAGTTTCGGACATGTGCGCTAACAAACAAACAAACAGATAGACGGACAGACAGCAAACAATTCTAAAAATCGGTGATTTGTGTTCTATTACTCGTCTTTAGTCGTTCCCTTACTTTTTTATTATTTTTCTTTCAATGGACAGACACACCGGTTCTACATATTTGTTATGTGTATCGATAGGCGTCATATTTTATACTAGTAGTGCTCGCAGCTCCGCCCGCGTGAAAAAGTTTTTCCGGGACAAAAATATTTTCCCGGGATAACAGTAGCCTATAGCACTCAGGAGTTATGTAGCTTCCTATTAGTGAAAGAATTTTCAAAATCGGTTCAGAAGTTCCTGAGATTAGCGCGTTCAAACAAACAAACTTTTCAGCTTTATAATGTTAGTATAGATAGTTATCTGGAATTTAATTAGGAACGGGTGAAACTGGTCCATCTTATGCTTCAGAGTGACGAGCAGTTCACGTTGCTTTTTAAATTGTAATTTAACATCCTGAGTAGTGTTGCTCCTAAACATAAACAACATAAACCATTATTTCTAAAGTCGAATTAAATTGGATTCACTCCGTTCAGTCACAACTTTAAGATCATATCAAAAGATCCTGTTGTTTACCATTGCTGTAAACTTATTTCATCTTATTTTAATTAAATTAATTTTTATATGGTTTTTAATTTGACACAAAATTACCAATTTGGAGTGAATATTCGACGGTGTGACTGAGTCAGCGCTTTTTGCCCTGTGCCTAATTGTCCGAGCTGTGGGCAGCCGCCATCGGACGAATTAAAGTTACAATTTGAATTCATTAATGAAACATTTTCCTTGTGGATGTTATCCTAGACTAGTATGATATTGTTTATTGTCTTTATAAAAACAACTAACAGAAGCTCAAAAATACTCTCTATTCTTCGTTTCTCTACTTCTGTTTTGCTATGAAGAGTATTTATAGACTCAACACAAATTCCTTGCTGTTAATATAAATTAAGATCTACTATGGAACAAACCGATTCCCCGAAAGAACTTGCTCACCCAATGACCAATTATTAAAAACCTAGGGTTGCCACTTACTTAGAAATGTATTTATTTATAGATAAAAAAGTAAAAAAGCAGCGATAGCCTAGTTGGGAGTGGAACGGACTGCCGAGACGAATGTCCACAGGTTCAAAACCTGAGGGCACACACCTTTGACTTTTCTAAAAATTATGTGTGCATTCTTTGTAATTATCGCTCGCTTTAACGGTGAAGGAAAATATTGTTAGGAAACCTGCATACCTGAGAAGTTCTCTGAATTTAGAAGGAATGTGAAGTCTGCCAACCCGCACTAGGCCAGCGACCACGCTGACCTAGTGCGGTAAGTAAGTAAAGTCCTTAACCTTCTCAGTTGTAGAGGAGGCCCGTCTCAGTAGTGGGCAGTATATAATACAGGCTGGTTTGATGTGGTGGTATGGTAGATACAAAAGTACGCGGACTTAATCCCATAAACATTCTCCCTCAGGCAATCATAGGATTAGATTTACCAGTTACAAGGGTTGTCTCGGACGTCCAATAGTTTATACTCCAGGGCTGTCACTTACTCAGGCGTGGTACAATAGAGCACGCAAGTGTCTAGCGCGCGTCCTTGACCTTACGGCGAGAGATGCAACACATTTGCATACGCGCCCGGCCGATGCGATTACGAACAGGTTCCGAACGCGCCGATCAACTGGTTCTACGGTACTGTTACACGCAGAAGTGCTCGCGTTTTTGTTTACTGCCGTAGGGAATGAAAGATTGTGATTTTATTCATATAATTTCTTTTTCTTGTCTTTTTTATTTTGTTCGTAAATATAAATGTTATTATATGTTACGGTTTGAGTTAGCACAGACACGCTATGTTATTATTGTTAGAATATTAAGAAAAGATCAAAGTAATAAAAAATAGAGAACATTAGTCATAGACATTTTTTTTATAAGACTAGTAAGAAGTGACAACACTTATATGTAAGGATTTTTACAAAATTTATTTTTACTGCTCTTGGCAAAATTTATATTGTCAGAGAAATTAAGTGTGTTGCGCAATCAAAATTAGTTAGGTAGACTATTATACATCATTGTGTCTATGAAATTGCGTAATTTAGATAAATTGAATACATATTTCATTCAGAAGTATGTTTTAGCTATACATTTATAATAAACACACTTCTACGTCATTGTAAGTAAAAATCTAGACATTAAAATTCTCCTTGAAAATAATTATTATTTTTCAAAGTGCTTCTATTGTCTTGTAAATTTTATTGTAATGATATTCGAAATAAAATTCTAGATTTCTTAGATTATAACATTTTATCAGTTCTTATATTACTAGCACGGCAACAGAATTACGGAAGAAGAGGCTCAATCGCATTTGTTTTATTGTAGTCCGCGCCAGATAACGTGACAATAAAGCACATTGACCTCTTTTCGTTTAGTCAGGTATGACCAACCTTTGGCATAGGGTAAAAATAATTATTGTGTTTATTTATAGACACATTTTAAAAGAAAACGTTATTATTGACAATTGATTGGTGCAACTGTCGGAGTCAACTATCGCAAAAATGTTCATGATTGTTTCATTTTATCACATATACACAAATATGAGGTCCTGTCACCAAAATGAAGTCCTTATATACAGAAACAACGATATCGGAACAATAACAAAAACATTACAAATGTAATAATTAAAATTTAACGTAAAAACAAAATTCAACTAATCACCCGAACATGAATTAATGAACACAACATTAAAAAGGCGGACCAATGGTTGCATACCCCGAGCGTCTGCCGTAATAAACAATATATTATTATATGCTTAATTTAATTTGGGCACTGACTCCAAAATTGGTTAGCAGTATATAAATAATATCGTATATTTATTCACGTATTTATCTAGTTAGCTAGCAATTGAAATTAGTCGCGGAATATAGGTAATGTTAAAATATTTTTAGGTTTTTAGTTTTTTTGAAGGCGGTAAATTTTTTTGTTGAAGAGGTTTTTATTTGTTGCTTTTTTGTGTTAGTAGGAAATATACCGCCTCAATGGTGTAATTGTGTTGTGCACGTGGTACAACTATCGCGCTGACGTATTACGTCTCTGCCTACCCCTGAAAACATAAAATGACGTGATGTTATTTTTATACGTATGTAAGAAATAAGCCGAACAAAATCCAACTCGAAAATACCACTGAAAAAGTCACAGAAAAGCAAAATTCGCAATTTCGTATACTCGGACAGTATATTTTTTCAAATTATTTTGGTTAAAAATAACTTGAAAAAATATACTGTCCGAGTAAAACTAAACTATTGAACCGATATCAATAAAAAATCTATGGGACCATTCTGTAAGTACATTCTTTGTAATAAAAGAACAGCTTTCTAAATCGGTCAATAAATTACGGAGCTCTGAGGTAACAAACATAAAAAAATACACGTGAAAGTGAGAACCTTCAGCTTTTTTGAAGTCGGTTAAAAACAATCTTTAACAGTTCTGTGCATGCCAGTACCCGTCTGCGGCAAAAGGGGTATTAACAATAAAAATCTCCACTCGAACATAATCGCACATATGAATGTACTTGTATGGACAGTCTAACGCTATCAACGCAATCAATTGAGTGAACTATGCAAAGAAATGGTGTAAAGAAAGTATATCGGCTGGGATCATTGGGGTATGGCTGGGATACACTAATATATTTTTATACTATAAATGCTTGTTTCTCGTGAAAATTTTCGTGACTAGGGAAATTGAAATTAATGAAACAAAGCTTTGTAAGCACTAAATAATTTATTGTTATAAAGCAAAGTAATAATTTGTAACAATAAGTTATTTATTGCATGAAAATTGTATGTCACAATGTTTAAAAAAATCTTGAGCTTTAAGCACCAGCAAACTTTTATATCGCAAAAATATTATGAAATTTACAATATATTAAATAAATATTTCAATAATATTTCATACACCCTGCCTACCTCTACATTTTACAAACGTGATATGCATATTGAAAGATGGCGACAGCCTCTGCCCCTATCATATCATGGGACAAAATAAGCATAACTAAAAGTAACACTTAGCTCTGTCTACCCCTTAGGGGAAAAAGCGTAATATTATAATGACGTTGTGCAAAGTATTTCGGCTTGACTCCTCTGGTCATCGGTCTTGACCGGAGACGTTCCACGCCTCGTCTGAATGCGGTCTCCGCTAAAACCCGTTTACAGGCTGCTTATCGGCTATTCGACATGTGAGATACATCAATTTGTACGTCTGTGTGTTATACGCAACCATATTAAACGTATCAAATAAGTTTAACGATTTTACATTTTGTATATGAAGGAAATAAAACTGAATAGTACAAAAGAAATTTAACCGCTAAAATACAATGGCGGTCTTAGCGATTTCTTACGGGCACCCTTTGGATTGCATGGCCTAGGAAACATAGCGGGAATAAATAATTAGACCACATCATTTTATTAAAATCGCAATAAAATATTAACAGATCTAGAAAAAAGATATTACATTTATGTGTTCCAACGCTACGGCTTTAAAAATTAATTCATTTTTTTTCCACTGGTCAAAATTAACAATGAGTAACCTTGTAACCTATCACGCTTAGCCTTTAGGATTGAATTAAATAATTATTACTTATAAATATTTTTCTTTTAAAGTTTAGACCGCGAAATTTCAAATATTAAGTAATTCTTAATAAATCTTTCAAGTATTTGTTTCCTTATTCAATAAAACTAAATTCAAACTGATTTGGGTTTAGAAGCATGCAATTTTCACACAGTTCCCTTTGGTAGCGTAGGTGGAAACTAACAAAGATTTTTGGACCGCCGTCACCTAATGCGTTTGAATCCTAAAACGAAAAGTCCTAATCATATTACAAATGCGAAAGTTTGTAAGAATGTATGTATGTTTGTTACTTTAATTATCAGAAAAACAACGGTTTCACTCACGTATATTATTGGTCAGAATCGCCGACCAGTTTCGACCTATTACGAAGGTCATCTTCAAAGGCGAGTGCCGAGAGGACGTCGCGTCGCGGAGGCCTCTTGATCACTGTCAGCCGCCCGCGCCCGCGCCGCCGCCCGCCTTGCGAAACGTAAAGCACGGCTCGAAGGGTGGAGTGGGGGAGGTTCAGCGGGCGGCTGACAGTGATCAAGAGGCCTCCGCGACGCGACGTCCTCTCGGCACTCGCCTTTGAAGATGACCTTCGTAATAGGTCGAAACTGGTCGGCGATTCTGACCAATAATATACGTGAGTGAAACCGTTGTTTTTCTGATAATTAATTTAATATGTCTCGCGTAAGTTTTAATAATATTATGTTTGTTACTCTTTCAGGCCAAAATTACAAAACGAATTTCGATGAAATTTAGCACACGGGTTGATCACATCCTGGATTAACACAAGCTACTTTTTATCCCGGGAAAATATGAAATGGGACTCTTATCTCGGGAAAACTTATTCACGCGGGCGGAGTCGTCGGCAAAAGCTAGTATATTATAAAGTACCAGGACCCTGGCTAGACCTACAGTCTTGAGGATATACATTTTCATAGTTACTGGCTAAGAATACAGCAAGGATAACTACGGTTTTTTTATATATTATGTTCACCTTATGTTTTAATTGACATGAAAATGTTCGAAACTAAGTGTATAAAATTATTCCGATGTAAATTTAAAAAAAAACGACCTATTTCATTTGGTATTATTATTAGACAAATGCCCATGTTAGTACCTACCTGATTAGCGTCTGAACCTGCGCAAGCGCACCCAAATAGACTGGTTATAACCAGTTATGAGTATAATATTTTAACTCATGTCTCGCTGCAATTCTAGACTTAAGATCAAGTATAAAATACCTATTTAAATACATTTTATACTCATTAATTCATTTTGCATGCATGGCGGCGCATTTGACTGGTTTCCTTGCGGTCGTCTGCTATGAATGTATGATTTATTTTACTTCTGAATTTAGTTTCTTATAGCATAAAATCTGATAGTTAATTTGAGGTCAGTATGCAGCATATTCAAATAATTAAAGTTGTACATAGTAATTTAAAGTGGGAAATTGGTAGCTGACAAAACTATTGTAATACGGCTTCCTATAACCTTTTGTAAATCTTAACATAGAGTGAAAACAAAGGCGTTTCCCACTGTCTGTCTGTCGTTTTGTATGCTTGGATCTTTAAAACTACGCAACGGATTTTTATGCAGTTTTTTTTATTAGATAAAGTGATTCAAGATGCAAGTTTACATGTATAATTTTTATCCTAAAGCGGGACTTTTATCCCGGTAAAACTCAAATACGCGGGCGGACCCGCGAGCAGAAGTCTATACACCATCGGCTTAGGTATTGAACTAAATGTAAACGAATCTTAAAAAAGGTATTTTACCTGTCCATTTTCTTTACAAAATACTTCATTCCAAAATAAACGTCTTCATAACCTACACAACACTTAGCACTGCTTCCCGTTTATTAAAGTTGTTTGGTTATTATATAGTTATAGGTATTAATTAATAAAAGCAAACACAATTAATTATCATTAATTACATTACTTTTATAAAAGATCTCGATCTGTCAACTGTAAAAGAGCTAATATGACAGGCACGCTAATAAAATTCCAATGGATCGACATATACAGGGTCATTTTTACATTGCGTTACTAAATGAAACCACATATTCGTCTATACCTCTGCTAACATCGTGCTAAAAATTATCAATGAATAACGAATACTTTCGCCAAAAATCCCGGTTGTAGTATTCCATTTTTTTATCATTTTATAGTTTAGCGCGAATATGGTGTGTGCGTAAATGTATTTCTGACTGAAAGTGTAATGTTGCTGCTGTGAGGAATTCTCCTAGAGCAGTCATAGCGGCATTAGGGCGTGCAAACTTAAAGTTACTTTTTATTGATATTTATTTTGTTCGAAACTTACACTTTTTTATTTTACACCTATGGTTAAAATAACTTAATGGAACGTGTTATTTTCAACGAGATAAGTATGTGGTTTCATTTATTAACGCAATGTCAAAATGACCCTGTATAACCCTACAAAATTTAAGAGTACGATTGTCACGTAGCACGCCATTAAAATCGACCGCCATTCAATTTAATCGGTTAACTAGACACCAAATATCTATAAATTTCCGCATTGTGGAAATGTATTTATTTATTATAGTTTTCGCTTTGTTTTTGATAATTACTTGGTGTTAGTTATTTATTTTGTGTCTAAATTGAATTCGATAATTTTAAGTGATTGTTGTACGCTGTAGTTTTATTGATACAACAGTCTTCGTAAATAGTTTCGTATGAAAAGTACTAAACTACCCGGGAATCATACGTCATTTTTTGTTTACATTTAGTTAAATACTTAAACCGATGGAGTATAGTTATTAATATATCTTTAAAAACAACGTAATCCATGAAACATTTTTAATGATAAGTGTATTTAGTAGTAATTAACATTTTTAATAACAGTAATTAAACTTTCCAGTGAAAAAGATATGATGGCCCTCCAGTATTTGGCTACTGACCGGAGACATGAAAAAGCTGTTCATACACTATATCATTAAATGTAATTTGGGAATATACCTCTACCTAACTATATTATGGTCACAGGCTTAAAAAATCAGGCTTCAAGATTAGTCCATAAAGAAATTACAGGGGGTAGAAAATATCCTTGACGGCTTCGAAAAGGATGGTACCGCTTATTGCTTGGCTAGGGCACTAATGACGGACGTGCCTCTAATTCTTAGGTGATACACTGATAATTACATAGCTGTTTAAAACTTCTCTTGGAAATACATAATATTACCCATTGTTTGTTAAATAAGATCACTATAGTTCCAGGATAATGAAAAGTTCTATAATATCTGTAAAGTACATAAAGTTACAGAAATATATTTACATAATAAAGTCAGTGATATCAGATTGAAATGTTAAATCGATCGTAAACTATTATTTTTTATTATAATAACTTCAAAAATGTGGTCTAGTGCAAAGCTATGAATGTATTATATCATAATATTGTAGTAGACATGTATGAATTAAATATAAATATAATTATTATATTGCTCGACAATGAATCCCGGATATATTTTGTAAGCTGGATAGTAGCTTCTTTATATAAGTGGCGTGCCGTAATTTTCCGGTATAAATTCTCCAAAAATAACAAAAAAAAAATACCTTTTGTGTTGTTATTAACATTTTTTCTATCAATAATGTGTATTATAAGCTTTGTATTTGTTCAGCTATTTTCGTTCCTGACCGTACATTCAGAAGGATAGCTCTGGTGACCCTCGAGAGACTGTCTCTAGCTGGTCGACTTTGTTTCGGGTTACACTGTAGATCCGGTACACATCGTAATGCCAGAAAAAAATATGTCATGTTTGTGCAAAATAGAGCACAAATTTGCATCAACTCAGAAGGTTGCCATTTGATCGAAATATTTTTTTTCGGCTTCAATAACTACTTTTATGTATATTATACAGATCTTCATATAAAAGAATATATTTTATTAGAATTACTCTAAATAAAGAAGGAAAGCGTCAGACATTGCACTTACTATTTCTAAGAATTAATGTCTGCGTATTATAATCTTCCAGAGATATACACGGGTAAGGGAAATTCTTATGGAATTTTTGAAATATAGCTAATAATAATAATAATATCAGCCCTGTATTATTTATATACTTCTCACTGCTGAGCACGGGCCTCCTCTACTACTGAGAGGGGTTAAGGACTTAGTCCACCACGCTGGTAGTGCGGGTTGGCAGACTTCACTCACCCTCGAAATTCTTATAGCGAATTCTCAGGTATGTAGGTTTCCTCACGATGTTTTCCTTCACCGTTAAAGTGAACGATAATTGATAAACAATACACACGTAACTTTGAAAAGTCAGAGGTGTGTGCCTTGGGTTTCGAACCTCCGGACATTGTCTCGGCAGACCGTTCCATTCCCAACTAGGCTATCGTCCATAGTTGCTAATATTTTTTAATTATCTAGCGACTTTGTGAAGTAAATATAGTTTTGGCGTTTTTAAATATCTATAATAACCGGTAAATAGGACAATTTGATAGTAGCGTCAAAATGTTTGACAAAACTCATTATAATAGTTGATTATTTTAAAAGCTATGTTCTCAAAGTAATAGTCTATACTGTAGACGTACAATAACCTAAATTAATGCTAGTACACTTTCTCAAGATAAACGCCCATTTTTTATATTTTACCAAACAGGTGTTATCGTTTCGGACAAGTACAGTCAGCAGGATAAGTATCTGAACAAAATTAAAATTTCAAATCGCCTATATAGTAGGTGTTAAGTTAAATAGAAACATTTTTTCTTCGTTTGAAGTAAAGTAAATCTCTTTTAGCGGCGATAGCCCATTTGGGAGTGGAACGGACTGCCGAGACAAATGTCCGCAGGTTCAAAACCCAAGGGCACACCTCTGACTTTTCTAAAAATTTGTGTGTATTCTTTGTGAATTATCGCTCGCTTTAACGGTGAAGGAAAACATCGTGAGGAAACCTGCATACCTGAGAAGTTCTCTGAATTTCGAAGGTATGTGAAGTCTGCCAACCCGCACTAGGCCAGCGTGGTGGACTAAGGCCTTAAAACCTCTCAGTTGTAGAGGAGGCCCGTGTTCAGTAGTGGGCCGTATATAATACAGGGTATGGTATGGTATGGTATGGTAAATCTCTTTTATTTTATTTTTGTGAAGAGAAAAAAAGATTAGCAAGCACACAAAAGTTTGAAGGCAATTTGAAATTTTCAATTTATTTAGCTACTTATTATGCTGACTGTACAAAAAAAAACAGCAGACAAGTCCATATACCTACGTTAGTTGATAGTTGTATGTTGCGGAAGACGACGTGCAAGTGACTTATTTGTAACCTAAAAGTGGTCAAGCATACACTTTTCTGACTGTACTTGTCTATGACGAAGGGGGCTCGACTGAGGTAGAACCACGGTCTTACAAAAATCAACGTGAAACGTCAGCTTGCTGTTGCTCTTGCATGATTAATGATCGTTTACAAATTAGTGTCATTCACGTTTTTTATAATTTGTGGTCGTTGATAACCAGGTGTTACGAACCTGTACTGAACCTGCCTTAACATATCAGTTCTAAAACCAGCCATCTTCATCACAATTTGGAAGTTCTAAGTCAAGTTTTGGAAGACCGATTTTTGTTTATTTCATTGTGTCACGGTTGCAAGCTGATATTTGTTTGTCTACCCAATAGCAATAAAGCAACCGTGCAGTTTGATCGCAATATTCCAATGGGATTGGATGAGGAGTTTCCGGTGGGCATGACGTCACCATTTTTTGTGCGGCGCGCTAGCCAAGGACGGCAGACAAGCAAGTTACCGGTGTTTGCGTGCTATATAATCTAGCAATCGTACTATTCTATTTGAATAGCTTTTGCCCGCGGCTCTGCCCGCGTTAAAAAGTTTTTCCGGTATAAAAGTCCCGGTTTATATTTTCCCGGGATAAAAAAAATAAAGTAGCCTGTTAATCCAGGACATGATCTACCTATGTGCCAAATTTCATCGAAATCCGATCAGTAGTTTTTTCGTGAAAGAGGAACAAACATCCATACATCCAGACATCCATACATTCTTACAATCTTTCGCGTTTATAATATTAGTAGGATATGATTACCTCGGTGGTATAGTTTTATTACGGTATGACTGCAATGTTTGGTCTCGAGTTCGATTCCCGAGTCGGGAGAAGTGATATTGGGTATTTCTACACACTATCAGCCCGGAGTCTGGAATTTGTGGCCTATTGTGGTAGGCCACATCATGGGACGGAATATCTACGGGGAAAAGTGGGTGCACTAGTTGCGTCTTTGCCTACCAATTCGAGGATAAAAAAGGCGTGAATGTGTGACTGTGTAAATTAAAATATAGGATATTTATTCCAGTCTTTGATACTTATTAGAAGTGTTTTTTACTGTGATAGAGGTCTCTATGAAAGCTTTTTAAATTGAACCAAGAAAAGGGAAAGTGGGGCACTAGTTGCGTCTTTGCTTACTAATTCGAGGATAAAAAAGGCGTGAGTGTGTTAATTAAAGTATAGAATATTTATTCCAGTCTTTGATACTTATTAGAAGTGTTTTTTACTGTGATAGAGATATGAAAGCTTTTTAAATTGAACCAAGAACGCTCTATAAGAAAAAAAAATAGAAATTGCTTGTCCGAAATTACTTCCATCGAAGATAACAAAATCACGCGTAACCTAGAGCATACATTTCCTTTTGTACAAACAGACGTGACACCGTTCTATATAGAACTTTTCTATATAGACTAAAATGAACCATGAAAAATTCAATAGATTTTTTTGTAATTGAAATGACTTTTTGATAGGTGATTTTGAATTTTAATGATTTTTTGCCGCCCCTTGATAGGCGTATGATTAGTACTTTTGTTTCGCCCCGACTAGACTGTTCATATCATTTCGCTAGTTTTTCCCGCGTATTTGCATTCGTGACGGTGAAATATTGTTGCAAATTCTGCAATTGATGCGATTGTATTGCTATAAATGTTTTTTATTTGTATCGTGGGAGCGAAGTTCTAAGACTTTTTTGTCGACGCTACAAAGAAATTAACTATTTCTATGTTGTTTTGCAGTATTATTATGATTATCAACTTTTTATTTATTTATTTGTATGACGAGACGAGCATGTTGTTCGCCTGATGGTATGCGATACGACCACCGTAAACAGTAGCAACACCATCCAGCACCTTGAGCTACAAAGTATTGTGTGGCATTCCACTGCGCTCGTCATCCTGAGACATAAGATGTTAAGTCTCATTATGTCCAGTAGTTATATTGGCTACAATGTCCTTCAAACCGAAACACAACAATGCATGCACACTGCTGCTTGGCGGTAGAAATAGACAATACGCTGATACCCATCCAGACGGACTCTTACATATGACAGACCTACCACCAGTAAAGGTGAGACCTATTCTCGTTTGAGGTTTTTAAGAATAACGACGATGCTTCAATGATCGATTGTGAGCCGCTTGAATTTAACTGCCTCATTTTTTTATTTAAAACATTACACAGGAAAAATTAAACACACAACACGCCGTTATCTTCGAAGGGGTAGGCAGAGATGCAACCAGGGCATCCATTTTTCGCCTTCTATGTTCCATCTCACGATGTGATAGGGGTAACCGTATTGTGAATCAGGCATAAATGCCAGATTGCGGGCTGATACTAATTAGAAAAAACCCAATATCATTTGAAGGACCCGGGATTCTAACCCCCTACCTCAGGCTAGTGTCGTACCACGCAGGAAACATAGTTATGTTTCCTGATGTAGTTACATCACTGATAAAGTATTTTTTTAAATAATACCCAATACTATAATGCGTCATGAACATAATATTTAACAGTAACATTTGAGTTTGCTGAATCTTAGCGTTTCATGACAAATTATGACTCTTAAAGCACTATTTAATTAATTTTATGGTTTTTAGAGGCGCTTATATATAATACCGATAGGTTTGACATTTTGGAGTTTTAAGCTCAATTATTTTTTCAAAGTTCTGCTTTAACACAGCTGATTAATGATTTTGTAATTTAGAATAAGACATAATTTACTAATATTTCTGATAACCCCGTGACCGATAAGCGTTTCCAATAAACACCATGGTTATGGCGGCGTGAAATGCGATCAACATTTTTTTAAAGGGAACTCTTTCCGCCAATTATGGCGTGTAATTTACAAATTTTGTTACACTTAATGAACAATTTTGATATGAGCTTCCGTTTCTGCTTCATCGTCAAAGTTGGAACTAAAAAAAACCAAATCATTTTGAGATAAATATTATACAGGGGACTAGCGTGTTAGGTTTTTGTATTAAGAAACTTCAACCGTCTTTGTCACACAGTGGGTTATATGATTCACAAAAGTAGTCCTTTACTATTTATTTGCTTTGTTTTTTTATTGATTAATAATGTGATTTATCTTTATAAATCTGTTCTACAATAAAAGGAATTTTATTAATCAGTAATATTCATCTGTTTTATTTTTTTATTACACGTAATGTCATATTTATCCGCATGAAGACACTTAGAATAGTATACGCGTTAACATATTCTAGTAATTCGCATTTTCTATTGAAAATCTATTACAATTCTTATTAGACTATCTGTGCTTCGTACTTGATATTATATATATTTCTTAATAGCGTACTTTTCATATATATTAGCAATATATTATTTGGATTTATTAACAATTGCATGGCATTTTACTACGCTCAGGAGATATAAAATTATGCTGAAAAGACCCAGCAAAAATTGTTTTTGACTTGTAACTGCAAGTTACAGTACAATTCTGCACATGTGAAGGTCCTTGTTTACCCTTGAGGTGGAATTTTACCAAATAGGTCGACGGTCCCATAGAACAAAGTCGTATATGCAAAATGAAGCTTTTCAGTAGAGCGCTTTGAAAGTCTAAGTTAATTGTGAAAATCACAAGTTATACATAAACGAAACATTATATTCTATAGGGTTCAGTAACAACTTTGAACCTAATATGTGAAAATAGCACTAATTTGCACATGAATACAAACTTACGACTTTCTAAGCGCTCTACTGAAAAGCTAACATTTTGCATATACGACTTTGTTCTACGGAACCGTCGAGGTACTTTCCTTGCGCTTTCTTAGTCCCGGTGAAGAATCCTCTAGTTTGTAGGCTGTATGACACAACTCACAATAATATTAAGTCTTTTATAGAGTTTTGTTAACGAAATACATTAATTGCATTTCTATTTTAAGGATAAAGGAGTTTAAAAACATCAACACTAATAAAATGTTTTCCGCCGGCGTTTGGCATTTGGTACGCAAATGTATGGAAAATTTATATATTATTTGTACCTACTCTAGCGCAAAGAATCTTATTTTATCCTGTTAAGAAGTCTACGCAAATCAAGGTGCACTATTTTATAGTGAATGTAGTGCAGTGCAAATAATGCTGATTAACTAGACATCTCAATTGTAGTTATAATATTGCTGTAGTGATTGTAAATTTACTGGATTCAGAACAAGCATCTATGTCTTATTTTCCCCAAACAGTGTGATGGTGTTTGTATTGCATGTTACTTTCATCCCATTGATAGTTATCATTCGACAAAAGAGTTATATAGTGATGAAATTTCCATTATTGGGGTAACAAATCGCTGTTTCCTTTGCTCTAAATTAGGAATTCTAGGCTTTAAAATATAAAACTAACTTAGCCAGTAAAAACTCCAAATAGAATGGCGTAGGTTTGGTTTATAGCTCCAAAACTTAAAGAGAATGTCTTATAACAATGAATGAAATAAATAAGTCCATAATTACATTAAAATCGCACTTGAAATAAATACTTAACATGAATATACTGGTTTTGGTTTAATAAGGCGGTTACTTTAATGTAAGCGGGTTATTATAGTCATATGAAAGGAATGCCTACTCGTTATTGAACTTGACCGACCACCGACATAAGGCGGCAGGTAGCGAATTCACGTCCTGAATTTATCCAATGTTTAATTTAAATATTATTTTAAAATAGTATAGAATAAAATGCATGTTTAAATTTAATTTTCTAATCGTAATTTGACGACAAAATTATATAATCGCGTAAGTATAACGCGATCATAAGCTAATTATTAAGCTCGTCATTTTATATTCGTTGCATTAAATTAATTATATAGTTTTATATATTAATAACTCTGTGCTACCAATGATCTTGTTAATGTAAACATTAATAATAAAACATATTATAATAAAACAATTAGTTATAAATAACTAATTGTTTTATTATAATATGCAATGGGCGGGATTCTCATGTGGCGCGGCGCGTCGCCGTTTGCGTGAACCTCTCAGATAAGGAAAAGCTTTTTGCGAAAATTCAAATTACTTTCATTCTCCATTGTTATAATTTCTTATATTTTATTATTTATATAGTATTTTCAATTATTTATACTGGTGATATAATAATAATGTCATTAAAACTTTACTTATAGAATTCCCGCCTATGAAATGAAAGCTTAGGATAAGTGTTTCGCAATAACTTAAAAGTGTATGATAATTGATTATAATTTATTAAAATCGTTTTATAATATTAGCTATGAAATAAAGAAACGTTTTAAAAAATAAATAAAACAGGATAAACGTGTTGCTGTGCGGTTTTTAATCTGTGTATATCATAGACAAACTTTTATTGTTGGTTTTCCATTTTTTAATTCACTTACCTGTATGACAGTAGTCTTCTAAGTAGTGCCTCGCTGCCCGTTGAACTATCGAGTAGTACAAGCTGACAGAAGATGCGAGCGCCATCTTCTCTTCTGTTCTATACCTATGTCCTCCGTCGGTTATACAGTTTGTTGTGTTACAGTTTCAAAATAAACATAATGTTCAACATAAAACTTGTGTAAGAAAACGAAAATCTAGTTTGAACTGCGCTTAGTTGCGGTTGTATATCGAAAAATATTTTTGCCTGTCAAATTTCATTTCCAAATGTTCACGGTGTTCCATTTTTGAATTAAACTTTTTTTTAATTGTAGTCCGAAATCACAATTTGCACATCCCGCGCCTCAACTACCGCCGTCCAAAAGTCTACGCGAAATGAAACACGTAATGTTAAAATAATATAAACGTTTGGAAGCGGCCGGCGCGCGCCGCTGCTGTTGCGAGACTGCCGCCGAGATACTGTTTTTTTTGTTTCCCTTCTACGCGGAGGATGCGTCTGAAATTATTTCGGATTATCCGTTTTTTTTTAGAGCAAGTACTATTAAGATTTATTAATGAAAAATCGAGAAAAATGTGAATAATGCTGAAGAATAATATCGATGTTTCCGCTACAGAAATAGTATACAGGTATGAAGATTAATACAATACATTAAAAATATTAAGGTTGTTAAATATTGTTTTATAACTTGCATATTTTTGAACATAAAAACATTTGTGGAATATGTTTTTCAGTTGATTCATATTATTATATAAGACCTTAAATTACTGAGTATATTTTTTTATATCTCCTGTCTTTAATAATAATAAATTGTAAACTAAAAACAGCAACATTAAGTTATTTTTGGGTTATGAGCAAAACCCGTAAAGTTCTAATTAGATTCATATAAGCAACAACGAAAACAAATACGACGGGTCTGTGAGAAAACGCGGGAAAATAAGTTTCCCGCCGAGACGCTACACTCGAGACGAGACACGCGTACGTAACGCAATGTTTACGTGAACCTTTTTGTCCACTCGCCTCGTGCTTTTTTACATTGCTCTTCATTAACCGTATTAACATTTTTACAAATATTGTACACACTGACAGTTTTTTTTAATGTATTTTTGCATGTATGGTGTTTTTTGTGTGCAATAAACATCGCGTGTAAATCGAAAGTGTTCCAAATTTGATTTTATTGTTTTCTTCATTGTGTTCGAAACTCAAAATAGATGGACTAACATTTTTAGCGTTCGCGATTAACTTTACGGTCAATGTTATACGTAATACAGCAATAGTGTTTTTATGTTTGTTATACACAAAGCGGGTTTTTAATTAATATGCAGAATATTTAACGTGTCTGGTCTTAACGAGACAGAACTAATTGTAACCTGGAAGGATACAGTTTTATGTTCATTCGTTAGACGTATGCTAATTACGGTCGGATTGCATATAATGTTACTTTTAATGACTTTCTTTATTTGTAATTAGGATTAGCGGTTCGGATAATATTTTGTGTGTTACATCATGGCTTATCGTTCGCGTTAACATAATCAGCAGCGGCGACGCAATTATGACGAAACCCCTTTTTAAAACCGATTCGCATAAAAATAAAGAAAAAATGAGAAAAATGTTCATCAACGCGACACGACACCCGCCCGCGACCCTTCCCCGCGCCCCCATATCCCATGCGCCCCGGGCGGCGGGTGGTGTGCGAGCGAGACCATCGGACGACTCGTATGTCGCCGTCTCTTTCCTTGCATCTCGCGCCACCAAGTTTCATACGAAAACTACCCGCGGCGTGCATTTCTCCGGCGTTATAGGAACGTAACAACTGCATCACTTATCAAACAACGTTAAACCCTATCACTGGCCGTTTAATTTGAATTTGGAATATTAATTTAAAATTACATACGCCATTATAGAAGCGCATTTTAAGTTTCGGACTCTAGCAACTGTGAGTCACGCTCACATACAAGCTAAGCTAAGTTTAGCCCTCGTGCCGACGGGCTGCACTCACAAACACTCGCGCGACTTCCTTGTACGGCCATCGGTGTGGGCGCGGCCTGGTAGTGTGAGTGCAAAAGTTCGTACACAAGTTTTCGGACGACTTTCTTTGTGTCAGTGATTTTTTTCGCGTCATTGTGCATGTGTGCGCTCGCTCGGTGTGATTTTTTTCCATGTTTTTAATCACTCACACGTATAGCGTGGATGTGTGGGCTGTGCTAGTGTGAGTGGACACCCGTTCTTTGTGCCCGGGGATTGTAAAAAAATGTCGTATTGGATGCTAGCAGCGCTAATGAATGATAGATACGAATGTGCCACGTTCTTGTGCACACAACGCAGCCGCGACGAGATATCTCGTGTGGGATTTGCAAATGTCGAATGCTTTTTTAGTCGGTTTGCCATTTTCAATCATTGCTTTTGAATATCGAACGTCGGATGATATTAAGTTTTTGTGCCTAGGTACTGTTAGTGCTTCGGAGTCTTCGCTAAGCCTCTGTTGAATCACGGTAGTCGTTTCGTTTATTCTTGGATTTTTTCAAACAAAAGGCTGGACTTTGATCTCCAATTTTTATGTCGATTCAGTTTGATAGAACACATTATATTGTTTAAGTCGACATTTTAATGATTAACTTTTAGTAAATCAATCTCTTCCATTTATTGTTTCACATATTCTAGTATAGAAATATTATCAAATAATTATTTTGAGAATAAGATGAATCAGTGCAGAACTTGGTCTTATAGATAAACTAGCTATTGCCCACGGCTCCGCCCTCGTGAAAAAGATTTTCCGGGCTAAAATTCCCGCTCTATATTTTCCTGGGACAAAAGTTATAGCACTTAGGGGTAATGAAAGAATTTGCAAAATCGGTTCAGTAGTTTCAGAGATCCCTTACAAACTTATAAACAAATTCACAAAATTGTCCTCTTTATAATATTAGTAGGTATATTATAAGACATCATAATGAAATCCTCCTAGCCAGTTTCGGCCACGGCGGCCAATCTCAACGGAGATCAGCCAGGTACGCAGGAGATATTATAGTGCACAAGTGTGTGCGCAATACACACGTGCACTCGCTATTCCTTCACTCTCATAGTCCGGTGAGACGGCAATCCGACATGACCGGAGAGAGATCAGGCGCAGGACCAACGGCTTTACGTGCTTCCCGAGGCACGGGGGTATCACACCGCCAACTTCCTGACTCCGAGCTGCGACTGAGTAAATTTTAAGATGGAAAAACCCAATCACATTTTTTTGGCTCGACCCGGGATTCGAACCCAGGACCTCAGCGCGCAAATCGTACTCGTAACCCGTACGCAATACAACTACGCCACCGAGGCATTCATAATATGATGACATACAAAAGTATGATTTTAGGGCAGGGAAGGCAAAGGGAAGCTAACGACTCTTACAAAGTGGTGGAGTTGTAGACTAACTGTGTTAATATACGTCAGTTCGACTGAGGTACCATAGCCTAAATCCTCCTAGCCAGTTTCGGCCACGGCGGCCAATCTCAACGGAGATCAGCCAGGTACGCGGGAGATATTATAGTGCACAAGTGTGTGCGCAATACACAGGTGCACTCGCTATACCTTCACTCTCATAGTCCGGTGAGACGGCAATCCGACATGACCGGAGAGAGACCTTAGTCTAAAATCACAAGATGAAGTGACTTATTGATGTGTTTCATGGTATAGTTTCATTGTGAGTGGGATTGCTTGAGGTCCAAACGCCCCTACTCTACCCTGTCCTTTTGTTTTATAGTAAGTAATCCGCACTGGGCCAGCGTGGTAGACTAAGGCCTAAAACTTAGAGGATGCCCGTGGTCAGCAGTGGATAGTATATAATACAGGGCTAATAATATTTTTAAATTGTGTAGTGTGCAAGTAATGTGAATTATTTTAGTCTCAACTAAACTATTATTTATTATTATCATTAAATGCAGCGCATTCATAATTCTTCCAGTAGTGGTTGTGATTTAGAGATCCATTACTTTATTACTGGTGGTAGGTCTCTCATATGTAAGAGTCCGTCTGGGTGGGTACCACCGCAAGTCTATTTCTACCGCCAAGCAGCAGTGTGCATGCACTGTTGTGTTTGGGTTTGAAGGACATTGTAGCCAGTGTAATTACAGGACATAATGATTGAGAGTGAGTGACACAATGACTTAACATCTTATGTCTCAGGATGACGAGCGCAGTGTAATGCCACACAGTACTTTGTAACTGAAGGTGCTGGATGGTGTTACTACTGTTTATGGGTGGTCGTATCGCTAACCATCAGATGAACAGCATGCTCGTCTTGTCATTCAATGCAATAAAAAAATCGATTGATATAAAAAAAAAACGAACGGGTAACCCACCCGTTCGTTTGCAAGGCATTAATATTAATAAAAAAAATATTAAAACAAACCAAAAAACCCGACTGCGTCAAAATATGCCATGTTTATAAAATTTATTGAAGAACTGAAAAGATAGAAACTAGGTTTTATTTTGGTTTTGAATAATCTTAGTTGACAGTGTTCACAAACGCTGTCGGAGGCATAACACGCTCACTTCTCATAATTTGGTTGGTGATATAGGTAGAGCAACCACATCTCGGAGTGAGCAGATGCCTCCGACGGCGTTTGTGAACACTGTCAACTAATATTATTCAAAAATAAAAATAAAATATTCAGATTAAAATCTTGTTTCTATCTTTTCAGTTCTGCAAGGAATGGCAGGAATTGACACAGTCGCGTTTTTTGTTTTTGTTTTAACATTTTTTTTATTTGCAAATTTTTAGTTTTCTTTTTTTTATGGACTACCTATGTGCCAAATTTCAGCTAAACACGTTAAGCCGTTTTACCGTGAAAAAGTAACAAACTAACACAAACTTCGCTTTTATACAATTAGTGTGAAATGTGATGTGATTTATTAGCATTTCTTATTCCAAACTCCAACAAAACATATAAGTTGTATACGTAATCGTAATCTCCGTTAAAAATACTTTATTTTGATACCACACTCGATGTACTTTGAAAACATAATTTTTTTTTAGATTACTTTTTGCCGCCATAAATCCTCAATTTTGATGTTTTTAAATTTTGTTTAAACCAATGTCACTCTTACAACTAAGACGAATCTATTGACACCACTCACATAAAAATATGACAACCCGTTTAGGCTCTAGGCCGTGCCAAAGAAATATACATACATACATACCAATACATACACTCGAAAAACATAACCCTCCTTCTGTCGCAGTCGGGTAAAAAGTTTAGCGCATTCATGTCCCAATTTCTAGTGCAGATTTTTTTACAACACCTTTGAACGTTGAACCAATGCGGATTGCTGCACCTAAGTTTACAGACCTTAACCATTTTATCGAGACCTCCCGAATCTATTAAGAGGGTTTCTATGAATAGGCATTACTGATTGATTGTTATTGAAATGTTTTATCTGCATAATCCAATTTGTAATTTTTTGGGAAAATAGCTCTGTGGTTATTTGTTTAGACTGTCTCGGAGGCGTAGTTGTATTACGATATGGCTGCAATGCTGAGGTGTCAGGTTCGATCCCCGGGTTGGGAAAAGTGATATTGGATTGTTCTATTCAGTATCAGCCCGGAGTCTGGAATTTGTGCCCGATATGGCGATAGGCTCGACCCCTATCACATCATTCCACCCCTATCACATTATCACATCAAAAATTCCAATTAAACAAATAACATATTATTACGCATTTTTATTGTAATCAGAATTATTATTGTAATTAATTATCACTACTTGTTCTGCAAGGTCACGTAAAACTAGATTAAGTGGTTTTATATGGATTCAAAAATTCCAAATAAAATAAAAATACAGTTAATATCAAGTTCTCAGATATATATTTTTATTTGAATAACGACTTGAACAACTGGACTGTATTGGTGCCATGTGACTGACGCATTGGTCTCTCGATCAATCACAAACATCAAATTAAACGACTTTGTCTTACAAGTTACGTTTTTTTTTGCCACATTCTAAGCCCACAGATAAAAAATTGTCATAAACAACAATCGAGGCGCAAATAATGTCGAGCAACATGTCCCACAACATTCGTTACACCTTCAAATAAGTGTTTGCAAGAAATCCGACCCAAGAGATATTCACAATACAAACGCCCGCAGTAACTTTGGCACAACTGAAGAAATTTCACTTCCTTTTCCGGTGGTCTCGTACTGGTTTTGTTTTTGTTGCTAGTGTCAAATATCTAACTTGCTTGTGTGCTTTTCTGTATTATTTTGATTGATAGTATATGGATGGTTTATATTTCGACGGTTCCGTAGAACAAAGTCGTATATGCAAAATGAAGCTTTTCAGTAGAGCACTTTGAAAGTCTAAGTTAATTGTGAAAATCACAATTTATAGTGAAAAAAACAATATATTCTATAGGGTTCAGTAACAACTTTGAACTTAATGTGTAAAAATAGCACTAATTCGCATATGAATACAAACTAACGACTTTCAAAGCGCTCTACTGAAAAGCTAACATTTTGCATATACGACTTTGTTCTACGGAACCGTCGATTTTGTTTTTTAACGGTGAAAAGTGGGTCCACTAGTTGTGCCTCTGCCTACCCCTTCGGGGATAAAAGTCGTGAGTGTGTTTTTGTGTCTATATTTTGTATAGAATTAAGGCTTTATAATCCTACTAATATTATAAATGCGAAAGTTTGTAAGAATGTATGAATGTATGTTACTCTTTCACGCAAAACTGAACGGATTTCGATTAAATTTGGCACACGGGTAGATCATATCTTGAATTAACACATAGGCTACATTTTATTTCGGGAAATGTATAGCGGGACTTTTATCCCGGAAAAACTTTTTAACGCGGGTGGAGCCGCGTACAAAAGCTAGTGTAAAATAAAGCAATGCAGACTGACTAACCTCAATCAGTGGTTTATGTCTTTTCAAATTATAATCTGACGAAGGAAGTGACAATGTGATAACATTGATTAATGGTACTTTTGAAGGCTGTCTTACATGCAAAAGTTTATTTTTTAATATTTATGAGAACTAAATGCAATCTTTAATAACTGATTTGGAAGAAATTTGGCAATGTATAGACCATATTCTGGATTGACATAATGTAGGCTATTTTTATTTCTGGAAAAGTACTTCTTCTTCTTCAGAATTTAGAAGTCCCCTGCTAAACATAGTCTACCCCCAAAGACTTCCAGATCTACAGGTTTCAGAAGCGGCCTGCATGCCCACCGGAAAAGTACATAACGAAGATTTAGCCTCAGAAAAACTTTTTCCCGCCGACGAATCTGTTGGAAAACCTAGTTAATATAAGTATGAACTCTATATTATATCACAATAGAAGTTATTATACCTACAATCATTATAATATAGCCTAGTGCCCGATGGTATTTAACTCCCTTAGGGGATACATTTACAGAAATCCTCAGTCCTTAATTACGTTATATTATAAGGATGCTGTATGCTAAATATAATGTTTGTGGAGCAGTTTAAATTTTGCATTGTCAATCAGTCTGAGTATAAAAGAAAGTACGTATCTAATTTATATGAGTTGATGTTGTAAAATGCTGTTGCAATTCATTTCGTAAGATTACTGTACTCATAGAACCTTCACCATTTCTTATCCTTCTTTAATCACCAGAACCGCAGCTGCGGTTCTCATCACATTGTTATCTGTAGATGTAGATCAGTGGCGATCATTCAATCCCATGATCAACTTTGCACGTTTTCCTCCCTCTCTGAAACAAATGATTTAATGAATTATAATAGGGCTTGTTTTGGTTCAATATATTTAATCGGATTTCATGAGAACGTCGCCAAAATCGATACAGGTTACATCAATAAACATATCCAAAAATAATATTTCAACGAATCATCCTTCAACGCGGCTGATATGAGTCCAAGAACCGAACCTTGATCCACGTTGCAACTCCAAGCCACTGTCCACCACTCAACATAATGATATGCATTAGTAGTAGTGTAACAAATGTTGCTCTATTAGGCGAGAGTGAGAGAAAAAATTAGTGAAAAACGACGGCTATGAGCTAAAAGAGGTCAGTAACTGGATTGAGAGTACGGTAGCACTCGAGTACGAGTACCCGCGGCGGAGAATGTGGACTGCAGCGAGTTTTAGTTCAGTTTCGAACTTCGTAATGTCGCGTGGTCGCATTTTGATGAAAAGAATTATTTAGCTATTTTTGGTTAAAATGGTAGGTTTTAGCGAAAGACAAATTAACAGTTGGAGTATTTATTTAATAGCAGCGCCTATGAATACTTCTTATAAAAGAATTTGTGGAGCAGACATTTAAGAGAGGATTGGGAAATGTGGGTGTATTGGGCTTCTGGAACTTAGATACTGATTGCAAGTAGTACACAGCAGTAAAGTAGTTTGACTATCAAGCTTCCCAAAAAACCGGTGCCAAGCAGCAGTTTATCTGTGTGCTATAATTTTATGTTATGTGAGGCCCATAGATTCTCTTCGATATATATTTTTTTATTAATGATTTCACAGAGATAATTTTTCTATTTTGTGTGTCATATGTTTTCACAATTGATGTCGGAGAGGAGTGACGTTTGGCTATTTGATACGTAGCCCGCCCCTCTCCTATGTCCGTGATGTAGTTTTCTGTCCAAGATGCAGGGAGTTGCAAAACAAGAATTTCCACACACTATACGTCGATATATTTTGAAAATAAGCCACACTGAAGACATTTTTATCTATACCAAAAATATATTATACTTATTTTTATCTGATGCGGCTAGATATCTTGGTTTATCTTCTGCTACACATAAAAAATATATTACCTGTTCACCTGTCGCCAACCTGTCGTGCGTGGGTGCGAGTACTCGACGCACTCCACATATGTAAACACAATGCGATCAAGACGTGGACAATGTAACGATTACTGCGCTAGTGTGGATACGACGTTATTTTATTAAATTTACGATCTTTTTTTATTTGAGGTATTTTAAGCTATTCTTTTCAAGAGGAAGTGGGCTCCTGATGGTTAGTGACCTTCGACGTTTATGGACATAGCCAAATCAGGGGTAAAGCAAGTTACTGATGAGAGATTTTTATTAGCTTAGTATAAATTGATGGCCAATGTATAACCTATGAAAAATTTCTGTTGACTTTCATTTTTCATTTATGCTTCTTGTGTTAGCCATGATTTTTACGCCATGTAGTTTCAATTATACTGTCATTTGCTTATCTTCTTATTCTACTTACGAACCTTGCGATACCTTGAAATAAAATTACTTTACGGCTTTTCGCGATAGGTTTGTTTAATTTAGTCCCGACGTTTCGAAGACTTTACACTTTGACTTAACTTCACAGTCACGGTGGTGAGGTAATTACGATACCCATTAAATCGGGACAATGTTTTTATAAAACCACTATTATTCCCGGACTTAGTATAGTGTAAGAATTTTCGATTTTTTCGTACAATGTTCCAATTTAAATCATCCTATATAGGTAATTGCGCAAGAAATACTGGAATAACTTCACAAACTTTCATAGCTCTATCAGAAGACGTCATGTCCACACTAATCTATCACGAAATCATACAGTGAATGTAATAACATCGTGTCGAGCGCAGCCGAAATGCGCAATTATTGTTCGGTGCCGTCAATTACTTTAAACACTGCCACTCAATTAGCCGACTAGTACTGACGACTGACTAATGCCGGTTCTTTCAAACATTAAACTTTAACTATTCAATAGAATTTGTAAAATATGTAAACAAACTGGAATGTTTATTTCATATTGGGTTATGTTTTTTTTTTAATGGATGTACGACTTTTCATGATGTACTTAGCTTTTGTCCTTTTTCGAGGTATGTTGATAAAGGTTTTCCAATATCCATACGATTGATTTAATCCTATTATTTATTTATGATGATTGTAATATCTAAAGTCCATAATTATATTTTGTACATCTGTTGATATAATTGTAATTAGGTATTCTTACAACAATCACTTTGAGTAAGTCGGCACTGTCTATTTCTGCCGCTAAGTAGTACAAGCATTGTCTTGTTTAAAGTAACTACTGGATATGATTTAGAATCACAAGATGCTCTTAGTATTTTAGAATGAGCGCAATTCAATATCCGAGCTTTGTAATTAAAAGTTCTAGGTAGTATTACCCAGCGAGCTTACTTATCTTGTCAAAAACCTTCTAAAGCTTAATCTGTGGTTAACAAATGGTTTGAACCAACCGGGCCTTACACGGGGCGTGATAACGTGAAACTCGTGATGAGGTTTATTTTTATAGCTTCATCTATTCACATTATTGAATGAATTATAATGTTAAACACGTTGGGACGTACCTAATATTGTATTCGAGAAAGATCATCGTGTATTTACCATAGTAGTGCTCGCGGCTCCGCCCGCGTGAAAAAGTTTTTCCGGGACAAAAATATTTTCCCGGGATAAAAAGTAGCCTATAGCACTCAGGAGTTATGTAGCTTCCTATTAGTGAAAGAATTTTCAAAATCGGTTCAGTTGTTCCTGAAATTAGCGCGTTCAAACAAACAAACTCTTCAGCTTTATAATATCAGTATAGATTTTAAAAAAATCCAAAGAGGAGGTTGTTACAGCTATTGCACCCACTCTTCATTAAACTTAAGCCTCATTTCAATGGATCAATTATTGCTGGAAATATCTTTTTTTTAATATATTATGTCAAAAGACTCGTATTTTGAGAGTGGATTGCTAAACCATTGTGCATGTTCAGACGGCGTTCTATGATTGCTAGCAATTATTGGTCCGTGTAAATCAAGCTTTAGGCATGGCTCACACGCAAAATTATTGTTTAAAAACAATACACTATACTACTGTAATGTAGTGTTTGCAATAAGACAACTCTCTGTATATTTATTGTTATAAAGTACACCAACAGCACTATGTATTATAACATTCTTATGCTACTGCCTCGACTGCCTCGGTGGCGTAGTTGTATTACAGTACGACTGCAAAGCTGGGGTCTCGGGTTCGATCCCCGGGTCGGGCAAAGTAATATTGAGTTTTTCTATTCAGTATCAGTCCGGAGTCTGGACTTTGTGCCCGATATGGCGATAGGCTCGCCCCCTATCACATCATAGGACGGAATAACGGCGATAGGTGGGTGCACTAGTTGTGCCTCTGCCTACCCCTTCGGGGATAACAGGCGTGAGTGTATATGTATATGTATATGTACGTACACTATACTACTGTATTGTAGTGTTTGCAATAAGACAACTCTCTGTACGTTTATTGTTATTAAGTACACCAACAGCACTATGTATTATAACATTCTAATGCTATAAACAATAAGATACAAGATCTGATATGCTTGTTTTTTTTTTGGGCACGGAAAAATTACCCCCCTGCACCTGAGATAAAGCGAAGAGGTCCAAGTAGAGTATCGACTGATGAGCGATTATTCCTCGTCAGTTGACGTAATTATGTCGGCCTGTTGGATCCGGATGTATAGGCTGATGAATGCGGTACGTCGGGCGCTATGGCGGGTTTTTATGGCATTGAATGACGAGACGAGCACGCCGTTCACCTGATGGTAAGCGATACGACCGCCCATAAACAGTACCAACACCATCCAGCACCTTGAGACATAAGATGTTAAGTCTCATTATGTCCAGTAGTTAACTCACTGACTACAATGTCCTTCAAACTGAAATACAAAAATGCATGCACACTGCTGCTTGGTGGTAGAACGTGCGTGGTACACGGAAAACTTATGTACCATGGTCACTAGGGTCGATACAAATCCTACTGACGGCTACTCGCAGGTGTATACATCATTCACCACGGACAAAAACTTATCCTATAGTGTGACTGCCTCTGTGGCGTAGTTGTATTACTGAGGTCCTGGGTTCGAATCCCGGGTCAGGCCAAAAACATTGTGACTAGGTTTTTCATCTTAAAAATTACTCGGTCGCAACTCAGAGTCAGGAAGTTGGTGGTGTGATACCCCTGTGCCTCGGAGAGCACGTGAAGTCGTTGTTCCTGCGCATAATCTCTCTCCGGTCATGTCGGATTGCCGTCTGAGCGGACTATGATAGTGAAGGAATAGCGAGTGCACCTGTGTATTGCGCACACACTTGTGCACTATAATATCTCTTGCGTACCTGGCTGATCTTCGTTAAGATTGGCCGCCGTGGCCGCAATCGGATAGGAAGGGATATTTTTATTATTTTTATAGTGTGATGGAAAATATGAGTCTCAACTATAACTATAACTGCGTCAAAATTTATAGTTCTTTGCGTCATTACTTTCATGCTTGAGGTTCAAGGTTTAATTCTCAAGGCGAGTACACTGCGGTCTTTGTGCCCAATATCACATAATGGGACTTCAATTATCGCGTTGACCGGAGGATGCACTAGTTTTGGTTGTGAAAGGTAATTACAATCTATATACTTTTGTTGAAGTGATTGATTGGAATCATCTATATTGAGTAAGGAGGCAATTTATATTGTTATTTTTATATTAACATCAATGATATGAGAGATAGTATTACTATACACTAGCTTTTGCCCGCGGCTCCGCCCGCGTTAAATTTTTTTTCCGTGATAAAAGTCCCGCTTTATATTTTTCCGGGATAAAAAGTAGCCTTTGTGTTAATCCAGGACATACATATACCCATATGCCAAATTTCATCGAAATCCGTTCAGTAGTTTTTCCGTCAAAGAGTAACAAACATCCATACATCCATATTCTTACAAACTTTCGCCTTTAGAATATTAGTAGGATAGTAGGATTTAAGGTACCAGTGAAGACGTTAGAGTCAGACTGCGTGAAATGGAAGAGATTGATACCGAAGGTAGCCCCTAGTGAGCCAGGATAACACAAGATAAAACGATAACTTCTTTAATCAACATAAAGGTAGGTAATAGCATAAAGGTAAGTGATTGTAATATTTTAAACTAGCTTTTGCCCGCGGCTCCACCCGCGTGAATGAGTTTTTTCGGGATAAAAGTCCCGCTTTATATTTTAACGTGATAAAAAATAGCCTATACGTTAATCCAAGACATGATCTACCCATGTGCCAAATTTCATTGAAATCCGTTCAGCAGTTTTTGCGTGAAAGAGGAACAAACATCCATACATTCTTACAAACTTTCGCATTTATAATATTAGTAGGATAAATAGCGCTAGCGTTTCTAGGGACTGCGAGAAAGCCTTATTAGGGGGGCAAAGCCTCGAGCAACACCCAATTTGCCATACTTAAAAGAACGTAACACCACCACCGACATTGGAATACGATAAGATGAAAACCAGCGCCAAGCATTGCTGTTTGGCATATGCTGATCTAGATCCTATAGACACTGGTGCGGTTGGACATATATCATCCACACTGAGTATTTGAGTTCTTACCTTATAAAATTGTATTACGTTATTCACTAATCACCACCCAATTAGTGGCCAATAAACTTTTTTCTTTCTTTCTTTCATAAGGTAGAAATCATTTCTGACGACCCAATCTGTACTGGATGGTACCGTATACAAGCGCTGCCCTACTACTAGCAAATCTATATTATATAGAGGTGTTACACAAACATCCCGCACACAAAATAAAATAGAACTTCCGCATCCAAACAAAAGGCATTTAAACAAGTTTAATCGTGGTCTGAAAATACGCTAGTACTAGGCTCGATAGGCCAGGGTCAGCGAAACGGAAAGTGGACGCCGCAAGGACGACCGGTCTCCCCTACCCCGTAGGCTTCCTTCGGATGGCGGGTTGGTGCGAGTGATGGCGGGGAGCAGGAAACCGGTTGAAGAGTTGGACAGAGTTAGCTGACTTTACGTGTGCTGTTATTTTCTCGTTTATCAGGGGGTATGAGACATTTCTTTTTTTTAATGTAAATAAACACCATTACATTCTGTCTTCTGCTTTCTCATATGTAGCAATTTCGGAGCTCGTGAACTACCTACTATTCTAATTTAATTTTATCAAATAAGTTTCACTTCATTAAATCAAAATAGTAGCGAGCTTCAGTCAGAGGAGAGCCTCTGACTAAAGCTCGCTACTATTTTGATTTCCACTTCTATTACTACATTGAGCTTCGATTATTCTACAGCTAACTTCAACAAATCAATTACGAGTTTCATCAAAATCGTTTAAAACAAATAATTTAGACGCCGCTACCGCCGCTGCCTCACACCGCGCCTCGGTTCATGTTTTGTGAGATTTTAAGGATGCGTAGAAGAGGGGACCGCGCCGTTGTTTAAGTAGTTCGCCTACGAATGCGATCAGTTTGCTTAAACTTTACACTTTAAAGGCTTCTCAATTACTCTCGATTCGTAGAATAAACGAATTGGTTGAAAAAAGAGAATAATAGTAGGTACAGTATAGTTCATTATTAGTTTTTTAACTGGAGCTTGCTTGGCATACGATATTATCTCTTTTCTAGCTGCTATTCGCCTTCCTTATCCATTTCTGAGACGAAAGACTGTGGCACTCAAGGATAAAATATCTTCTAGTGGAAGAAATTTTGCGAAAGTTGTTAATACAAAACACACACGCCTTTTATCCCCGAATGGGTAGGCAGAGGCGCAAGTCGCAACTAGTGCACGCACTTTTCATCGTGCGTATTCCGTCTCATGGTGTGCCTATCGCCACATCGGGCACAAAGTCCGACTCCGGGCTGATAATAGAAAATCCTTATATCATTTTACCTGACTCGGGAATTGAATCCGAAACCACAGCATAGCAGTCGTATCGTAATACAACTACGCTACCGAGGCAGTCAGTTAGTTATTACTTAATGACAAGCAATTAGTATAATCATATCAATATATTTCGTAAATAGACTATGTAATTCTACTAATATTATAAACGCGAAAGTTTGAAAGAATGGATGTGTGGATGTTTGTTACTCTTTCACGCAAAAACTACTGAACGGACTTCGATGAAAGTTGGCGCACGGGTAGATCATGTCCTGCATTAACACATAGGCTACTTCTTATCCCGGGAAATATAAACCGGGACTATTATCCCGGAAAAACTTTTAAACGCGGGCGGAGCCGCGGGCAAAAACTAGTTCTAAGATATATTAATTCTGCAATACATCTACTGCTAGCAGATCAGTATTAGAATACGAAATCATTAAAATACGCCTAGTTTGATACAGATACAACTTTCAAAGAAGAAACCTAAATTGTGAAGCAAAAGAACTTACCTAATCGTTCATAAAGTTTTTCTAATCAAGCTAAAATAAATCCTAACTAAAAAGTTATTGGAAAAGCCGAAAACTAAACACGGTGTAAGGAATATTTTATCAATGTATAATCGTGAATATCAATTCGACGATAATGTACATTAATTAATGTAGATAGTTTATGTAAATTAAGAGTATATACCTATCATATATATATCTGTTCACTCCGCGATTTTGTTGCTCTACCTATATCACCAACCAAATTATGAGAAGTGAGTGTGTTATGCGTCCGACAGCGTTTGTGAACACTGTCAACTAAGATTATTAAAAACCAATATAAAATACTAGCTTTTGCCCACGGCTTCGCCCGCGTTATTAAGTTTTTCCGGGCTAAAAGTACATAAAAACCTTCCCGTTGAATCACTCTATGACTATGACGTTGATACAACTCTTAACAAATAATGCATTAATTTCGACCAAATTTGATTACCATAAAAACGGTTCTAGTGAGTTAATCTTAAAAGATAGACATATACTGTCCCGGACATTTTTTTTAGATCATTTCAAGAGGAATAATTCTTTCATACATATATTTTTGGTATCTTGAACCGTTTTCGCAGTGCACGCAATGGAAGCCCTCAAGGATGAATAATTTTCCCCGTATTTTTCACATTTTCCATTATTTCTTCGCTCCTAATTTTTTTTTTTTTTTTTTTTTTTTTTTTTTAACACGGACCTATCGGCCAGTAGCCTGACGCGAGTCGGCTTTTCTGGCCACACCGGACTTTCGGGTGAACGCAGAAGGCGCTCGTAACCCTTGGAATTTAAGCGACCACGCTGAGGGCGACCCACTAACGGGTCACGAACCTCGGCTCAGGGCGGCCACTGAGAGAGGACAAGACATCATCGTTTGGGGAGATTGGTTTTGATCCCTAATCCTATTTGTCGTGTTGATCGTAGTCATCGGCACGCGGGCCGGAACTGCTACGAGAGGTCAGGGGGACGGGGGGCGCGGCGAGGTCCTCGGCGGCGAGGACGGAACTGCGGTCTTGTAGAGTGTATGAGTTTTAGGAACTCGTGCTTACGGCGGATGGCCAGAGTTATATCGTCCTCTGGGTCGGTCAGAAAGGAGCGCGGCCGTCTCCATTTAGCGCGGTCGAATGGAGTGTATATCGACGCTTTACGGATAAGCGTATTTGGGTGTTTTTCCGCTCGCTCGAAGTAGCGTTTGCTGGCCTTTTGCATGAAATGCCTGATGGTCGGCATATTGGTGTCCACGTGGAGGTTGCGATTGCGAACGTACCACGGGGCACCAAGAGCGTGTCGTAGGAACTTATTTTGCAGGACCTGCATACGCTTAAGTCGAGCAGGCGGTATGTGGGCGAATACGGGTGATGCGTACGTCATAATCGGCCTAATGCATGTCGTATATATCCTAATCTTGTTGCGGACGGACATTTTACTTTTTCTATTTATGAGCCAGTGCAACTGGCTCACCGCGAATGCGGCTCGCGCGCGTACCGCGTTTACGTGTGGGACGAAGGTCAACCTCTGATCAAGGGTTACTCCTAAATATTTGGCTTTCTCCGTCCAGGGAATAACCTGGTTGGACATGCGGACTTGGTAATTGGGTATATGAATTCTCCTCTTCAAAGTGAACAGGATTGCCTGACTTTTAGTGGGGTTGACGGTGATTCGCCATTTGCGGAACCACGCACCGAGTTCGTCGGCGGCGGCTTGCAAAGTGCGCACCACATCGTCGGGGTCTCTACGTGAAGTGTAGATTGCGGTATCGTCCGCGAAGAGGGCCAGATGGGCATTTTTAGGTCTTGGGATATCGCTAGTGTACAGCGAGAAAAGAAATGGGGAAAGCGTGGAGCCTTGCGGGACTCCGGCCGTGATCGTGTGCCGAGAAGAGAGGGTTCCCTCCACTCGATATTTGAATCCGCGATTCGACAGAAAGTCTCGTATGATGTGCACGAGCTGTGTGGGCACGTTGAGAGTGTACAGCTTGAAAAGCAAGCCGTTGTGCCACACTCTGTCGAAAGCTTTTTCAATATCGAAGAAGAGGGCGCCAGTAGGCATTCCTTTAAAGAATTGTTCGTGAACGTGCTCCGTGATGCGGAGCACCTGATTTACGCAATTGTGTTTGGGACGGAAACCAAACTGCTCCGGAGGGATCAGATGGTTGTTGAGAGCGACTATTTGGAGGCGGTCGAGGACGATCCGCTCATACATTTTGCCTAGCGTGCTAAGCAGACTGATTGGCCTATAGGAGGACGGTTCGGATGCGGGTTTACCCGGTTTGTGAATGCCTATCACCACCGCCTCCTTCCAGATCTCTGGGAAGAGGCAGTTTTGAAAGGCGGCATTGAAAATCGCGGTGAGCTTGATAACTAGATGCTCCGGGAGCATCTTAATCATACGAGTGGGGATCCTGTCGCCCCCGGGGGCTTTCCTACGTTTGAGTGCCTTGATCAGAGCGATGACTTCTTCGATCGTCACCGGCGCAAGGGGATCGGGCGGCGGGTCGACGTCCGGGTCGAGGTTTATAATATCGTCGTTTTGGTCGCGAGAGATCGGCGGTGGCCGGACCGCGTTCCTACTTTCGACAAATGAATTAACCGCAACAAGATCGTCGGGGTCTACGGGTACGGATGAGAGAGAACATTGAGACTCCAGGCTGTCTGCCAGAAGTTCCGCTTTCTCGTCGTCATCAAACGCCGGGCGTTGATTCGGACGACTGAGCGGAGGCATGGAGGCCACATCGTTTCTCCTGAAGGAACGACACAGGTGCCAGAAGGCCTGATGTGTCGGTTCGATCTCGGCTAAGCGGGTTTCCCATCTCGAATCGACGACATCCTTTATGCGACGCTTGACCTCGCGTTGGAGGTAGCGCGCAAGATGTCGTCGTTCCGGAATGGGATTCGTCGCGCAGGCTCTGAGCGTTGCGTTACGCAACCTCACCCACCACCGAACGTCGTCGGGAATTTGCCAGTGACTGTGAACAGTCTCTGGCACCTTCTCGGAGCTTTCGCTCAAGACGTTCTGGAGGTGGTTCGTGAAGGAGCGTATCGCGCCTGTCGTCTCTTCAGGAGTCACGATGTTGGTCGGGATCGCGGAGAGATCTGGGGATGAGGTGTCCGCGAGTTTGGTGCCAAGGAGGCGCCAATTCGTTTTCACCTTCATCGGAACATTAGGACCTGTGTCTGTTGGGCCGTGTTGGGGGGCTAAGTCTAGGATCACAGGTCTGTGGTCAGAGTCTAACTCTTGTAGCACCTGCATGGAACGTACGCGTAGGCTTACGTTCCTTACGAGCGCTATGTCGAGTATGTCAGGTCGGTAGTTGTCGTTTGTACTATAGTGGGTTGGTTCAGAAGGAACCAGAATGCTCATGTCTATGGTTTCAAGACAACTCTCTAGCGCGGTGCCTCTAGCGTTGGTGTAGAGACAGCCCCAGAGAGTGTTCTTGGCGTTGAGGTCTCCCGCCACAATGACGGAGTCCCCCATCGCAAATAGGGTATCTAGTTCATGGGAGTGAAGCTCCTTAGTGGGCGAGAGGTAGGCCGATATGATGGTGATCGGCGGATGTCCTGTCATGGCTAGCCTACAGACTGAAGCCTCAATGTTCCTCAAGTTAGCAGGTGGGTCAAGGGGTATGCAGTGCAGGGACCTTTTGAAATAAATGAGAGTGCCTCCAAGAGGGCCACTGGTACGATCATTACGTACCAGATTGAAATTGGGGATGTTGGGATTGCGGTGAGATGGTTTGAGAAACGTTTCCTGGAGGAGGAAAACGTCTAATTTGTTTTCGCGGACAAAATCAGAAATTTCGGCTCGTTGGCCATGAATACCGTCAATGTTGAAAAACCCCACTCTGAGGGAGCGGGGTTTGGTCCGCTTAGAGGGATTAAGAATTGTTGGTTGCGCCATTTATGATGACGAAAAAAGGACGCCTACGGTGATCTGGTACCTCCGCGTCTGGATGCGGAGGATTTCGTTGACCAGATCAACGTCGGGGCGATCGAGGGATTCACTACGGGCCACAAGGTCGGCCATCTGAGCTGTGAGAGTCATCAGCTCAGACGAGTTCAGAAGGAACTCGACTTTTGCGTTATGCGCAGAGGATGATGTAGGGGGGGGCGGGTGAGGTCGTCGCCACCGGTTTTTTCGGCTTGGCCACCTGCGGGGCAGGAGCCGTGGAGGCCGAAGGGATGGGTTTGGGAGCGGGAGTGGGTTTGGTTGTGGTTGCGGCCTGGGTGGCGGGAATGACTCCGCCACGGGCCTGGAGACGTGGGTCGTTGCGGGGCGTGGTAGGGAACCATGCATTTTGAACCGGCGTAGGTGCCAGTCTGAAGTTGGTCTGGGGTGCCTGAGGGGCGGGTGCCTTTGGAGCTTTAGGAGCTCTCATGGTCTTTTTGGGGGCTTTGGGGCATCCGCGGTAATTGGCGGGGTGGCCCGATTGCCGGCAGTTTGTGCACGAAGGCGGCTCCGTGCATTGGGAACGGTCCTTAGGACGAGGGCACGCAGATGTGCCGTGTTCGCCGAGGCACTTAACGCACCTGGCGGGGAGGCGGCAGCCACGAGAGCTGTGGCCGTACTTTTGGCAGTTGTGACACTGCCCTATTTGGCCCTTCTTGTGAGGGGACTCGACGGTGAAGCCGCCTAGCCCCGAAATGTCCCTAATTTCGTAAAGACGTTTGACGTCCGTGGGGGTCGCTCCTAATTGTTGCATCGTGATGTTATATAGCCTATAGCCTTCCTCGATAAATGGGCTATTCAACACAAAAAGAATTTTTCAATTCGAACCAGTAGTTCCTGAGATTAGCGCGTTCAAACAAACAAACAAACAAACAAACAAACAAACAAACAAACTCTTCAGCTTTATAATATTAGTATAGATTTAAATTAAAATCTATCTTCTATCTTTTCAGTTCTTCAGTGAATTGAATAATGATGGCAGATATTGACGCAGTTGGGGTTTTTGTTCTTTTTTTTTAATATTTTTTTCAGGAGTAAGAATGGTTAGTTATTTTTATTTGCATTATTACATACAGAAATTGTTGAAATAATTCAGTTTTGCATGGTGGTAAATTGTTTGCATCAATTTTTTTGGATTGAACTCTTCGTTTCATTTTTAAAATAAAATCAAATTAATTTTTTAACCGACTTTCAAAAAAGGAGGAGGTTCTCAATTCGTGTGTTTGTATTTTTTATAGAATATATTTGTTTCAAAAAATAATTTCCCCAAATATATTTAATAAATTATTTTCCTTTAACAATTATTTATTATAATCTTAATAAAAAAGTTTATCTTATTTAAACAGAGGTGCAAAAATATTAATTCGAAAACAGCAAACTAGATTTAAACACTTTATTTGGAAACGCATGCACATGTAGAGGTTTGGCGCTCACACTCAGGGTTGAATATTTTTTTGTGATTAAGGTATGTTTGGTCATTACAATTTGTCTGATTAAACGTAACTTTATAATAGTTGTCTTACTAACATATTTAAAATTCAGACGTCTCAAAATAAGTAAAGTTTATTTATTTTTTTGCAGCTTTAAAGCGTCCGGTAAAAGTTCTGGTCCATGGAAAGTGTCTGATACTCTTGGTAGTACGTACTTCGGCGTAATGTTCTACTTACCTGTCTCACGTGGTACCTGCCCCAGTGCGAACCCCACAGAGTACGTAGGTATTCAAAGCACATGAGACACTACTGAGAGCCTAAGGTTTGATCTTTCAAATAATAAGTTATGTCTTATCGCTCTGAGATCTTTGAATATAAGAAGATCTTAAAGATTTGCTTTGAATTTAGAAAAGAAAAATGTGACAATGAAAATGCGACAGGAGAAATAAACGAAGTACGTGTCAAAAGAATTCTAGCATGCAACATTTATCATTAATAATATCATTAATATAAAACTCCATTTGCAAAAATCTATAATTTACACAAAGCATACAGTGGCCAGCTTCAAACGATATAGTTAATTACTGTGATGTTAATAACCAAACTATCTAAGCAATTGTTCTTTTTCCTCGGTCTTTGGTATGCACTCATTCAACTCCTAACCAGAATGGTGATCCATCTTCGTCACCAGGCAGACGCTGGCTGCATTAGCCAGACATTTGAGAACGTAAGAACGAAAATACACACCTCTCACTCTATCATAGAGTCACGAACAAAAACTCGCGTACACCCGTCTTTGTCTAACAGCACAATGATTCAGCGGTTTGCAGGTTATGAAAGAATGTAAGTTTGTGGAGTTGTAGACGGTTTTAGACTTTAATTGTAAGTGGTAGAGTTCGGATTAAGTTGTTAGTTGTGAGTTGAATTAAATTTCCAAAGCAAGTGTTAATGCTGAGTGCAACAATCTTTTTCTCGGGCACTTCTTGCGATGGGCTCGTTTACACGCTGAAGAAAGGTTGTAGCGTTGTTTAATAAAATATTTACAACGTGAGATTTTTGTGATATTCGAAATTATTTCACAAAAACATTATAATTTTTAAGTTCTGTCTCATAACTATATAGGTGTTTATTTGTATACAAACGTTGGTAAAACTTACCATCATTCAATTTGCACTTTTATAATCCTGATACCAAACAATTGCTTATAAGTAAGTTTAGTAAAACTGAAGCGTAAAATTATATTCAGCCATAATCGTTTTTACAATTCATAATAACCTACTTAAACATAATTGATGTACTAGACTAGCATAATTAGTGGTCATTATTGCGTTCCCAATATATCCAGACACTGCAACGCGTTCTTAGAAATAAGAAACGACAAGTGTCTGTCGGTCGTCAAGTAATATTACAAATATGCGGTTGAAACACAATATCAATAATAAAAATTGTGAATAGGAAAGACGAAATATTAAATAAGATTCAGTTTTCCAATGTGGAAAAATCTACAATTATCCAGGAATACATCTTTATGTCAAATAAAAACATTTCCCCAGGATAAAAAGTAGCCTATAGCACTCAGGAGTAATGTAGCTTCCTATTAGTGAAAGAACTTTCAAAATCGGTCGAGTAGTCTTTATGATATTAGTATAGATTTACACTGATGCTGATTTTATTTTACTTTTATTTTATTTCGACCCACTATTAAGTACTAGTAGGTAGGTAGGTAGGTAGGTACAACTATCTTAAATTAAATCTTGAACAATTTTAAATAGGTAAATACAATAACCCAAGTCCAAATCTTAGTGAATAAGACAACAATAACAAAGCTTAGAAAAAATAACACCAGTATACCAACTTAAATTAGATTTGTAACACTGTAACTCAAATTGGTTCTAAAGTTTAAAATACATTATTTTAAATAATTTCTAGGCTGAGAACCTCGGTAGCCGACTCGGAGTCGATATGTTTTTTCTATTGAAGAGCTTTGGACAATCAATACCAGAGTTCAAAAGCTTGTTAAGGAAGACTATGTCTAAATATCTTCTGCGTACTGTTAATGTCTGCATTTAATAAAACACGAGACGCCTACTGTAGGCGAGACAAGAACAAGACGACACAAGATATAAGACGAGCACTGTAATTTTGGTAACATAAATAATTTAAAAAATGTCTTACCTTGTCGTAACTTGTCTATTCTATTTTTGTGGACACCATAGTGAGGAGATAAAATTTCGTGAAGAAGAAAAGCGAAATATAAAATGAGATGTAATAGGTTTTTAATTGAAAATCCAAAATTAAAAATATTAGTCGAATTTCTTGGAGGTTTATCATTCAAACTAATGTTCATAAACCTTGAGTCAACTAAGCCTTTTTTGCATGAAAGTAATCAAATCAAGTAAGAAAAAAAACGTATAACTTACTAATCTGATCTATATCTTTACACTACTTAGCATAACTGCAATACTTTACAGGACTCGCAATTTAATTCGACACATCAATTAAGCCGTCAATAAAAACTGACGGTGTGTATTTTCCTGTATGCTGCAATGTCTGAAATTGTTCGGCGTTACTCACCGACGATCTGCTCTGATAGACTTATTAAGTGGTTATACCACTGTTTTCTGAACGTGGCAGGTTACCGAGCTTTCTTTTTAATCTTCAGTCATTAGTTAAGCTCGGATTAATGGGTTGGTTTTTTGCGTTGATGTGTCATGTTTTGTAAATAATAATAAATCATGGATGAATTAAAGTTTACGCGAAAGACATTTTTATTTTAGATTCGCATATTGTGAGCTTTTGAGAACCTCATTATAGCTTTTATACTTGAGCTTCGAATTTTCATATTTATTGATAATAATTTAGTCTGTGTCGATCTAACGGTCCACCTGATGTTAAGTTGTCACCGTCGCCAAGCAATGCAAGTAAAAAACATTTTAAAATTATATTTTATTTTTGGTGTGTTTGTTTATGCATTCATCTGGATAAGCTAGCACTTTTAATTAGTCACCAACTCCAAAACTGGTAATCAGTTTAGGTAATGTTAAATTATTTTTTGTTTTAGTGGTTTTTGAAGGCGATTTTTTTTAAGTCGCTTAAACATAATCCAAACTTCTAGACACGGCAAAACTGATCCATTTAAATGAATCACAGCATAAACACCTAGCCTTTGCAAAACTAGTTACCTTCGTAATTATACATTGATTTAAATAGTGGAACAAGTCAGTCATCCACACCGTGACCGATCCCAACCCGCGATCATATATTAAGGATTCCGTCCCGCGGGTACAGGGATTAATGCATCATGCAGCTATGGGAGCCGCCTGAGGGATGAGTGGGAAGCGGGGACCATAGAGATCATAGATTTGGTTAGAAATTTTCACATAGAGATGTAATTTACTGGTGGTAGGTCTCTCATATGTAAGAGTCCGTCTGGGTGGGAACTACTGCATTTTCTACTTCTATCGCCGAGCAGCAGTGTGCATGCACTGTTGTGTTTCGGTTTGAAGGACATTGTAGCCAGTGTAGCTACTGGATATAAAGAGACTTAACATCTTACGTCTCAGGATAACGAGCGCAGTGGAATGCCACACAGTATTTGTAACTCAAGATGCTGAATGGTCTTGCTACTGTTTATGGGCAATTATGGGAGATCGTATCGCTTACCATCAGGCGAACGACATGCTCGTCTCGTCATTCAATGCAATAAAAATATATATATACATTATTCATAATGGTTTTATGTTATAAAGGTCGCCATGATCTGGCGACGGTCAAGAGACACTGTGTTGTTTGCAGCAATATGATGGAATGGTTTTTAATGACGATTTGTCTAGATCTGGATCTCTCAGGAATTTCCACGTTAAGAAGAGTCAGACAATAAAACTCAGTCAAATTCTTCCTTAATTCTTTAAAAAAGGGCAAGTCCTTATTTCTACCATGTCCATACACGAACAAATAGGAACTGGAATAGAAGAGGAAATAACGAAAGATAAGAGGAGAAAGGAAGAATTTTAAGTCTCCTCTAGCCACTGCCATCGCTTCAGCGTATCCCTTGCTCCCCACCCGAAGCTTCCCCATGTGCCCCCCAGCTTCGGGTCGTGAAGTAGATGGATTACCGCGCAGAGCGCTTGTTGTACCCTTTACTATAAGTTAACAGTCGCCCAGTGCTTAGTTTCAATTGAAAAATATAGTAAATTGATGAGCTTTGTGTCTAATGAGAGTTTGATGAGGGTTTTTAAATTAGGTAATGTTTTTATTTGGGAAAAGTGGGTGCACTAGTTGCGCCTGTGCCTACCCCTTTGGGGACAAAAGGCGTGAGTGTAGGTATATTTATTTGCGAACAATAGGGGTCAAGAGTAAGCCTTACGCCGTAAGAATGCCATACAGTTAGCAGCATAAATATCCATACAAAACCAAAATTTCAAATCGCCCATATACGCGTTAAGTTAAACTGAAAAATGAAAAATTACTTCGTAGGAAGTAAAGTAAATCTCTTTTATTTCATTTTTGTGAAGAGATTTTTTTTTAGTAAGAACACAAAAGTATGTAGGCAATTTAAAATTTTGAATTTTTTCAGCTACTTACGCTGGTGACTGTATAAGTCAATAATTATAATCAAGGTTATTTTTGGGTATGTTAATTGAATGCTTTATTACAACTGATTGCTTTTTAATCATGCGAAACAAGATGTTATGAATCATACGTGCTCAAAAAAAGTCGCTCAATGGTGACACATGAGATAGAAATTATGTTAGTAACATAATAATGTTTAACTTTGTATGTGTATAGGCAGAAATATCTCTATAGAGTCTCTCTGATTAGGATATTTTTTGATATCATGTTTGATGATTTTACACATACTAATAAATTTTGATAACTTTACTAATAAAGATTTACACACGACGTATATCGGTCTACTCTGCCAATAAAAGATATTTGACCTTTCAGATGTCTGAAAAAAATCCTCCTAGTTTCGGCCACTGAGGCCAATCTCAACGGAGATCAGCCAGGTACGCGGGAGATATTATAGTGCACAAGTGTGTGCGCAATACACAGGTGCACTCGCTATTCCTTCACTCTCATAGCCCGGTGAGATGGCAATCCGACATGACCGGAGAGAGATCAGGCGCAGGACCAACGGTTTTACGTGCGAGACACGGGGGTATCACACCGCCAACATCCTAACTCCGAGCTGCGACTGAGTATTTTTTTTAAGATGGAAAAACCCAGTCACAAAGTTTTTTGGCCCAACCCGTGCTTCGAAACAAGACCTCAGCGCGCAAATCGTACTCGTAACGCGTATGCAATACAACTACGCCACCGAGGCAGTCAATCAGATGTATGCATACAGTTTCAGCTATATACATTTGCTATAACGGGAATTTATATTGTATGAGAAATTGGGCAACTGTTACTCAGTTCTCAACCCTTTTAGATATATACTTATCGTTTAGTTATCGAAATATACTTTATATTATGTAACGCATTTCTACGTATTCAAAACCTACATACCTAAGAACTCTACATGAAAAACTCGAAGGTATGTAAAGTTTGCTAGCCCACAATAGGCCAGCGTGGTGGACTATGGCCTAAACCCTCTCAGTTGCACGGGAAGCCCGTGTTCACCAGAGGGCAGTATAATAATATTATATGTAAAACTTTACTATACTGTTAGAAACTGAAGCGATTTGGATTTAAATAAAAACGATTTATCACAGATTTTACATAAACATTTATCACTGATTTTACACAAATACATTTAACAGAAATACTTTTCAAAGATATCTGCAACAAACTGACCAGTATGAAAGTCAAAGATAAACTTACTCCACTGCCACTGACATGAATGCGAGACTGAGCGCGAAAGAGAGCGAATGAGAGCGAATATCGATATGGCATCCTTTTTATACACCCAACTACCATTTCCACGATTCATTTGACATTTAGACTGAATTTAGTAACAGGTCAGTACGTTCCAAATACCGTTACAAATTACTGAATCCTAACAATACTATATTACTAACTGGACTGCCTCGGTGGCGTATTACGGTACGACTGCAGTGGTGAGGTCTCGGGTTTGATCCTCGGGTCGGGCACAATGATATTGGGCTCTTCTACTTAGTATCAGCTCGGAGTCTGAAATTTGTGGCTGATATGGCTAGGGTCCCCTCCTATTATACCAAGAGACAGAATACGCACGGTGAAAAGTGCGTGCACTAGTTGCGCCTTTGCCTACCCCTTTTTTTTAACTCAGAGTAAGTGACTTATTACTACCACCCAGCCTTCAAGGGGGACGACTGAGTGGTTATGTTGGGTTCACCGTGCCTTACGACCCGACGTTGAGCCGCCCGGAGACATAGAACCATCGGGCGACCGCCGAGCCGAGTCCCTAACCTATGTATGTACAACGCACGGCATTCCTTTGGAGATAAACGAGTGTGTGTGTGTGTGTGTGTGTGTCTAAAACTTTTCAATATCATTCGCCATCCGCATTCGTCACACGTCACCACAACACCTGATTCGATAATTCCATAAAAATATGCTTAACATTTTATGATGCATAGGCTTGTAGGCAGTGGTGTCCTTTTAGGCACCTAATTACCATAAACAATGTCCGTTTGAAGGACGAAATGTCACTCAGGACGTACCGGTTTGATTAATGCGATAATTTATCCAATTTGCATGATTTATTACCGCTTTGGTGCACTAGACGTCTCGAATTGATTGGAGGTCCTGCGTTCGAATCCTGTTGCTATATCTTTTTGTGGTATTGGGATGTATAAGTGTTGTCCCAAGATGTGATAGGGGGAGAGCCTAACGTCATATCGGGCATAAATTCCAGACTCTGGGCCGATACTGCGCAGAAAAACCCAATATCACTTTGCCTGACCCGGGATTCGAATCCGAGGTTCTAAATCGAACGCCAAATTAGCACTAATGTCATTAGTTCAGGGCTGGTATTATTATTAACCTATAGTGGTGAAATAGACACTTACATGAATTTGTGTTTTATTTATTTAGGAGATTCCTGTCTCCTTTGGCGAGAATCGAACTCTGACATTTGTTCGCAATCGCGATGACATTGTCTGATCTAAAACTTATTTGGACGATGACCCATCATTGCCTTTTTATTGGTTATTCGTAATATCACTGCGTTGACCATTTATCACCATTTTAAAGGTCGCAGGAACCTGCTGGATGGAGGCCGCATCTGACAGGTTGATATGGAAATATTTGGGGGAGGGCTATGTTCAGCAGGGGACTTCTAAAGACTAAAAAGAAGAAGACCATTTATCGATAATTAAAATCATATCAATCCCATACACCTATTGTTTTAGATACGCGTTTTGGCTGTCAATACCGGGGGAAACGGTTAATGCGCTACTGGAATACACCGGCTTAGCAACGGCAGAGGCCCGGAAAGAAAGTGGAAGACGGATAGTATTTGTGGACTCTTTCAAGTCTCAGATACCACACAGGTATCAAGTTTTCGAAGTAGTAGAACGTTGTATTATGTTTGTTCACAATCTACATAAATGGACCGACTTGACTGGAGAAAACTGGAACTACTTTATAAATGAATGCAGCATCCTATTCATAATCAAAACCCAGGTTTTTCATGATTGTTTGGTCTGGGCTATGCTTAAGTAAAACTTTCCAGAGGTCAATTTCATTGTTTAAAAAACAATATACCTATATGAAGGATCTCCTTCTATAACTATTTTAATATTAAGTGCTGCTCGCGGCTTCGCTCGCGTGATAAGAGTTTCTCACTATATAATCGTTGTAGTGATCCGTATCACCATCAGTACTATACCAGCGCCATCTTCTTAGAAAATTGATTTATTATTAGATTATCCAGTGTTCTTACGTAAGCAAATCACCGGAATAAAAACGAACCGGTCAAGTGCGAGTTGGTCTCGCGTACCGAGGGTTCCGTACAAACTTGTGGGTAAGGTATCTAAGTATATAAGTTCAATAGGTCGCCAGAATTCATTAATGAATTAATTAAATTAAAAACTTGCTGTATTCGCTTTTTTAATATGATGTACATATTTACACTTTTTTCCTTTACGTGTGCTGTAAGACCTAGCTTCTTGCCAAATTTCATGATTCTAGGTCAACGGAAGTACCCTATAGGTTTTTATTCCCTTGTTAAATTGCAAAGTATGCGACATAAACCATCATATCTTTTGATTGCGTTGACTTATAAGTTAGATATTTTCACAACTGAAAGAGATCGTAGACCCGAGTATATGGTATACATTTAAACTTGATATGTACGCGTTCCTGAGAAAAAAGGGTCAAGACAGACAAACTGACAGACGTACAGTCGGACAACAAAGTGATCCTATAAAGCGTCCTTTATTCCTTTTGAGGTCCGGAACCCTAATAACCTATATCTTAATCCAAAACATAACTTATCCGTGTGCCAAATTTTATCCAAATCCATTCAATGATTTTTGCGTTTATTTCTACAACATTTCTATTAACTGGTGGTAGGTCTCTCATATGTAAGAGCTCGTCTGGGTGGGTACCACCGCAATTTTTATTTCTACCGCCAAGCAGCAGTGTGCCTGCACTGTTGTGTTTCGGTTTAAAGGACATTATAGCCGGTGTAACCACTGAATATACTGAGACTTAACATCTTATGTCTCAGGATGACGAGCGCAGTGGAATGCCACACAGTACTTTGTAACTCAAGGTGCTTTATGGTGCTACCACTGTTTATGGGTGGTCGTATCGCTTACCATCAGGCGAACAGCATGCTCTTCTCGTCATTCAATGCCATAAAAAAGTACAACAATCAGACATTACAACATCCAACGACTGCAATTATAATATTGTAAGTGTATGTATGCAGTTCATGTAAAAACTTGGTAACTACAACGTGGAGTTCTTAAAGGAATGTCCGCTGTTTGTATGGGTCCTGGGGCCCAAAATCTAACCAGGCTCAAACTTTAGGGATATTAAAGGGGCAACCTATGAAAGTTATTCGATTAAAAAAATATTTTTAGACCCCTCCATTCATAACCGAATTTTTTAAAAACATTCATAATTGAAGTTATTAAGTCAAACAAAATTACATGCATCTCAAAATCGGAGCTCTTTAAAATTAAACGATTTATTGCAAAAGGATAATTTTCAGAAGTTCTATCCAAATGAAATGAAAAATCAAAAATATTTATTTGACAACGAAGTCTGTTTACACAAAGAAAATACAAAGTATGAATTAGCAGTGTTGTGTCTTTACAAATGTATTGACAACGGTCCCCACACTAGGCAAGCGTATATCGTGGGGTCCCTAATATATATAAATTGCCTTATTTAGATTTTCAGGCCCATTTTTGGACGTCCTTTCTTACACCAATAAGAATCAAACACTTAATACTTTAGTTAATCACGAATATTCTGTATCGAGCCTTTTCAGGAACATCGTAACCGACTTTTAGCATTTTTGTACCCGGACGACATATTTTTATATTAATTTAAAAAAATGCAGAATGTTGTTATAAAAATTATAACAATTTTATAGACATACCGGAAATATACCATGGTATAGTTTAATATTTAAGAATAAAGATAAAAGACGTTTTAGCAAAATTGCCATTACCATGTCGTACCTAAAAAGGCGCGATATTAGTAAGGTATTTAAATGTTTGCCATAACTAATCGATAAGGAATGATGATATCATAGTGCAGTGTATTGCACTCCTTGCGACCTCGCACCGTCATTGTGCATAGCCTGTTTTGGTTTACCTACCAGTGTAAAAGATTTGGACGTAGTTTATGGAAAGCGCCACGAACACATATTTAATAATCGTTCTAATCGAATAAATAAATAAATATGAATACGCAAACTGCCTCGGTGGCGTAGTTGTATTATGGTACGACTGCAATGCTGAGGTCTCGGGTTCGATTCCCGGGTCGGGCAAAGTGATATTGAGTTTTTCTATTCAGTATCAATCAGCTCGGAGTCTGGAATTTGTGCCCGATATGGCGATAGGATCGCCCCCTATCACATCAAGGGACGGAATAACGGCGAAAAGTGGGTGCACTAGTTGCGCCTCCGCCTACACCTTCGGGGATAACAGGCGTGAGTGTATATGTGTGTATGTATGAATACGCAGATTTTATTACAAAGTTGGTTGAGAACACGGAGTCTAGAATTTTGATGTGATATGGCGATAGGCTCGTCCTTATCGCACAATGGGACAAAATACACTTGGCGAAAAGTGGGTGCAACTTGCAACTTTGCCCACCCCTCTAGGGGGTGTTTGTTGCTTATGGTATTTATTATTGAAATTAAAACGAAAGGTATCAAAATGCCTATCAATTATCAACATATTTTTTTAGCACAGACTGATTGAATGACGAAATGTCCGTCTTAATTACTTTGAACTGATTGACAGATAACTCTCAACCTAATCTGGCTTTATCAGGATTATTATGACAATTCGGAGGTTTTTTGGATAGCACTAACAAGATTTTTTGTGATTTATCCCCTTAAACGGTAATATCATCTGATAAATGTGTATTTTACTGTATTTCAGGTCATACCTTGCCAATGCACTCTGATATAAAGGAAATTTTGAGTAATATATTGCTTTAGAAATCTAAAATCTAGCATAATTATTATGATGGCACGGATTGACGTAAATAGTCATGTCGGAGTTCAATTATTTTACTGAATAAAAAGTTCTAATGTGCATTGTAATAATAATAATAATATGAGATATTTATATAATTATCATAATTATATTTATATAAGCTTTTTAAAGCCGAAAAAGCCAAATATCTAAATATTAGGTTTGGCACACGAGGTTACTGATATGTGGGATGTGGACTCCACAATTATTGTTCCGATTGTCGTTTCTGCACATAGGTTGATACCAAAGAACCTTGACCAACATCTTAAGAGGCTCTCAATTGGTCGTTGGGTCAAGAGCCAGATGCAGAAGGCAGTGCTGCTGGACACGGCACGCATTGTGTGGAGATTCCTCACTTTGAATCCGTAACTACCGGTGGCTTGAGTCTTGAGTCTCGCCATCGGAGGGTGATTAATTTTTTTTTCTATTGTTATATGTATTTTTATAACATAAAAATATAAAAAAAATAACTTTTATAATAAAGAGAATAATAATTATTTATTTAAAGATTGAAATTTCGACCCTATTTAATAGCATTAATGATTCTTATGCTAGTTATCGTGATTGCGAATCGAAACAGGTCCTCCTGGTTTATAAATTTAACACTATATCACTCCACTAAAGACGCGTCGCCTTTTTAGATGTTTGCTTTTTGTGTTTTCATTTGTATCTTTGTATGATAAAGTCAACGATAACCGCAGTTTGTCGTATATAAATCGTTTCTACTTTATCATGAACGATGAATGTAATATACAGGATGACTGGTAATATGATGCATTCCCGTTGAGAGCATGTAGATTGGGTCAAGAGCAATCGGTTTTGTCCCTCATTAGAAAGTTGGATAAATAAATAAGTTTATAACGTGTTTTGTACATTTAGTCACTTGAAGTTTTTCTGAAATAAATAGCTGTGATTGTCAAAAACTTTTTTGAATAAAATACGAAACTTATAGATTTAAGGCCATAATTTCAAAGTTGTCATAGATTTTAAATATTTTATTGTTTAATATGAAAGCCTAGAATGTTATTTACTAGAAAATAATAAAATAATCCAATCCCATTCAGTACTTTTTTATTATTGAATTTTATTTGGTCTGAAAAGTGCTTTACCTTAAAATTCAATAAATCTTAAATTTCTCGAAAACTACTGAGTTTTGGATAGGGCTTCATGGAACAAAACCGATTGCTCTTGACCCAATCTACATGCTCTCAACGGGAATGCATCATATCACCAGTCACCCTGTATATGACAAATGGCTACTAAATAGAAATTTTATTTATTTTGTACAAGCGATTTGGACGCACGGTAGGTGTGAAGCTATCGTTCTGAAGGTCGCGATTCGAGAAAATTCTACATATTTTTTGTACAGTAAATTTATAATGAATTATCACGAATTTATGTGTAAAATTGGTTTGATTCGGTCGCAAAAACATGTTAGAAGCAAGTCGATTTTGACAGGTTCGTGTGGAATGTTTAGGGTAGGCATATGTTCAGCAGTGTAATTGTTGTGACTAATGATGATAATGATTTGTTTGATTTGGAAATATTTTCGACTTAAGGTCAGTAGGCAGTAGCGTCTTCATCATCATCAGCCTTTATCAGTCCACTGCTGGACATAGGCCTCCCCTAATGAGCGCCTTAGCGCCCTGTCTTCAGCTTGCCGCATCCAGCATCTGCCTGCAGTCTTTCGTAGCGTCTTCATAGTACGATATTTAATACTCTGAAAACGTGTGCCAAGACGTCTAAAGGCGTCATTTATGAGTTTATCTTTTTAGTATCTCGGCGTGAAAATCAACGTATCATTTTCCTTTACATCATATTACTGAATTTTTACCACCTCGTAATATATAGTCACAAAAAGTACTTTATATATGTTGGAGTGACTAAAATACTATAAAATAGGATGCTGGTTAATTACCAGTATCTCAATATTGCATGGTGAGATTTAAAAATGAACTACTTATTTCTAAACATAGTATAATACAGAATGTTGCAGATTGATTTGAATTTGTATAATAAGTTGTTGATTTGACTATTTTTATTTATGAATATTTTATTACTGTTGACTTCAATGAATCGAGTAGTATGAAATTATGTAGAGGGGTGCGAACCTTTATAATGAGAGCGCAGACGCGCTTCAGGGCATTCGAAGTTTAGTTGGCTAGCTCAACAGAACGTTGTTATTACTCTGTATTGTTGTTCAGACGAAATATATTACGTTTATATGAGAAAACCGGCTTTTAATTATTGTGGAAAACTTAAATCATGACGAAGTCTAAAACATGGTCATACCACCTTCGCCCATACCTCCATCAGACATCTCCGAAATGTACGTCGCATCATTCGTCATGAGTGTGTGTGAACGCAGCAAAATTGTTCATTAATATTGAAAATTCATTTAAACACCAATTATTTTATAGTACTTTTATTTGCGATCGACATTGGGTATTCATTATATTCGATGTACAAGTTTTGAATGCGGATATGTTCGATATTTTTTAAATACGAGAATGTTGTAAACTTGGCTTTAGACTTGTATAAATAAACCTTTACATATATACCAATTGTAAATGAGGCGTTATTATTAAGGTACAGAAAGGTCATATTGTATTAAATAAAAGAGTATAATCTACATAGATTAACAATAATTTCTTTCATGCTTGCTCAGTACCTACTTACTAAGCATCATTTTATCTATTTATGTCTAATATGTTTCTTTTTAGCATTCTGTTTATCTATTTGGAGTTTTCACTAAAAATCTGTCACGAGAAATCAAAAACATCGCTCGATCTCTCGATTATAAACTAGAGAATTTGTTAGAGGGGTCAATTTACAATGGTCCTGCAAGATTCCTGCGCCAAACGTAGTTAAAATAAACAATTGTTAAAGCCCAGCTGTAAAGTCAATATTATTTTAAACACAGTTACACATATTGAATGCAGTTTAATTGGGAACCGTAATTAATGACAAATTGCCAACATCCGCGTATCTGACTCGTTGGTTAATCTTCATTACTAGAGGGATGTGAGGGTTTCATAATATAGATATATTTGTTTGTTTAATGAAGCTTACGTGAAAAGTTCTTTATAAGAATTTCGAAGTGTGCCAACCCGGATTGGCCCAGAGTGGACTAAGGCCTAAACCCTTTCAGTAAAAAGAAAGAAGGACCCCATGGTGATAGGGTAAGAGATAATACCGTACAGCATTATATTATGCTTATATCTGCAGAGGTGGTTGACTCTGGGAGACGGTCGGTCATAAAAGTAAAGCTAAATCTCTGCTTGAGGAATTCATCATGTTTAGCCATAGGACGTCTACAGAACATAAGCTTCCACCAAAAATTTCCACACCAACTTTGCAAACAGTCTCCATCCAGCTTCCTGCGACCTACGTAACTCTAATCGTAGAAGCCATACCAACTAAAACTCCGCGGTGGCCATCTTCGGCACATTAGGGACGGCTGCGGGCTTCCTCCGACTCACGTCTAAGTTGTCATCCGCAACCGCCCCTGCGTGTACCGCTGTTGCGGTCCTTGTCCTGTTGTTGTGGGGGCTCAGAAGCCCCCGTACACCGAAGGACGCCCTTGGCGTCCGAGGCAGTGTGAGACACGCTGCCGTCCATCACGAGGGTCACAGAAGTTGGCTAGACTAATAGGTGGACGGCCCCTCCCGCCCACTCGTGACCCCCCTCGTAGAAGGCATGCCTTTATGAATATACCATTACTAGCTTTTGGTTGCGATTCCGCCCTTGTGAAAAACATTTCCGGGATAAAATTCACATTATATACTGTCCCGAAATTAATAATAGTCTATGTCCTTTCTTATTTAAGTTTACTACGCACTAAATTTCGATATTTTTTGTGGTTTGGCTGTGACAGCGTAACAGACAGACAGAGTTACTTTCGTACTTATGTTATAGGTATTGCGCGCGGCTTCGCCCGCGTGATTGAGTTTTTTCCGTGATAAAAGTCCCACTTTATAAAAAAAATATCTTGAAAAATCCCCAAGGTTTCAAACTATCTCCAAACACAATTTCATCGAAATCCATTGGGTAGTTTTGGAGTTAATCACGTACAGACAACGTCGGGCGACTCTGTACAATCTTTATTTTTATATATATAATTCTTCTGTGCGTGTGTATTTCACTGAACTCCTAAGCGGCTGGACCGATTTTAATGATTTTTTTTGCATCTTCAAGTGGATTCGAGAATGGTTTAAATGAACAATTGGATCTAGTAGATTACGCTGTATTCGGGTCCTAGGATTTAATTTCCTTTTTAGGGCAGGACAACGTCTGTCGGGGCCGCTAGTATTATGTAAGGAAGGAAGTATGGATTATCGCAATTTTCGAATACCTGAAAGCATCCCTAATAAACTATTGTCAAATTTAACACAATACAGGGGCGCAAAAGCACGTAGGTACATAATAAAACGATGAGTCGATACGAGTAGAGCTTTGTTGATTTTTCCGATTAATCTCAATGCGGATCAGGTGACTGTTTGTTCGTCGTGGGGTTCCTTAGTTTAAATTGATTAGGTTAAACCATTTGTTACTAGTGCCTGGGCCAGCGTGGTGGAATAACTTTTAAACCCTCTTAATATCTGCACTAGTCTTCCATGGTGGACTAAGGCCTAAGTCACAGTAGTGTGTGCCTAACAGTGCGGTATACAAATCAGGGTTTATTATTATTGTGAGATGAAAGCTGGTTTAGGAAGACGGGCCCGGTGCCATAGACTTTGGTTCAAAGTTCTAAGGCCGATGTTTCAGCGTTGGTAAAATTAAGGCTCTTATCACATTTGCGAGTTGTAAGCGATTTCACAGTGCAGCGAAGGCGCTGCGAGCTTGTCCAGTGTAATAAGACCGTTAACTTTACTTGATCAGGTATAAAACAACCCGGCCTTAGTTGTATTGGTATTAAATAGTAATAAACAGTAATTTATGAGCAGCCGCGGTCTTTTCGACTACTTGTCTTTTTTATCACGCTATTAATAATTATGATGTGGACGATAGCCTAGTTGGGAATGGAACGGTCTGCCGAGACAATGTCTGTCCTCTTTTCGAAGTTACTTGTGTATTGTTTATCAATTATCGTTCGCTTTAACGGTGAAGGAAAACATTGTGAGGGAACCTACATATAAGCGAATTCTCCATAACAATTTCATGTGTATGTGAAGTCTGCCAACCCGCACTAGGCCAGCGTGGTGGACTAAGGCCTATCCCCTCTCAGTAGTAGAGGAGGCCCGTGCTCAGCAGTGGGCAGTATATAATACAGGGCTGATTGCATTGTATTAGTTATGATATATATAAATCTTATTACTCCTTCCCGTCGAAATTATTTTTTGGGCTTTTCTTCTCTTTCAATTAGGTGCAGTGACGTTATTTTGTCTTGAAGTCGATAAAACTATATATATGGTTATATACGGAATCCTCGCTACCAATAGTTTGCTGATATAAATCAGCAAACATACCATAGTAGACATACCCGACATAAGTCGGGTATATCTACTATTTTCGATTTCTATTGAAGTTCAAATGGATTGAAAAAAATATTATAAACCACCAGGTGTTGCTAAAAAAAGGTGAAAAGCCTTTCCCGCTACAAAAGTACCTAAAGCGAAGCTACGCCATTGCCATGTACTTAGGGAATCAAACGAAAAATATCAATTAGGTATATCCATGGGAGTAAATTACCGGGATAAAAAGTAGGCTAAGTGTTTCAGGACATAATTCAGGACATAATCTACACGTGTGCCAAATTTCATCCAAATCTTTGAACAAACATTTTCACAAATATTTGCATTTATTTTTTCGCCCTTCCGCCTTCCCTTCCGCCGTAGCGTGAAGAAGCAGCTCAGTAGGCCGGCATGATTGTGTCGAATGGCATGAGATAACCATCTGCTGCCATTCGATACTCTATCTGGACTGCATCGCGCTTACCATCAGGTGAGGTGCAGTCACTTTGCCATGCCCGAATAAAAAAAAAATTATGACATTAGTAAAATTAATTCTGTACGACGAACTATACAGAACCCGCTCGTCCAATAGTTCGCGGCTTGACGATTTTTTCGGCAACTGATTGGCTCGCGCAAATGAACTCCGATTGAATTTGTGATGAGATTTCGAACAATTTATACTGTTACGTACATGTCGATTTAATTGAACTTTTACCAGTTCAATTATTGACGAATGTTAATTGATAGTTATATACTGCACGTGTTTTATCTTATTAACCTCTGTCACTTTATATTTGATTATCTCTATGGTGAACGGTGGAGAACTGTATTTTGTAGGGTATGTTGAATCTTTCGGATTTTGTCTATTTCTCTCTGGAAGACTAAAGAACTTGAGTTTGTTAGTTTTATTGCGTGACGCGTGAGTTATAACCGATGCATGCAAGTTCTCTTAGCTCTTTACATTTTTTAGTTTTCAAAGAAGACAATCCCACAGCCCACTTCACATAATACTATTAATATTTGTATATTTTTCACGATTACACGTACAAAGCGATTTGACCTAAGAATTTAATGTATACAAGGAGGTATTTTAAAGTAATACTCTGCTGCAAGTTCTAAATTTTTGTGCTATCGGCGGTTGCGGGCGGTTTTTACATGCTCCCTAACTTTCGTCATTCGTCTTAGCGCGATGCACGGGGAAACTTATTGACAGAGCTGTAGTGCTGGCCGAGAAAAGGGGCCACTTCAATTCATTAATAATTTATCCGCATTCACTAGGTAGGCCTTTATGTGTTATAGTCTTTCTGGATAGGTACCAGCGCCATGTCCATTGCCGGATATGTTTTTTCTGGTTAAGGTTTCGTTTTTTTTTTATTGCTTTGAATAACGAGACGAGCATGTCGTTCGCCTGATGGTAAGCGATACGACCACCTATAAACAGTAACAACACCATCCATCACCTTAAATTACAAAGTACTATGTGGCATTCCACTGCGCTCGTCATCCTGAGACATAAGATGTTAAGTCTCATTGTGTCCAGGAGTTACTGGCTACAATGTCCTGGCTTGCAGTGTACGAGCCGTGGGTGCATCGTCACGCCACCGACGGCCGCTAATTTATGGAAAACCCTCGGGAGCGCCGCGTGCCACAACTTCACCTAGATGTTACCGCTGTATTGGCCAACAGTGCTCTATCTTGTTCGGAAACCATAGTCTTTTAATAGTGAAGTTAGGAAGTTTGTTTTTAAATTAAATACTTCGAAATAGTTGACAGAAAAGGCATGGAACTTGAAGGGGTGAACAATGTTTAACAGATCCTCTAGTTTAATTGTGACTAAAATGTTTCACATTAATGCACGCTATAAAATTTAAAAATATTATTAACTTTGTATTACTTTGCTGTCCGGCTGCTGGGTTCGTGTCCCTTGTCCTATTGAGACGTTTCATGTTTTTTTCCATCACGTTGTTTTAGAGCAGACTTTACATGCCTACGAAATTTTGACTATTCATCATTCTAATATAAAAAAAGTAAAGTAAACGCAATTGGAAACAGCATTTTCATCATGAATTACCTGAATTCGCTCGACTTAACTGCCCTCGAGGCGTAGGTGTATTACGGTACGACTGCAATGCTGAGGTTTCGGGTTTGATCCTCGGGTCGGGCAAAGTGATATTCGATTTTTCTATTCAGTATCAACCCGGAGCCTGGAATTTGTGCCCGATATGGCGATAGGCTAACCCCATATCACTCTATAGGACAAAATACGCATGGCGAAAAGTTGATGAATTAGTTGGGCCTTTGCCTACCCCTTCGGGGATAAGAGGCGTGACTGTGTATGTATATAGTGTGTCGTATTATTTGAACATATTTTTCTATTTCGTTTTAGAATTAAAAAGTAATTACCGACTCCGCATATGGGAGAGCTATATGCCAAACGAATCACAATATTTCTGTTGCATTTTATATGGAATTTGATGCGAACTTACCTATTCTGTAGCGAGTTTGGTTTTCGTAAACAAAGTGATATTTGATAATAAAATACAGTCGCGACTAGAAGTGCTGGTTATGTAAACAAAATATTTTTGTTCAGGAAATAATCTTCGGACCGCTTGGTTAGATAGAGACTGCTTGGCAAAGCGAGTGAAAGAGGCAATTTGGTATCTTGAAAAATTCAGAGGTATTTTTATACACACATCACATTGGGTCCACACAGCGCCTGCTAAGTGGAAGGGGTACCAGACAGAGTGCTGACTGACGAGAGATGTTGATCCTGCGAGTAAATATAATCATGCCCCCCTACTTGAAATCTAGATAGGATTGCAAAAAGCAAGAATTTGGAGCAAAAACATTGTTTCTTTTGGTGGTGGTTTTAATGAATAGACATTGTCTTGAATAATAACTTTGTTAGGTGTACATACATGACATGCGTGATGCGGCTCAGGCGCAAGAGAGCGGGAGGAAACGGAAGCCAGTATTGCCATCTAAGAGGCATGACAATAAACCAACTATATTATTAATGTCTATGTGACAATTAACACGTCACGTACAATTTTCGCGACAAAAATATAAATTAACAAAGATAGTCAAGGGATTGGTAATGTTAGATTACACAAAATTTTGTGATCACCATTGAAAATAGACGAGTTTGACCCATCTGATGGTAAAGGTCACTATCGTTAGACTCTGGCTGTGACATCGCATCATGAATTCTTATAAGGCTAGGTTTTTATCCCCTCTTCTACGATCTGTACTTATTCTTATTAAAAAATTTCAAGCATGTAGCAGGAAGGGTTTAAAAGTTTTTACGATCAGCCCCGTGCATAGCTCAACCCGTGTGTAACTCACAGGGAGGTCTAGTCCTGAGCAGATTGCGTCCACAAAACGTTGTCCGATCTGAAAATCTAACCCAAAACTTCCGTAGCTGCTAGTCTATAATGTACTTTTATCTTTTTAGTTTATATAATTAGGTTGGCGCGCAGACAACTCAATAATATTTAGTAACGCTTAATGTATTTTAATCATAGTGCTGTCTTTGTCAATTCCTCACGGATGACAAAGACAGAACGAGGTTTTAAATGTACTTAGCGCTGTACATATTTAGTAAGTCGTTGTACAAGCCAGCCTTAATATATCATTTTAATTTGCCTAAACATAAAAAAAAAAACATGAAAACAGGTTTTAAAATGTAATCATGATAACAGTTTAGGCGTCGTCTGTACGCATCTATCCGGTCGAGGCAATTCACCTTGATGGCGACCTACCACAACAACGCGCAAAACACGATGTGATTTTTTTTCTATTTCATTTGTTGACATTGCTGCGGTCACTAATACATTTCTATTATTGCGACCTTTTCTCTGAGGTGTTATTTAAAATGTTTATTAGAACTTTTATAGTCTGAGAATTGATGAGATATTGTTTTTATTATCATCATGGAATTTGTATGGTTTGGAACAGAGTTAGTGCTTCATTAGGCATCAGCAATCATTCTCTTTTGCCAAGCAGCAGTGCGCACAGTTGTTTTTGGACATCGTAGCGAGTTCTCTAATGTTTCAGTAATTAGCATGATGCGCGCAATTCTGTTGAAGAACTTTAAAATTCAATAATGGTGGTGTTGCTACTGTTTATGGGCCGTTGTCTCTGGATCTTAAAATATACATGTATGATTCCAGAAACAGCACATTGTTCTAGAAAAAAGATAAGTTTTTTTCGGCAGCTTGCTTTAAATTTAGTTGCACTCATTGGTGTAAAGTTGGTCAGGGTGCTGAAGGGATAGAATCTGGCCAATGCAAGAATGTAACTCAGTCTTTCTCGAAACCCATTACTATTTTTTATCATGTTAATAAAACAGATATTAATAAATTCGCGGAAAACGTAACACGTAATAATAAGTGAGCGGCTCAGCACCTTGGTAATGAACTGGCGAAGGCCGTGCGACTGTACGGTGACCCTGCGTCGACCAGAGTTCGATGGTCTTTCGAAAGGGAATGCTTTATCCTGCGATGGTAATTAATTTTGGGTTTTTCTAGGTACTCAAACATAACTTTATGACGATTATGGCAAATGGTTTAAGGACTGGTTTTTGTTTACTCGGAGCCGCTGCTAGTGGACGTTCCAGTAATGGATAGGTTTATTGATTAATATACCTATCCATACTTGATTATGTAATGTAATTTAGAGTTGTGTTTGACTCAGGTCTGGTTCTAAATTTATAATTCGAAGTCACTATGTTTTTAAAAAAGCGACGACAGCCTAGTTGGGAGTAGAACGGACTACTTAGACGAATGTCCGCAAATTCAAAACCCAAGGGCACGCACCTCAGACTTTTCTAAAGTTACGTGTGTATTCTTCGTGAATTGTCGCTTGCTTCAACGGTGAAGAAAATGGTGATAGACTGAGATTTAAAACACTCTCACTAGTAGAGGAGGCCCGTGCCCAACAGTGGAACAGTATATAATATAGGGCTGGTGCGGATGATGTATTTAAAAACACGACAGTGATTAAGTACTTTAGAAAGTTCTTCTATGTGGCAACGCAGTACTCATAGTACCACCAAGAAACAGTGAAAACAAAAACACATAATTATGTGTTTTTGTTTCAATTATAGAACTTGGTAACTACGTCTGCCTGGACTACCTCGGTGGCGTAGTTGTATATAACGGTATGACTGCAATGCTGAAGTCTTAGGTTCGATTCTAGGGTCGGGCAAAGTCATATTGGGTTTTAAATTCAGTATCAGCCTGGATTGGCATTTGTGCCTGATATGGCGATAGGCTCGCCCCCTGTCACAACATGGTACGGAATACCAGTTGCGCCTCTGCTTACCCCTTCGGGGATATAAAGTGTGAGTGTGTGTGTGTGTGGGTGTGTGTGTGGCTGTGTAGTAACTACAACTATAGGTATTACGAAAATTAATTGATGTCTTACGAAACGATGGCAATTCGGTGCCATGTACTGCTCCGGAATTCGAAGTAGTCGATAGTGGTGCTTATAGGAATCATGGCACTTACCACGAGTCGAAAGGCTTGCACGTATTAAGAAACTAAGTTTGACGTCATAGATGTACCAAATAGATTAAAAATAATTTACTGACTGTTATAGAACATAAATATGCATGTCCAATTAAGCATTAAAAATAATATAAAAACACAAAACCCTGATATTTCAATGAACTTGAAACTAGTGCTTACTGGTTGTACAAGGAGATTGAAGGAAAACAGCATGATGACTCAGTCGCGGTCCTGTCGAAAAATTCGGGGAAATGTTAATAAGCTATTGAATCAGTGTGCAGCGGCGAGAGCTTGGCAGGCTAAACAAAATTGTTTTTCTGTTCTTTATTAAAATCTTCTCTTACTTCCGATTGCCTGGTACTTTAGTGGAAAATTGCGGTCCAGTTGCGATCCGGGGTTAACCACTGTACTCGAGGTACTGCATATTACTGTAATGTGGTGACTGCAAAAGAAGTCATCGGTCCCCGTTTAGTCTATGCAAATGGTACTTCTTACCAAATCCCTTACCCGTTTGACGATGCATTTTATTATGGACATTCGAAGTATATCACATAATATAAACATTCCATTTAAGCAAACAGGACGACTGGTTTTATGCAAAAATAACATTCGTTTTTTTATGTCTATGGTCAGGTATAATTAGGGCGTGAATAGATGATAAATATAACTTGACACCATATTGACATTTAATATTTCATCTGCTTTGGACCAATGTGTTTAGTTCCATTATAATTGATTATAATCTTGTCTGTATGAGCTGTGAATCGTGAAGTTTTAGAGTACATTCCCAGGTCGGCAAACAAATTTGTGTGAGTTTTCTATTCTAAAACACAAACTCACGCCTTTTATTCCCGAAGCGGTAGACAGAGGCGCAGCTATTGCTCCCACATTTCACCGTGCGTCTTCCGTCCCATGAGGTGATGGGCGTAGATTATCGCCTTCATCATCATCATCAGCCACATGAATTCCACTGCCAAACATAGGCCTCCCCCAAAGATTTCCAGATGGATCGGTTGAAAGCGGCCTGCATTGAGCTTGTCCTTTTTTTTGTTTTATTGCATTGAATGACGAGACGAGTATGCTGTTCGCCTGATGGTAAGCGATATGACCACCCATAAAGAGTAGTAACACCATCCAACACCTTGAGTTACAAAGCACTGCGTAGCACTCCACTACGCTTGTCACGCTGGGACATAAGATTCTAAGTATCATTATGTCTAGTAGTTTCACTGGCTACAATGTCCTTCAAACCGAAACACAACAGTGCATGCACACTACTGCTTTGCCGATGCATTCCATTGGCGGGAGGAGGCGTTCAGTCGCGGGGAGCGTCCGGCCCTGAAGGAGGTGGAGGCCAAGAGGGCCTCCTTACGGCGAGCCGCCGTGGAGGAGTGGCGTCTCAGGCTGGAGGCCCCGTCGTGGGGGCACAGGGTCGTAGAGGCAGTGCGTCTTGTCTTTGCCGAATGGCTGGACAGGCGCCACGGAGCGGCAACATACCGCCTGACGCAGGTGCTCACCGGGTATGGCTGCTTCGGTGAGTTCCTGTTTCGGGTGGTGGGGATAGAGGAGTCGGCCGTGTGTCACTATTGTGACAACTGCCCAACGGACACGGCCCAACACACGTTGGAGTTTTGCCCAGCCTGGGATGAAGAACGCAGCGCTCTCAGAGCAGTCGTCGGAGGAGACCTCTCGCTGCCGGCCGTGGTCGCTTCCATGGTCGGCGGTCGGGAGGCCTGGCAGGCGGTGGCCCACTTCTGCGAGGCGGTCCTCTCGCGGAAGGAGAGTGCCGAGAGGGTTCACCAGCGCAGTGGTGATCCCTCCCGCCGCCAGACGAGACGTAGGAAGCGTCGGGTGGATGACTGACCGACGTCTCCCGCCCTGTGGATTGGGGGCGTTTGGAGAATTCCACCACGGTATCCCCTCCCTGTCGTAAAAGGCGACTAATAGGGGCCTCCGGGGGTCACGAGTGGGCGGAAGGGGCCGTCCACCTATTAGTCTAGCCAACTTCTGTGACCCCCGTGATGGACGGCAGCGTGTCTCACGCTGCCTCGGACGCCAAGGGCGTCCTTCGGTGTACGGGGGCTTCTGAGCCCCTGCAACAACAGGAGAAGGACTGCAACAGCGGTACGCGCAGGGGCGGTTGCGGACGACAACTTAGACGTGAGTCGGAGGAAGCCCGCAGCCGTCCCTAATGCGCCGAAGATGGCCACCGCGGAGTTTTAGTTGGTATGCCGTGCGGTGTACATAGGTTAGGGACTCGGCCCGGCGGTCGCCCGACGTTTTCCATCTTTCCGGGCGGCTCAACGTCGGGTCGTAAGGCACGGTGAACCCAACATAACCGCTCAGACGTTCCCCTTGAACACTGGGCGGTAGTAATAAGTCACTTTCTCCGCGTCAAGAAAAAAAAAAAATGCTCACTACTGCTTGGCGGTAGAAATAGACATTGCGGTGGTATCTACCCAGGCTGCTCATCGCATACGAAAGACCCTACCATCGATACAAATGTGTAAAACATACTTAGCTGAAACATAGCTCGAAAGGTAAACCTCCCTAACTTCTAGTCAGAAAATGATGATTAGTTTGCTGAAATCTGAGCTAACGATCATTTTTATTTTAATCAACGTTCTCGTGGGGTAGCGCTAGTCGCCTGATCATGGGGCTGTGGATTCGATTCCCAGAGATCATAGCGTGGGATGAGTTGGCGACTCGTGTTAAAACGAGGGATGGATTACGAAATAAGACCATGGTTTGATTCCCGCACGGAAAATAAAAAAAAAATTATACCAGTAATACTCTACGCAGCATTACATAGTATTACAATAATTCATATTTTATTTCATGAGTTAGTAAGGGACGCAGCTATTTGACCAGACTTTACAGCGCATGCTGCCCAGATATACGAAATAATATACCGGTCTCATGATGTGGTAAAGGCGAACCTATTTCCATAACGAGCACAGATTCCAAACCCGTGAACTTAAGTATGTATTTCGAATCGAAAATGTCAACTTGTGTGTGGTCGTTATGACAATCAAACCCAAAATACCATGGTTCTCAATTAACCACTATCCACCATACCAGTCTTGTATGATATGCTGCCCACTGCTGAGCACGGGCATCTACAACTGAGAGGGCTTAGCCCTGAGTCCAACACGCTGGGCTAGTGCGGGTTGGAAGCCTTCACATACCATCGAAATTATAGACAACTTCGCAGGTATGCAGGTTTCCTCACGATGTTTTTTCATTCATTCATTTCATTAGCGGGGAATTTAACGACGAAGGCGCTGTTAAAGCGAGAGATAATTCACAAAGAATACACAAATAACTTTTTAGTAAAGTCAGAGATTTGTCCTTGAGTTTGGTGCCCATGGTGCTCATTTATTATGCTACTAAACTAATAAGGGGATTATATTCCTAGAAAATATTTGCATTATTCTAAGCTAGACTGCTTCCGAAGAAGCCACGGCATGTCATGTCGAAACTATTTCAAACTTGTAATAAAAAATGTATATGAAATATATTGATACGATACCAAATGACTTTCGGATTCGGTCGACGCAGCCACCAGTAACCGGTTCGACCGCTTTTTGCTGGAATCTACCCTCATCCGACGACCTGCCTGGCTCCTAAGATCTGTTACTTAAAACAACCGAAAAATAACTTTAGAGTGCATAAAATAAGTCCTATGTTCACTTGTTACAAAATCCATTTGATAGTCACGACCTAAGCAAGGATAAATCTAAGGATTCGGATGCTCTATCGGTGCTTTGTGATCTATATCGTTGTGTTAAGGTTGGTTTTCGCGTGGCTGTTGTGTTTTTTGATTTTTATCGTAAACTTGACCTGTAATGTCGAATGTCCTGGGAATGTTCGGAAGGCGATCAAATAGTTATTTGCCGAGATTATTATGATTCCAAATGATTATGTTTTGTTTTTTTTTTTTTTCATAATAGTGTGTAATTTGTAGTTTTCTTAATTACTTGCATGGATTTATGAGATAATGCACCTTGAATAATGATTTTAGACGTTTTAGAAACCATTTTAAATGCAAAGGAATATCATTTATGTGGGTCGTATAATTCTTGTTTGTTTTATCCTAATATACTTTAATTGAAATACTTAGTAATATGCATATCTTTGAAAAAATATGTACTAGTTTGTCAAAAAAAAGGATTACGCTGAACTGTGACCTGTGGGTACCAGTTTGGAATACAACCTCCGCGGAGTACCTGGTAAAACATCGGCCATGGATTCAATTCCTTACTGTGATATGTTTTTGCTTTTGAAATAAATTAGTTTCGTACAGGAATATTTTCCAAATTCAGTGTGTTTTACGGAATGATATCGGTGGGTCATTGAGGTATTTTTGGTCAGTTAGTCATTAGGAAGAATGCATGCAAGGGCTCGCACTAAGCGCTATGCTTCCACCTTTATTGTGCAATGCAATGCAATCAGCCCTGTATTATATACTGCCCACTGCTGAGCACGGGCATCCCATACTACTGAGAAGGGTTAGGCCTTAGTCCACCACGCTGGCCTAGTGCGGGTTGGCAAACTTCACATACACCTCGAAATTCTTATGGAGAATTCTCAGGTATGTAGGTTTCCTCACGATGTTTTCCTTCACCGTTAAAGTAAACGATAATTGATAAACAATACACACGTAACTTCTAAAAGTCATAGGTGTGTGCCTTGGGTTTTGAACCTCCGGATATTGCCTCGGCAGACCGTACCATTCCCGATTAGGCTGTCGTCCACTTATACGTACGTACGTTTAAGCGTTACGTTCCTTTATTATACGGACAGCTAAATTGTGGAATTCGCTACCGTCGTGTCTATTTCCGCATAGATACAATTTGGGACTCTTCAAGTCGCGAGTGAATCGATTTCTTCTGGGCAAGCGTGTTTCCCCTTAGGCCGCATCATCGCGATAGCGGACAAACGTGAGCCCATTCAAAGTAAAAATTCGTAGTAGCATAGAATTGGTTCCTGATTGTACTATTGTAGTGTTAAGGAGATGGGCACTACCCTTATTGTCCAATTTGCCTAAGGGAGAAATTATATAATACTATCCTAGTTACGGCTTCTGTCAGCCACGTGAGGCATGTGGCGCTAACATAACAGTTCTCGAAGATTAATGTGTAAATAATTGACTCGAAAATGACGCCATGTGAATGCATTTCGTTTTAAGACTAAAAAGTTATTTTTTTCATTTCATACAGTGGTACAAAATACTCTGTAATATTTTCAGCTGATAGAGTGACGTCATGTCATTGATCTTCCTTGATACACCAAGAAAAAAAAATAAACGTCTGATCTCAACCTTCTCCACTTATGGTCTGATCTCAACCTTCTCTACTAAATTATAAGACTCAATTTAGTGGTTGGAACATTTTGAAACGATAACCTGAGACGAAAAATAAGTGTTATATTTCTGATAATTAGTAACATCACCCAGGATACAGATGTCCAGTGCCGGATTAGCCCATAAGCAAATTAAGCAATTGCTTAGGGCATCACGTTTTGCGGGCACCAGAAACAGCACAAAAAAAGTGCTAGCACATAAAAGTAAAGCTGTTTGAAAATCAGCGCGATCAAAGACTGATGTTAGTTTACTTATGGGGGGGCCCATAGGCGTGAATTGCTTAGGGCATCAAGTTGTCCTAATCCGGCACTGCAGATGTCCAAGGAACTCTACATTATTGAACAGCATTCTTCATCTTAAAATGTACAGGATTTATTTCATAATGTTCAAGTGAAGTATACTGGTGGTAGGTCTCTCATATGTAAGAGTCCGTCTGGGTGGGTACCACCGCAATGTCTATTTTTACCGCCAAGCAGCAGTGTGCATGCACTGTTGTGTTTCGGTTTGAAGGAAATTGTAGCCAGTGTAACTACTGGACACATCTTACGTCTCAGGATGACGAGTGCAGTGGAATGCCAAACAGTACTTTGTAACTCAAGGTGCTGGATGGTGTTTCTACTGTTTATGGGTGGTCGTATCGCTTACCATCAGGCGAACGGCATGCTCGTCTCGTCATTCAATGCAATAAAAAAAATTAAATAATGTAGACAATATTTTATTATCATTTATTTAGGAGCATAGATTAGAGTGTGACTTTTGTACTGACATACATAGCATTACGCCTTTTCCCCTTTTTAGAGGTATCTAGGTATCACACCCACATTTCGGCAGCTATGGTAGGTCCCATGCTATAAGTGCAGGCCTGTTGCCATTCACCGGGAACACTTCCAGACTGCCTCGCTGGCGTAGTTGTATTACGGTACGACTGCAATGCTGGGGTCTCGGGTTCGATCCCCGGGTCGGGCAGTAATATTGGGTTTTTCTATTCAGTATCAGTCTGGAGTCCAGAATTTGTGCCCGATATGGAGATAGGCTCGCCCCCTATCACATCATGGGACGGAATACGCACGGCGAAAAGTGGGTAGTTGCATCTCTGCCTACTCCTTCGGGGATAACCGGCCTGATACTGAGTAGAGAAACACAATATATATTTGTATTTGATCGGCTTATATATAATGAGTAGCATTCATCAGTAAGCTGTGAATTCGGCCCTTAATGCTGAATGTCCTTTTTTGTTCACCATTTGGGACCTCTGCTTTTATATTTGGTCGCTCTATATTCTCAGCGTTTACTCAGACGTCGACGACAACAAACAGGTAATTAGTATCTTAAGACCCAGGAATTACAATATCATTCAAATGAAACACTTTACTAAACGGTATAAACGACAGACAGGCTAAGAAAGACCTATAATATCCACTGTAACCCGTTATATGAATGGTATTTTAGGTTATAATTAATTCACAACGAGAACCACCTGTTGCAATAACTTGTTATAGCGTCGTATTTGCAATTAAACGTTTGCTTTGAATGCGCTTTATTTTGAGGTATTAATACCATGCTTGTTTATCTACTGGTATTAACACTGTAATTGTTGATCACTACATAGTATAAAACAAAGTCGCTTCCCGCTGTCTGTCGCTATGTATGCTTAGATCTTTAAAACTGCGCAACGGATTTTGATGCGGTTTTTTTAAATAGATAGAGTGGTTCAACGGGAAGGTTTTTATGTACTTTTAGCTTCGGAAAACTTATAACCGCGGGAGAAGCCGCGGGCTAAAGCTAGTTTGGTATAAATTAATTCGTTTCCTTGTCTTTGTCGGCCATGTATATTTTCGTATACACGGTGGATTTTTGAGATGAGGTGGAAAGGGCATCTACCTGAACTGCTGTACAAGAAAACTGATATTGGGTTTTTGTATTCAGTATCAGCCTGGAGTCGAAAATTTGTGCCCGATATGGTGATAGCTCGCCTTCATCACATTAAGGGATGGAAAACGCACGGCGAAAAGTGGGTGCATTAATTGCGCCTCTGCCTAGCCCTTAAAGGATAAAAGGCGTAAGTGTGTGTGTAAGAAAACTGTCTTAGGAGATTCTTAATTTTTAAACTCATTGAGACCTGCATTGACAGATTTATAAAATGTATAGTCAGCAATAAAAAATTGGTATGCAATATTTTTTTTTGATACCAATCGATTCTGTTGCTTCTGCCACCCTGTTTCCTGTTGATTTTTATAAGATCAAAATTCTATGGGACCATCAAAGTTTGGAATAGTTTAAGGTGTGAAATTGCTAGAAATTAAGGAAAATCTTTCTCCGTGTATTTTGTAGGAAATGCTCTCCAAAGCTGCAAAGGTAGCTGCCCTTCCTGCCCCCTCTCAACCCAACCAGTATAATATATGTGGGATGGATATTTTGTAGTTATTTTCGGTGCCTGTTTATTTGGTATTTAAATCTGTTAAGTCAGTAGCGACAGATATTGATTTTATTAACAGAGCAATTGTTTTTAAATAATATTTGAGAAGGCTATGGAAACTTGTAATCCATATTTCTCAATTCTACATTTGCAAATGGTACCATAAATATTGAAGTTAACAAACTATTTGGAGATATAAAAAAGATAAAAAGGCTACACCAAAAATATCACAAAGCTACCCCATTACATTAAAACTAGTTGAGGCGACTGTAACGATTAAAGGGGTAACATTTTAGTAATAGACGTTGAGAGATGTCGCCGGTTACGACAAAAATTTTAATGAGCCTTGTGACGTCAATTTTGTATGTATGGGACACACATGACGTCCACTTTTGGCGTCAGTGCATGGGAAAACCTATTGTAAGTTTGACGTCAAAAAGTGAGAGGTGTTTTGTTTATAATAGTCCGGCAAACCGGTAAATGTTTCCAAAATTTTTGTATAAGATTTATATTTGGACTGCGCAAGTATGATCACGTATCCGAGTTTCGTGCTAAGCTCAAGTGGCTTCCCATACGGCTTCGCCGAAATACTCATATTCTCTCTCTTCTTTACACTATGCTTTTTAATCCTCTCTCTCCCCCATATCTCAAAAATCGTTTTCAATTCCTTCATGGTACGCATTCTAAATCCTTAAGGTCATCAGAGAACTTAAAATTGAAAACCCCAGTGCATTCCACCACATACTTCAACAAATCGTTCTCCGTACAAGCTGCTCGGCTTTGGAATGCTCTGCCAGTTACGGTGAGGAAGGCGAAATCCCTGCCTATTTTCAAAAAACAGGTCAAAGAGCATTATCTAAGACAAAATGAAGACATTATCAATTTATGAATCTTTTATCTCGGTTTCTATATATATTTAGGTATTTATATGCATGTATATGTTTATATGTATGTATTTATACAATATTTGTATGTATTTATATCTATAATATTTGTATGTATATATCAAATAATTAATCATATACGTAATATAAGTCGTACACCTTATGCTGCCCCATATTAATTTATTTTTCTCTTATGTCCATCCCATGGTTGTCTGTAAGAGATTGCCTTGTGCGATAAGACCGCCATTTGTACTTATCAATTTTTCTTTTTGTCCTATGTTTCATTTCTCTGGTGTACAATAAAGTATAAATAAATAAATAAATAAATGGGTCACCTGATATTTAATGATTTCCATTGCCCATAAACACAAATTGTACGAGCTGTATTGATGGAGATTTTTTTATGGCATTGAATGACGAGACGAGCATACCGTTCGCCTGATGGTAAGCGATACGACCACCCACAAACAGTAGAAAGACTATTCAGCACGTTGAGTTATAAAGTACTGTGAGGCATTCCACTGCGCTTTTCATCCTGAGACATAAGATGTTAAATCTCATTATGTCCAGTAGTTGCACTGGCTACAATGTCCTTCAAACCGAAACACAACAATGCATGCACACTGCTGCTTGGCGGTAGAAATGGACATTGCCGTGGTACCCACCCAGACGGCCTCTTATACATAAGAGACCTACCACGAGTCAATGGAGATGATTATGGAATTTGTTTTACAGCAGCAAGCGTCTAAAATACCTTATGGTAAGAATGTCTACGAAAATACACAATCCAAAGGAATCGTAAGTGCATTACAGAGGTCTAAGGAATGGAAATGGGTATGCGCTTGCGGCGATCTCTTTTACACACGAAATAACAATATTACACATAGGTTTTCTTTCATTTAATGCAGTTAAACTCGTTCTACACTGACCATGGTCAATATGCTATAGATTTTTATGGCTCGCAGTCCAGTACAAAATACTCGAAGGCTACTTTCCGACCTACCACATACCAAAGCAGAGCTTTTCCTCAAGCGTTGGTCGTTCTCATGACGTCATCGACCCTAACCTCTAAAATAAAACCATTCTCTATTATCCTATACAGCCCTGGTATAATAGCGCGGGTCATCCATCACCGCGCTCCGGCCCCGCCTCCGCTGCACCCCTCCGACGCGCCCCCGCCCCTCGCTCGCATCAATCTTATGCAATGCACGCTGCACTCTGTTGTTCTCCTGGTACTTTGTGCAGCAATTTGTACGTTTTGATGGATATTGCATGAGAAATGGTGGGGATATTTTATTAAATTATTATGATATTTTGCGCTATGATTTTTCTTGAGTAAGGTTAGTTTAATGATGGTCCGTAGTGCAGCGGTTGTGAGCATAAGGTCGTGGGATCGAATCCCGTGAAAAACACAAACAAATGCGTTGTCCGTTAATTGTTTTAGGTATTGATTTTGGCAACTTAATTCCTTCCTTAACCTAATGATAACGTAAAAGGGATTTTAATGCTTATGATAATGGCAATAAGAATAGTTTCCTCATGAACAGTAGCACCCTATTTATATTCACGTAAGTTTTTTACTTCATTACTTGCTCGTTAGTGCAACAGATTGTTTTCTTAGAACAAAAAGTAATAAAAAATTGTTTTTTTTTTTGCATTTTACTCGGAACTTATTCCATAATAAAATCAATTTGAGGTAATATATAAATCACACAAATAATTTACTTTTTTGCAATAATGCCCACACATACCCTCACACCTTTTATCCCCGAAGGGATAGGCAGAGGCGCAACTAGTGCATCCACTTTTCGCCGTTATTCCGTCCCATGATGTGATAGGAGGCGAGCCTATCGCCATATCGGGCACAAATGCCAGACTCCGAGCTTATACTGAATAGAAAAAAAACCCAACACCACTTTGCCCGAACCGGGAATCGAACCCGAGACCTCAGCGTTACAGTCGTACCATAATACAACTACGCCACCGAGGCAGTCTAATATGTGCTATAATAAAGCAGTAGATCCCACTGTGTCTGTACATTGAAAGAAATGTGATAAAAAAGGAAGGGAGGGACTAAAGAAGAGTATTGGAAAACAAATCAGCGATTTTATAATTGTTTCCTGTTTGTTACTGCACATCTCCGAAATTACTGAACGGATTTTGATGAAATTTGGTATAGAGATAGCTTGACATCATAGAATGGACGTAGGCTATTTATCCCAAGAAAATATAAAGTGGGACATGTATCCCGGAAAAACTTGTTCGCGCGGGCGGAGCCGCAAACAAAAGCTAGCATGTAATAAAAATAAAAACTGTTTTTACCCCCCTATCACATCATGGGATGGGAAAGTGGGCGCACTTATATGCGCCTCTGTCTACCCCTTCGGGGATAAAAAGGCGTGAGCGTGTGTGTGTGTGTGTGTGTGTGTAGGTTTTTACCGATGTGGCAATTATAACAAATTGATTTTGAAATAAACATGTCGGACAGGGCTTTCTTTCCGTTAAAGTATTCAAATCCTACCACAAAAAATAATGAATGACAAATATAGATCCAATAAAAGTCTGAAAAGACATTGATGCTCTTAAATATTACTGTTTCTAAAAATGTACATCTCTAGACGGGTACACAATAGTTGTAACGAAATAAAAACAAGACGAGCTAATTAACAGAGAAAGGTAAGACAATGCCGAGGCGTCAGCAGCAGGCATTCGAAGTGTTGCTCCAATCTCATCTCAATTTTGCTAATGTCGAAATATGAGACCGCGTAAAGAAAGGCTTATTCATGACTGTAAGACTGAGATTGAAAGAGGTGAAGACCAAAAACAAGGAAAGTGGATAGGTTTTGTTCTCGGACTGCGAAATACTATAAGAAAAGCTTGGTGAAAATTACAGTAGAGACCAAATATAAAATGCAGGCTTTTCTCCGTGGCTCCGCCCGCGTTAGAAAGTTTTTCCGGGATAAAAGTTCCGCTTATATTTTCCCGGGATAAAAGTAGTCTATGTGTTAATCCAGGACATAATCTACCCGTGTGCCAAAGTTCATAAAAGAGTAACAAACATACATCCATACATACATTCTTACAAACTTTCGCGTTTATAATATTAGTAGGATACGCATAAACCTTGCTCTTGAATCACACCGACCATTGTGGAAAAACGAATGAAAATTCGTTCTATAGTGTTTGAGTTTATCGCGTTCAAGAGACAAACAGATGCGATAGGGGACTTTGTTTTATAATAAGTAGTGATATAAAGACATATACATAGACAAAAACTGCAAACAAAAAATCCGGGATAAAAGTTCCGGTTTATGGTTTTCGAGATAAGCAGTAGCCTGTTTCCTTCTCTAGGTCTCAAACTATCTCCATACCTATTTGTTTACGGACCCACCCATAAACAAATATTTACCGGGATTAAAGTTCCGGTTTAGGTTTTCCCAGGATAAGAAGTAGCCTAGGTCCTTCCCGGGTTTATGTTTTTCCGGGATAAAAGTAGTCATGTCCTCCTCTGGATCTTAAACTATCTCCATACTTATTTTCTTGCGGTTCCACTCGCAGAAAAAGATTTTCCGGGATAAAAGTCCCGGTTTATTTATTCCCGGCATAAGAAGTAGCCTAGATCCTTCCCAGGGTCTTAAAATATCTCTCTACCAACCTTCATCGAAATTGGTTCAGTGGTTTGGCCACGACGGCTCCACTCGCAAGAACAAAAGATCCGGGATAAAATTTCCGGTTTATATTTTTCCGGAATGAAAGCAGCTTATGTCCTCCTATGGATCTCAAACTCTCCACTTATTTTCTTGCGGTTCCACTCGCAGAAATAAATTTTCCGGGATAAAAGTCCCGGCTTATTTTATTCCTGGGATAAGAAGTAGTCTGGGTCCTTCCTAGGGTCTTCAACTATGTCCCTTCCAAATTTCATCGAAATCGGTCCAGTGGTTTGCCCGTGACGGCTCCACTCGCGAGACCAAAAAAATCCGGGATAAAATTCCAGTTTTCTTTTTGGGATAAAAGTAGCTTATGTCCTCCTCTGGATCTCAAACTATCTCTATATTAAATTGCTCGCGGTTTCAACCAAGATTGTTTTTTTCCGGGATAAAAGTCCCGGTTTATATTTTCCCGGAATAAGAAGTAGCCTAGGTCCTTCCTAGAGTCTTAAACTATGTTCTTGCCAAATTTCATCGAAATCGGTTCAGTGGTTTGGCCGTGATAGCTCCACTCCCGCGAAATGAAAATCCGGGATAAAAGTCCCGTCTTATTTTTTTTCGGGACAAAAATTAGTCTATGTCCTTTCTCAGGCTCTAGACTATCTGTGTACCAAATTTCATTTAAATCGGTTCAGTAGTTTTGGTGTGAAAGCGCAACAGACAGACAGACAGAGTTACTTTCGCAATTATAATATTAAGTAAGGAAGTAAGGTTTATTTGTCTGCTGTCAAATGTGACAAGGATGCGCTTTGATAATGTATGAGTTTTGATTATTTGATAAGGTTGGAAATTTACATAATTCGACACTTCAATTTATTGATAGAAAATTAAAACCTTTCAGTCCTTTGAACAACTTGAAAGTTTAGAAAGTAGATATATTAACTACTATTAGTTTTGAATTTCGTGAACTACATTTCTTACGAATAATTATAAACAGTTAATGTATGTTTATAAACAACTTGCAATTAATATTTTATTACCATTAGTTGTACACTGTATAAAAGAATCAGGTGTTATATCCCCGTGAAGATTAATTGCTATAGTGCTAATAGATACAGTAATCTCTCGATGGAAGCTGCAACGTCTTTTTTAAAAGCTGTAAATGACATGACCAATTAATATTTGAGAAATAGATTAGTGAAAATGTGATTTTTATCAGCGAGTCCTTGGAACTTCTAAGTGAGACACTGGTACCATCGCAGTCGAGTTGACTAATTCCTACTGCAGATTTGGAAGGTCCTGAGTTCAAATTCCAGGTTAAAAATTTTTTGTATATTTAACAAGTTTCCTCCGGAAGTTGACATCAGGCGGCCTTATAACTAAATCAAATCGATATTGTTATTTCGACCTCATTTTAGAGTAGAATTAAGGCAGATGATGATTACCAGTTTTATACATGACCCTTTGTCCGTAAATTTGACACACTCAAAGGGTGATCAAGGTAATAAAAAATTAGCAAATTGCGAGCCGTTTACATCCAATTATAACGCCAACTGATCGGTATCTAAAGATATATCGGGGCAAAGTCACCTTAATTTACACAATTATAATTAAAATGTTGCTTGCCATTAACGTCACGTGTAATATGACCTTGTGTTTCAATTACGTTGTATTTTAAAGTTAATTATCTCAAACGTAGAGTTCAAATAAGGCGCCGCGCGGACCCTGTTCATTGTTGCAACAGATACATGACATGAATTATCGTCAAAGAGTTGCAAACGAAAATTAAACCCTCGAGGCTTTGGCTCCCATGTCACGGGTTGAGTAAAGTCGGAGGCATCTTAATTGTCACGGGATAAAAGTACACTAGTTACTACTGTGCCTACCCCTTGAATGATACAGGCAACATTGTCAGGTTTCATTATTCAGACACATACACACACACCCTTTATCCCCGAAGGGGCAGGCAGAAGCGCAACTAGGGCACCCACTTTTCGCCGTGCGTATTCCGTCCCATGATGTGATAGGGGCGAGCCTATCGCCATCGGGCACAAATTCCAGACTTTGGGCTGATACTCAGTAGAAAAACCCAATACCACTGTCCGACCCCGGGATCGAACCCGAGACCTCAGCATTGCAATCGTACCGTAATACAACTACGCCACGGAGGCAGTCATTTTTTGTTTCAGTTTCATTATTATGTACAACTAGATTTTGCCCGCGGCTCCGCCCGCGTTAATAAGTTTTTCCGGGATAAAAGTCCCGCTTTTTATTTTTCCGGGATAAAATGTAGCCTATGTGTTAATCCAGGACATGATCTACCCGTGTGCTAAATTTCATCGAGATCCGTTCAATAGTTTTTGCGTGAAAGAATAACAAACATCCATACATCCATACATACTTACAAACTTTCGCCTTTATAAAATTAGTCCTACTATATTAATAATTAATATTATATTAATATTATAGTTATTGAGGATTCATTAACCTTTGTAAGGAATAAAGACTGTATTAATAAATGAATCTTAAGTTTTAGTAAAACCTCAAGTAGACATTTACTGTATTTAACTATTTAATAATCAAGCTTAAGCTGTCATTTAATAGCTGTTTCTGAGCTGAGTAAGAGCTGTTACATACATAAAACTCACCTGTCAAAACCCGTCAAATATTGTCACTAAAGATGAGTGTCTTAAGATGCCGACTTTAATTTTAGAGCATCTAAACTGATATCGCACTTCATAGGAATCTGAGTTGCATCTATTAATAGGGACCCTAATCATCGCTCAATTATAATGTAACTTGCTTTGAAGGAAATCCAACATCAATCCTAATATTAAGCTCTAGGTTAGAAATATGTCTACGGTGCTTCTGACCTGTTTTTAAAATGCATTTCCCCGATTAACCGATTTTTAACTCTATCTAGATGTAACAAAGTTCGTTTTCCCATGAACCCATCCCGCCGTCTAGTTGTACAAAGTTTGGAGCGCATGATGCAGGAGGGAACCAGCCGGATATTGTCGGCGGAGATTGTTTTAGATAGCACTCGGACTTACCTGAAGACGTGGACTTGCTTTTATTTCCACATTCACTATCGTTTCAATTTATTTTCATTTGATTCACTTTTGCATAACCACCTTTTCTCGTTGTTTTCTTGCTGGTAGGTTTGTAGTCGAAATCTGTTTTTTGTTCTATAAAATGTTTTTCGGACTATATTCACGATTATTCTCAGTAAGATAAAGGAAAATAAATATACCGAGTCCCGTAGTCACAGTTTCCGTTCTTTATTGTGATAGAAGACAACTTGTGGCCATGTAATAAATCATAATTACCATTAAGGAATTTAAAAATTCGGCCAGCTCGCGTTTGTTTATCGAATCGTAGAACGAAAGGAATATTCATTGCTTAAGCCGAGAATTCAAACCTTACGGGTTACGCAGCCCAAATGCAATTAGACGAATGAGATACTTGATTTCTAAAATATAATATAGGTGCGTAATTTGAATAAATTAAATACTTTCAATTGTTATGTACCCCTTTGTCATAAACTATCTTCATTATTGTCATAGGCCTTATACCAACTGTTCGTTGATGTTCAGCGTTAATACTTGGAATGATTCACAAAGGTCACAATGCTAAGACATCCTTTAGATGACGCATATATAAAGAAATAAGCAGTCAGGTGATATGACAATATATCGAATCTTGAAGATACATCAATTTTTTTTAAGTGTGATTAGCTCCTACTATAACAATAATATCAATTAATTATATTATTGTTTAATTAAATTACCTGTAATCAAGCACCTAACATTGATTTAAAATATACAATTCAATCAAAATCTAATACCGACACAGCCTCAAAAATTAAATTCAAACAAGGAAAAATTTCATTTATTTTTTAAATTAAATTTCGTAACATGTTCCCAATCTCGTGCACAATACGACGCACAAAAACGTTGAAAATCAACGTTCGAACTCTAGCCTGTCAAAAAATAGTAACAGGAATAATTATCGTGCACATTGCATTAATCAAATTCCGGGCACGGCGCTATCGGGGGGTCCGCCCCACCCAATGGGGGGCACGAGAAAAACGAACGCTGCGGGCTCGCTGCGAAAAAAGCTGAAAATTTCCACTGCACATGCGATATCGGTCATCGGATGGATTTTTATATCTTCGAATTTTTTTCCGGATTGTTTGTTATCGTCTTTTGAGTACGTAAATGAAGAGATAGATAGAGTTTGGTAAAGTAAGAAGTTTTGTAAAGAGTAGAGCCTGCTAGAGCTAGGAATTAAATTGTATTCTTTTAGAAAGAAAATAAAATCTGGAGAACGCCTATTTTCTAATTTCTAATAAGTTTGGGCTATATGTATATGTAAAATAGATACAAAATATTTGAAGGTTGAAAACAAATATATTGTTTTATATTTTTAAAGGGTTTTAGTTACCGATTACACGTCATATTCTTAATACAGCTGTAATATATTTTTTTGTGTCTGTGCTGTTGAAAATACTAATTCCCTTTGATTGATTTTAAAAAAACAATTTAAAAGTTGCAATAAGTATAAATCTAACCAGTCGAATATTTTTGTCATATGCTATTTTCCATTCAATTAATCTACTTTGAAATTAACTTGAAATTCAAAGCATTAAGCCTTTGAGTACTTTCAGTATACCAACATTAAACATATATCTCAGGACAAGACCTATACAGCGTCGTCTCCCCTACGCCGCACCAGTCCAGTGCAGGCTACCTATATAGTAACAAAAAAAGCTGCGCTCCCCATCACCCTGGCGCGGCAGGGGAGGCAGGGTGGCCAGGGGAGAGGCCCTTGCCGTTCCTGCTGCATTCATTAATTGCTAATTTACAGATCACGGGTCAGATGTATGGGCGCGGCCCGTGTATGCATTCCTATTATTTGATTTCGTTTTTTGGATAAAGCCGTTGATTAAATACATTTATTTGGGATTAATTAATGCTATTCGAAATAGGCTCTTCCGTCTGGCTGTGAAAGAGGATTTGGGTCCAATCAAGTCAGTAATTTGTAAAACTTTGTATAGAAAGCACTTTGTTGTTTCGACTTTATGGTTAGCGTGAGGATAATAACTTCTAGTACATTATAGGACAGAAGCAAGTTCGGTGACCGTGGTTTTACTGTTACACTGCTGCCTACCCTCTAGGGATTAAGGGCGGACAGAATAGTATAAGTGTATTATAGAAATATAGAGTAGGTTTTTTAATTTAGTTAAAGCAACTAGAAATTGTAATAGCATGAAAATGAATTATTGACATGTCAAAAACATTTCGATTCACTTAATGTTAGAGCTATAGACTTATTAGCCTATAGCAGGAATGTTCTAGTACAACTAGGATAGAACTACAGTGACAGTTTGCCACTGAATTACGTATTGGACGTGTTTTTGGAAGCTCAAGCACCCTCTTCTTCTATAACCTTTAGAAGTCAAATGCTGAACATAGGGCTTTCTCAAAGATTTCCCTCTGCCCTGTCTAATCATATTACCCTTTATTTTAAAGCTAACCCATCCGTAATTCTAGCATGAGTTTTGCTAAACTGGGGAGGTCATATAACACCACTGACCTACTTCATTGCTGGCCAATTCTATAATAATATTTACATGTTAATGATAATAGTCTGTGCGTTACAAAATTCCGCGCGGGATTTAATTTTTGATAGAGAATACGTGCTCTTATATGAAGAGTGATATAAGAATGATGTCATTCTGGAAAATGGAAGGTTCTCGAAATAAATTGTATCAGCAAGACCTCTTTGAAATAAACAGCTCATGAATAATAAAGTGTAACATATTATTTCTTAAAGACATTACAGTTTTATACTACGTGTTTCTTGCGGCTTTGCCCCATGTGAAAATTATTTTCCAGAATAAGCCTTTCTTGATCCCTCAATCCACTTTTCCAGCATAAAAAGTATATACTAAACCGGGATTTGGTGTATCTTTGCGCGAAACAACGAAATCAATAGTTTTTGCGTTTACTTCAAATAAACATCTAAATATCTTCATAAACTTTGATATTCATAATTAAAATACACGTGGCGAGAATGTAGTTACTACCTATCCCTTTGCAGAAATGCGTGCATATACCTATAGTAACAAAATATGTAACACAAAGCCTGATAACGCCCCGTACGGCGCAATAAAACATTACTTGGAGAACGTAATTTTATTAATTGCGCTCAATGCAAGCTGCGCGGAAAAACAACGCATTGCCTCATATTGAAGGGTACTTGTCTCATAAATATGGCGAATTAGCGACATTAAATAAGATAATATATTCTGGTTTAATATCTGTATCTAGGTACATATAAAAGTGTCAGTTTATAATCTTATTATAGCATTGTAATCTTACGTTTTTCTACAATTATAAGCGGTACCTATACCTAAAGAATCGTTTTTGTTTGACTGCCTCGGTGGCGTAGTTGTATTACGGTACGACTGCAATGCTGAGGTTTCGGGTTCGATCCCCGGGTCGGGCAAAGTGATATAAGGTTTTTGTATTCAGTATCCGACGGGAGCCTGAAATTTGTGCCCGATGTGGCGATAGGCTCGCCCCCATCACACCATAGGACGGAATATGCAAGGCGAAAACTGGATGCACTAGCTGCGCTTCCGGCTACGCCTTTGGGGATAAAAGGCGTGAGTGTGAATATAATATGTATGTACAATGCGTTTCAAATAAGAATAGGATCGACTTTGCACCATATTGTGACGTCTAACTAATTGAATAATTAATTAAGCTAATTTAGCAACATTTTTATTTAAATTTGGTGTAAGAGGCAATTAAACAAAATAAAATAAATCGTTATTGATATGCTAATAAGTTTTCTATGCAAATGTTGTACTTTTCAAGTGACATTTGACACATGAAGGTCATTGACGTTCCTATTTTTATTTCAGTCGCATTGTATGTATGTTTGACTCTTATTTTCAGCTAATCTCCGTAACATATGGATTAATTTTATTTTACACTTTCAAATAGCTCACCGAATAACTGCGCTTTTCCAGAGATTATTTATACCACGAACTTGTGCGATCTGGAATAAACTTCCTCCTAGGGTGTTTCCCCGGCGTCGTGACTTATCCTTTTTCAAACGAGGCTTAAAAAGTTTATGACGGTAGGCAGTGGCTTTCTTGCGCCCTCGACATTACTGACGTCCATGGGCGACGGCGACCGCCTACCATCATGTGGGCCGTTAGCTTGGCTCCCTTCGATTAGACTGCTTTTCAAAAACATTCTCGCCTTTTATCACCAAACGAGGCAGAGGCGCAACTTCTGCCACTCCTCGCTACGTATACCATCCCACGAAGTAGGTAGCGAGCTTGATCTAGAGGTGATCATTAAACGTTATAACTGTTAATTTAACTCATTATAAAAAAATAGCTGTTAATTCTATTAACTACTATTGCAATATTCATTAAACGTTTAAACTAATGAACGGACTGCGGAGGCAGTTAATGCCATCTGTTAATTTATCATTCAACTAAACTTGATAACTGTTAATCATAGAAAAATGCTAATAACGCCTCTATAGGTTATTTATTAAATGAAATTTAATACTACTAATAAGCACAAAAATGATATTTTTTCTTTAGCTAAGACTTAAATTATGCCTTGTCGTGATTTGTGAACAATAAAATCGCCACTTGCAATGATTGCGAAAATAATTTTATTTAGGTTACGTCAGAATTGATAGAAGTGGCCGCCATTTTGAATTTCTTTGTTTTAAAGTCAATTAATTGACCTCAAAATCGGTATGTGGGTATAACTTTAATTACCAAAGACTGATCCAATGTCAGAATTGAAAAAAGTGGCCGCCATTTTGAATTTCTTTGTTTTAAGGCCAATTGACCTCAAAATCGGTATCTGGATATAACTTTAGTTACCAAAGACTGATCCAATGTCGGAATCGAAAAAAGTGGCCGCCATTTTGAATTTCTTTGTTTTAAGTCCAATCGACTTCAAAATTGATATCTGGGCAGGCGTTTAGGTACAAAAGACGGATCCAATGTTAGAATTGAAAAAAGTGGCCGCCATTTTGAATTCCTTTGTTTTAAGGCCAATTGACCTCAAATTCGACATCTGAGTATAACTTTAGTTACCAAAGAACATTCCAATATCGGAATGGAAAAAAGTGGCCGCCATTTTGAATTTCTTTGTTTTAAGGCCTATCGACCTCAAAATCGATATCTGGGCAGGCCTGTAGGTACAAAAGACGGATCTAATGTTAGAATGGAAAAAAGTGGCCGCCATTTTGAATTTCTTTGTTTTAAGACCTATCGACCACAAAATCGATATCTGGGCAGGCCTGTAGGTACAAAAGACGGATCCAATTTTAGAATTGAAAAAATTGGCCACCATTTTGAATTTCTTTGTTTTAAGGCCAATCCACTTCAAAATCGATAGCTGGGCAGGCCTGTAGGTACAAAAGACGGATCCAATGTTGGAATTGAAAAAAGTGGCCGCCATTTTGAACTTTTTTGTTTTAAGGCCAATCGATCTCAAAATCGATATCTAGGCAGGCCTTTAGATAAAAAAGACGGATCCAATGTTAGAATTGAAAAAAGTGGCCGCCATTTTGAATTTCTATGTTTTAAGGCCAATTGACTTCAAAATCGGTATCTGGGTAAAACTTTAATTACCAAAAACTGATCCAATGTCGGAATTGAAAAAAGTGGCCGCCATTTTGAATTTCTTTGTTTTAAGACCTATCGACCTCATAATCGATATCTGGGCAGGCCTGTAGGTACAAAAGACGGATCCAATGTTAAAATTGAAAAAAGTGGCCGTCATTTTGAATTTCTTTGTTTTAAGTCCAATCGACTTCAAAATTGATATCTGGGCAGGCGTTTAGGTACAAAAGACGGATCCAATGTTAGAATTGAAAAATGTGGCCGCCATTTTGAATTCCTTTGTTTTAAGGCCAATTGACCTCAAATTCGACATCTGAGTATAACTCTAGTTACCAAAGAACATTCCAATGTCGGAATGGAAAAAAGTGGCCGCCATCTTGAATTTCTTTGTTTTAAGGCCTATCGACCTCAAAATTGATATCTGGGCAGGCCTGTAGGTACAAAAGACGGATCCAATGTTAGAATTGAAAAAAGTGGCCGCCATTTTGAATTTTTTTGTTTTAAGGCCAATTGACCTCAAAATCGATACTGGGCATGACATTGATAGTAAAAGTCATATTTAATGTTAGACTTAAGAAAAGTGGTCGCCATTTTGAACTTCTTTGTTTTAAGAATGATTGGATTTAAGATAGATATTTGGGCTTGTCTTTAGACAAATAGAATAAATCGAGGTTGTAATTTTACTAATTTAACAATTAACCTGTTGGTTATTGGTTCAATGTTAAAAAATTTAACATAATTAAAATAAACGACGCAAGACACGTGTTGAACATGTTATCGCTAATGTTTTTCACGTAACTCCTTACTTCTTGACCGTTATAACTTAACTATTAATTTAACACGTTATTTTTTTTTAATGTTTAACTATTAACCATTAATAATTTTTAACCATTAATCACATCACTAGCTTGATCCAAGGCTCCATATCAAGCAGAAAAACCATAATACATCACCCTGATCAACCGGAGAATTGAACCCGAGACCTCAGAGTGGTAGTCGTATCAAAAATACAACTACGTTACCAAGGCAGTACCAAACTACTTTTCATTTCGTAAATATTACGACTTCCGCGTAAAAACTTAAATAAATATTTTTTGTAATGTGTTACGCCAACGCTGAGTGCTAAACTTAGGAAATTATAAGTTGATATTCCTGTCTGTATTCAAGGTTGTTAAATGGAAAATTGAACGCAGTTTAACTTAAATACCATCAATAATGAAAAATAATATATATTGCATTGGTGAGACGAGCAGCTCGCCTGATCGTAAATGATACGAACGCCCATAAACAGTAGTAACACCGTTCGGAACTTTTATCCCGGAAAAAGTTTTAAAAACGGGCAGAGCCGCGGGCAAGAGCTAATAGCTTTATAAAATCGATAAAGAATTCCTATAAAATCCCCATTACGTCACTAAAACTTGAAATAGAAAAACAAATCTCACCTATATAAAAAGTAGCATATTTTGCATTTCAGTGTCGCGTCTTAGTAACAGCGCGTCTAAAGTATGGTGTCGCCGCCCGCCCTACTGACTTCTCAGCCCGTTGACCGTACTTGACCTACTAGGCTGCGGCTAAATCTTACTAATATAAATGCGAAAGTTTGAGATTCTTAGATGTTAAGGAGTCACTGAGTCCACGGGTTATTTTATCTCACTAATATTATAAATGTGAGTATTGTGATATTGTTTGGATGTGTTTGAAATAAAGGCAGAAATTAATTAACGAGTTTAGATATTTGTGTACTTTTATCCCGGTAATTGACTATGGGAATATTATACCCGGAAACGTATTTTAAAGTACGACTGCAAAGCTGAGGTCTCGGGTTCGATCCCCGGGTCGGGCAAAGTGATATTGAGTTTTTCTATTCAGTATCAGCTCGGAGTCTGGAATTTGTGCCCGATATGTCGATAGGCTCGCCTCCTATCACATCATGGGACGGAATATTGGCGAAAAGTGGGTGCACTAGTTGCGCCTCTGCCTACCCCTTTGGGAATAACAGGGTGAGTGTATATGTATATGTATGTACGTATTTTAAACAGGTGAAGCAGCAAACAAAGCCTAGTTTAAAATACGACCCTTTCACGAGAGAGAAATGTTTAAATCATCTTTCAGTGTACATGCATACACACTCACGCCATTTATTCCCAAAGCGGTAGGCAGAGGCTAGTGCACCCACTTTTCACCGTGCATATTCCGTCCCATGATGTGATAGGGGACGAGCCTATTGCCATATCCCAGTCTTCTTTAAGTATGTATGTAAGCCTTGGAGGTATATTTGTATTGCGTTGGCCGTACGACTACCGCGCTCAGGTCTCGGGTTTGATTCCTGTCAAATTTTCTGCAATTTTTTATGTAATGTAAAAAAGCTAAATAATACAAGTTAATTTAACAATGCATCTATTAACTGCATTTTTTGGCTAGTTACTAGCGAAAATCATGGCTCACTAGGAAGGGACTATGAAGTCATGTCCCTAGAGTCTAGCGAGAAAGTTTTTTTTTTTTGTTAATGGCCCTACTGCCAGTAGCCTGACGCGAGTCGGCTTTTCTGGCCACACCGGTCTTTAGGGTGAACGCAGAAGGCGCTCGCAACCCTTTGAATTAAGTGACCATGCTGAGGGCAACCCACTAACGGGTTACGAACCTCGGCTCAGGACGGCCACTGATCGAGGATGAGACATCAACGATTAGGGAAAGATTGGTTTTTAGGCCTAATCCTATTATATTGTGTTGTCATCGGCACGCGAGCCGGAACTGCTAGGGGGGTCGGGGGGGCGACGGGGAACGCCGCGAGGTCCTCGACGGCGAAGACGGAACTGCGGTCTTGTGGAGTGTTGGAGTTTCAAGAACTCGTTCTTACGGTGGATGGCCAGAGTGATTTCGTCCTCTGGATCGGTTAATACGGAACGCGGCCGTCTCCATTTGGCGCGGTCGAATGAAGTGCGAGAAAGTCAAACAAACAAAATATAGGAAGTTCTTTTGTACAGAAAAAATGACAGACGAACCGCATAACACTTTAGGATCGTTATGTCGCATCTACCTACTTATAGATCGTTAGCTTACGCGCAACTACGGCCAGGTAAAGTTATGAAATTCACGTCTGTACATTGTTGGTAGGTACGGTGACGGATGCGAGAGCCACAGATCGATCGTGAGCCGTCCGATCGGGCGCGTGTGTGCACCAAAATAAACGAAAACATGCGGCGGGAGGGAAAAAATCCGCGCGTCAGAATGGACGCCCGGGGAGTCGCTTTGTCGAGGATTGGCCTTTAGAGCTAATATTTTTAGTAGTTTTAAACGTTTTTACAGTGTAAATATGTGGAGTGGTAGACTCGTGATTTCGATGATTTATTATTGAGTATTATATTTTGATTTTTTTTATGTGTAACAAGTGTAGTTTACAAGTAAAGTGCGGTTTGATTTTTTTTAAAGCTCCATGTGTAAAAAATTATGATCAGCAAGCCCATGATGATAAAACTATGTAAAAGAAATCATATTCGTATATTTTTCTGTGAACTCAAATCATATTAACGAGAAACATTGACCTCTTATAGCATTTACCCATTTTTCTTTATTCTAAATTATACATTCTCTATTCAGTCAATTTTAATTATGCATAAAATTAATATGACTGATGTAATCATAAAATTATTATGATGGCTGCCTCGGTGGCGTAGTTGTATTATGGTACGACTACAATGCTGAGGTCTCGGGTTCGATTCCCGGGTCGGGCAAAGTGATATTGAGTTTTTCTACTCAGTATCAGCTCGGAGTCTGGAGTTTGTGCCCGATATGGCGATAGGCTCGCCCTCTATCACATCATGGGATGAAATAACGGCGAAAAGTGGGTGCATTAGTTGCGCCTCTGCCTATCCCTGCGGGGATAACAGGCGTGAGTGTATGTGTGTGTGTGTGTATAAAATTAATATCGGCCAATTCACAACACACCGAGCATAGAGGTGCAACCGTCACCAAACAGTCTGGCATGGGGGTTGCCCCCTTAAAAAAATTGCACCGCTGGGCGACGGGGGCACGGGGGCCAGCGCACGGGCGCGGGGCGAGGGGCCCGCGCCTCAACTTTGACGCCGCGTTTCGGACGCCCCATCCTGTTTATTCTTAATTGGTGCTATGTTGTTAATCTATTAGTTTGTATATTTATAATAAACTTACATACCTACATACTCACAATTATACACATACATATTAACTATTCTGTAGACGTAGGCATTATGGATGGAATATTGTGTTCATTAATTCACTAGTGTTTGGTTTCTTATATGTAAGAGTCTGGGTTGGTACCACCATAATGTCTATTTCTACCACCAAGCAGCAGTGTGTATGCACTGTTGTGTTTCGGTTTCAAGGAAATTGTAGCCATTGTAACTACTGGACATAAGGAGACTCATTTTATTTTATATTTTATGTTAACACACAATAACTTACAAATAATATTATAAAATAAATACTTATAGATTGTTCATACTTAAGGGTCTCTTTAATGCTGCCTGAGTAAACCAATCATCGAATATAATACCATACCATTCCATATCAGCCCTGTATTATATACTGTCCCACTGCTGGGCACGGGCCATCTCTACTACTGAGAGGCTTTAGGCCTTAGTCCACCACGCTGGCCTAGTGCGGGTTGGCAGACTTCACATACCTTCGAATTTGTTTGGGGAATTCTAATATATGTAGGTTTCCTCACGATGCTTTCCTTCACAGTTAAAGCGAACAATAATTGATAAACAATACACACATAAATTCGGAAAATTATAGGTATGTGCCGTAGGTTTATGAACCTCGGACATCCGTCTTGTCTGACCGTTCTATTCCCAACTAGGCTATCTTCCACACGTTCAATATAATACAAGGCTTCCAGGCCACCAAATGCAAAAATCAAGCCCCTAGTAAATATTAGATAAGGATGGTTCAATCTATTTTATTTATTATCCAGGTTTTTTTATAATTGAAGCCTAGGCCTTCAAACCAAGTATCAAGATAAGGTGATCACCGCTCATAAATATTCACAATACCAAAAGACAATATTCTGCGAACCTCGTCTAGGGTAAAAAGTACTTAAATACATTATTAAGCTTGTTCGTTCGATTACATAATTAAAATAATAACAGAATGTTAAAAATAATTGTTTACATATAAAGCCGGGATTAAAGTGGCAAGAAAACTTGCACACGTTATCCTGCGTCAAGTATCGTGTGTAAGTATAGAATTATTGAATTATTATCGCTAGTGAAACCGCATGAAGGTTTTGCGCAATATATTTCTACTAGGACTTGCTAGTTTAATCTAAAAAATCCTGTATTTATGTTGGCTTTCTGCGAAATAGTGGTAGTGTACAATCACCCAATTTGATGCTAGTACACCTTCTCAACATAAAACTTAAATTTTTCATACTTTATCAAGCAGGCGCAATCTTTTCGGAGTTGTCCAAGGGAGCAGCAGATATCTTTTATTGTCTCCTTTAGTTTTAAGTTGCATGTTGCTGAGAGACGACGTGCAAGCGACTTATTTAAAACCTTAAGGTAGTCAGCTCATAAATGATCTATACAGATATTATGTGTATAGCACGGCGCATACACTCTCTAATAATATAAAAAGTGCAAAAAGTCTGCTGTGCCCTTCAATATAATACTGTAGACAATTTTATGATTGGTACATATTGTAATAGTTTCACGGTAACATCGTAGTTAAAATTGATATTAAAAATCAATACCGCATTTTAATTTTCTTAAAGTCCTTTTTACGACCTAATTCATAGTTAAGAACTTGGGATAAAACCGCTGCACGCGCGTAGGGTGACCATCTTAATAGAAATATGTGTTTTTTTTTCTTTTTGTGTAATCGCCCCATTAGTTCAATTGCAGCGTAATTGGACTGTGAAATTTACATTTTTAGGGTCGATTTTACGATGATTTAGCCCGGGTTTTTTCAACTGTGGTTAGGGTAATCCTCGGTGTTATTAAGCTGGACGCGCTCGCAGAGCTTCGAATGCTACAGGTGCTGCGAGCGCGTCCAGCTTAATAACACCCTGACAAAAATATAACTACAGTTGAAAAAAGGGCCTAAGATTTTTACTAAAACCTTGTACGTTACCGGCCTGTATATTTGTTAGTATGATTGCTATAAGAGTGTTAGGCTTGCTCTCGCCTTCTTCGGACATAATAGCGCATTATATATAGAACAGATATTAGTTCGAGTAACTACAGCCTACAGGTGGACTAGTTAAGCCTTTGTCATTGACCAAGACCTTTAGAGATAAAAGGCGTGGGTGTATACTGTATGTTTTTTGTTATGGTATATTGATTATAGTAGTGTAAGCAGTATATTCGCTACATTGTAAAAAACAAAAAAATCTCTCAAAGACTTTTTTCTATTTCAATTCGTATTTCCTAATATAGAATTTATCCTAAATCCAGTAACTCTTTGGTCACAATAGTTGTTCATAAATCCGTCACTGGCTCTTTGCCAGGAGCGCTAGAGTTAACGCCTGCACCAACATTAAGATATATTATATGTGACATATTGATGTATGAAGAAATCGGCGAAATGCGTCACCCTCCTCCTATACCTTGATCTGTTGATTTGCATTTACTTCAGTAAGACTGCTAACTTTATACAACTTGGGCATGGAATTGTAACATTCAATGATTCAATTTTATTTAACAATAAGATTATACAAAATACCATTGAATAGTTTTGACATATGAAAAATTTTGTTAAATTCGATTTCGAAATCGGATGACACAAAATGGTTGATACTCACTTAATATTATTATTGTACTAAAATGCTCAAAAAACCTCAAAACTTATGTTAATCGTCATGTATATAGTCTAATTATAGCGATCGATTTTAACGTAGCGCAGGTGCTATTGATGATGGAAGTCAAATTAATCCTAATTTTTTTTAAGGATTAATTTGTTCCTTTTCTATTTTTTACGACTTACTAGTAAGAATACGCTAATATCACAACACAATTACACAAAGTAACCACTATAAACACATCTTACAATTACCATACAAAAGCATAACGATATAAATACTTAAGCATAGTGTTCACTTAACCAAAAAGGCGAGCGCATCGAGTTAACAATAATACGCCTATAATAGCGTAGCGTAAGTCATAGATCGCATAAATCCGTCAGCGGTGCTGGCAAGCGGCCAGTTTGCGTTGCACTTAGCGTCCCACTCTGCGTACCGAAACGCGGCGTACCAACGCAAACGTCGTTTCCTCCGGTGTACGCTAAACGTGTGACACTAGCTTTATCACGCAGTTTTGAAGACTCGAACTATTGCGTAAAATTATCAATAATCTTTAAAAATGTACTTTTTAAAAACATAATTCTAATTAATGTGTGACTATTTAAGCGTATTGGTTGTAATATTTTCAAAAAAGGAATTGTTTAAAATTATAATAAATACGTTATTCCATGCGTATACCAGCGAATTTATTATTCAAATGCAAATTATGTTATGTAAAAAAAGGTCATAAGTGTTTTTATTACTAATCAACACAAAAAACCGTACTCCCAAAAATCGACCTAAACTGATCTATTTTAAGCCGTAATTATAAAAAAATATAATGACAAGTACACACATAAAAATGTGCGTTCACTAGGAGCGAGCACGCACATAAATTCGTCAGCGCGGGCTGGCGGCGCGCCAACACTCGTCCAGTAACGTGCCAATAAACCGCTCCGGTTGGCTGTTTGCATTAAAATTTTTATTTACTATAGCTTAGTGTTTTACACATTTCTTTAGTACTTACGAGATATATTGTCAAAGTAAAAGGAAGAAAAATGTAGAGGAAGGAGCGGGTGTTTTAGTATTTTTACAAAAGTTGACTTACTACTACTAGAATCTCATACCAAGTCACATATCCCAATGGTATTCAATGTAACCTTATAAATCCGCCGAGCAGTCTGTAATCGGCCTTGCAGGAAAGCCCAGTGCCATTCAGTCAAATTTCTAGAATAGCCAATTCTGGATTTATGACATTAAAATAAAAATCAAAAGATCCAGCAAATTGTTGCATCTGTGATCGCATTCACCGTCTCAATGTTCATAGTTACATAAAACATGACTACTCTAAATTAAGCGCGATAATACACCTTGTTATCTTTATTGGATTGTTATAGCAATTAATCATAGTAGACGCTCTTACATGTCAAAATTAAAACCAGTGTTTTATCAGTATTTATTCCAGAAACAAACCGTGCACTTGAATATACAAAATTATAGGCAACGTGTACCTACTAAAAAAGCCTGTCCTAATACGTCAAAAGCATGTCGCTAGATGATCATTCATTTTGTTAATTAATATGTCATTGTCTCAATTTGAAACAGTTTTTTGCTGTACTATAAACAACGTGTAAAAAGTAAATTATGAAAAAAACTTGACACGTTTTCGAGAAACTTGGGTTGCACACTTTTAAATATAGCCACTTAACGCGAGGTGAAGGCCGCACGAAAAAAATGACACGCAAAAACTACGAAAGTGAAAATGTTGGTTTATTTTTTTAGTTTTGGAACGCATTTTTTTAGAAATTGGTTCAAGAAAGGTAATTAGAAGATAGACCTTTTAGAGTTTGAACGCGTGTTTGTTCCAGTTTGGTGTACAGTCAGCCCCATACGTAGATGAACAAATAAAAAATAATCGCCTATACGCATTCACTTTCATTGAAACTTTTTTTTGTGTGAAGTAAAGTAAATCCTTTTCAATTTATTATTATGAAGGGAAAAAATCGTAAGAACACAAAAGTGTATAAGCGATTTGCAGTTTTGAATTTGCACAGACACTTAAGTATCTGACTACGTTACTGGATTTATGAGACAATATCTATTATGATATATTATAATTCAAGGTGAGGAATGCGATATACTTAATATAAAGTTACTTAGGCTTGCCGCACAGTTTCAGTTTCCTAATTAGGTTTCCTGATCAGGAATACAGATTCGGAAACCTGAATGCTCCGCTTACATAGAAAATGTTCAACAACGCGCACACGTTCCTGAATCTGAATTCCTGATCAGGAAACCAGATTAGGAAACCGAACGTGTTGGTACAAAAAACCGGACGTTTGCGCTAGTCAATCGGAATTCCGAATCTGAATTCCTGATCAGGAAACCTAATAAGGAAACCGAACGTGTGCGGCAAGCGTTAGGGCGGTATTAATAAATCAATCTCAAGTTTGAGTTACATCTCAAGTAGATATAATGTATTGAACTATTAATACATTATGTCTACTTGAGATGTAACTCAAACTTGAGATTTGATTATTAATACCGCCCTTAGCACTTCACCATATTTTTTTTGTGTGGGCTGTTGCTATCGTTTATGGATAAGTAGCGTTTAATAATTGAACAACAATTTTTATCTCTTCAATGTACAAAAAAAATCGTCTTCATACTATAAACACCTACCCATATTCACTATTTCCATTATTTTGAAGTTTAACAACTTTCATTGATGCATCTAAAAGTAACTGTTCTGGCGCGCCCGCCATACCGCCGTATCAGAGCCGGTCATTTGTAGCGGATAATTTATTTGATAGATGATGAAGTGCATCTAATTCATTAGCGCACCTGTGTTACTACACGGTTGTTAGAAACTAGCGCCATTGTTAATGGTTTCGTCGTTTTTAGGGTTCCTTACCTCGAAGGGAAAAAACGGAACTCTTATAGGATCACTTTGTTGTCCGTCCGCCCGTCTGTCAACACCTTTTTTCTCAGGAACGCGTGGAGATATATCAAATACTCAAATTTACTGTCCCTTGGAGCTATGAAAAAAATCAAGCCAACGCAATCAAAAGATACTCGCAAGACTCGCAAGGGAATCAAAACCTGCAGGGTACTTTCCGTGAACACAGAATCTTGAAATTTGCTTTGCTGAACCTCCTTCATTCGTAGTCGGGTAAAAATTGTGGAAATCGCAAATTTCACGGAACCCTCGGTGCGCGAGTCCGACTCGCACTTGGCCGGTTTTTTACCATTACCATAAAACACAGAATAGTTCTACGAAGCGAGTCTTTTTTTTGCCATCTCAGTCTAGTAACAACGTATTTGGATTGTGAGCCGGGGGTTAGAATCCCAGAACCCTTTCAGCAGCCTGTTTTAAGTAGTGAGGTAATATTATTTACATTCAATTACAGTGAAGTTAGCTGTATTCCTTAGGATTTAAATTAAAATACATAATATCTGCATATATTCATACATATACACTCACGCCTTTTATCCCCGAAGGGGTAGGCAGAGGCACAACTAGTGCACTCACTTTTCCGTCCCATGATGTGATAAGGGGCGAGCCTATCGCCATATCGGGCACAAATTCCAGACTCCGAGCTGATACTGAATAGAAAAACTCAATATCACTTTGCCCGACCCGGGGATCGAACCCGAGACCTCAGCATTGCAGTCGTACCATAATACAACTACGCCACCGAGGCAGTCAGGCATATATTTATAGAAAGGCAATAAGACTAAGGCTGGATTGTAAGATAAAGTTGAGGCTCCTACCACACTGGTGATTTGCGAGCGAATTCAAAGCGAGGCGCAGTCGGTGCGTGCTCGTCCAGTGTCATAAGACCCTTTACTTGACCACGGATGAAGTAACACGGCTTAAATAACTCGATTATTAATTATAAGTGAAAATCTGCAGTACCTACTCGATAGGGGTGCGAAGTCAGGGGGGTGCGAAGTCAGGAAACCTCCACGTGGTGCACCCTGGGCAACGGAGCGTCGGTCGAGTTGATCGGCGCAACGGCCAATATCCTGACAACAGTGGTCTCGGCGGTCGTCGCCGCTTTTTGCGGTGGCTGCCGCATTTTTAGATGGTGGGCCCGTTTATTCGGGCGGCTCCCGGTTCATCCGGGAGTGTCGACGGGCTCGGTGTGCGCTAACACCGCCCCGAGCAGGCAGCGGGGGGGAACCTTCCTCTCCGCTGTCACCGTTGCAGATCGTAATCTAGTATGGAGGTCCGTGGACATGTCTCGCGCTCCTGCTGGACCGAGGGTCTTGGCTTAATCGCCCGGACCACGAGGGAGAAAACCTCTATAAAAAGTTCCCCGAATCCCAAGCGGCGGCGCACCGCGAGGGGATGCATGGCCGATGGGTAGTTCGGTCACTAGTGCGACCCCCGCCAGAGTACCGGCCGACCCTCTTGGCGGGTTACGCTAGGCTTACCCAGGTACAGGGGGCACTGCCTGGGTGGACTCTTATTTCCCCCATACTCGTGGGATTCAAAATGAATAAAAATGACCCAAAAATTTTATTGACGAGGTTGCCTACTCCAGTTCCGACTGGAGAGGCGGAGATTGGTGGGCGAAAGCCCACTGATAGAGGGAAGAGAGTCGGCGCGGGCAAGATGTCCGTAGACGCCGACTCTGAGTCGAGTGGGAGCGTTTCCTCCGTTCGGAGCCGTAGGCTCTGGAGGAAACGCTCAGAGGTGAGTAACAGCAGGTCGTCCCTCGGGAGCGACACTGAGGAGCCGGTCCCGAAGTCGCAAGCGACAACCGGACGCGGCAGGGGAGGACCATCTTTGGTCGACGATTCCGTCGACCAAAGAAAGAGAGGTAAGGCGCGCGATCTCCTGCAGCGCAAGGAGGCCCGCCAAAGGGCAAGGAGGGAGGAGAGCGAGGAGGGTATGGTCCTTCGCTCCGCCGCTAAGCCGAAGGTGCCCGCCGAGGTGGTTGTCGCCGCGGAACCGGCTCCGAGTGCTCGCCCTAAAGGCGAGGCCAAAAAGTGGCGTGACAAATGCGCCAAATTGGAGGAGGCGGTGAAGGAACTGAAGCGTGAAAACGCTTCTCTCCTTCGCCGTCTGGAGGAGCTGGCAGCAGTGGAGGCCAAGTGGCAGGCCAGAATGGAGTCGGTGCTCCTAGGGCCGGCCCAGAGGCCTCCGCTGGCACATGAGAGACGGTCCACCCCCGGGGACATACCACTCCCCGTCCAGGGTGGTTTCGTTGGGGGAGCTCCCCAGCCTTCCTCTAAGGGGAAGGGGAGGGGGAAGGGGAAAGGAGCAGTGCAGCCTGCTCCTTTCAAGGCTCCTGCCATCGTGGCCGGGCCCTCCACCTCAGCTGCCGTGGCGGTCGCTGGACCGTCTGGGGTGCCCAAAAAAGGGAGGGGGAAAGTCGCCACCCCCGCTGCCCCCGTCGTCGCGAGGACTGCTCCAAGGGAGCCTCGCCCGCTACCACCAGCCCCAGCGTTCATGGACACTGAATGGACGGTGGTGGTGGGAAAGAAGAAGCGGGGGAAGAACCCCGCCGCAGCGCCCGCAGTTATACCGCAGACGCAACAGAGGAGGCAGAGGCGCAAAGAGCCCAAACTGCGTCAGCCACGCTCGGCGGCCATAGTGCTGTCGCTGACGCCGGCGGCGGTGGCCAAGGGGCTGACCTACGCGAAGGTGCTGACGGACGCTCAGCACCGCGTGGACCTCGCCGGCCTCGGCATTGACAGGCTGAGGCCCAAGGTGGCAGCCACGGGTGCCATGCTCTACGAGGTGCCCGGGGCTGAGTCGGAGCGGAAGGCGGACTCCCTCGCCGCAAGGCTGAGGGAATGTTTTGGCGGGTCGGAGGATGTCCAAATCTCCCGGCCCACCAAGTGCACGGAGCTGCGGCTGTCGGAGTTGGATCCGGCAGCCACTTCCGAGACGTTCGCAGCGGCACTCAGCGTTGCTGGCGAGTGCGCAGTCGACGCTGTCAAGGTCGGACAGATCCGGCCTGACCGCTCCGGCCTGGGCGCAGTTTGGGCCAAGGTGCCAACAAAAGTGGCACAAAAAATAAAGGCGGGCCGCCTGATGGTGGGGTGGACAGTGGCCCGGGTGACGGTGCTAGGGGCGCGCCCTATGCGCTGTTTCCGTTGCCTCGAGCACGGACACACGCAGAGCACCTGCACCGGAGGACCGGACCGCAGCGATCTCTGTTATCGCTGCGGCAAACCGGGCCACAAAGCCCGCGGATGCGAGGCCGCGCCGAACTGCGCAGTCTGCGCGGCCGCAGGGAGGCCCGCCAAGCATCCGGTGGGCGGGAAGGCGTGTCCCGCCCCCTCCCGTCGCGATAGGCGCCGCGACGGGATACGAAGTGCTGCTGCCGCTGGGGCCTCGACCCAGCCGCAGTCAGCGAGCCCACCGCAAGGGGCCGCGATGGATGTGGTAGAGATCGCCCAATAATGGAATTAAATTTCCTCCAGGCGAACATCAATCACTGTGCCAGTGCCCAGGACCTGTTGTCCCAAAGCCTGGCGCAGTGGTCGGTGCAAGTGGCCGTGGTCGCTGAGCCGTACTTTGTCCCCCCCCGGGATAACTGGGCTGGGGACCTTGACGGCTTGGTGGCTATCATCAGCCGGGGCGCCGCTGGCTCCCCACCCTTCGAAAAAGTAGCGAAGGACAGGGGATGCGTGGCGGTTCTGTTGGGAGACATTTGGATAGTAGGAGTGTACTTTTCTCCCAACAGACCCCTCGCCGAATTTGAGTCTTTCCTCGTTCGGCTGGGGGCCTTGGTGGAACAAGGCCAACCTCACCCGGCGGTCGTCGCCGGCGACTTTAACGCCAAGTCCGTGGCTTGGGGTTCGCCGGCGACGAGCGGTCGTGGTCGGGTCCTGGAGGAATGGGCGATCTCTGTCGGCCTGGTCGTCCTGAACAGGGGGTCGGTGGACACGTGCGTGCGGCACAACGGCGGGTCAATTATAGACCTGTCGTTTGCGAGTGCCGCCGTCGCACGCCGTGTCCGGGACTGGAGAGTCCTCGTGGGCGTGGAGACGTTGTCGGACCATCGTTACATCAGGTTCGGCGTCTCCGCGTCCCCGAGTGTCCAGTCCGGTGGTGTACCGAGTGCCCCAAATCAGGACGGCCCGCGGTGGGCGCTTCGTCGCCTCGATGGGGAGGCCCTAGTGCTGGCCGCTCTGGTCATGTCGTGGCTCCCCGTGCCGGACGGGCCGGTACGGGTTGAGCAGGAGGCGGAGTGGTTCGGGGTGGCAATGTCGGATGTCTGCGACGCCGGCATGCCCCGAGCTCTCCGCCGTTCGCCGGTGCGACAGGTGTACTGGTGGTCGGCGGAGCTAGCGCAGTTGCGCGCGTCGTGCGTTGCTGCGCGCCGCCGATACGCCAGGCATCGTCGTCGCCGGCTAAGAGACGAGAATCACGCAGACCAGGAGCGGCAGCTCTATGGCCTCTACAAAGAGGCAAAGAGAGCGCTGCGGGTGGCCATTCATGGGGCCAAGGTCGCGGCACGTAAGGCGTTCGTGGGGACTCTCGACAGGGACCCGTGGGGGCGCCCTTACCGTGTGGTGATGAAGAAGCTTCGCCCAGCGGCGCCCCCGCTGTCGCAGAGTCTCCGGCCAGAATTACTGGCCAACGTAGTCGCGGCCTTGTTCCCGGCCACCGAGGAGTTCACTCCTCCACCGATGGCGCCACCGGATGTGGCGTCATCGTCGAGTGAGAATCCGGCAAGGGATATCCCGGAGGTTTCGCCCGCTGAAATGCGGGCGGCAGTGCTTCGGCTGCGGAGCAAAAACACGGCCCCAGGGCTCGATGGCATCCCCGGGAAAGCCTGGGTGCTAGCCCTCGAGTACCTGGGCCCGAGGCTCCGCGGCTTATTCACCGCCTGCCTGGAGCAGGGCGTCTTCCCGGTGCGCTGGAAAACCGGGAAGCTCGTCCTGCTGAAGAAGGGAGGACGACCCGCAGAGTCGCCGTCGGCCTACCGGCCCATCGTGTTGCTTGACGAGGTGGCAAAGCTCTTCGAGCGCATCATTCATACCCGCCTCGTCGAGCACCTTGAAAGGGTCGGACCAAATCTGGCCGACGAGCAGTTTGGATTTAGGAGGGGACGTTCCACTGTCCACGCGATTCTGCGGGTGAAGGCACAGGCGGAGGATGCAGTGGCCAGAGGCAGTGTAGTGATTGCGGTATCATTGGATATATCCAATGCTTTCAACTCGCTGCCCTGGCCCTGCATCCACGAGGCACTGCGGTACCACGTGGTGCCGCCCTATCTCCGGCGTCTGGTGCACGCGTACCTGTCTGACAGGCACGTGGTGTATCCGGGCGCCGATGGGTGGCACCGAAGAGCGATGTCGTGCGGTGTTCCACAGGGCTCGGTTTTGGGCCCTCTCCTGTGGAACATCGGGTACGACTGGGTGCTCCGTGGTTCCAATCTCCGGGGCGTCGGCGTGACTTGTTACGCCGACGATACGCTAGTCACAGCGACTGCTGGGACCTTCCGGGACGCCGCAACTCTGGCGGCGGCGGGCACCGGCCAAGTGGTTGGTAGAATCCAACGTTTAGGGTTAAAGGTGGCCCTCGAGAAAACCGAGGCCGTGTGTTTTCACGGACCTCGGAGAGGGCCACCGGCCGGTGCCGGCATCGTCGTTGGGGGGGTGCGGATCCCCATCGGCTCTAGCATGAGGTATCTAGGTTTAGTCCTAGATAGCCGATGGCGATTCCGCACCCACTTTAAGGAGTTGAGGACGAAATTGTCCCGGGCAGCGGGCGCTCTTTCCCGCCTGCTGCCCAACCTGGAAGGTCCTGGCTTCCCTTGCCGGAGGCTGTATCACGGAGTCGTGCGGTCCATAGCCCTTTATGGCAGCCCCGTTTGGGCTGACTCCCTGGGCCGCCCCTGCGTCGCCCTTCTGCGCGCCCCGCAGAGAGCTTTAGCGCAGCGGGCGGTCAGGGCGTACCGCACGGTCTCTTTCGAGGCGGCTTGCCTATTGGCCGGATTTCTGCCCTGGGACCTGGACGCCAAATCCCTTGCCGATGTATTCCATTGGCGGGAGGAGGCGTTCAGTCGCGGGGAGCGTCCGGCCCTGAAGGAGGTGGAGGCCAAGAGGGCCGCCTTACGGCGAGCCGCCGTGGAGGAGTGGCGTCTCAGGCTGGAGGCCCCGTCGTGGGGGCACCGGGTCGTAGAGGCAGTGCGTCCTGTCTTTGCCGCATGGCTGGACAGGCGCCACGGAGCGGCAACATACCGCCTGACGCAGGTGCTCACCGGGCATGGCTGCTTCGGTGAGTTCCTGTTTCGGGTGGTAGGTATAGAGGAGTCGGCCGTGTGTCACTATTGTGACAACTGCCCAATGGACACGGCCCAACATACGTTGGAGTGTTGTCCAGCCTGGGATGAGGAGCGCAGCGCTCTCAGAACAGTCGTCGGAGAAGACCTCTCGCTGCCGGCCGTGGTCGCTTCCATGGTCGGCGGCCGAGAGGCCTGGCAGGCGGTGGCCCACTTCTGCGAGGCGGTCCTCTCGCGGAAGGAGAGTGCCGAGAGGGATCGCCAGCGCAGTGGTGATCCCTCCCGCCGCCAGACGAGACGTAGGAGGCGTCGGGTGGACGACTGACCGACGTCTCCCGCCCTGTGGATTGGGGGCGTTTGGAGAATTCCACCATGGTATCCCCTGCCTGTCGTAAAAGGCGACTAATAGGGGCCTCCGGGGGTCACGGGTGGGCGGGACGTGCCGCCCACCCATTAGTCTAGCCAACTTCTGTGACCCCCGTGATGGACATGTCCGAGGCAGCGTGTCTCACGCTGCCTCAGACACCAAAAGGCGGACACGGTACGGTGTTTCGGGGGCTTCTGAGCCCCCGCAACAGGAAAAGGACCGCAATAGCGGTACGTGCAGGGGCGGTTGCGGACGACAACTTAGACGTGAGTCGGAGGAAGCCCGCAGCCGTCCCTAATGCGCCGAAGATGGCCGTTTTAAAAAAAAAAAAACCTACTCGATTAGATTCTTATCACTATCTTCAATCTTGTGCCTGAGTGGGTGGACAGTCGCGCTCTATACTTTCTGCTGTATGCAATGTAAATATCAAGGTCTGTAATTACAAGTCCTATAAATCTAGACAGTGGTTATTAGGGGTGGCGGTAGTCGATCATTTGGTGTTGCTAGCTCTTTCTTATTTCCTAGGATGTCTAGATCAAGAAAGATGTCCTGGAAAACCTATTTGGTGAAAAATGGGTGCACTAGTTGTAGTTACCCCTTCGGGCATAAACAGTGTAAGTTTGTTTGTTTGCGACAGGTTTAAGTTTTAAGACATGTTAATACATCGGACGCCCAGATCAATACTGAATTATCTCGAAAAAATCTGTGAATCGTTAATTCATTTGCCGCCATATCGGGCACAAATTCCAGACTCCGGGCTGATACTGAATTTAAAAAATCCAATATCACTTTGCCTGAGCCGGGAATCGAACCCATACCTCAGCATTGCAGTCATACCGTTATACAACTACGCCACCGAGGCAGTCCGGTTTTTTAATATAAATAATATCAATCAGATAATTTATCCAGTGGTTTCAAAACTGCTTACAACTTAAAATGTTAATAGAACTTTATTGACTGCCCTCATATTTTCCATAGTTCTTCTAAACCACGGAGGTCAGAAGAAGACTTGGTGTTCTAAACAAAAACTGCATTTATGCCAATTCTGAGTTTTTGCAAATAAAGTCTGGCAATACCGTTCGGCGCCGGCGAGCCTACGTCTCTATAAATTGATATGAAATCATGACTTTACGTAAAATGTGTTATTAGTATTACAATGAAAAATGTTTGTGGTACCTACTCGAACTAGATATTATCTGTATAATTTTTCTTTTTACAGTGTTGAAAGTTAATCGTTATAACACCCTTTTATATCATCATGAGTACATTCGTATTGTATGTGTGGTTGTCTCTGACTGCCTCGGTGGCGTAGTTGTATGGTACGACTGCAATACTGAGGTATCGGGCACGATCCCCGAGTCAGACAAAATAATATTTTATAATCAGTATCAGCATGAGCTGATGGTGATGATGATGGTGGCGACAGGCTCGCCACCTATCACATCGTGGGACGGAATACGCACGGCGAAAAGTGAGGGCAATAGTTGCAGCTCTGCCTAGCCCTTCGGGGATAAAAGACATGAGTCAATCAATTACAACAATTATTACAACTACGAATCAATTTAGAATTATGTTGAATATAAATTATGGGAATAACATTTAAATTAATTTTAACATCTTAAATCATTCTTAAAAATAACGATTGTCTCGAAGGAAGTCCGTTAGGATATGCATAAAATAATTAGTCAATTGTCCGACAGTTTTAGGTTCATTCCGTGATGTACGGAAATATTGCCGTGAACAATTTCGTACAAAAGTAAACCACCCAATTTGGCGCCCAAATCCTTTCTTCTTTTCACAACTTTCACGGCCTTGACCACTAGACCGATGCACACACAAAATGAATGCATACAAATGGTTACATTCATTTGGTTAACATCACGTACTAGGTAAGTAGGAATCATTCAAACTGGGACAGCTATCTGGTATATCAACAATTTGCAAAATGACGAACTTTCTCTTGTTCTATGACTTACAATAGCCAGTCTACCATAGGATAGTAATATGAGCCTTGTATGGGCACTGCTGGGCCTCCTTTACTATTTTTTTTGGATTTGTTCACCACACTGAATTCCGATACTGATCCTTCTGGAATATTCTCGTCTCAAAAGGGTGCAGATTTCCTCATGATAACTTTCAGCAATCTTAAAGAATGATAGGATGGGCACACAAGTAACCTAAACACTTAACATTTGCATTAGAGATACAATTGAACCTGCGACCTTCATCTTAGCACTCAGTTTCACTCCCCATTAGTCTCTCCCTACTGCAAAAGATATGCTTCTAAATACATGAAAAGCCTAAGGCATACTCACTATAATATTTACCGAACCATGATAGCACCTACAATTATAATCATTCATAAATATTGCTCCGTGCACTAGCCGACAAAATAATAACAATGTCTGCAGGCATACGGCAGCGCAGGCGCCGCAAGAGATACCGACCAATCAGATACAAACGCGGGAACAGCGCACCAATCAGATATGCACGCGAGAGGAAAGCACCAATCAGTTAATTGCATCGCAATAACCAGCCAACTAGATGCAAGTGTTACCGGCAACAGGAAACGTCGATAAATCTTGAGATGTCGTAATGGGCGGAAAAATTGAAGGTAAGATTTTTAGCGTAGATATGTCAATTAAGACTAATTTAAATATGACATGGTACAGCGTACTTACTTACTGGGCATTATAAAATCCGCTGGCAATCCTGTCGTTAATAATTAAATATACAAAAATAACACATCCATTACGAGGCAGTGAATATTAAAATAACTTTAGAAACAAACAAAAGATTTTAGAAACAGACAGTTACCTTCAGCATCGTAACGTAGGGCGTCGTCTCCGTTACTGCTGATGTGTGAAACTTACCGATCTTCTGCAGCTCTAATATATATCTCTGAAATAATTACACCGTCAGTCACTGTACAGTAGTCTAAAAAAGCGGTCTAGCAAAAAATCTTAAAGAGTAGTGTTATGTTCACAAGCGTGTAAACGAATGTAACTGTATCCCAAACATAATCGTAATATAATGACCCGCGCACGCCCAGAAATGTCTATAAAAATCAGTTGTAATGTGGAACAATTAATTTTGAGATTGTAAGTTGTCAATTACCTAGTATGTTTGTGTGTGTAGTGTGTTTTGAATTCGAATCCAAGGTCGAAAATTAAAAATGTAATTTTCCATTCGAAAAAACATGCAAAGTGTTACATTCTGTTAAAGATATGCCAGCCAGCTAGCCAAGGCGCCAGCCAGCCAGCTAGCCAAGGCTATGCCAGCCAGCCAGCCAGCCAAAGCTATGCCAGCCAGCCAGCCAGCCAAGGCTATGCCAGCCAGCCAGCCAGCCAGCCAGCCAAGGCGCCAGCCCGCCAGCCAGCCAAGGCGCCAGCCAGCCAGCCAAGGCTATGCCAGCCAGCCAGCCAAGCGATGCTAATGCTAAGCGAGCCAGCCAAGGCGCTACCAACGCTAAGCCAGCTAGTCAGCCGTGACCAGCCATTTTCCTCCACTGAACCACATCCAGCCTTCTTGCAGCCGAGCTAAGCCTTCTTGCAGCTAGGCGAATGCGAGTGGGATGGAGCTTTTGAATTTAGAATGTTAAATGTTTTTGTTTTGGAACATAAGAGTAAAAGCAGTATTCTTTGGTTTGTCGTTGACGGCTAGCCGGCAATAAATGATATCTTCTATATATATAAAATTCTCGTGTCACAGTTTTCGTTGCCATACTCCTCCGAAACGGCTTGACCGATTTTGATGAAATTTTTTGTGCTTATCCGGTATCTATGAGAATCGGCCAACATCTATTTTTCATCCCCCCAAATGTTAAGGGTGGACCACCCCTAAATTTTTTTTTTTATTTTTCAGACAAAATTTTTTGTTTTAATTTTTTTATGATACAGCATACAAAAATACCTACAACCCTAAATTTTCACCCCTCTACGATCAACCCTTATTTTTTAAAAGCCATTTTAGAAATTGCTAGGAAATTATTTATATGGCAAAACAACGTTTGCCGGGTCAGCTAGTATTTCTATAAAATGCCGTAGTTTAACTTTAAAATAGAGTTTAAGCCCCTTCTGTTTCAAAAGGAATGGAATTCATGGCCGAAATTGCGATAGGCTTGCATCAGTATCATCTTGGGGCGGATTTTATTTCGGTGAAGTATGAAAGCGCTAGATATTCGTCTCCTTAGCTCCACGCGATAATATGCGTTCAGACAAAAAGTAGCCCGCCGATTCTACAGAGTAAAAAATCTAGTCAAATGAATATTTTTGGAGGAGCCATAAAATCATCCAACGTTGAATATCAGCGAAGAAATCAACAACTAAGTGCAAAACGTATCTATTAATAAATGTCTGAGCGAATTTATTAACCCTTCAATGTGGATGCAGTTTTTAAATTATAACGGAGAAAGTAATGTTAATATGGCTACAGGATATTCGGAGTCCTTTCAATATAAATAAATACATTTACGACTGCCTCGGTGGCGTAGTTGTATTATGGTACGGCTGCAATCCTGAGGTCTTGGGTTCAATCCCTGGGTTGGGCAAAGTGATATTGAGTTTTTCTATCCAGTATCAACTCGGAGTCTAGAATTTGTGCCCGATATGGCGATAGGCTAGCCTATCATTGCAACTATATCACATTTTTTGAAACTTACGACGGTCAGTGACGCAAGTGACCATCAATACCCCTGCCGCATTGAAAGGGTTACCTATGATTTAACGCGCCACACATAATGAGTATGTAGATTCGGTAATTACGTATTTAACGGCGATGCTCAACTGCGAGTTTGAAGTTACTGTAACATGACGGGGGAATTTCGAGTTTGAGAGGATGGCGTTGATTGTATCAAACGTAGCGGATCGAAACGAAAATTCTATTCATTTTTCAAGATGGTATATGTCTCATAAGCAAGAACCTGTATAGGTACCATTGCATGGTATATTTTCTATCTGTGGTGGCTCGTGATTGGCTCATTGTAGCTCCTATTTTTGTTTATTGTATTAGTTAGCTGTGAGCCACCCAAATAAACTAAAATAAAATAAAATCTCTACCGTGTTCTTTGTGCAAAGACTGTTGAGCTCCAATTTGAAGGACATTGTAGCCAGTGTAAATTCTAAGAATGTAGTTTGTAATTGGAAGGATATGTAACGAGCACCCACCCATCAGCATTATGGTGGAAATAAAACGGCAAATTAACGCTATCTTAGCGACGAACGATAATCATGCAGCTTTAAATATTATTTCTCTCTTACTAATATAATAAATGTGAAAGTTTGTGAAATGAATGTTTGTTAGAAGTAAACGCAGAAACGAGTGAATGGAATTGTATGAAATTTGACACACAGGTAGACTATGTTCTGGATTAACATATATAGTACTTTTTGTCCGTAATTTGCCGCCATGAGAGTAATGGATAGTTTTAATCTGATTCTTTAAATAGATGGCCCTTGCGTCGTACTGTCTTAGGGAATTTTGTAGCGGGAAAAGGATTTCTACGCGGGCGAAGATTCGAGCAAACTTTGTTATCTATTTATTTTTTACTTTAATATAAAATTTTAAGTCTTTTCAAATTCAAATCATTTATTAAGTAATTAGGCCCCTAAAGGCACTTTTACACGTCATTTTTAACAATGTTTTTTTACTAAAGATTCTACCAGTGCTTCGGAAAAGCCCACTGACCTGAGAAGAAGCACCAAGAAACTCAGTGTAGGTATCATTTTTTTTTATATGTATATTTTACAATTTGTAAATAACAATATAAATTCAATTTCAAAGATGGATATTAAATGCGAAAATTAACGGAGAGTACCTAAGTCGAACAACCACCCACATGTTTAAGTTTAAGTAAACCATAGAGTCAACCATCAAACAGCAGACCAGTCCACACAAGCAGCACCCGTTCACGAGTATGACGCGTGTGCCAGCCATCGGCCTCCGCAACCATATTGCAGGGAAGTGACGGACCCGGCACACGACGCCGCCGCAAGCACAGACGTTAAAGCGAGCAAGACTACTCAGACTACTCATTTTATTGTCAAAATACTTGACGTGAGACCATAGATTACTGAAAACATTAAATAAAATTTATTTAAGTGAATACTCTCCTATCCTGTACGAACACATAATAAGTCCCACTGTAGGAATCCAATAGAACCGCTGCATCTAGCGTAAACCGGTCCGACTGTCGCACTACTAACCTTAGTCATTATAATTTGTATTTTTTGCTCCACCTAGTGGAAATATTTATAAATAGTAAAGAGGGCACTAACACGTCTCGCGGGCGCGTACTCAAGGTTAGTGGAGCCGAGACTGCCACAAAACTTATAGGGTTCTGTGTTTGTTGATCGTGGATAGTGAACCCTGAGTATACAGTTATATCAAATTTATCAAAATTATTATTATTTACTAAGTGTTAATCCAGGACATGATTTACCCGTGTGCCAAATTTCATCCAAATACGTTCAGTAGTATTTGCGTTTGTGACAAACATACAAATCTTTCCTCATGTAATATTATTATTAGTGTAGACTAGCTTATGCCCGCGGCTCCGTCCGCGTTAAAAAGTTTTTCCGGGATAAAAGTCCCGCTTTATGTTTTTCCGGGATGAAAAGTAGCATATGTGTTAATCCAGAACATGATCTACCCGTGTGCCAAATTTCATCGAAATCCGTTCAGTAGTTTTTGCGTGAAAGAGGAACAAACATCCATACATCCAAACATCCAAACATCCAAACATCCAAACATCCATACATTCTTACAAACTTTCGCCGTTATAATATTAATAGGATTTAAATACGAGACCTAACAGTCGATGGACTTTTAGCTCTCGTATTTAAATCTACCTACACTATTTGGGATGCCGAGGGGCCCCTAATAATCTCGATCGCATCGCAGCGCATACCTGCTGGAATGTAATAGAGCATTGTCTAACACAATGCACGTCTAATGGGAGATGATATCGGGTCCATCTAATTAATTTATTAGCAACCAGTGGGACACGACCTGTTTGCATTGTCCCTTTGATTGAAGTCTAATAAACTTTCACTGTATTGTAAATATAAGTATAATATGATATACCATACTAGCCCTGTATTATATACTGCCCACTGCTGAGCACGGGCCTCGAGGGCTTTAGGCCTTCGTCCACCACCCTGGCCTAGTGCGGGTTGGCAGACTTCACATAGCTTCAAAATTCTAGAGAACTTCTTGTAGGTTTCCTCACGATGTTTTCCTTCACCGTTAAAGCGAGCGATAATTCCCAAAGAATATTGTATAAGTTATAATTATTATAATTTGCATGTATATGTAGTTTTTTGCCTGTAAGTCCTTTTACGTAATAAAGGTATAACGAGCAGTTTTCCATCAAAAGTCCATATGTTAAGTAGAGAAGGCCCAGCAGTGGGACATACAAAGTGAAGGATTATAATAGTGTGAAAAACTTAACGCTACAAAATACAGTGGCAGATAAATAATAAAACTAGCGGGAAGCAGTCAGGATTGGGAATCAACATAAATCGCGGGGAGTGGTGTTGGCAGAACGCCTGCACCGCCTGTGCCTCCGCCGCCGCACTGACGACGCTTCCGCAGACTAGCTTTAGAAAAAAAAAACTTAGTTTACATAATATTTATACAATTTATTTATTCAATGTGTATTGCGCACACACTTGTGCACTATAATATCTCCTGCGTACTTGGCTGATCTCCGTTGAGATTGGCCGCCGTGGCCGAAACTGGCTAGGAGGATTATATACAATTTCTCTAAACGTAATTTGACTCAATATTTCACAGCTTATGCATTAAGTTATCTTTATTTATTCTGAATCGCATGATAGCAAATAAAACTATTCAGACGCTAGGCATTGCTCGCGGCTTCACTCGCGTGAAAAGCCTTTCCCTCCACAAATGTCCAATCACTGTCGCGATACTGTACGATGCGAGCACCAACTACTTCAAAATAATTTTAGGTACCTATTTTCAAGGATAAAAAGCGTACATGTTAATCCATGTCATATTTAATCCTTGTACCGAATTTTATACATATGCAATCAGCTGTTTCTGCGATTACGTTTAACAAACACCCGAAAATTTTCAAAAATATTCACATCTTTAATATTAGTAAGAAGTAATCTATATTATGAAAGGAGTAACAAGTTAAGATTCCATAAATTGTATAAAAATAAAGTATATTTACTATAGTTTAAGGAAAAAAATATGTATTTCGGCGCGGCAGTATAGGCAAACTAAATAAGAACTATAATAAGATAATATAATAATAAGATAATATAATCTTATTATACTATAACTATAATAAGATTGTTTGGAACCTCTCAGTTAATTCTTGTTACCTCGCCCGAGGTGGCAACCATTGTCTCAAGCCATGCCATAATAGCCGCTAAAATTGTCCAAACTTATCCTATTGTCGTACTAACGAACTGCTTCTTAAATATTAAAATACAATCAAGCATTCCCTTCATTACTCCTTTTTAGATTCATTTCGAGAAATAATTGACTTCCGATCCTCGATTCGCGATCGCGTGGAAACTACCTGTCCGTCTCGTGAAGATTTTCATGATTGACGTACTCTAATTACAACGAAACACACTTTAATACCTCATGACAAAGTCTACAATCATTTGAACACCAATATGAATTACATTTCACCATATCTTTTAAAACAAGCACAATTGACTTTAGACTTAAGTAGGTCGTTATAAAAGTCATTTTCGAGGGCGTTTGGTGTTATACGAAACGCATTCGTTCGGTTAGGTGAGAAGAATGCTTCCGTTAATAGATTTTTAATGAAGTAATGCTGGCCAGCGCTGGTTCTGCATGTCATGCCCATCTCCTTATGTGCTCCAGCGCGCATGCGTCCACTAGGCCGGCTAGTACCGTCTGCATACAAAGGTAACTGGAATTAGATCGTATGCCTCGGTAATGTAGTTGAGTACGATTCATTAAGTAATTTTATAACATTTTAATAGGTACAATAATGTATGTACTAGTAATTAAAATTATATTATTTTGACATTTTATGCTCGGCGACGCATTCTTGGTAATAATCTAATTATTTACTTTAGTACAGCGATTTTAAAATAAAACATTCTATTAGCTACTCTATAATTTTCTACGTTTATAGTCAACATAAACTACATGAAACCAACAAGACAAATAAAAAATGAAAACTATATCACAATTCTGCAGACCGTACACAGAGTGGTCATCACTATTTGCCGAATCTATTCCATCAGAGTAGATAATAATTACTATGGTACAGTTATAGATGCTCGCGATATGATGCCAGTAAAAAATATACCGAACCGGGGCCGCAGTTAGGAGATGGGGGCAACGCCCTGCCTGAAACTTTGTGGTGACAAAAACACAGCTTGAAATGCTTTAATTTTCAGACCTGATGTATAGTGTCAACCCCACTAACTTAGCCCTAAAACAGTGTTAAAACACACGAAAACCTTAAATATACGTTTACTCTATCTACCAATTAATATTATTATGCCTGAAATTTATTACATGTATGGTTCTATGATTTACTGAATTCTTTTTTTGCATAGATTTAAACCATTTTTGGTCCAAAACTGACTAACATTGCTAGGTGTTCTCAATAATCACTTTTTGTGTAATAATTTGAAACGTAAGGGGGCCGAGTTCCGGGATCAGCGGGTACTCTCCGGGTTTCTCGGGGAGCCTGTGTTTGGGTATGAGGTTGTTCCGTGATGGGTAATTCTAGTTCACAGTCGGGGGAGGCGTATTGATCCGCCGGCCAGGGAGACCTGTAGAAACGGTTGACCCGCTGGCCGCCCGCGGTATAGTACAGAGGCCCAATCGTGCCTAACCACCTCGAGAGGCTGCCTCACCATGCCGCGCATAATCTTGGGTGGGTCCGTCGTGCCGGCTGGTGACCGGATGTGGGGTCCCGGCGGCCCATCCCGGGAGGGTATGGGGGCCCTTCCGTCCGGCGGATCAATTCACCTATTCCCGGCTCACGTGTTCTGGGGCCCAATCGGTTCACTGAGTGCCCTGATTCAGGCTTCCCGAAGCTTCTTCACGCAACCCTCCATGACAGTGCCTAAAAAGAGACCAGGTTATATAGCGGTGCACAACCCCACCACCGCTTTCACTATGGAGTTCGCCAACATCCGCGGACTCCATACTAATCTTAATGCCGTCCACCACCATCTAGAAACGGCCAGGCCTGCCCTGCTCTTCTTGACGGAGACACAAATTCGTCGTCCAGCCGACACTTCATACTTGCTGTACCCCGGCTATTCGCTCGAGGATAACTTCAGGCCTAAGGCCGGGGTATGCTTGTATGTTCGGTCGGACGTCTGTTGTCGCCGTCTGCGCTGCATGGAGGACCCCTCCTTCTCCGCTTTGTGGGTGCACGTGGGCCTTGGCTCCCTGAGCCGCGTCTACGTGTGCCTATACAGGCCACACAACGGGGACGATGAGACGACTCGGCTGTTCAGGTACCTTAGCCTGGCGGCGGAAGACGCGCAGGTGCAGTTTCCGTCAGCGGAGATGGTGGTCTTGGGGGATTTCAACGCGCACCATGAGTTGTGGTTGGGCTCCTCCAAGACCGACCATGCTGGCAGAACTGCCCATGCATTCGCTCTAACGCATGATCTGACACAGCTGGTAAGCCAACCAACTAGGATCCCGGATGTGGCGAGTCATGCGCCTTCTATGCTGGACCTTCTGTTGACGAGTCACCCGGCCGGGTATCAAGTGACCGTTAGTGCCCCTCTGGGCACTTCCGATCACTGCCTGGTCCAGTCGTCAGTACCGTCCGCTTCACCCCCACGTCCCGTGCGAGTCAAGCGGAGGGTCTGGCACTACTCGTCGGCAGATTGGGATGGTATGCGGGAATACTTCGCTTCCATCCCTTGGCGGCAGCGCTGTTTTGAGGGAAACGATCCTTCAGCGAGTGCCGAAGCTATTGCTGGCGAGATCAGGTTAGGAATGGAATACTACATTCCTTTCTCTGAGATCGCTGGCAATGGTCGAGGACGCTCCTGGTTCAACCGCGCATGCGCCGACGCTGTTGGTGACAAACAGGCGGCGTATCGCGCTTGCATTAGGGGTCGCGCAACGAAGGATCCTAATATCGACTTCCTCAAGGCAGCCTATAACAGTGCCACCAAGGCCTGCAAGAAGGCCTATATAAGAGCGGATGCCCAGCGAATATGTGGGATTGGGCGTGCTTTGGCCAACCATCCCTCGAGCAGCCGTGCATATTGGAGCCTGGCCAAAGCCGTCCAATCTAACTTCTGCCGTCCATCGCTGCCACCGCTGAGGCGTCCCGACGAATCGCTGGCTCACAAGCCGCAAGAGAAAGCCTCCCTGCTGGCAAATCTCTTTGCGTGCAATTCCCGACTCGAGGACAGTGGCTTTCAGCCGCCGTCGGCGCTGCCTGACTGTGGATTCATAATGTCAGATATTCGCATCAGGCAGTGCGACGTACGGCGGGAGCTGCGGTTTCTCGATGCTCGGAAAGCCAGCGGGCCGGATGGTATACCGGCGGTGGTTTTGAAGCGATGTGCAGCCGAGTTGTCTCCTGCACTGACCCGCCTCTACCAAGCGTCCTACCTCTCGGGTATTGTGCCTGAGTCTTGGAGGGAGGCCAATGTGCAACCGATCCCCAAAAAAGGTGATCGGTCGGACCCTGCCAATTACCGTCCAATCGCCATAACCTCAGTGATATGCAAGGTCATGGAGCGGATTATTAACGCTCAACTGACCCGCTACCTGGAGGATCACTCGTTGATCGGTGACAGACAATACGGGTTTCGTCGGAATCGATCAACGGGTGACCTTCTAGCGTATGTCATGCATCGCTGGGGGGAGGCGATTGACAGGCATGGCGAGGCTCTAGCCGTGAGCCTCGACATAGCCAAGGCATTTGACAGGGTCTGGCACCGTGGTCTCCTTTCCAAGCTCCCGGCATATGGTCTGCCTAACAACTTGTGTACGTGGATCTCTGGCTTTCTGCATGGGCGAAGAATCCGTGTCGTCGTAGATGGGCACGCTTCGGAGCTCATGGCAGTAAATGCCGGAGTACCACAGGGCTCGGTCTTGTCGCCCACCCTGTTTCTTCTGCATATCAATGATATGCTGTCACTCGGCAACATTCATTGCTATGCAGACGACAGCACGGTTCATGGGCGATACTTCTACGGGCCCCCAAGTTCGCGGGCAGACACCGAAACGGGGCGCGAGGACCTTGTCTCTGAGCTTAACCGGACTCTGGACTTCATTTCTCTATGGGGTTCCAGCAACCTGGTTGAGTTCAGTGCCAAGAAAACGCAGGCCTTGTGTCTTTTCGTGCAAAAAGTCCCCGTTTACTCCCCTCCCCATTCTTCAGGGCGTTCCCCTCTCATTGCGGAATGACCTGTGTATCCTTGGTATGGATATACGCTGTGATCTGAATCCAAGGAATCATATCGAAGGCGTTATATCTGCCACTTCTCGCAGGGTTGGAATCCTGAACAAGGTGCGTCGCTTTTTCACGCCCGGTCAGCTTTACCGTTTGTATAAAGCGCAGGTTCGGCCGGGAATGGAATATTGCTCGCACCTATGGGACGGTTCCGCCCAATACTTGCTTGATGCCTTGGATGGATTACAGCGGCGGGCCATCCGCATTGTAAATGATGCAGACGTGACGGGCAACTTGGAGTCGCTACAGTTGCGGAGGGATGTCGCTTCTCTAAGCGTGTTCTACCGTCTGTATCATGGTGAATGCTCTGAGGAGTTGTTTAACTTGATCCCCCCCTCTCCTTTCCTTAGCAGAACCACGCGTGCGGGCGCGCGAAGCCACAGCTTGAAGGTGAAAACCATTACGACCCGAACCAATAGGTTCTATAGTTCCTTCTTCTGTCGCACCATCAGGCTGTGGAATAGTTTGCCGGCGCACGTGTTCCCTCCTTCCTACAATCCTGGGTCCTTCCGCCGTAGCGTGAAGAAGCAGCTGGTCAGGCCGGCATAATTGTGTCGAATGGCATGGGATAATCGTCCAATGCCATTCGATTCTCTATTTGGACTGCACTGTGCTTACCATCAGGCGCAGTGCAGTCACTATGTCGAGCTCCTATAAAAAAAAAAAAAAAGCAAAACTAGCTATCATCAACTTCATCAGCCACATGACGTCCACTGCTGAACATAGGCCTCTCCCAAAGATTTCGAGATGGACCTGTCAAAAGCGGCTCGCATCCAGCGCGTTCCTGCGAGCTTTATCAAGTTTTTTCGCAGGAAGCTAGCTATATAAACTACATATTAATATTTACCTCATTACAAATGATTATTGATGAGCTCCTGATATCAAATGTGGTAGAAAGAAGTATCCGACCGGATAGTGACCATCTTAAACTGGGTGGAGAACCCACCAGCTTGGCCTACGAAAGTGTGTTGCGTTCCAGGATCACCCAGTGTATGTTCGCTTTCAATCAAGCCAGCATAATTGTGTCGACTGGCAAGGGGTAAGCAATAAGACCTCTCGCTGCCGCTTCCATGGTCGGCGGCCGGGAGGCCTGGCAGGCAGTGGCCCACTTCTGCGAGGTGGTCCTCTCGCGGAAAGAGAGTGCCGAGAGGGATCGCCAGCGCAGTGGTGATCCCTCCCGCCGCCAGACGATACGCAGGAGGCGTCGGGTGGACGACTGACCGACGTCTCCCGCCCTGTGGATTGGGGGCGTTTGGAGAATTCCACCACGGTATCCCCTGCCTGTCGTAAAAGGCGACTAATAGGGGCCTCCGGGGGTCACGGGTGGGCGGAAGGGGCCGTCCACCTAACCAACTTTTGTGACCCCCGTGATGGACGGCAGCGTGGCGGTTAGGCTTCACGCTGCCTTTGACGCCAAGGGCGTCCTTCGTTGTGCGGGGGCTTCTGAGCCCCCCCAACAACAGGAGACGGTCCGCAATAGCGGTACGCGCAGGGGCGGTTGCGGACGACAACTTAGACCTGAGTCGGAGGAAGCCCGCAGGCATCCCTAATGCGCCGAAGATGGCCACCGCGGAGTTTTAGTTGGTATGCCGTGCGGTATACATAGGTTAGGGACTCGGCCCGGCAGTCGCCCGACATTTTCCATCTCTCCGGGCGGCTCAACGTCGGGTCGTAAGGCATGGTGAACCCAACATAACCGCTCAGTCGTTCCCCTTGAACACTGGGCGGTAGTAATAATTCACTTTCTCCGCGTAAACAAAAAAAGAAAAAAAAGGGGTAAGCAATTATTGTCAGTCGACACTTAGTGGTCCCCAAATTGCATACCATAAGGTCCGTGCCATTTTACCAGCATAAACAAACGTATCAAAACCATTCATAGGAATAAATATCCTCTCAACTCTCGAAATGGCTACATTTTTTTTATTGCATTGAATGACCAGACGAGCATGCCGTTCGACTGATGGTAAGCGATACGACCATCCATAAACAGCAGCAACACCATCCAGCACCTTGAGTTACAAAGTACTGTGTGACATTCCACTGCGCTCGTCATCCTGAGACATAAGATGTTAAGTATCATTATGTCCAGTAGTTACACTGGCTACAATGTCCTTCAAACCGAAACACAACAGTGCATGCACACTGCTGTTTGCCGGTAGAAATAGACATTGCGATGGTACCCACCCAGACGGACTCTTACATAATATGAGAGACATATCAGCAGTAAAAAAAATGATAACATATAAGTTTACTAGATTTTGCCCGCGGCTCTGCCCGCGTTAAAAAGTTTTTCCGGGATTAAAGTCTCACTTTTTATTTTCCTGGGATAAAATGTAGCTTATATATTAATCCAGGACATGATCTACCCGTGCACCAAATTTCATCGAAATCTGTTTAGTAGTTTTTGCGTGAAAGAGTAACAAACATCCATACATCCAGACATCCAGACATCCAGACATCCATACATCCATACATACTTACAAACTTTCGCCCTTATAATATTAGTAGGATTAGTAGGATATTGAAAGTTCTACTTGAAAGCGTCTTTATAAATTTCTTTCTAGCTACGGCCCTGCCGCTCCCTCTACCAGCACATCGCTTTAACAACTATATATCTGAGATGAATTCGTAACTGATTTTATGAGGGATCCCAGGTGAAATAATTTCCATAAATGTGTTGATTTTTCTTCAGTTTATTTTATTTTTGACTGTATTTATGCTTAGAATTTTGGTATTCTTTTGCAGGCTAATTTCCTGACGTCGTTTGGCGATGACTTACAATATATCTGAAGGTACTTGCAATAGCACAACAAGTACATCTTTATGGCATCGTCATTTAGATGGCGGTATTGTTATGAACAATATAATGTTTAACAATATCAATGACCTAAAAACGGTTTTTTTATTGCGTATTGTTTCTTTGCATTTTGGTAAGTAACGATAAAAATATGAAAAAAAAAAAGAACTGAATGCTGACTGATTTTGATTTTTTTTTTCACTAATAGGAAGCTACATTACTCCTGAATGCTATAAGCTACTTTTTATCCCGGGAAAATATTTTTATCCTGGAAAAACTTTTTCACGAGGGCGGAGCCGCGAGCAATACTAGTAAGAAAATAATCCTATACGTCATAACTTATAAATATACGATGATGTTAATAATTAATAATAGTTCATCATCATCATCATCAGCCACATGACGTCCACTGCTGAACATAGGCCTCCCCCAAAGATTTCCAGATGGACCTGTCAAAAGCGGCCCGCATCCAGCGCGTTCCTGCGGCGTTTACCAAGTCATCGGTCGTGGACGGCCGACGCTGCGCTTGCCAGTACGTGGTCTCCACTCGAGAACTTTTTTGCCCCATCTGCCGTCAGTCCTTCGAACTATGTGCCCTGCCCACCGCCACTTCAGCTTGCTTATCCATTGGGCTATGTCAGTGACTTTCGTTCGTCTACGGATCTCCTCATTTCTGATTCGATCGCGTAGAGAAACACCTAGCATAGCCCTCTCCATACCTCATAAAATTAATAATAAATATAATAATAATAGTCAATAATAGTTTATAAAGGACAAATTCATGGAACTAAATACTTTCTTAAAATTCTCTCTAAAACCTAATAAAAGCTTTTATTTCACATACAAACATGATTTTTGTGATAACCTCGGTAGCGTAGTCGTATTGCGAACGCGATACAATTATCGCGCTGACATGACGTCTCGGGTTCGAATCGGATCCTACCCAAGAGCCCTAACAAAGTGATATTGGGATTTTAAGCTCAGCCCACACCTATTCGATGGCACCTAACATAAATGTTGGTGTGTTACACCTCTGCCTACTCCTAAAAAGAGATAAAGTTTTTTTTCTATGTACGTATAAATTATTCTGTACCAGATTTACATACTAACCGCCTTACTAATAAACATTGTATACGTCTGTGATAGTTATTCAGTGTTATGTCTTGCTCTGTCAACTGACATTTACCATGAGAGGAAGCGAGACAAAACATTGTATAACTAGGACAGACGTTTACAGTAATTATTAGTAAGGTCCTTACTATTCTACATTATTAGATTCTAAGCTGGTAACACTAAATCAAGAGAGAGTGAGCGAGAGGCTCCGTTACGTGTTGCATTTTATGTAGGTTAAAAGGGCTGCACGCGTGTCTTACAATTATAAACGAATTATACTTTTTGTTGTAGGTGTTGATTGTGTTGAGTTGTAACTTCATTTGGAGCACGATTTGAAATTGGAATTTGGGCTTAAGCGACGTGAGTTTAGTTTAAAAAGAAATAGATTTTATGACGCCGTTTACTTTTGCAAATTCATGATACAATTAGCGAGAATGGCTATTTGATTTCAAAAATAACATGTAACTATCTGGTTTCCAACTATTTTTACTAAATTAAATAACTGAAGTAGATAACAAAACTAATAATTATTAATGAAGAGACAAACAAGTTCGCTTCAAGACATCTTTTCTATCGCGGGGAAAAACGCGTTATCGCTACCACCCCTGGGGGTAATTGGAACGGTTATGTTGGTTTCACACAGTCTTACGGCTCAATGTCGACACTCGGGAGTATAGCATAATCCGAGCGAGCATTAGACCGAGTTCCTAACACTATGTACACCCTACACCGGCATACCAACCAAAACCCGCGGTGGCCTTCTTCGGCGCTTACGGGACGGCTTTGGGGTATCTTGTTGCACTAAGATAGCACGGTTCCACCCCTGCGTGATGCCACATTGCGGCCCCTCTCTAGATGAGGGGCTAAGAAGCCCCCGAACTCTAAATGCTTGAAGACATCTGCCCATGAGCAGCAGTAACACCACCTAGAGCTTTAAATTACAAATCACTTCGCAGCACCGAACTACCATCCTCACCCCAAGACGTATAATGTACCGGGGGCATGCTACCTACACAATACAATATCCCTTACACCGGAACGCAATCCTCCTAGCCAGTTTCAGCCACGGCGGCCAATCTCAACGGAGATCAGCCAGGTACGCAGGAGATATTATAGTGCACAAGTGTGTGCGCAATACACAGGTGCACTCGCTATTCCTTCAGTCTCATAGTCCGGTGAGACGGCAATCCGACATGACCGGAGAGAGATCAGGCGCAGGACCAACGGCTTTACGTGCTTTCCGAGGCACGGGTGTATCACACCGCCAACTTCCTGACTCCGAGCTGCGACTGAGTAATTTTTTTAAGATGGAAAAACCCAGTCACAAAGTTTTTGGCCCGACCCGGGATTCGAACCCAGGACCTCAGCACGCAATTCGTACTCGTAACGTACGCAATACAACTACGCCACCGAGGCAGTCAACACCGCCGGAACAGTGCTGCTTGATAGAAGAAATAGACTATGCGGTGGTACCTACATAAAAATAAATGAAATAAAATAAAATTAAATAAAAACTTACAACTCCTCCCCATCCTTCAATTTTTTATTGATCACCAACACAATGTACACCAATAGATAGCGATAAATTAAAATCATTATAATATTATAAATCAGCCTAGCTAAGTGCCATTGTAATTATAGGTGAAGACTGCATGCAAACTGTATATATAACTTATTTAAATAATATATCTGAACTATGTGATTAATTTCGTTTCGGGCTAAGACTATGTTCTCAGGGAATCACCGAGGTTCATCGCTCGGTGTGATAACATGCGTGCCACTGCTGATCCTGGGTTACAGGAGTTGCAGTGGCGGGTGTTAGGGGGGGATAGTCTAAAAAATAAGCGGTGGTATCTGGTCCTAGCTCTCCCATACCGATTCTTTGACAATATATGTCATCAACTCTTAAGCAACAGAAGTACACAACTAATAAAGGAAACCATCAAACCAGCCCTGTATTATATACGGCCCACTGCTGAGAACGGACCTCCTCTACAAATGAAAGGGTTTAGGCCTTAGTCCACCACTCTAACCTAGTGCGGGTTGGCAGACTTCACATACCTTCGAATACTTTTTTTTAATACTTCTCAGGTATGTAGGTCAATGTAGGTACTTATTATAAAGGAAACCACACGACCGTAACATTGATTGAGCGTTGGTAGTCGTTTCGGGTCTGCGGTGGGGACGCAGTGCAGACGATCATTAGCCCATTTGTGACTGCGGTTTGTATGCACTCACAATAGCCTAGGTAGATGCGAATTATATAAAAAAATAGTCTTGACCATAGTTTTGTCTAGTGGCCGCGGCAGAGTATCTCGAATGACAAACGGTATGTCTTGGATTCAAATCTAAAGTCAGATTTGCGTGGAACTTCTTACCTCCACTGTAGATATTATAAATGCGAAGGTTTGACGACAATTGCATTAAATGGTTTTTTATACTGGTAAAAGACTTCCACGCGAAGTCATAAGCTAAACCTAGTTTATGTGTCAATTTAAACCACTGCGACATATCTAAGATCGAACCCCTAAATCGATATATTGGTGGCAGCAATCGAACAGCGTGCAATCGATTCAATAGATTATAAATCGATTCAACCGATTACAAATCGATTCCGACACATCGCTTGAGCGCGCGCAATGACTCTATAAAATACTTCACGCATTTATCAGTAGCCAATATGCTTGTGGTGTACTAAAAGATATTTTCATAAGTTAATATTGTTATTCTACATTTATTTTTATAATTATAAAACGAATTTACGTTACAGTGACGTCACAATTGATATGGTATTCTATTTTTGAATAAAATACTTTGTATCTATTTTTGTCATATAATATTTAGTAAAGATATAAGCTGGAGATATGTAATCGGTTTAATCTGCTTTCTTATTATTAAATATATAAAGAAAATTCAAAATTACTGAGCAGAATTTGACAGGACCTTCACAAGCAAGTAGAGACATATGTATTCACAAATTATTTGGATATACACCCATAAAAAGATTAGCTTTAAACAGCTTTAGCATAGCTTACGATGTACCACCTGGTTAATTTCACGTTAGACGGCCGCATGAAGAGAGAGGCGCGACTTGCCCAAATATTAAGTGCCATTAACGGTGGCTGGTAGCGCGGGGTCGCGGGTTCAAATCAACAACTTTTCAAACGCTAATTGTTTCGTACGTAAAAACTGTTGATTATTTTGTTTTGGAAGTATTGGAGTTGTGTAGTAGATCAAGAATTGCACATGGGTTATCTTTGTCATATCTAGGTAGTTATAAATGCTTTGTCTATTTCTACTGTAATATGCAAGTCTTCTAGTAATCTGACATTATGGATATTTTATGTAAATAGAAATTGATACCTAACATCTAATGTATACAGGTTACGAGCCACTGCCGTTCCGGGTCCTCCTCTACAAATAAAGTGAGTAAGGCCATCCGTCTACTACGTTGAAAATAGACAATAGTTTCAAAGATTTTTTTACATTAATAATTATTACATATTTTATAAATTGAAGGTTTTTTTACATCAATGTCCACTGTTAATTAATTTAGCAATTTAAGGGAAGCAACTCTCGATTAAATGTACGTAAGTTTGATGTGTTGTAATTGCTCAATCACAACATTTTTACACCCCGTTGCCGCCATTTTGTATATTGCACGATTCCTATTGTTGTTTCTTTTTGCGCTATCCCGCTAGTCGTATATGCTTTGGTTAATACAATGAACAACAACACATCAACAACAATCATGAATCCGCAGTAAAAACACTCGTAACTTTGCCTGCCTCGGTGGCGTAGGTGTATAACGGTACGACTGCAATGCTGAGGCCTCAGGTTCGATCCCCGGGTCGGGAATTTGTGCCCGATATGGCGATAGGCTCGCCCCCCATCACATCATGGGACGGAATAAGCACGGCGAAAAGTGGGTGCGCTAGTTGCGCATCTGCCTACCGCTTCGGGGATAATAGGCGTGTGTGTGTGCAACTTGCCAGTACATTGGCAAAAAATAAAGAAATAAGTAACAAGCTCTCCGAACATCTAGACTGAAATATAAAAACCAACTCATCACAAAGTAATTCAGTGCAACGTTTAAGGTGCCCAATCAATCTAATGAATTAATGACAGCCTTTCTAAAAAACGTGATGACTACATACCCGAGGTGTTATTCTGAACACTCAAGTATCAAGGAAGATGGTATTAAATAGTTTCTATGTCTGTAATCGCCTTGTCTTTTTTCTATGTTGAGTTGGTACAAATCTCTGTGTATAAACTAAGGTGTTTACCGAACAATGTTATCAGAGGACTGCCTCGGTGGCGTAGTGGTATTGCGTACGCATTACGAGTACGATTTGCGCGCTGAGGTCCTGGGTTCGAATCCCGGGTCGAGCCAAAAAAATTGTGACTGGGTTTTTCCATCTTAAAATTTACTCAGTCGCAGCTCGGAGTCAGGAAGTTGGCGGTGTGATACCCCCGTGCCTCGGAAAGCACGTAAAGCCGTTGGTCCTGCGCCTGATCTCTCTCCGGTCATGTCGGATTACCGTCTCACCGGACTATGAGAGTGAAGGAATAGCGAGTGCACCTGTGTATTGCGCACACACTTGTGCACTATAATATATCCTGCGTACCTGGCTGATCTCCGTTGAGATTGGCCGCCGTGGCCGAAATTGGCTAGGAGGATTTCAGAGGACATATTTTGTTCGTAGCTTTCGCGCCCTCTCTTGATGTGATGTGAGCCCTCTAGATGGATTCGATTTTTGTCGAATCCAAAAATTCACATACATAGGATCACGTCTTTTCCCATTTCAGGAGTAAGCAGATGTGTATCACACCCACATTTCACTAGCTATGTTAAGTCCCTGGAAATGGGGCGGGCCTGCTCTTTATTGGGCACATTTCCACCCTGTGAGCTGATACTGAGAAGAAAAACCCACCGACCTGGGAATCGAACCCGCCACCTATAATACTAATTATGGTCACAGTAAAGTAACGACCTGTGACATAGTATATTTCCATGTTCCCCGTTGATAAAGGCTTGCGTAACTGCTTCTTTAGGACGCAGTATTAAAAGTAGCAACAGGTGTACCAACAGACTACCACAGTTTAATGGCGCGGTAAAGTTAAGAACGAACGAACTTCTTGCAACTTGCAGATAATGCATGTATTTCCTGTACATCAAACCTGGAGTTTCTATATAAATCATGTTCATAGAAAAAGCGGTTCGAAAAATTCACTAAAGGAGATGTCCGCTTCTTGTCAGGGTGCTGGACCTCAAAATCAAACCAGGCTCATACTTTATGGTTATTACTTACAACATACTTTATGATTAATACAATTAAAGCAATTAATAATAGTTAAGTAAATTACAAAATAGAATTAAAAAGAAAAGAAAAAAAACTATTAGAAATCAAATCCATCTTAATGGGTTAAATAATTGAAATTTAATGTCATATGTTATTAATTTATCAATTATTGTTATCGTCTAATATGTACTATGCATGGAATTAATTAAAGCTTTATTATTATTATACATACACATACGCCTTTTATCCCCGAAGGGGTAGGTAGAGGCGCAACTAGTGCACTCAAGTTTCGCCGTGCGTATTCCGTCCCATGATGTGATAGGAGCCTAACTTCGAGCTGATACTAATTAGAAAAATCCACTTTGCCCGACTCAGGGATCGAACCCGAGACCTCAGCATTGCAGTCATACCGTCATAAACTACGCCGCCGCGCCGAGGCAGTTGATATTTTTTTTAAATTGAAGTACATAATTCCTTTTATTTTCAAATTACAATGTTATCGAATAACATGCTCCATAATACGTCCGTAATCGTGCACTAACCGCGCACTCTGGCCACCGAAAGCTACTCGCAGCATGTCTAATTATGACGTTAACGTTTGACCGTTTACGTACAGTTAGAAAAAGAAACATTCAGGATCGATAGATTAAGGTTAATCAGCGATTAATATAATTTTAATATATTTATGAAAGTATAGTTGATTTAGTACAAGTTCTCCATGTGTTATTTCCTAGCATAAGAGATGGATAAGACTAATTTAAATACTAAAGTAATGTCTGTTACGCTTTCACTTTTTTTGATGAAGTTTGGGACACAGGAAGGTTTGGACAGGACGAGACTATCCGCCCTCACACCCTCCACTGCAACTCCTGTAAGCCAGGATCGACAGTGCACGTATTTTATGACACCGAGCGGTAAAGCTCAGGCTTGGACAGGAAGGAAGAGCTTCTTTTTATTTATATGTCGTAAACTGAATTCCATTCTGGCGAAGAAACAGCTACTAGCGAAGCTCACGGAAGGTTTCCCGAAGAGTTCGGAAGCTATAGATGCATATTTTCATTGATCATACCCGGGAGCTCGCGGTATTCGCTGTCTCTAGGCCTAGGAAACAAACTATAACTCACAATGAATTGAAGCACACCACTGATTTATATTTATTTATTAAGCAATTATATATTTATATAATTGCTTAATTTTATAATTTAACAAGTCTTCAAGCTGTGTCGTAATCCTATTGAAATCTTCTAGAGAAAAAAGTACAATTTATTCCACCAATTATTTTCAAGTATTGATTATATAACTTGTTTTTAGAATAACTGAATATAACATAATATTATTACTATAATCGCCTGTGAGACCTGAGAACCAGAGGCTGAAGTGTCGGGTTCGAATCCCGGGTCGGGCAAAGTGATATTGGGTTTGTGCTCACTGCTCAGTATCAGCCCAGAGTCTGGCATTTATGTCCGATATGGTGATAGAAGCATCACGTCATGGGTCGGAACACACATGGCATAAAGCGGATGCACCAGTCGCTCTTCTGCCTACTCCTTTAGATGAAAGGCGTCAATGTGTGTGTACGCCTGTGTGTATGTATGTGTTATAATGTTGTGAGAAGACAATTGACCGGAGGCACTGCACCTGTCGCGGGAGTCGGTCAGTCATTACCAACACGCGAACTATAACCATGCACCGGCTACTGATGCTTTCTGTTTACCAATTTTGTTTTTTAATCTCGAACACGGGTCATTTGGAAGTATTAGACGACACGCTATATATTACCTACAATGTAATAAAAATATGTTCCCTATAGATGGCGTTCCTAGAAGGAAGCAAAATAATTACAATAAAAAAACAATAAAAGACCTAAGCTGAGTTTCTTGGTGCTTCCTCTCAGGTCAGTGGGCTTTTCCGAAGCACTGGTAGAATATTTTAATTAATAAAAAAACTTTGTTAGAAATGACGTGTAAAAGTGCCCTTAGGGGCCTAATAACAATAAATGGTTTGAATTTGAATTCGAATTATCCCTGCCATACTCTTTGCAGCTATGAGAAAATTCAAAGAAATGACATGACCGTTTTTTTAACGTCCCTGTATGTATTGTCCCACTGCTGGGCAATGACCTTCTCTACTACTAAGAAGGTTTAGACCATAGTCCATCACGCTGTCCTTGTGCGGGTTGGCAGACTTCACATACCTTAGAAATTTTATAGAGAACTTCTTAGGTATGCAGATTTCGTCATGATGTTTTCCTTCATGGTTGAAACAAGCGATACTTCAGCATACACACATAACTTTCAAAAGTCAGAGGCGCATGCCTTGAGTTTCGAACCTGCGGACGTATGTCTCGGCAGTCCGTTCCACAATCCACTCCCAACTACGCTATCGCCGCTTTTTAACCGACTTCAAAAAAAGAGGTTCTGTATTCGACCCGTATGTATGTATGTAAGTTTATATGCCCGCTATTTTATCAAAAACTAACGATCGGATTTGAACGGGGTTTTCGTTATTAAAATGTATATTTATAAGGGAAGGTTTAAGAATATAGTTTATTAGGATTTGATGAAGATTTTCGGAGATAGACAATGGAACTCTTCAATAAGTAACAGCAGATGACCAGAGAATACTGCAATCGTATATCTATGATCTATTGTTTACACCATTCCCTAATTAGATAACAAAAAGCAATAAATAAAATTAAAATTAACTTCAAAACCACTACAAACGATTAAATAATTCAATTTTATATACGTATACTAGTAGCGCTCGCGGCTCCGCCCGCGTGAAAATGTTTTTCCGGGATAAAGAGTAGCCTATAGCACTCAGGAGTAAAGTAGCTTCCTATTAGTGAATTTTCAAAATCGGTTCAGCAGTTCCTGAGATTAGCGCGTTCAAACAAACAAACAAACTCTTCAGCTTTATAATATTAGTATAGATTTGGAGTCGATGCCTAATTTAAATTGCCAGCTAAGATAAGCGAATATACGAACAAATTTACGAAAACAATGTCAATTTTAATTAGGCGCCGACTCCTAAATTCAAATATACACGTATACAAACATAAGTAATTTTTCGGTCTGTAGTGGTTTTTTAACGCTAGTATGTGTAAAATTAGATCGTTGCGAATCCCATGTCATCAAAAAGCCACAAAATTTACCAAAACGCCGTTAAATTTAAATTCGAAGCCATAATTAAAAGAATCCATCTGCCTCAAAGAGCCAAAGTTAATTTCCAAAAAAAAATATTACAGTACAAAAAGTTGCCTAACGGTCGACGACAAACGTTTAATTCAACCATTAAGAAGCAACGGTCCATACAAATCTCGAAAAACAAGCGCTCGCTCTGTCCACCGTGGCCAACAATAGAAAATTTATAAAAAAACAAAATTACCAAAGAGATCGCTCCGAGACAAGCGAGACGCGAGCCAAAAAACTTTCCGTCTTCCACAAAAAGAGAAAAAAGTATCGATGATAAAAAAAATTGTGAATCGATATCAAATCGAGTGAGGATCGAATCGGTCGCGGCGGAGCGTGCGTGACAGGGCACGCGCAGTGAATCGATCCGAGAGGCGCGTGGACGCGAAAATCGATTTTTAAAATCCCCAATGGAAAGTCTAGATTTATCATTCATTAACGCTTTTAATCGTTTTTTTATGATTAACGGATTTTGACAGTGTTTTGTTGGAGTTTTTGTAAATATCGGTAAGAGCGTGAAAAATTCGCATTTTAAATTTTCTACCGACTTTTTTATTTTTTTTGTGACTCCATTTCAGATGCCGTTCAGGCTTCCGGGCCATATTTTTTGCGTGTTCGTAACCTTTTAAAAAAATAGCGGATTTCGCCTACTCATAAATTTTATTACAAAAAATAACAAGTATCTACTATTAACTACACATTGTAACTGTCAAAGTAGACGTCTAACTTACCTATACAATATAACTTTAATAGCAAAAACGCCAATAAAAGAACCGTATAACAAGATCATGTTATCGCGAAAAAAAGGCACTTGAAATTACCATCAGAAGTGTACACGGCGAAAAAAATAATCAAAATTTTAGGTTCGCAACAACGTACTCAGCTACGTACATAGAAACGAGATTACAAAGATAATAGCTCCGACAAATGAAGCGGCGAACGTCGCGATATAAAAACAGCCTGAAAAATCCCCCCCAGTCTATGTTGTTTTAGGCCCTCAGAAAATATTGGGCTCGCTAAGCGAAGAATAACAAAAGCGTGTGCGCACCGCGCGCCCCGCGCCCCACTCCCCGCCCTCTGCCTACACGTTGGGCGCGGAATTGGGAAATTAAGCTTCTGTTTTAAATATTGCCAATTCCCACTCATATGAATTTACGAGTCTAAATGTTACGAAGAACTACGTAATGTATTTTTGAATTTTTCGAGTTTTGCTAGACTCTTTTATTCAGAAATTAGGTACAATAAAATCTCTTGAGGTGCACTGGTATGAAATTAAATGTTGGTAATTTATTTGAAGTCATCATTTGTCTGTCACATTATTTATCACTCTCTCAAAGATCTAAAAGAACGCTGATTTTGTAAATTACTTATTAAAAATATTTATTGGGCAGTCCGAACACCTACGTCTTACACCGTTTCCTTCCTTCATTTATATGTGTAAAGCAGTACCTACGTTTATAATAGTCTTCTGTTACCTAACATAGGTAAGTTGACCGGAGAATAGAAAACTTAACATTAGAAGATATACTTTCTCGTTCGCTATTCTATAAAAATATTAAATTTAAAATCTATCCCAATATGCGATGATCATGTCCCATTATATTAGCTTACCGCTAATTACGCAGCGGTGCATATTTTATTCGGAACTGGCCTCTGCCGCCGTGTCGCGCCTGTTTCTACGCGCAACGGTTAGACAGAAATCACCCTTAGCGACGGCTAGGGCTGGCATGCAATCTAATTTTTTTTTAAATAGCTCTGTGACCAATGGGATTAAACTTCCTCGACATAAATTTCCAAAAAAATCTGTACATATTACGTCTGCACATTTTGTTGGTATACTGGGGCCGTCTACGTAGGTACCGATGTTTATTTCTACTGCGAAGCAACAGTGTAATGCACGGTTGTGATCCGATTTGAAACATACACACATAATTTTAATTATTTTAATTTAATTAGTTATTGAATTAACTTATAACATACGCAATCACGCTGATTCTTTGTGATCAATCGTATTACCTCAGTGGAGATTGTACTGTAGACGTGCAACTTTTTTGGTGCCTTTTACTGTAAAATACCCTATAATTTGCTAATGTACAAGTATAAAAATATTTATGACGCCGGGAAAGTTTCATAACATTTAATACGCTTGTTGATCGCAAAAAGAAGTAACAGACATGTACTCGTAATATATGTTTATGTAACTTACTTTCAAATAGATAGATTAATAAGCAACAATTTTAAAAGTTAATTCAAGTTTCATGCTATTAATACACTGCATACATAATTTTGAAAAAGTGTATCCACTAAAATTTTCACTCAAAATGTAAATAAATTATATTATTTATACTCACTTAAATATCTATGTCATCTTCCTCTGCCTTTGTCCTACTCTAATGTCACTTTTTAACGCTTTCTGCATAAACCATCTAGTATAGTTTTGAGGGTAGGCCGCCTACCCTATAGAAATTCCTTCTAGAAGATCCAATCTGAAAAATTATGGTACCATTACAAATATGACCTAACTTGGAATACAATTCATACCCAAATCAACCACTACCACTTTTTACTAAGCGTGAAAAATAGTGAAGTTACAACAGTGGCAACCCTACAGGGGCGCGGGTCGGTCTGCTGTTTTTTCATTTACGAATATTTTCCTTGGCGCACGATATTTTTTCAGAGCATTTTCCCAGTTGTAAGATAAACTAGACTCCATCAAATGTGTATTTTTTTTACCAGCGCGGAACGTTTGTAACAAGTTTTAAATTTTGGATATTACAGGTGCTTGTTGGGAAGGTGTTTTTGCGTTAATGTTCTTTTTTGATTATAAATTTATAGATATGCTAGGTATTGCTTAATAAGTCTTTAACGTTACAAAATTTCCTAAAGCACGTAGTGATCTGTAGCCCCTCAGTTACGCCGCTAGCGCCATCTACTTTAAAAAATCTTTTTTTATGGCATCGAATGACGAGACGAGCATGCCGTTCGCCTGATGGTAAGCGATACGACCACCCATAAACCGTAACACCATCCAGCACCTTGAGTTACAAAGTAATGTGTGGCTTTCCACTGCACTCGTCATCCTGAGACGTAAGATGTGTCCAGTTGTTACACTGGCTACAATGTCATTCAAACTGAAACATAACAGTGCATGCACACTATTGCTTGGTGTTAGAAATAGACATTACGGTTGTACCACCAGTAAAAACCAATTAAATGTCATCCTAGAAATCAATTAAAGAAATGTAATTAAAGTTTCTCCCAATTATCTCTTGCCCCTACTCTTGTCAAGAATCACCAACAAAATAATTAAGCCCAGCTCTTGATGGTCCGTTAGATGAAGACAATGGGTCCGCGTCCGTGACGTTACAGTCCACTGCGCCTGCGCATCCGTCGCGCTACTCAATTCGATAACTTTGGTGCATCGAACGGAATTGAACCTGTGGTACCTTAAGGTTATTACGCCCCGGATCATTGATCAAAGTGAACCTTTCATAACTTGCTAGGTGGTAGGTCCGTACTATGTAGTAAGATCAGTTCCTGGAATCGAACTGTATGGATATATGTACCTTAGACTTCGTATGTTAACGGTATTTCTGTCAATTTATAAACTATAAAACCAAGTACCTAGAAATTTTTGTCTGTTAATCGAAAATTCGTTAAAACTTGGTATGGGGATAGTGAGGCCCGGGGAAGGACATAGGCTACTATTTATCCCGGGAAAATATATAGCGCGGCTTTTATCCCGAAAAAACAATTCACGTGGGCGGAGCTGCGAGCGAAGCTACAGGAGAACTATCATCAAATTTGCTCTCATGGGTAAAAAACTAAAAACTTAATCACTGGACATTGTGCGACTTAAAACCTTATGTATCAGGATGATGAGCGCAGTGGAGTGCCACGCAATACTTTGTAATTTAAAGTTCTGGATGTTGTTGTCACTGTTGGACGAACGCATCGCTTACCATCAGACGAGCGGCGTGCTGGTCTCGTCATCTAATTGCAATAAAATAAAAATATATCAGTAATCAAATCTAACTATAACAATAAATACTATGTAATTCTTGCCAAAAGATACTCTAACAGATCTTGTACAACAATAATATAATTGTAGATTAATTTACGTCAATCCTGCTCGAAGGACCAACGTCTCGTAAGCGTACATATGCATACATAACGTTATATTGCATGTTGTATTAATAAATACGTCATCCACTGATGCGAGTATAAAAACCGACATTCTTTATTAACCCCTCCAGCGTGCAGCATCCACCTGAGATATACACGCCGACCGCGCAATCTTGATACTTTGTTATACTTTAATATTTAAATGCAGTCTTATTAATATTATATTTGTACTCCGCTTTACTAGCCGTGCAATGGACTTTTCATGAAAGTCATACTAAATGATTTAGCTGTCACAATGTTTACCCTATACATTTTGTGCAACTATTTTTTCTAATTTATATACATGTTTATGAATAACTAGTAGTGCTCGCGGCTCCGCCCGCGTGAAAAAGTTTTTCCGGAATAAAAATATTTTCCCGGGATAAAAAGTAGTCTATAGCACTCAGGAGTAAAGCTTCCTATTAGTGAAAAAATTTTCAAAATCGGTTCAGTAGTTCCTGAGATTAGCGCGTTCAAACAAACAAACAAACTCTTCAGCTTTATAATATTAGTATAGATATCATGCACAATATTGTCTCTACATATAAATAATTTTGATCTTAGTCTTTAAGTTTCAGAATTCCTACACCTAAATGCCAGACCTATATTTAATTAAACTAAATGAGGAATCGAATCAGCCCTATCACCTCAAAATAAAAATAAAATCAAGTACTTAAAACAAAAATGTGATAAATATCTCATTACACTTAATCTAAGTATCAAAACGTCTAATCCACGAAGCGTCCGGCTATCACAAGATGGATTGAGCACCTGTTAGCGCTGGGCGATCGGGCGCGCTCGGCCATCTTCGGATAACTTCGCCCCACCCTTACCCTCATTGATATTGTACATATCTCTTGATAATACATAGAAATATTTTTAGATTGTAAACCTTTACGCTCTGAATAAAGAATTTATTACAATGGACTCTAGGTGTGTTTCATTCGTGATCAGGTAAACTTCAGACTTACCCCGAGGCAGTCTCGTATGCGCCGAAGAAAGTCTCCGCGAGTTTTCGCTTTCTCGATGTAGGGTGTACATAGCATTAGGGAATCCGTCGAAGGTCACTCGGATGATGCTATACTCCCCAGTGTCGAGGTTGGGCCGTAAAACAGGTGAAACCATAACCGTTCCACTGACCCGTCGACGATATAGCGTTTTTTCCGCTCGAAAACAAAAAGTTAAAGTTAAGGCGCGTATCATACTGGCGAATGGCAAGCGAATTCGCAGCTGGCCGAAACTACGCGCTCGTCCAGTATAATAAGACCAGTAACTTTACTTCACCACAGATGAAAGAACACGGGCTAAGTCAACTACCATCTCATCTGATGGGGAGTGATTATAATTTCATCTTACTAATATTATAAATGCGAAAGTTTGGGTAAATGTTTGTGTGTGTTAGAAGTAAACTCAAAAACAACTAAACTGATTTGGATGAAATTTGGCACACGGATTGATCATGTCCTGGTTTAAAACATAGCCTACTTTTTATCCTCGTAATTTGCTCTCTTGGGAAATAATGGATACTTTTAATCTTATTCTTTAAGCAGGTGGCGCTGGTGTCCTACTTTGGTTTAGGGACTTTGGTAGCGGGAATGACTTTTCACGCGGACGGAACTGCGAGAAACACCCACTGCAGTAAAAATATGTAACATGCTTGCTTAAAGGTGTTTATTGAATCTAGATTTTAAAGTGCCTAGATTGCATTGGATTGGAAAACTGTTGTCAATAGAGCGATCCGTTTGGCTAACAAACATTCCGTATGTAAAAAGAGTTTTGATTGTAGAGTTTATAGTCGATATCTATCGTATTACTTAGTTAGATTTTCTTTCTCAGAGTAAGTACAGGTCGTAAACCACACACGTATATACCCGCCTTTTATATCTGAAGCGGTAGGCAGAAGCGAAACTAGTGCACGCATTTTTCAACATGTGAGTTCCGTACCATGATATGTTACCTATTATAATGATACTAGCCCTGTATTATATACATAATACTGTCCCACTGCTAGGCATGGGTTTCCTTTACCATAGCGCCGGCTATTTTAATACGTATTATAATAGCCGGCAAACAACTTGAGCCGACTACCGCGTGGTGAGTTTTTTTTTTATGTTAAAGTAGTTACAATAACGTATAAAAAATTCCCCTGCACGCGGTAGTGTGCTCAAGGTGCTTGCAAACTTTAGACCTAGGTGTTTCTTGCGACTTCGTTTGCATGATACACCTTTCTCATCCTTTTCTGGTATGTAATTTTCCGGAATAAATAGTGATCTCGCATGTTCATCTATCTCAACTCCATGGTTTATTATATGCCAATTATTTAAATATATTAAGCGGTTTCTGCGTTTATATCTAACAAACACCCAAACCTTTTCACTAACTTTCGCATTTATATTATCCTTTTCTAGCCGATTTCGGCCACAACGGCCAATCTCAGCGGAGATCAGCCAGGTACGCAAGAGATATTATAGTGCACAAGTGTGTGCGCAAAATACAGGTGCACTCGCTATTCCTTCACTCTCATAGTCCGGTCAGACGGCAATCCGTCATGACCGGAGAGAGATCAGGTGCAGGACCAACGGCTTTACGAGCTTTCCGAGGCACGGGGGTATCACGCCGCCAACTTCCTGACTCCATGCTGTGACTGACTAATTTTTAAGATGGAAAAACCCAATCACAATGCTTTTGGCTCGACCAGGGATTCGAACCCAGGACCTCAGCACGCAAATCGTACTCGTAACGCCTCGTAACTACGCCACCGAGGCAGCCAAATTGATCGCAATTATAATATTCGTAGAACCCCCCCCCCCCCGGCTTCGCTCGCGTAGCAGACCATATTTTTTTTTAAATACGTCATTACTGAATTATACAAATAAACTTTCCTCTTGAATCACTTCGTGCAATAGTAAAAACGGTGTGAATATTCATGTAGTTTTTGGTTTCAGACAGACAAACGCGATGGGGGACTTCATTTTAAAATATGTAAGGCTTAAGAAGTAATATACACAACAACGTACCATATTAAAGTTCAGTACCTCTGTCTTACGTCATATTTCAAAAATAGTTATTTCTCACATATTAATGTAAAATTTTATAACAAATGCAGATGCAGGTGATGTCAGACATGTATAATCCTATCATTAATTATTTTAACGTTTCAATTTTTATTGAAGGTCAAGGATTACTTCGGTACTGGCTAAAGATTATCGTAGCGGATGAAGTTCAACATTTTACGCTGTAGTCGATGACGTGCAACATGACGCGCGCCCTTGACTCATTCAATAGTTAATACCTTTAATCGTCGTATAGTCTAGTATTGAAAATCAACAATTAGAATATATAGTTTTGTCTTCATACGAAAGGGAAACCATTTATTTTGTTGAATCTAACTGATCTTTTATTCAAATAATGAGGATGCATTTAATAAATGGACACACGAGGAATTTGTGACCTCTTCGACGTTGGCTTCAAAATATATTATGTCAACCGTGTTATACAGCGTGTTTGTTTTCTTTTAACTTAATTATATTTCTTGCTGTGGCATTACAAAGGCGAATGATTAAAATTTGATCAGATTACAGCTAAAAAAACACGTCTCAATTAATATAAATTTGCTTAAAATGATACATAGTGGATTCGTTGTTACATGACAGGTTTTATATCAAGAACTAGATCCAATTTAAATTACGTATAAGTGGATTTGACAGGTCCGTCTGGAAATCTTCACGGGAGGCCTATGTTCAGGAATGAACTGCATGTGGCTGATGATTATGATGACAAGCAGATTTTAGCAAATTGATAGTTAGACCTTTTTAGATATGTCCAGCTTTCTAGTAAAGGTTTCTCGTAAATCCTCAAGAGTAATCTATACTAATATTATAAAGCTGAAGAGTTTGTTTGTTTGTTTGAACGCGCTAAACTCGGGAACTACTGAACCGATTTTGAAAATTCTTTCAGTAATAGGAAGCTACTTTACTCCTGAGTGCTATAGGCTATTTTTTATCCCGGGGAAATATTTAATCCCGGAAAAACTTTTTCACGCGGGCGAAGCCGCGAACACTACTAGTATATTATTATGTAAATCTTTTGTCATGCATTTATAAGAAAAAACATACTAATAGTATTGGAACTTTTTATTCTTTATGGTTCAATAGTTAATAATTTTTTTTATGGCATTGAATGACGCGACGAGCAATCCGTTCGCCTGATGGTAAGCGATACGACCACCCATAAACAGTAGCAACACCCTCCAGCACCTTGAGCTACAAAGTACTGTGAGGCATTCCACTGCGCTTGTCATCCTGAGACATAAGATGTTAAGTCTCATTATGTCGAGTAACACTGGCTACAATGTCCTTCAAACCGAAACACAACAGTGCATGCACACTGCTGTCTATATTACCGAACCACGATGCGTCTAGGGCCTATTTGAGCCACAGCGGAAACTACCTATGGCAAAGGCGGGCTCTGGGAATGATACCGGCAAAGCGGGCCGGCCCAAAGTGAACGAGGCAGCACCCTCCTATCTGGGACTAAGGGTGAAATAGTTCAACTAGGTGAACTGATCACCCATCTGTGCGACTGCATATGTCCACACAAAACATACATTTTATAACGGACTAGACTTCTGCTCGCGGCTTCGCCCGCGTGAATGAGTTTTTCCGGGATAAAAGTTCCGCTTTTATTTCTCCGGCCTAAATTATACATATAAACCTTCCTCTTGGATTACTCTATCTATTAAAAAAAACCGCATCAAAATCCGTTGCGTAGTTTTAAAGATCTAAGCATACATAGGGACAGACAGCGGGAAGCGACTTTGTTATAATGTAGTGATAGTGATGAAGAATACAGGAACGAATTGCAGTATAACTAAGTGCATGTCACATAAATAATGTCACATTAAATATGTCATCAAACCAACGCATTATATGCAGGATGTATAAAATCACATGTGTCAAAAAAATAAAAAATGTCCCAGCACTTGTTTCGTATAAATAGTTCATACAACTTTCAATCTCACGCACGTTTAAAAAACAATGAGTACCCAAACAATACGGTTATTGTACGATTAATGTGGTATTTAATTTGTTAAGTTAAAACGTGATTGTTGACATTTATAGAAGACAGTTTTTTCACAGTCCTTATAGGAATGGCAATGTTGCTTTTAATTCCTTGTTAATAAATGAGTAAGAATTAAGATTATAAGAAGAAATATCGAATGTTCATGGAACAATATCCAAAGGAATAGTAATCTTTTCAATATTTAAAAAAATAGAAACTTAATTAAAATAACACGGGCAGCGCCATCTGTTAGCAAATAACAGTATTTGTATTAATTAACAAAATGTGTAATTTTAAAAATATTTTTAGGAGTTTTGGCGGGAACGTAGAAGTGTCACGAGGTGCTCTTGTTTTATTTAATTCGTTATTTTGGTGATACTTAGTGTTATATTGCATAATTGTGGTGGTATATTATCCAATACAGTTCTATTAAAGGGCTCAACTGAAGTGAATTGAAATAACTGTGCTAATCAAGTTTTTTTTGTTGCCGCCAAAACTCCTTGATAAAGTTTTGGTAAGGTAGCCACTGCTTTACTGCGTCATACTCAAAGAGCATTATGGTGTATAATAAATCGAAAAATATCACTTAAGACGAGGCTTTTTCATAACTTGAAATTGGCAAAATGAACGCAGAGATGCCATAAAAAAACAATAACGAATCCTTTACTTACCTACGTATACGATACTTAGTAAAACTAGATATAACATACATCCTACGCGAATCTATAGGGCATCTAGATATTTACGTATGCAAATAAATGTCAATAGTAATACAGCGACCGAGTTATTACCATAAATATTAGCAATATAATATGCAAATTACAACAATTAATCAACTGAGTATAGAAATTAATCAATTCGCCGAGCTCCGACAGAGCATGAAAATAAATCACAGATTGTTTTTTGAAAAATAAACATCCATATATGTCATTTTGATAATAATCTATCAATTTATAAATAATCTTTGTGTATATGTTATAAAAATTTTTGCACATCGTTCTGTATTCCACTGGTTTTAAAAACTAGGAAACAAGATGTTTTTCTGCAAAAATTAAAGATTACTGGTTGTGTTAAAACTTGTTATACAGCTAAATTAAAATATGGTAAACTAGCTTTTGCCCGCGGCTCCGCCCGCTTTAAAGAGTTTTTCCGGGACAAAAGTTCCGCTTTATATTTTACCGGGATAAAAAGTAGCCTATGTGTTAATCCAGGACATGATCTACCCGTGTGCCAAATTTCATCGAAATCCGTTCAGTAGTTTTTGCGTGAAAGAGGAACAAACATCCATACATCCAAACATCTTTACATCCTTACATCCAAACATCCATATATTCTTACAAACTTTCGCCTTTATAATATTAGTAGGATAATTAACATACCCTTTATGCACTTTTATACAGACGTAGGCATACTACAATTACAATTTTAAAAATATTATTTAAAGTACTTCAAAAGTTAAAAATATATAGGTAATCAAGAGACTGTAACAAACAAAGCCGCGAGCTGTCATTGTAAAATAAGATATAACCTTTCGAATCAACCTGTATATACCGAACCCTTTCTTCTTTATTTTTTTCTTTTTTACTTTTTGTTATGAATCCTTTTTTCTTTTTTCTGGCCATTAACTTTTTTCTCGTGCGGCTATCTTCGTTTTTTGTGGGTATCCCAAATTAATATAATGCTTTTTTTGGTGTTGCCCGATGCATCAGAACAGGTTTGTGGCGATCCCTCTGTGGGAATGGTTTAATGAAAGTGTTTTTTAGTTTCGACTTTCGATTTCGTTAAAGATAGATTAACATGGACAACTAATGACTGTTTGGATTAGGTTAAGTTAATACCGAGTTAAAGCGTAGCCATATAGTATAATCCATTGCAGTTTTAAATACGGCTCATGGGAGCGACTTTCCAAGCTGATTACTTTAAAACGTGTAATGGTCATCTTAGCGATCTACACTACCAAATAGTGACTCAGGAGGTCTCTGTCATCTATTGAAAATCTCAATATAAAAATAGCATGGTCATTACGGTGGGGCTACCCTACTTGAAAAAAATCTTATAATGGACAATATTGTAGTAATCATTTAGACCCTAGACGAGCCTTTATTATCCTCAAATTACTTCTATACCTATGTCACACGTCAAGTCTGACGCATGACCATGTGACATGTTAACAGTTTTCAACTTGATAAATCCACTATAACGAATCACTTAGAAATCAATACTACATTATACAGTATACCAACCAAAGACTGTAGGTTATAACAAAAGTAACACTAAAATACCATTCACAATCGGATAAAAAGTGTTTTAAAAATAAAAACACAGCTGTCCAATAGCATCCATCATTAATTAACAGGATGTCTGCCTTCGACTGGTTTGTCAGTATTTTTATGCCTCGATCACGCATCGAACTAGGATACTGTTATAACAAGTTGTTTTATGCGGCTAAGGAATCCTGCTGCACGTCCAGTTTAGAGCCTACATTTTTTTGCAACATAAAATATTATGGGTTTTAAGGACACTGAACTTAATGCCGGATTAATAAGACCAATAGGGGCCATTCATTTATTACGTGAGACTATTTTCGCTAATTTTTGACCCTCTCCGCCCCTTTTATGAGAAAAAATAAGAAAAGGCCGACTCCCTCCTCCCTGTTTATTATTTATTAGGTAAGAATGTAAAGAAAAAAATTAACTCACGTTTGTTTTGTTTTAATGTTTAATTTTCAATTTTTAGAAATGTTTATTTGTACTTTGGAATCGATACGCATCTGAGCGAACTTCGGCACTCACGCAGTTGTCCACGGTTTTCAAAGTATAATTTTAGCTTTGCGCATTTTTGTGATCTTACATAAGAACTATCGAGACTCCCTCCCGTTCCCTTGTATGAAAAAAAAAGACATGGTTGACCCCCCTCACCCCCTAAATCATCTTACGTAATAAATGAATGGCCCCATACTGGTTTGCTACGTAAAACATGTAAAAAATTGCCTGACCTGGAACCAGGCTCATAAAATCATATTTCATATATGCAAATAATGAGTTGTATAGGACAGACCTCTGTAGAGTTGTATAATACACATTTCACAAAGATATCTTAACTTAAAAAATCAGTACTAAAAGTCATTTTACAAATACCTACTTACATACCTTTTTTTAATTTAGGCACCCCGCTGCCTAAAGTCGTGTTGATAAAATACTGAGTCCATAACGTACAAAAACCATCACATCTTTGAAGGGTTAACTCAACAGGTCAGATGTCATCGGCTCTTCTAAATTCGAAAAAAAAAGAAAAAACATAACGAACCTTTTTTAAATTGTTACCTGTCATAAACGTTATTAATGAAGGATCAGGGTGATAATTCACCGGGCTCCCCTCTCCCAATTTAGGTTCCAAAACGCCTAATCTATTGGCGAAATCTCGTTTTTTTTAACAAAAAACTATCTTTATCCACGAATCTCGCCAAAAGACCAGACGCAACGCATAAATCCTTATTTAAATATACCTTTTCTAATCAATACGCTTTAGAACACATGTCTATAAATCCACCACATTCAAAGTCATCTTTATATCCACACACTAACTGTTATAATAGCTTGACAATCTTTACACGAAGCTTCAAGTTTAAAGGATCTTAAAACCTGCCTATTATATCATAAAACCTACCTTATTATCTGTCTTATTAAGGTTAAATTTTCCTTGTGTACGTGTTAAAGGGTTTTTATAGCAATAAATAAAGGAATATCGAAGCTGGCTGTGTCAACAACGCGTTGCATTCTTGCGCGGTGTGTACGACGCACGCACACATGTACGTATGTGAGTGTGCGCGCGCGCGGACACAAATACTTATTGGTAAATGTTGACTTGGGAACAGAGGACACGATGCACTATGGAGACTGCCTTGGGTAAGCAAATTTTTAAAAATATGTACATCATTTTTTTTTATATTCGAAGTGGTAGTACCACACCATGGGTAATTTTGTCTATAGCATGATAGAATAAGAATGAGGTTGAAAAAAAAAATGCAAAATAATAATTTGTAGTTACTTATAGCCTTATGGTCAGTGAAATTCTCATATTGCTTTCGTATTAAAGCAAATTATTAGTTTATCTCTCATTTATATTAATTATCAAAAAGCTGTCCATAAAATGATTCACAAGATTCATTTTACTTTTTTAAATGTTATATGCTACAATGAAAATAAAAAAATATATTATGTTATAATTGACTTGACATTTAAAAGTAAAAACATAGTTCATAACCAATTAAATAAAAAGCCATTGCTAAATTGTTTTTTTTACTTAGCTAATACCTAAGGACTGCCTTGGTGGCGCGGTTGTATTACGGTACGACTGCAATGCTGAGGTCTTGGATTCGATCCCCGGGTCGGGCAAAGTAACATTGTGTTTTTCTACTCAGTATCAGCCCGGAGTCTTGAATTTGTTCCCGATATGGCGATAGGCGCGTCTCCTATCACATCATGGGACGGAATACGCACGGCGAAAATTGGGTGCACTAGTTGTGCCTCTGCCTACCCCTTCGGGGATAAAGGGTGTGAGTGTGTGTGCGTGTACTTAGCTTATAACTGAAAGAATCGATTTTTGGTATATATAAATATAAAACAATAATAAATTGAATTTGGAGCCTAATCGCAACATTACCAACTGTCACAAATTCACAGAACTGGAGTCTCAAAGAGCGAGAAAACAAAAAAAATATACAACTGAATGCGTATCCTCAACACCAGAGTCCATCTTCCCCTGACCTTGAGCCGAGTTGACCCGTTCCCGCGAATCAACCGATGCCTGATGCAGGGCTGCTACGGCGCTGATTCCGAGTATTAACATGCTGCCAACATTCAAACCTGCGGATGGTACAGTTTGATATGGAATAATTAATTTGAATGAGCGAGTGAGTGCTGAAAGATTATTTTTCCGAATTATCGAATATATTTTCGTAATACCAATCATAATTATGGATGGTGTTATTCGTGATGAAATCATGATAATTATAAGAAAAATTTACGAAGAGCCTTTTTCTAACTTGCGAGAATGTACTCTTCACATAAACTTATAATTCGACCAAATACAAAAGTGACACAAGTCTATGCTCTTACAAAACTATCATCTAGTCACTACTCTCAAAACATCAAAGAATAAAAAAAAACTAAATAGATCGTTTTGTTAAATCTTTTATATGAGTGGGTTTTTCTAGAATTCATCACACAAGGAAGGTAAATGCAAAGGTAGTAGTGGCGAAGGCTCCTTATAATATACTTATAATATAACACGTTTTTTATCTAGGAATTACTTTATGCTTATTCACAGCTAACGTTATTGTTCATATGAAAATTACTTTAACACTAAAGCACACAATGTTATTTAACATTAAAGTCCAGTTTCACATGTTTCAAATAAGTTTTATTTGACAATTATAATATTAAACTGCTAATGTAGTACTCATTTCATTACCATGTATTTGGATGCATGGATTAGAGTGTGAATTTTGTATTCGGTCGGCTTATATTTTATGTACCGCGTTGCATTTATCAGCAAGCAGTATAAACAGCCCTTAAACATTGAAACGATTTAGATAAAATTTGATACGGAACTAGATAGACCCCCAGGATTTTATGTGATTTTTTATATTAGTTACTAATCGAATTCCACGCGGACGAATCCGCGAGAATAGCTACTAAGAGAAAATAATTAAAATGTCGACTCATCTTTTTCAAATTTTAACCGCCACTAAACAGGATTTCAACTGTGTAATCTGTTTGCAACTTGATTCAGTATTCTATGTTAATTACACGACATCATGCAAATTAATGCAACTTTTCATGCAGTATGATAAGAGTCAAGGAACATGATAGAGTAGCGCTACTTTTTTTATCCTTTATAACCTGCGAAGTTACGCACATATTTTAAACGACGATGAACTATGGGCCGTATTAATAATTAAATCTCAAGTTTGAGTTACATCTCAAGTAGAGATAATGTATTGAAGTCTTCATACTTCATGTCTACTTGAGATGTAACTCAAACTTGAGATTCATTTATTAATACCGCTTTATGAGGATGATTTCTTACTAAGATGACAGTTCCAAAGCTATGAGCCGATCGACATGATGATCGAATGGATCATTTCGCATCGAAAATTACGTTAAAAGATTCATAATTAAGAATATGTAAATTAAGCACGCTGGCATAATTATGACGATTGTCAACAATTTTGCGGGTAATTTTTCTTGGTCCAATGAACTCATTTTGGCATGCTTGAATTAAGAGAAACTTATTTAAAATGTACACTTAGTTGAATCAGAAACATATCACAAAATATGATTTAAAAATTAATACATTAAAAGTTTTTTGGTATGAATAGATAAGGAAAAATAAAAGTTTATTAGTGATATAACTTATTACCAACCATTACTCCCGTAAAATGCAATGAAAGCGTTGAAGGAAAATTAAAATTTATTATCTCTACAATATTATAATCATCTTAGGTCTTTAATTCCAAATTAGATTGGTTTAACCTGTGGTGGCTAACAGGAAAGGTTGTCACAGAAATCTAATAGCGTTAGGCCAGCGTAGTCTATGTTCGAAAAATTGTGTCAACTGCCTTCGCGCGAAATTAAGAACCATTTGCCCAGCAAAAAATATTTATAGGTAAAATATTTATAACACCACACAAATTAATATCAAATTTTAAATTTTTTTTTTTTTATATCTTTAACCAAAAAAATAGGATTATAGACTTAAATTTGGCGGGAAAAGTTTTGCAAAGTTTGAGGTTAACATACATAACACAAGTTTCAACTTCTGTACAATAAAGTAGGAAACCAGTTTTGGAACTAGTAGTAGTAATTTTTTTCCACCTTAAATCGGTACATACAATCATAAATAAAATCATCTCGCAAGCGCTCATCCGCAGCTCGCCGCGGCCGCGAGCCCTTCAAATTTAACCGGTCCGTCCATCCCTGTTCCTCTCGCGGGCGGCCCTCCCGCCCTCTCGGTCTGCCCTTCGGACATTTTTTCATCTCACTCTCACCAACGCTCCAACTACCACTTTCCCTTTTCAAAGGACGAAGACACCAGAATCGTGCATCCCTTTCGCGCAAACTGGTGTTTCTATTTGCATTCCGCTCTACAGGAGCCAGGATTTGGCCTTGAGACTGAGATGTGGAGTCTGGTCAAAGTTATTTTTACTTTTTTACTCGGAACCGATGACTAAATGTGTTAAGAAACTCGTAGCTAAGTCCTTTGCTTGGTTTTATGTTGTACTTACGATCGTGCAGTTTGTTCTGCATTCTAATGGAGGAAACACTAATTTGAGCAATAACCAACTAATGCTGAACAAATTTCGATGAAGTATGACTAACAGAGTTGCAAATATCACAAAAAGCCGTACCAAAAGAAAGAAGAAAATAGCGATGAATATAAATTGGATACCTCTGGATATTTTAATTTTAAGGATTCCATAGTGTTATTTTTGTTTGTTTTAAGTAGAATTCATTCTCTATAAGTCTATCGCCCGAATACTCAAACGCTACTCAACCAACCAAGTTATCTGAGGCTAAATAGAGCTTTTGCATTTACGAAGTATGGCAGGATAAACAAAATATTCGAGCATACTATAAAGTTCTATCCAGTTTGAAGTCCTTGAGGTAGCAATTTCCGAACCTTGAAGAAGTAAGTAAGTATATAAAAAGTGGCGAATTCAAAATACAATTATTCGCAAACACGTGTCTGATGATTCTTGTAGTAAAGCTGTATTTACAGAAGTAATTGACTCTCCTAAAACGTAGTCTTTAATTACTTTAAATTTCGCTGAACACAGTACCGCGCCAAATGGAGACGGCCGCGTTCCGTATTAACCGATCCAGAGGACGAAATCACTCTGGCCATCCGCGGTAAGAACGAGTTCTTGAAACTCCAACTCTCCACAAGACCGCAGTCCCATCCTCGCCGTCGAGGACCTCGTCGCGTTCCCCGTCGCCCCCCGACCCCCCCTAGCAGTTCCGGCCCGCGTGCCGATGATAACACAATCTAATAGGATTAGGCCTAAAAACCAATCTTTCCCTAATCGTTGATGTCTCATCTTCTCTCAGTGGCCATCCTGAGCCGAGGTTCGTAACCCGTTAGTGGGTTGCCCTCAGCATGGTCACTTAATTCAAAGGGTTGCGAGCGCCTTCTGCGTTCACCCTAAAGACCGGTGTGGCCAGAAAAGCCGACTCGTGTCAGGCTACTGGCAGTAGGGCAATTAACAAAAGAAAAAAAAAACATAATTTTTATTGGCTATTTCGAGTAAATACGTGTTCATAACAACGAGCTGCTTGCCTGACAGTATTATTTTGTTTACCTCGGCTGGCGTATTATGTTTATGAACTTGAAAGGTTACACTTGTTGCATTCTCGGTTTAGTTACAGCGTAATGATCTGTGAACCGGGTGGTCCTGTGTACCGTTCTCATGTCGGGCAGTATTGGATTTTTAACACTATTTGCCCGAAGAGGCTGTGCAGGAGACTTGGTTATATAATCTAAGTAAATCCTTTGTTTATTGTGCTTCAAAAAAATGGTATCTCGTAGGTGGGTGACGTCCAGACTCCAGATACCGCATCCATTGGCGAAAGGTGATTAACCTAGGGCACAATTTTTTTTCTGGTAACACTGTTTTATTTAATGTCAATGAAGATAAAATGGTGAAGGACACTCACAAGTTGGGTTGTGTTCGAACTGCGAAATAAATGAAAATGGGAGCATGTAGTTGCAGTTTGCTAGGGTTAGTGCCTACAACACTTTAAAACAAGAGAACCTTTTTGAAGTTTTACGAATTAAGAACGACAGCCGCACTATGAATATTTCACCAAGCTTAGATGATCTCCAGCCTCGTCTCCTTTAACTCTTCTCCGGAATAAATAGGGAGGTAATACTCTTCAAAGATGCTGTCAATGTTGCCTTTCACTGTCTGTAGCTTCGAAGTAGTTATTTACTATGAAAAAATTGTCGAAAGGTAACTTCACTGAATTCCTTGTAACAAAATATTGTATTTTCCATCAGACATTGTCACTTCCATCGTGGTGTAGGGTTTCAAGTAAACAAGTTCACAGTGTCTGCAAAACACCTTAAATAATATTGTCCTTATCTAAAAAAATATGAAATCAAGACTTGATACATACCTTGTCTTATTATCATTAAAAATAGTTCTTATTATTATTACTATTCGAGAGATAAGCAATGACTATTTTTTTCTCTACATTTTGGCTGAGGCATCCTGGATTGGTCCTTCGGTTTATTTTCTTATATACTTAATCGTGACCTCCTTGACTGGTCTTCGACATCCATTAAAGGGACACTGTCCCCATGATGTTGTCCATAAGGTGCAATTATTTTCGTTTGCGAAGGCGTTTATAAATTTTCCTTGCTGAGAGCTATTTTCCGAAGGGATAAACCCACTATGTTGTATTAATAAATATGTAGTTTTGTAAGTTTTAAAGTATACAGTAAGTCGAGAGATATTCAAATCATAAACCAGACCTCCTCTCACTAGCTTCCGCCATATGATGTCACGCCATCGATCCCGACTGTTGGCCACCTGTATGGCGTCGTACACAGTGGTGTCAAGTGATCGAATCTGATCGGTCCAGCGTGTTGGGTTGCGTCCACGTGTTCTTTTGCCCTCTACTTTCCCTTTACTTACTGTTTTTTTTTTAATATTATGACTATTTCCTCATTTAAGCTCTTATATGACAAACACTTACAACGTAATTAATTACATAAGTTGCCCTAAACACGTTCTTACGTGTCTAAGACGGCCCACATACGGCGCGATACAAATCAATGTGGCGGCACTGAAGGGCCACAACAACCGAGTTCAACGTATCAGTACTCGTCACAAAACGACCAAAGCCGCCGACCGACCTTCAATGTAAAACCAAAAAGATCGCCTGACCTACATGCGACGGTTCATGATAAAAACGAATAAAATAATAATACGACGGAAGAAAAAACAAAAATAAAAATAATACCGCGATTACGGTAACGCGGCCGGCGGGGCCCGTTTTTCATTGACGCTCCGGTTATAATAGTTTTCTTTTTAAAAGGAGACGGTACGTGCCGCGAACTCTTGCCTCGGATCTTTCCTTTTATTTTTCTTTTATTTCCCAGTGATTCTTTTTTAATCATTTCACGAATATGGAGCTTCCTTTTTATCGTTTTCCCGGTGGTTTCGCTGCGTCCCATTCATGCGCGCTCTGTTCGTTTACAGGGTTGCCATCTATGTTTAAATGTATTGGCCTTTAAGATATTGTAAAACTAATTTAATAATGGCCGTACTATAGCGAATATTTTGCTGAAACTGGACGAGATGTCAATTTGTAGATGAGAATTACGTAGCGATGCAAATATTCAATATATATATTTATTTCTAAGAGATTATGGCAATAAAAGACGCTCTTTTTCTTGATATGCATGGTACTATTAATGTAGGACCATATGCATGCGTCAATGTTATTAGATAGAAGTGTGTTTGTTGGTATATGTAAAAATCAACAGTTTACAATTTATTTTTCCTGATCTGACTCATAATGTAAACAAACGATAGACTATATTTTTTTATCTTCATTTGTTTAAAGTAACATTTTTTATTTTTGCCGTTTTTTTTCTCGTAAGCATAATGTTTTTACTACACTTAGGTATTTAAACTCACTCGAAGGAAGAAGCGATTCCAAGTTCATAGTTTTATATTATTTTATATGTTGTTTATCATCGCGTCCCGTGTCCTAAGAATGAGAAGCCAACCCTAACAGGTAAGTTTTTGTTGTTTTGAAACAATTACGATTTACAACCGACCATACGATTTGTCGGAGCGGGTGTTTATACTTTTTGTATCTATACTAATATTATAAAGCTGAAGAGTTTGTTTGTTTGTTTGTTTGTTTGTTTGTTTGTTTGAACGCGCTAATCTCAGGAACTACTGGTGCGAATTGAAAAATTCTTTTTGTGTTGAAAAGACCATTTATCGAGGAAGGCTATAGGCTATATAACATCACGATGCAACTATTAGGAGCGAAGAAATAATGGAAAATGTGAAAAATGCGGGGAAAATTATTCATCCTTGAGGGCTTCCGTTGCGTGCGCTGCGTAAACCGTTCAAGATACCAAAAATATATGTATGAAAGAATTATTCCTCTTGAAATGATATAAAAAAAAGTCCGCGACAGTATCTGTCTATCTTTTAAAATTAACTCTCTAGAACCGTTTTTATGGTAATCAAATTTGGTCGAAATTAATGCATTATTTGTTAAGAGTTGTATCAACGTCATAATATTAATCTTTATACAAATAAATGTGTTGGATAGAGTGATTCAACGAGAAGGTTTTTATGTATGTACTTTTAGCCCGGAAAAACTTATTAACGCGGGCGAAGCCGTGGGCAAAAGCTAGTGTTATATAATTGGCGACGGCCGGTGGGACCGCCCGCTTTATGGCTTAATTATGTTTTTGAGTTGACAATTAATTTATTTGGATTCTTTTGTCTTTTTGTACATTGTCATTGCTTTTTTGATGTTTAGGAATTATGAGACTTAATATAAGGTCGTATAGACGAGTGTCGAGAGATTTGTATTTCAAATTGTGTGTGGATTACTACATTTAACATATAGAGTCAATCAAATCAGGGACTTACCCGTCTTATCAGTTAGTCGTATATAAAAAATAGGACAAATTGGCAAGTTTATACACAAACATTGTTCTGATTATTTATAAGCCATAATAATTATTTCTTTACGTTGGTTATCTATTAGAGCGCTATCAAGACAGACCTTTGATGTCACATACTACACTATAATATATTCATCTGTCATAATGAAAAATGCCGTGTTTAATTTTTTAAAGAGTTATATAACTCTTAATAAATTCAATTACTCTAACTAATACGTATATACGTATTCGTAATCAGTAAAAAAGACGTAGGCTACCTTTTTTTATAGAAATGTATTGGCCCCTCCGTCTGACACAGGTGCTGACGGGCCACGGGTGTTTTGGCTCGTTTCTGTGTTTGATCGGTAAGGAATCCGCTGTGTGCCACTATTGCGGCCATGAGGACACAGTTCAACACACACTCGAGTAGTGTAGGGACCTACAACGCAGCGCTCTTATAGCAGTCGTCGGAGGAGACCTCTCACTGCCGGCCGTGGTGTCCGCCATGATTGGCGGCTGAATTCATGGCGAGCGATGTCCTCCTTCTGCGAGTGCGTCATCTCGGTTGAAGGAGAGCGCCGAAGAGGATCATGAGCAGGACGATCCCGTCCACAGCCTGAGGAGACGAAGGAGGCACCGGGTGGACGACTGACCGGCGCCTCATGCCTTGTGGTCCGGGGCATCTAGAGAATTCCGCCACGGCAACCCCTGCCTGTCGTAAGAGGAGACTAAATGGGGCCTGAAGATAGTCGCGGGGCCAGCAGTAGGGAGGCTGCTCACTTTAATTCAAGTTACTTCTAGTTGGACGGCAATGCGGGTGGTCGGTCTCCCGTTGACGTAGACGCCATAGGCATCCTTTAGAGTTCAGGGGTATTTTAGCCCCTTCGTTGAGAGAGGGGCCGCAATAAGGCATCGCGAAGGGAGGTTCCCGTGCAGCTATCTTAGTACAATAAGAAATCGGCCGTCCCGTATGCGCTGATGAAGTCCACCGCGGGTTTTGGTTAGTATGCCGGTGTAGAGTATACATAGGGTTAGGTACTCGGTCCATTGCTCGCTCGGTTGATGCTTTACTCCCGAGCATCGAAATTAGGTGAAACCAACATAATCGTTCCACTGACACCCCGGTGGTAGTATCTATATTATTATTTCCCCGCGCAAAAAAAAAAAAATTGCCTTCGACGTGAAAAGTTGCTAGTTTGCTTACCCAAAGATTTATATAGAACACCTATGGGTTATATCTTTGAAGGTCATCTCATTTCTCGTGAAAACTTATTATAGTCACTAGTTATCAGACGGGCAACAAGTTGGAGATTGTAACTTTATGCCTAATTTGAGTAACAACTACAGACCGTCAAGAATATAAAAATGTAATCCCAATCTTCTATGATTTAACATGCCTTTTTAAAATACTGGGATCTTCTCTGAAAAAGATTTTACTGCACAATAAATTAAATAGATTACAAAATAAATCGGTGTTCTTCTTAGGAGAGGTCTTTATGATTGATTTTATCTAGACTAGGGTCTAAATAAGACCACGAAAACCTAAATGAGTTAGCAATTCTTCCTAAATTTATATTGTCACATATATTAGCTGTCAAGCCATTTTCTTGTGTAAAAGTAACAGCGAAAGGAAAAGTCATAAAAGTTTCCACAACACAAACACGATATAAAGGCAAGTATTTTTTTAAGCAAAAGTTTTTTAATCTGTGCCTCGGTGGCGTAGTTGTATTACGGTACCACTGCAATTCTGAGATCTCAGGTTCGATCCCCAGGTCGGGCAAAGTGATATTGTGTTTTCTCTTTAGTATCACCCCGGAGTCTAGAATTGGTGCCCGATATGGCGCTAGGCTCGCCCCCTATTACATCATGGGGAATACACACGGCAAAAAGTGGTTGCACTAGTTGCGCCTCTGCCTAACCCTTTGGGGATGAAAGGCGTGGGTGTGTCAGTGAATTAATTAGTTGTTGGACAAAGTGACTGTTTAAATTAGATTGAAGTAGTCATAATAATATAATATAATTTCTCCTAGCCAGTTTCGGCCACGGCGGCCAATCTCAATAGAGATCAGCCAGGTACGCAGGAGATATTATAGTGCACAAGTGTGTGCGCAATACACAGGTGCACTCGCTATTCCTTCACTCTCATAGTCCGGTGAGACGGCAATCCGACATGACCGGAGAGAGATCAGGCGCAGGACCAACGGCTTTACGTGCTTTCCGAGGCACGGGGGTATCACACCGCCAACTTCCTGACTCCGAGCTGTGACTGAGTAAATGTTTTAAGATGGAAAACCCAGTCACAATGTAAGTAGTAGTAATACCCTGTATGCAACGGAGAAGCAGAAAGTGCTTCTCGGCAGCCCCTGGAGTACCTTCGAGGTTAATTACTCACATAATATCAGCTCTCACTAATCTGCTTTACCCATGACTAAATAAAATCCAAACAAACACCCTCTCACGCCTTTTATTCACGAAGAAGTAATAATAATACTACTGTGCCCGACCAGGGGATCGAACCCGAGACCTTAAGCGTTAGAGTTGTAACGGAATACAACTACGCCACCGAGGCAGTCTTATTAACTAGGTTTTAAAATGTGTCCTATTTTGCACTTACTCATGTCAAAACGAGAGAATCCCTCAGATTGATTAGCGGCTTGGCGGCAGAAGTTAGAAAGTGAGCTCCGATCGCCGACGCGACCAACAATTTGTCCACGTTTTTTGTCGGGCTGTTTCTAGCCCAATGTTTTCTATTTCTTTTTTATTTCGTCCCAACTCCAATTTAACACTTGTCGCGTTCGCGTGGCGCCTTGCTCGCTGTGGGATTGGCGCGAACTGGCCTAAGGATAATCGAAATAATTCAAGATTAAAGAGATGTTTAAACTACGAAGGTGTATGTGATAGAGTCGTTCTGTAGATATACTTATTGTAATTGTCATGTGCATGAGCTTTATAGTTCTTTAAAGAAATTCATAAAATGTTCTCGTAAAATTATGAAGTTCTTAACATTGACAATAATGCATATTGTGTATCCATCCGGCTTAAAACGATACGATTCAGAGATTTTATTGAAGACAAGTTTTGTCTATACTACTACTTTACCTCACGGTACACTAGCTTACATAAAAGCCTACCTACAAGTCGTCTATACACATCAGTCAAATTCGTATTTCTAACACCGGCCAATTCAAAACAGTCGAACAGTGCGACACAGTAGAGCGGTCAAATCAAAACTTTTTGCGATGAGGAACGTCGGTAAAAAAAACCACTGTGTAATGACAATCGGATCTTACAACCGTTAAAGTGAAGCGCTCGCGCCATCTCGCCATTGTCCACAGTTTGAGTCCCAACTTGAGATACGTGAGTAATTATAAAATAGCCATTTAATTCGCACTTTTGAAAATGTTACGTTTTCGGGAAAATTAACTTACCGCGTAGGTAATAGCCGTGACGCGTTCTATTATGCCAGTTTAATTGAATGTGACTGGCTGTAAGTTATCTCTATTTTTCATCCCAAGCCGCCTTTTACTTCCGCTGAACGTAATACCTACTTTTATTTATTTTTTAAATTAAGATAATTATACGTACAAGTAGCGCCATCTGTTTTTGATGAACGTAACGTTTGTTAGAATTCGATGGGATAAAAGGTAATCTAAATAAAAAGAAAAAGTCTTTATGTAAATATAACGGTAAAAAATGTTATCGATGCTATTAGTCTTACAAATTCGCAAAAAAACTACATAATGGGATAACTGATTCCATTAATAATCTAGAGTTGAATTAGTTGAACACAAACAAATTAAAAACCTATTATCTCACCTGTAGGACGAAGACGAGTGTTCCGTTAAATAATTGAATATGTAGCATACTCATACTCACGCCCTTGATCCCCGAAGGGGTAGGCAGAGGCGCAACCAATGCACCCACTTTTCCCCGTGCGTATTACGTCCCATTATGTCATTGTGATAGGAGGCGAGCCTATCACCATAATATAGGGCACAAATTCCGGGCTCTGGGCTGATGCTGAATAGAAAAGCACTTTGCCCCACCCGGGGATCGAACCCGAAACACCAGCATTGCAGTCGTACCGTAATACAACTACGCCACCGTAGCAGGCAGTTTAATATGTAGACATCAACATAATTCTAAATTTTCTTGTATACAATTAATTTCGTAGTAAGTAGAATAAATAATATTTTCTGCCTTAAACGTATTAGTGTAACTTGCCTTCTTGACATAGATATATCTTTATATTTCAAATTTAGTTAATAAACTCCATCAAGGAATCCTAAAATCGAATAATACCATTTCTAGAAGTCTCGCTGTTAACGAAGGCAACGCTGCCTTTTTACATGACAAAGGCTTACAATCATCCCCATATCGGAGCCCATGCCCATTCACGCCGATATGATCTACATCACGAAACGCAATAGATATGGCCGCTAATTAGAACAACGACGCTTCTTTTGTGAAACTGTTTGGTAATTTGTCGAGTATTGAAGTTTCAACGTTGAAATTACGTTTGAAAACGTTTAATGAAAAGGTGTAAAGTATTGAAACAAAGATTACTACTGAGAAATTATGCTTGTTATTAGCTAAGCTACAACAGCAGCAACCCTAGTTTTACAGATAGTTTTGTTAACAGTATGGAGGACTGGTGCACCTTGATTGGTCCTACTGTTTGCAGAAAAAAAGGTGTAAAGTGACAGCCTGATGTTAAATTTCATGTGGTGTGAGTGGCACGACGCTAGGAGATCTTCTTCATCTAACGAGTCACCAATTTCCTACTTAAAAATGGACGATTGGTGTTCATAAATCGGTGTTCATGAGCGGTGAAGATCACTTACCGTCGCGTGAAACGCTAATTAGTTTAACTAATTTATTCTACAAAAAATATTGTGTTATCAACTTCCGGTCCAAGCTTCAGCAGCAAATCTTATTAAATATTATTCTATAATTTATTAATTTAATAAACTTAATTAGGTTATTTATTAGAATAATTTTAAGAGTAATATGCAAATAATAAGTACGCCGTCCGGTTGTTACCTTCCGGCGGACATAATTATTGTAAATTACCGTTTATACAATTAATTATAATTCTTGGTTTATTACTTATCAAAATACTAGTTTAATGCACTATTATTTAATGTCATATAATTTGATACATATTGGAAATATTTAGAGTAACTTGATTTAATAGGCGGTTGTTCTTTTTGAATTCATTCGAACGTATAAAAGCCCGTTGTAGCACTATGCAGGGTAGTTGAATTGTAAGCTCTGTTGAAATATAAACTGTGAACAGATAATATAGTGATCCTAACTTAAGTGTCGTTTTGCTGCCAGTAACCACCCCGAATATACATCATCTACAATTGTTAAGTCGCCACTTGAAAACGAAAAGCAGTAATTATAATGAGATGATAAATATCCGAGTGATGACATGACGTATTCATAAGACCAGACCTATTCATTTACTAAATACTACAAACTTTACTAAATCAAGATACAATATAAGCTAGAAAATGTAAATTAAATCAATTTGCCACGTTATTTACCTGCTGGTTTAATTCGCAACAAAGGCAAATCAAATTGACTAGCGCCATCTATGAACAGTTCTTGGAACTCGCGTAAACAAATCGTGACTCCAACATTCTTGGTTAAATGAATAAAAAAATCAATTTGCCACTTTTCTGTGGCTAGTAATTTGGTCCTACTTACGTTAATGATTATTTTGTACTTACCACGTGTGGAATCCGCCTGTAAATGTATTTATCGCGTGTGCTGGAACGCTCAGAGCACGCGAGTAAAAAATAAATCGGATGTTGATTTCGAAAAACTTAAAGGCATGCTTTTTCTTAATTTGTTATATGAAACAGACACTAATCGTCTTGATGAATGTATCTGGGGGGTATAGGAAAAAACATTGTTGTAAGTACTATTGTTTTAAAACTCTACTAGCTAAGGAAATTGTAATGATATTTTAATTTAGATGTATAGCTTAGCCATACGATGGTGTTTACTTATTAACGGATTTTGATGCATTTTTTTTAATAGATAGAGTGAATAAAGAGGCAGGTTTATAAGTATAATATGTGCGCGTAATCGTAATCGCATTACGAGTACGATTTGAGCGCTGAGGTCCTGGGTTCGAATCCCGGGTCGAGCCAAAAAAATTGTGACTGGGTATTTTTATCTTAAAATTTACTCAGTCGCAGCTCGGAGTCAGGAAGTTGGCGGTGTGATACCCCCGTGCCTCGGAAAGCACGTAAAGCCGTTGGTCCTGCGCCTGATCTCTCTCCGGTCATGTCGGATTGCCGTCTCACCGGACTATGAGAGTGAAGGAATAGCGAGTGCACCTGTGTATTGCGCACACACTTGTGCACTATAATATCTCCTGCGTACCAGGCTGATCTCCGTTGAGATTGGCCGCCGTGGCCGAAACTGGCTAGGAGGATTTCATTTTTCATTTCATGTGCGCGTGTATGTCACTGAACTTCTCCTAAACGGCTGGACCGATTTTAATGATTTTTTTGTGTGTATTCAGGCGGATTCGAAAATGGTTCAGATATACAATTCGGTCCGGGAAAATGAATAGTTTGTATATAAAGTGACTTTTATAGAGGAGAAACTCTTTAATGCGGAGGAAGCCGCGGACAAACGCTAGTATTTTATGAATGGGACACATGAGTAATAAAAAAATAAGAATCAGCAAATTAATTTTAGCGGGATGACATTCGTTAGACCCCGGACAGTCATTGTCTACTGAATAATGCTTTCTTTCATGAACTCGCTTACCATTGAAACCTAATATAAGTTGATGTTCTTAAATATTAAAATTCTTAAACATAATATTTTTATAACCAATTAGCTAACATCCTTTTGAGTAGCTGTGTTGTGAGTAAAAGATCTCAACGGGGCCCTACTCTTCTTTAATAACTGGATAATTCATTGTAACTCTTTTGTTTTTAAGTCTTTTGAACAGCATAGGATATTTCCGTGGATATTTCCGTCTTCGGCCTACCACACCGCGCGTTCATTTGTTTATTACACCAATGCTATATTCAAAGTCACACGAATATTTAAAAATTAACACCAAAGCAATCTGTCACGGTTGGCGGCAAAACGGCATAGTCCATTCGTTCAAAAATTAAATAACGGGCCCGCAGTGGCACCATTGATAAGGAATTAAATACGGACCAACTGGCCGCCCGTTTCTAAACGACAATGTAAAAGAAATTGGAATTTCACAATGCCATATTGCTGATGTCGATCGAACGATATAAGTTTACTTTTGAAAGTGTTGTTGTGATCAAAATAGGTTAAGTATATAGTATGTTTTAAAGATTGTTCATTACTTTTTAAAGTAAAATTATGGTCCTAAAAACTAAAGCAAATTAGCAAGGTTTTCGAAGTGGTTTGACCCCACATCAGAGTGGTATAAAAACAAGTGGGAAAGAAAAATACTTTGTTAAGTAAAATAAACAGTCCATGCTCGGGTGCTGATGCTGCGAAACGAAGTCTGCGAATTCAATTTTCAAACCGAAATATGTTTGTGATCCGCAAATGTTGTTCCGAGCCTGTATGTTATAGAACATAGTTCAAAATAGTTCCTGAGACCCATTAGTCAAACCTAGTATTTGAGTGTAGAGCTAGGACTATTTGTATTAATAGTGTCAGCCTTAGAGAGAGGGGAGTCTGTCAACAACTTAGGGCTTCGCTCTTAGACGACGCTATTTTCAACTGAGAACCTTTTTTACTAGGTTGTTTACGCATTTTTTTTATACCATTATGTTTACGAAGCATATTTCTTAAAAAAAAAATGATAAAATCGGTTACCTTAACACCGGCTCTGTTGATTAGGTACTGAACGTGGATTTAACTATAAACATAATATAGGTACATATAGAACAAGTAGGACCATGACTTTGCCACTAATGTGTCATGAGGTGTTTGTGGACATAATATCGACGGCAGGCACGATCGTAGCCTGAAATTTTGGAGGGGGTCACTAATAATAAATTCGCGGCTAGGGGCATTAATTAGTTTTTTTTTTATTTTGTAAATTTAGAAGATTTTGAGATGTGTCCGATTTGGAGGGGGGTCATGTCACCTGTGACCCTCCCCTTTGAACCGATTCGATGCTTGGCGGGCTAATTGACTTAAGCGACGTTTTTTTGCCAAAACGATATTAGGTATTTCGATTTTCAGGAGCAGGGTAGCATACACGTATCCCTGAAGGAATAGGCAGAGACGCAACTAGTGCACCCATTTTTCGCCGTGCATGTTCCGTCCCATGATGTGATAGAGAGCGAGCCTATCGCCATATCGGGCACAAATTCCAGACTCCGGGCTGATACTGATAGAAAAGCCCAATATCACTTTCCCCGACCTGGGGATCGAACCCGAGACATTTAACATTACAGTCGTACCGTAATACAACTATGTCACCGAGGCACTCTACAATCTTCAAAATATCACCGGTAGCACCGCTGCCTAAAAATAGAGGAAAAACTTATTTTCATTATATTAGACGGTTCAGTTTACAGAATTCTTAAATGTCTATAGAATCAAATAGTGGAATGTAGAATTTAATTTAATTGTTTTATGGTCCAAAGAAAGTATTTTATTTTACATAACTCATGTTCTAAACATGTTTGCTTACATTAGTATCGGTGATCCAAAGTCGTGAACTGTAGTAGTTAGTGCTAACTGTTGCAACTGACACTTGACAATAGACTACAATGATAATGCAATAGTATAGTATGTAGCTCCAATACCCGAAACTTTCATAAAAGTCTATACGGGAGTAAACTTGTAGCCTGCAAGTTGGTACAAAAAACAACAAGCTTAACTGAGCGCAGTTCAGTGCCGTGCAGAGGTTTGTATTCAAAGTTCTTAATGATAAAACTAGTGATTATAGGTAGTCACGGTTTTAGCCCAGTGACTTGCTCGTATCGTCATTGCGTATGACAAATCTTTGAGCAACAAAATTTATGTAACGTACCTACTATTTATTTTATTTGGAATTAGACATATTTCTTGGTATAATAATATCACGTTAATGATAAATTAATAATGTTCATTTAACCTTCGCTCTGTCTGGTGCCATAACTTAGATTTAGGGACGAACCAACCTTTAGCTTTTTATGGGCTTCTAGAAATAATGTCGGACATTTGACCTACAGACGTTCTCAGAACTAGAATGGTCGGTTTGTCTTGCGCTCGCGCATACTACGCTTATTATTATGTCGCGTGGTTAAGAGATTTCGAAATTATATTTATATTTTTGTATATTTCTATAAACTACTTATGTATTTATATTGTTCGATAGAAAGTACAGCAGAGAATCGAAAGAATTTAAGTCTGCGCAGGAATAATATTCCGGCCTTCTTTATTGCATAATCATGCATCGTTCCATATAATTACAGGACTATGTATTTTAAAACTTAACTGCGCCTATTTAATTGATTCCAGATTCCGTAAATGAAATTACTAGTGATAAAACAACACACACACACACACACGCTCTTTATCCCCGAAGGAGTAGGTAGAGGCGCAACTGGTGTACCCACTTTTCGTCGTAAATATTCCGTCCCATGGTGTGATAGAGGGCGAGTCTATCGGCTTATCAAAAAACCCCAGTATCACTTTTCCCCACCCGGGGATCGAACCCGAGACCTCAGCTTTGCAGTCGTACCGTAATACAACTACGCAACCAAGTGATAAAATCATTGTCGTTTTATGCGATGACATTAGGCTTTGAAAAAGGTAGACAGATAGGTACTACTTGATACCTATTATGTTCATATACGTCCCTAAATCTTAGTTCTAGCAGTTAAATTTATATGAGATTTTTGTCTGGATCAGTTTCGTGATTTGGAAGAGTCACTCTGGATTTAGACATGATTTGGTACCCTGTCATATCCTGGTACGGAACTATGGTAAATCAGTTGCAAATCTGCCAACCCTGTTTAGAATACAGCTTAAGCATACATGTGTGTACGTGAGGCAACTAATGTGTTTATGCCTGTCTTCGGTTTAGTTTTCAATAAGAAGTAAGAGTAGTTAATGTGCATTTTCAGGCGATGTTAATATTTTTTTTTCAGTATGTTTGCCGGTGTAGGGTGTGTTAGGGACTCGGCCCAATGCTCGCTCGGATGATGCCATACTCCCGAGTGTCGACATTGGGCTGTAAGACTGTGCGAAACCAACATAACCGTTCCACTCCCTCCCCCCCTCCCCCCCCAGTGATGGTAGCGATAATGCATTTTCCCCGCGAAAAAAAAAGTAAATCAGCCAATATTTATAACTTTTATTTTTCCAAGCCCAAACATTTTTTCATTCAGCCTAACCACAGAACAAAGAAAACAGTAGGTCCGTGAGTCTAACCTAAACTATAGACAACACTCTTAAATCGTTCCAAAAGTATTCGCAGAATTGGTGTACATTTTGGTGCAACAGTGGCGGAGTGCGGCAGTTGCCATGTCGACGGTGTCGTTGTTTTGCCAATCGCGCTCTGTCTATTCATTCTGCTTTTGTTTTTTCCAAAATATAGGCACAGCGCGGCGGGCAGACAACGCCTTTTGCATGCTATATGCTGCCGTCGCGTTAGGTTGTTAGAATGGTCTATGGATTACCTAAAATTATAGCCGTTGAGAATTTTAAGAGTAGGTATAAATTGTAGAAAAGTAGGGTCCTGCGGGAAGGGTATTGTCAATGGACAGCATGCATTGTTATGCAGACGATGGTACGAGGGATGCGCGATACATTGGCCAACAGAATCTCCCTCGAAGTTCCATTGAGGAAAGACGGTTTCAACTAGTGTCTGAAGTCGAGAGCTCTCTGGGGCGGGTCTCCAAATGGGGTGAAATGAACTTAGTTCAATTTAACCCCTGGAGAACACAAGTTTGCGCGTTCACTGCGAAGAAGGACCCTTTTGTCACGGGGCCACAATTCACCACGCCACGGAGTCACTATCCAAGTGTCCGAGTGTATTGAGATCCTCGACGTCGAAATCTCGAACAAAGTTCAGTTTAGGAGTCATTTGGAAGATAAAGCCAAACGGGTAGTAAAAACATGGGCATCCTAAACAGAGCCAGTACTTCAAGTCGGGTCATAGGTTAACGCTCTACAAAGCGCAAATCCGGCCCCATGTGGAGTACCTACCTACTGCTCTCATCTCTGGGCAGGTGCCCCAAAATACCAGTTCAGCCCACATGACTTCTAACAGCGCCGAGCTGGTCGAATCGTCGATGATGCCAATCTCACGGACAAACTGGATCCGTTAGGACTGCCGAGAGACTTTTGGGTCTCTCTGTGTGTTTTATCGTTTGTTCCACGGGGAGTGCTCTGAGGAATTGTTTAAGATGGTACCATCGTCACTTTTCTATCATCGCACCACTCGACACTGCAGTAGAGTTCATTCCTTCCACTTGGTGTCGTTCCGTTCCCGAACGGTACGGTTCCAGCGTTCTTTTTTACCACGTACGTGTAAGCTCTGGAATGAACGACCTGTGTCGGTGTTCCATAAGCGCTATGACCTGTCCTTCTTCAAACGAGGCTTAAAAAGAGTATTGCCCTTACGCTAGGCAGCGGCTTGTCTGTGTCCCCGGCATTGCAGAGTCCAAGAGGAGCGGTGGCCCTTTACCATCAGGCGGGCCGCTAGCTCGTCTGCCTATACAGGCAATAAAAAAAAATTGAAAAGGGTATCGATTAAAGTAACAGCATCTTCCATATTTCATATTTATTGGTATTCGGTGGTAGGTCGCTCGTATCGCGAAGCCAAGTGGGTACTACCGCAATGTTTATTTTCTACCGTCAAGCAACAGCGTGCATGCACTGTTACATTCCAGTAAGTACTTAGGACATTCCAGGTAGCATAATTATTCAGCATCATGAGACTTAACATCGTCTCAACGTGACGAGCGCAGTAGTACTTTGAAATTCAAAGTTTTTTATGTTATTATTATGGGCTATCGTATCACTTAGTATAGTATACCATCAGGCGAGTACCATGCTCATCACGTCATTCAACTGGAACAAAAAATGACAACGTAAGAATACTCTAAGGTCTCATTAGATATCTCAGACTGAATCTCTATCTTTACGTTTTCTAAAAATGATAAAACTGAAATACAATTTTCTAACTATCGTATTTTTCCATTTTCATTTCATTTCTGTTAATTTAATTTATATGCTTTACATCACATAAGGGGGCGGCAATCTTTTGTAGGCCTAGAGCAGCCAACGTATCAAATCCGCCCCTATACCTACATATGTATGTAGTAATATGTACAAGTATTAAACTCTGCTGAGTGACTGACTGCCTCGGTGGCGTAGTTGTATTACAGTACTACTGCAAAGCTGAGGTCTCGGGTTCGATCCCCGGGTCGGGCATAGTGGTATTGAGTTTTTCTATTCAGTATCAGCTCGCAGTCTGGAATTTGTGCCCGATATGGCGATAGGCTCGCCCCCTATCACATCATGGGACGGAATAATGGCGAAAAGTGGGTGCACTAGTTGCGCCTCTGCCTACCCCTTCGGGGATAGCAGGCGTGAGTGTATATGTATTAAACTCTATTTCTTTGCTTTTTTGGATACCTACAACAATTGCGGTTATTTAAAAATGTGAGATCTAGAGGTGATGTGATGTGATGTGTAGGTTAGATTTGACTGAAATACTCACTTTTGAGTCATTATTAAATATTTTCTATAAATTAACTAAGTACCTACCTAACTACTTATTTTTCTTCTGCAGAAAAAAATGCTCACAAGTCATTTTAACTTTAAGTAATTACACTTAAATTAGTTTTTCTATCAATAACAATTGGATTTTTTAATCTTCCAGATGGCCTTCAATTCTGGACTCTGGTCAAACTACCTACTTCATTTATATGCCTCCCTAAACTTTTGTAGTCGGGTGGGTGCCTGTGTATTTCCTCTTAGCAAAATTATTTATACAAGTATTTGCCTCACTTATTTATTTAGTTATTACTTACCTAAGCTACCTATAAATAAACCGTTGTATTGGTTTACCGAGAAAATATGTAATTTCTCCATGATGCTTACACTAACCTTCCCTACAAATTTGAAGATCTTTTACGGCATTCACTTTACTATAAAACTTATTATAGTAGTTTATAGGTAACAATGAATTACCTAGGTATTCAATGAATCAACGAGGTTTTATCTTATCTTCTACAAATCTACAAATCAAAGTAGGTATCTTATATCCATAAGTCGACGGTCCCATAGAACAAAGTCGTATATGCAAAATGTTAGCTTTTCAGTAGAGCGCTTTGAAAGTTGTAAGTTTGTATTCATGTGCGAATTAGTGCTATTTTCACACATTAGGTTCAAAGTTGTTACTGAACCCTAATAGATAATGTTTCCTTCATGTATAACTTGTGATTTTCACAGTTAATTTAGACTTTCAAAGCGCTCTACTGAAAAGCTAACATTTTGCATATACGACTTTGTTCTATGGGACCGTCGAAGTATAATAATTATTATAAGTACCTGCACTACTTCATAGTTCATACTTCCATCACACTTAAAAAAAAAAAAGCAGTACCCTACCTCTTCACACAATCACAACTTGACCTTTATAGCTCACCGTAAAGGATTCAAAATAGGATGGCATTTTTAACTTTCCTGAAGTTGCTTACGAGCCTCAGTTCGTTCAGAAATAAGTGTTTGTGTACCTACTTATCACAATAATTTGATGAAGTATTCAGGTGGAATACAGGCTGAAGCTAATTGCTCCATAATTCATTTATTTCTATACGATATACTATATACACTAAATATTGTATTCATTCAATATTTAGCCACACAAACGGCTAGCAAACAATTTTTTTAAATGAATTCTTATACGATATCCAGTTTCTGAACTTAACATAAAGTGAACTTGGCCGCAATTCGCTAAAGCATCTGTTCGCGAACAGTGTTTCGCAATATTTTTTAAAAATTTAGTTTAAATACTGTAAAAACAATGCTGTCCAGCCTCAGGACTGGAGTTCAGGGTTTGGTAGGTCGTTTTCTAGCGATAAATAAAATATTTCATAATAGTAAATAGTTGGTATTATATAATAAGTATTTGACGTTTGGGCCCTCAACCAATGCGATTGAAAATACGTGATTTCAGTGGCGTGTTACGGCTAGAAGCTTGCAAACGACCTCAGCCCTGCAGCATGACAGTCTGTTCGTGCATCGAGACACCCCTGAAGACAACCCCAACATCCCCTTCGAGTTTTCACCCGCCAATCAAAAGGCTAGTACTTCATTTGTTTTTATTAAAAAAACATTAAATTCTTCTACGACGTTGCTAATTTTAATAACAGTGCCATAAATGGTCAAATTGAAGAATGCCGTTATTATAAAGTAATTAGGAAAAGTTAAGCCATTGAAAACATTTGAAGGTTACATGTTTACCTTAATATTTAGATAGTTATATTGGTATAATAAATTCTTTCTGCTAGTTCCACAGACATTTTAAATATGTTATTTTTGTGTTTTCTACTTATTATGGATGATATAGACAGCAACCAAATAATTTGTTTTATTTATTGAGATTGTACCTACACATATTATAGTCATTCCCTGTAATGACAAACTTCCTATAATATAGAGATTAGTTTAATTTGGCTGGTTCACCTTAGAGCCCATATTTTGACACACTTTTTATAGTACAACAGTCTCTATAATGTTGAAATATAATGATTACTAATACTAATAATGATCCAATAGAGATTTCTAAAACTATAATTCATTTATCATTTGCAGAGGGTGGATGCCCTCCTAGCAATTTATCCTGAAGGCCACAAGCGTGGTGCGATGATTCCTCTGCTAGACCTGGCCCAGAGACAGAATGAAGGATGGCTTCCCATCTCTGCTATGCACAAAGTTGCTGAAATACTAAACCTACCAAGAATGAGAGTATATGAAGTGGCCACGTTTTACACTATGTTTATTCGGTAAGTCTTTTAATCAGTTCTAAATAATGTGTTTGTATGCAATGGAAACTTTGAACATGATTTTGACCCCCTTCAAAAATATGGCATACTTATCAAGAACTGATTACAATTCAATATGTTAAACAAAAAATAAATATCAAGTTTAAAAAACAAAAAAAAAACACACTTTATAGAAAATCCAACTAAAAAATAGAAAATATTTTTAATAAATTTTTGATGCACCATTAAGCTGTGGAACAGATTGCCAGCGTATGTATTCCCTCTTTCCTACAACTTAGGGTCCCTCAATCGGAGCATGAAGAAGCAATTATGCAGGCCGGCATAACTGTGTCGACCGACCAGGGATGTTTATCTCTTGCCAGTCAACATTATTTTTGAGCTTCAATTCATTTACCATCAGCAGTGAAGTCACTTTGGGAGCCATCGATAAAAAAATTTAAGAATAGTGTAAATAAGCTAACATGCATTATATTGTAAAAAAAAATGTGGGGTGCGTGTTGTCAATAATTATAAATATTTTATTGACAGATATGAGTAGAAGGATTATCATTTTGATAATATCTTAAAAAGCACCCCACACCGGTAGGTTACTGGTTGGCCGTCTGGGTGGGTTTCACCGCAATGTCTATGTCTACCGCAAAGCAGCAAAAGAAAAAGCAATCTAAACCAGTAAAAAGGCTTTGTACTGAAACCCTTATTTCTAAAATGGTAGAAATGTAATTGCAGTAAATGTTGTTCTTGCCATAGTAAAAAAAAATGAATTACTATTTTAATTTATGTAAAAAGTCTAATATTTCCAATATTTGCAAATATTATAGTGAAAAGATATCAACATATTATATAAGCAATTAGAAAGACTTTTGTGAATTCAAAATTGATTTTTTTATGTCTTCATTATTCCAGGCGACCAATTGGTAAATACCATGTTCAAGTGTGCACTACAACTCCTTGCTGGTTGCGAGGGTCTGATGCTGTCCTCAAGGCAATTGTAGAGTCAACCGGCTGTCAAGTGGGAGGCAACAGTCCTTGTGGAAAGTTCTCTGTTTCTGAGGTTAATTAGCACCTAGTCTATAGCTGATGCCATTCTTAAATTTTTTATAGATTTTTGGGAGGCTATGTATATATCCTAGTTCTTAGGTTAAACAATTGAATTCTGTAACCGATATTGGAAATTCACACCTTAACAGTAAAACTGATCCTTTTACAAAATAGATTAAGGTCCAATTTCTTATGAAATGGGCGTTAGTTAATCAGGCATTTAAATTAACGCGAACGTTAAAGTATCACGTGTCCCATGTCCCATGACGAACGAAATTTCTCGAAAGAACGCCTAGTTAAGGAAGATAATTAGCCAGTATATCGATCCAGTATATCTATCTGGAATCCCACCAGTTAGGGCATGGTGGGATACTCAAAAACCTTAAGTCTGTTAAGACAGTTAACAGGCTGTGTGTGAAATTAGGTATTAATAAAGCAATTTTGTTAGCTTATCTTTGACTACTTGTTACAGTAATTTTATTTAAGTATGCATATTATTTAACAAAAAACTTGAATGAACTATATAGCACACCTTTTGTTAAAGGAATAATAATTTTTGATTCCAGGTTGAATGTCTCGGGGCATGCGTGAACGCGCCAATGGTACAAGTTAACGACGATTACTATGTAAGTATATAACAATTAAATAAAAAAGTTTATAATTCATTTAAGGGGACATTATACCAATTTGTGTGATTAGTTCTTTGTATACTTTATACAATTTAATTCTTATGGTTAGGGCCTTAGGTATCGAGTGACTTTAGGCTTTTCAGGTTCTAACTGTTGCCTCGATGGCGTAGTTCTATTACGGTATGGCATTTATGAGGTCTCGGGTTCCATTCCGGGTCATACAAAGTGATATTAGGTTTTTATATTCAGTGTCAGCCCGGAGTCTGGGAATGTGCCCGTTGAATGGCAACAGGCCCATCCCTATTACATGGGACCTAATATAGCTGGTAAAATGTGGGTGTGCGAATACAAATACACTCTGCCTACCCCTGAAAAGGGCATGATGCTATGTATTTTTTTTTTTTTTTTTTTTTAATGCCTTAGTAGGCAAACGAGCAAGCGGTCCGCCTGATGGTAAGCGGTATCCGCCGCCCATAGACTAAAGCAATGCCAGAGGCACAACCAAGCCGTTGCCTACCGGGAGGTGAGTACTCTTTTTATACCTCGTTTAAAGAAGGACAGGTCATAGCGCTCGGGAAACACCGATGCAGGGAGTCCATTCCACAGTTTGCACGTGCGCGGCAAAAAAGACCGTTGAAAACGCACCGTGCTACTACGGATGGGTTCGACGTAGTACGGATGAACTCCACTGCGATGGCGAGTGGTGCGATGGTAAAAAGGCGAGGCAGGCACCATATTAAACAGTTCCTCAGAGCACTCCCCATGGAAGAGGCGGTAGAATATACAAAGAGAACCAATGTCTCTCCGCATACCCAGCGCCTCCACCTTGTCCGTGAGATTGGGATCATCGACGATGCGAAGTGCCCGTCGTTGTAGGGAGTCAAGTGGGCTCAGCATGTGTTTGGGGGCCCCTGCCCAGAGGTGTGAGCAGTACTCCACGTGCGGTCGGACTTGCACTTTATAAAGCGCCAGTCTGTGGCCGGACGCGAAGTACCGCTTGGTTCTGTTGAGGATTCCCAACTTTTGGCTGGCCAATTTGGCTTTGTCCTCCAAATGACTCCCAAACTTGACGTCACTGGAAATTTCGACGCCGAGGATCCCAATGCTATTCGACATGTGGAGAGAAACTCCTTGGAACTGTGGCACCATGACGAATGGGTCCTTCTTAGCAGTGAACGCGCAAACTTGTGTCTTCGATGGGTTGAATTGGACTAAATTCCTTTCACCCCATTCAGAAGCCCGCCCCAGAGAGCTTCCGACTTCAGACACAAGTTGTGACCGTCTTTCTTCGACTGTGCGCCGAGGGATATTCTGTTGGCCGATGTATCGCGCATGGCACGTACTATCATCTGCATAGCAATGCATGTTGTCGATGGAATCCAACAAGTCATTGATATGCAGAATGAAGAGCGTGGGCGATAGCACCGAGCCTTGTGGAACACCAGCATTGACGGATTTGGTCATAGAGCTGCAGCCGTCAACGACGACTGTAATGCTACGACCATCCAGGAAGCTGGCAATCCACTTGCAGAGTCCCTCGGAGATTCCATAAGATGGTAACTTCGCTAGAAGAGCTCTGTGCCATACCCTGTCAAACGCCTTTGCTATATCCAGACCAACAGCTATAGCTTCGCCCTTGCTCTCCACGGCCTCCGCCCAGCGGTGCGTGAGGCACGCAAGAAGATCACCAGCTGAACGACCACTGCGGAAACCGTATTGACGATCGCTAATCAGCTGGCGATCCTCAAGGTACCTCAGGAGCTGAGCATTAACAACTCGCTCCATGACCTTGGAGAGCAAGGACGTGACCGCTATCGGCCTGTAATTAGCAGGGTCCGACCGGTCACCCTTTTTGGGGATCGGATGGACACGAGCAGTCTTCCACGATGATGGAACCTGGCTGGTGTCATAAGATAGACGGTACAGACGCGTTAGAACGGGAGTCAACTCAGGGGCGCACGTCTTAAGAACCACTGCGGGAATACCGTCAGGCCCACTCGACTTATGGACATCAAGGAGCCGGAGCTCCCGCCTTACAGCACGCTGAGTGATGCAGATTTTAGGCAGGGAGCACTCGCATCGTGGAATTTCGGGTGGTGCGGCTCCACCGGCGTCCAAAGTCGAGTTTAAGGCAAAGGATTCAGCCAAGACATCGGCTTTCTCCTTTGCACTATGAGCCAGACTGTTGTCAGACTTACGCAGTGGCGGGAGACTGGGCTGGCAGAAATTGCCTTGTACAGATTTGGCAAGCGACCAAAAAGCTCGACTACCTGACGGGTAGCTCTTCAGACGCTCACCAAACCGGCAAATGTGGTCTGCCTTGGCCTTAGCGATAGCCCTCTTGTTGGATCTGGAGGCAACATTGAACTTCTGCTTCTCCTCTTTGGTGTTAGGTGCCCGACACCTACTGGCGACTTGCCAAGATAGGTATGCGGACTGCTTGAGACGCGCAGTGGCGGCACAGGCACTATTGTACCAAGGCCGACTACGGCGCCCCATCGGTATTGTAGTGTTGGGAATGAAAATTTCCATCCCCAATATCACCACATCCCTGACGCAGTCCGCACACGTGTCGGGATCATCGGAGGAGAAACAGTATCGCCTCCATGGGAAGGATGCAAAGAATTCACGGAGTCCATCCCAATCTGCTGACCCATACCTCCAGACCCTGCGGAAACCAGACGCTTCTGGGCGGCCAGTATAAGATGCAGGGGCCGATGTGCGGATAAGGCAGTGGTCAGATGATCCTAAAGGGGCATCGACCACGACACTGTATCCATCGGGGTTTGTGGTCAGCAGAAGATCCAAAAGAGAGGGCTCATGGCCTTCAATGTCTGGCACACGGGTGGGCTGTGTCACCAGCTGTGTAAAGCCATATGCCAAGGCCAACTCGTAAACAGACCTACCCCAGAGGTCGGTAGTCCGAGACCCCAACCACTCTTTATGATGAGCGTTGAAGTCACCAAGGACCACCACCTCCGCGGATGGGTACTGTTCAAGAGCACGGTCAGTCCCCTCTTGGACGTTCTCGATTAGATGAGAAGATCCCGTTTCACTGGCATGGGACCTGTAGAGGCATGCGTAGATGCGAGTACGACCGCCTTGTTCTACGCATAGCCATAAAATTGACAGGTCCAGATGCTCGAGGTTCCGAAGGCGGCGACAACAAATATCACCCCTGATGAAGACGCACACCCCGGCTTTACGTAGGAAACAGTGCTCCAGCACATAGCCGGGATAATTCAGGTACGAAACATCATCAGGAGTAGATATTTGAGTCTCCGTTAAAAAGAGCAGGGCAGGCCGCGCCGTCTCAAGGTGGTGGTGGACGGCGTTGATGTTGCTATGTAGACCCCTGACATTGCAGAAATCTACTTTAAGTGTGGATATCGTAGCCGCCGTAGTGACCCTGCAGTTTTTAGTTTTTGCCTTCATAAAAAAAATTGTTGAGTAATAGGAATAGAGATGGCCGTGATGGAGCCAAAACGATGCCCTAGAAGAAGAGGTTCGGAGCATAGTGCCAGGCGGTCGTGCGGCCCGTAAAAGGACAAGGTGCGAGACACGGAAGGGCCCCCGATGCCCCCCCGCGTGCAATTGCCAGGATCCACTCCAGTCTCCCACTCTGGCATGACAACTGCACGACGGGATTTTCGCCGGTTGGCGGGACAGCTTCCTGGGGAGGGAGTTTGAAGGGGAATCCCCGGGTTCAGGTCCCCTACTAACCGGCAGGCGGCCGACGGAAACCGTTCCCATCGGGTCTCCCTGTACCCCGCCCCAGCCCTCCCACGTCCGCACCACAGCCCGGACGTAGTCTCCGCATGTTCCAGGCAGCGTCTGGCCCATCACGTCCCGAGGAAGGATAGTGTAGATAGGAGCGGCTGCCTAGCCCTTCCACCGGAACGCATTACTGCTTGGCGGTAGAAATACAATATACATGTAACTATTCCTTTTGGCAAGCTTTTATGTCAATGATGACATTTAAGCCGGTGTTCTTTCATCTGTGGTCAAGTAAAGCTATCAATCGTATTACATTAGACAAGTTTCCGCTTTCCCCTCGCTGTGCATTCGCTTCCAACTCGTCATTCCGATCAGAGCCCTAACTGTGCCCACAGATGGAACCGTGGGGCTTGTGGTGCACTTGATGCCCTCCTTAAAGATACTTATGGTGTTATGGAGATTAGTGTTAACCCTTCAAGCCCCGCTTATATAGATACTAGCTTTTGCCAGCGGCTCCGCCCCCGTGAAAGAGTTTTTCCGGGATAAGAGTCCCGTTTTATATTTCACGGGAATAAAAAGTAGCCTATGTCCTTTTTCAGGTTCTAAAATATCTGTGTACCAAATTTCATTTAAATCGGTTCTGTAGTATTGGCGTGAAAGCGCGACAGACAGAGTTATTAATTTCGACCAAATTTGATTACCGTAAAAACGGTTCCAGTGAGTTAATCTTAAAAGATAGACATATACTGTTGCGGACATTTTTTTAGATCATTTTAAGGGGAATAATTCTTTCATACATATATTTTTGGTATCTTGAACTGTTTTCGCAGCGCACGCAATGGAAGCCCTCAAGATTGAATAATTTTCCCCGTTTTTTTCACATTTTCCATTTTTTTTCGCTCCTAATAGTTGCATCGTGGTGTTATATAGCCTTCCTCGATAAATGGTCTATTCAACACAAAAATAATTTTTCAATTCGGACCAGTAGTTCCTGAGATTAGCGCGTTCAAACAAACAAACAAACTCTTCAGCTTTATAATATTAGTATAGATATGGAAAACCCTATATATATGGACACCGATGTCCGTCGCGGGGCTTGAGGAGTCAATGGTACAATAGTATGTTAACGATTTGTCTTCTTTTTTATAATCCTTACTGTACCAATTTGTTAATTTTGGCAATGGATTTTCAGGAGGATCTAACTGTAGAAGACACGAAAGAAATTATTGAGAAGCTCAAGAAAGATGAAAAACCAAAACCTGGACCAAGGTACAATAACTATTATCAAAGTTAATTTATTTGATAATATATATTTAGACTGTCTTGGTGGCGTAGTTCTATTATGGTACGGCTGCAATGTCAAGGTCACGGGTTCGATCCCCAGGTCGGGCAGTGATATTGGGTTTTTCTACTCTGTATTGGCTCGGAGTCTGGAATTTGTGCCCGATATGGCGATAGGCTCGCCCTCTATCACACCATCAGACGGAATATGCAGTGCGAAAGGTGGGTGCACTAGTTGTGCCTCTGCCTACCCCTTCGGGGATAAAAGGTGTGAGTGTAAATATAATGTATATATAATATGTGTATGTATATATGAAGTAGGTAAAGTACGTGTTGAAACAATATGTTCATGAAGCTATAATTTGAGATAGACAAATATAATAAATACAGCAATGTAGCGACCCTCAGAATAATAACTTAAGCCAGTTATTGTTCTGAGTAGCGACCCATCAATGTGTGAGATAGAACTAAGGATAGAACAAATGTCCATTGACTACAGACCACCAGGTAGGTCTCGCGTATGTACGAGTCCGTCTGTGTGGGTACTACCGCAATGTCTATTTCTACCGCACAGCAGCAGTGTGCATGCACTGTTGTGTTTCGGTTTGAAGGACATTGTAGCCAGCGTAACTACTGAACATAATGAGATCTTATGTCACAGGATGACGAGCGCAGTGGAATGCCACACAGTACTTTGTAACTCAAGGTGCTGGATGGTGTTGCTACTTTTTATGGATGGTCGTATTGCTTACCATCAGGCGAACGGCCTGCACTGATACCCTGCCAGATAAGGAGTCTGCGAAGTATCTAGGCTTTAACCTCGACAGGCGACTCACTTGGTCTCACCACATAAGGAAAAAAAGAGATGAAATTAATCTGAAGTTTAGAAACCTATACTGGTTTATGGGCAGAAATTCAGTCTTGTCTGTAGATAATTAACTCCTGATTTATAATTTAGTTTTAAAACCCATTTGGACCTATGGCATACCACTATGGGGCACCTCCAGCAAGAGTAACATAATGTGCATACAACGAGTCCAGAACAATATTCTGTGTTACATCTCAAAAGCCCCGTGGTTCTCCAGAAATGATGAAATTCACGAATATCTAAATGTACCAACAGTCCAATCTGAAATAGGGAGGTACAAAAAGAGATACGCAGATCGTCTATTTGCCCATCCCAATCCCCTGGCAACCCGACTTTTAAAACCTTCGAAATCAGTAAATAGACTGAAAAGGAAGTCTGTTTTGTGATAAGGTAGACGAGGCGCTGGCTTCTTCACCTTGAAACTCGACGTCACTGAACACATCAGCTTATAGTCTTGCGACTGATTGCCGATAATCAAACAAAAAAAAAATTTGGCCTCGACCACTATTCAGTATTCTGTGCCTCACCTCATATGTAGGGGAGAGGGGACTTTATTACACAAATATGGCGAAGTGAGAAATAAATGGATGTAATTAATTGTGTTTGAATGTCTTTACCACTACAGTTATATTGTGTCCATACTTATTTCAAGTGATGCTTCATATAGGATTATTTCATAATTTTGTGCTTTTCAGTTCCTTTTTGAATTTTTGGCATATCTTAACCTCTAACCTATTTTGATCTTTCAGGAGTGGCAGGTTTGCAGCAGAGCCTCTCGGTGGTCTAACCTCCCTCACAGAAGAGCCTACTGGTCCTGGTTACGGAGTCCAAGACGCACTTAAAGCTTAAAATCTGTTATACTATAGGAAATATTTAAATAAATCATGTTAGAACAGTTTTTTTTTTTAATTTTATTTAGGTTTGTAAATAGATCGGAATTGTATATAATTCTTTGGTCCTAGTTGTCTTTACCTAACTCCTGGTACGTAGTAGCTTGTTTTATTGGTTCTCCTATACGAGAGGCCGGCTTGGTGAGTACCACCGCAATGTCTATTCCACCACCAACCAGCAGTGTGCAAGCACTCGGTTGCGGACAACTTAGACGTGAGTCGGAGGAAGCCCGCAGCCGTCCCTAATGCGCCGAAGATGGCCACCGCGGAGTTTTAGTTGGTATGCCGTGCGGTGTACATAGGTTAGGGACTCAGCCCGGCGGTCGCCCGACGTTTTCCATTTCTCCGGGCGGCTCAACGTCGGGTCGTAAGGCACGGTGAACCCAACATAACCACTCAGTCGTTCCCCTTGAACACTGGGCGGTAGTAATAAGTCACTTTCTCCGCGTCAACAAAAAAAAAAGTGTGCAAGCACTGTTGTGTTTCGGTTTGAAGGACATTGTACCCAGTGTAACTACTGGACATAACGTCTCGATATGACGAATGCAGTGGAGTGCCACGCAGTACTGTAGTGATATACATAAGTACTTAATAGGTACATAGATATAAGAAACGACATGTATTCACCTATAAATATAATTGCATCAGATTAATAAATTGCAGTCTTAATAAACAATCCTTTCATTTAACTTGTCTCCCGAAACACTCTCCGTACATGGCGACCCTGCCTACAGTTACCGCACGCGCGACGCGAATATGATGCGCTACCATATACGGTGTGGAACTTTTTGAAGATATTGCGCTGAGGAATATACTAAGAACAAACAATGGCATCTGAATATCGAACTGTATCGAAGAAAGACGTTTATTCAGTAAAAGTAATTATTTGCCTTTTCATCATACAAAATGGGCAAACAACAGAGTAAGGAGGAAACTATAATCGTACAAAATGCTGCTGCCGGAGATAACCATTCTACCCTAGATGACTTTCGAATTCACCTGACCACCACAAATGCTTTGCTGGCCATCATCGTACTCGTTATTTTTTTTGGGACTACTGTATGGCATGTATCGTGCTTATAAGCGATGTCATATAAAGTGGATGACGGCGGAGATGTACCGAAATTCTCTGAGAAGATCTATTTTTCGTCAAGAGCCACCAACTGCTCCTAAAATTGAAGCTCAACTATAGTGAGAACTGCCAAATATAACATATATAGTGGAAAGTGAATGTGTAATATCCATATAGTCGTATATATAAAATTAATACAGTGCGTGGTGTTAAATTTCGAGTAAAATGCATAGTCTTGCTTTATTTGAATGAAGAGTATTAATGGACTATAAGTTTTGTAGTTTGTTTAGAGTTTTAATTATTGTGTATGTACGAAAAACAAGATGGTATGGTTTATACATTTAAAAAAAATCTTAAAGATATAATGTGCATTTGCTATTTACTCCAGTTTGGTAAGTGAGTTATGGTTATTATTTTAGAGCAATTATATAAAGAATTAAAGGACATTAGGATTTATTTAATTAAAATTGGTCCAAAGAGACGACAGGGAAATATTTTAATTAGCAAATTAAGTGACGCAAATAATATATTTGTACAATATTCTAACTGGCTATTGCAATTAAATAAAGATATTAATGAAGGTAATATAAAAACAGGTGAAATCCCATTAATTAAAAAATCGTGTAAGGATTTTGAGTCATTATATAGTGAAATTGTTGGTTTGTGCGAGAGTGTGGAAATCATGTCTACGAGCAAAATGAATACTTTTGATTTAAAGACGGCTTTAAATTTATTACCTGTAATGTGTAACGACGAGACCAGTATAAAACAGCTTATTGATAATATTCAGTACTATGACTCACTGCTTAAGCAACCAGAATGTAAAAGTAATTTAATTAATTTTGTATTGAAAAGCAGATTGTCTCAAGCCGCGAAATTAAGGTTAAAAAATGATTACGCGAGCGTTAATGATTTAATTGACGACATGAAAACTGAATTATTACCAAAAAAAGCTGCGTCTGCAATTCAAAACAGATTGCAACGTATCAAACAAAATGATTTGTCTATTTCTGAGTACGGTAAAGAAATAACGGAATTGTTTGTGGACCTAACGATTTCACAAGCCAATGGGAACAAAGATTGTTATAATACCTTAAAACCAATAAACGAAAAACATGCAATTAAACAATTTTCCGATGGTTTGAGAAACCGTAGGTTAAGCACGATCATTGCAGCCAGAGATTACAGTTCGTTGAAAGATGCTATCCAGGCTGCCCAGGATGAGGAGATATCTACGGCATCGACTTCCGGAGAGATAATGGGTATGTCCGATAAACATTTTTATAAGTCTAGGAATACTTATAATCATTTTAGAGGATCGAGTGGAGGACAATATGGACGTGCATCACTGAATAGAGGTCAAAACCGGAGTCACTTTGGACGCGAGACGTCATGGAGGAATAATCAAGTTTCTTCACGAGGCCAGGGAGTACGCGGACGACAACCCAGAGGTATGTTTTTTAATAAAAACCGCGGAAATCAAAGGATAAGCAAACGTAATATTAATACTATGGATAGATCTGAAAATAATAATTCAGACTCAGAACCCAGGCTAGATAAATTTTTTCGAGACTAAAGATAGACAACATACGATTTTATCATGTAATAGCGATTATTTTGTTAATTTATTTATATCACCGGTTAGTAAAGAATATTCATTCTTATTAGATTCAGGGGCTTCTTTGTCAGCATTAAAGTATAAGTATGTAATTGATCTAAATATTCCGTTCCATAATGAATGCGTGACCATAAATGGACTGGGAGGCAAAGTCCAAACTCTCGGATATGTTTACTTACCATTTATGTTAGGTAATGATACCGTTAGTCATAAGTTCTTTGTTTTTGATTCTTTACCAATTAAAGCAAATGGAATTTTAGGTCGTGATTTTTTAAATCGATTTGGAGCATTGTTAGATTTTAATAAAGATATTTTGACATTACAAACTAATTCAAATAAAAAAGTTTGTTTACCAATTACCGGAAATTGTGAAATAAACACATTTGACATTTTACCGAGATGCGAATCTATTCACTATATTTATACAGACATCAAAGACGAATGCGTCGTTTGTTCAGCTGAAATTCAGAATGGAATTTTTTTAGCAAGTTCTCTTGTTAAACCAATAAATGGCATGATTCCTATAAAATTATTAAATGTTACAGAGGAACATGTTACATTATCCCGTAATGATATTAAACCTGTTATACATAAACTGAGTGATTACAATCTATGCACGTTTGATAAAATTGTCAAGAATTCAGATAGAGTAGAAAATTTATTTTCATTACTTGAACTTAATCATTTAAATAATGAAGAACGGAGAAGTATAAAACAAATTTGTGCTAAATATGCTGATATTTTTCATTTACCGGGCGATAAGTTAACCACAACAGATATTTACACGCATACTATTTCATTAAAACCTAACACTAATCCTATTTTTTCAAAACAATACAGAATTCCATTTAGTCAAAAAACAGAAATAAAGCAACAAATTGACAGAATGTTAGATGAAGGTATTATAGAACATAGCAAAAGTAATTGGTCTAGTCCAATATTATTGGTTCCAAAAAAAAGAGACTCCATGGGAGAGAAAAAATGGCGTTTAGTAGTTGATTACAGAAAATTAAACAGTGTTATCGAAGATGATAAATTTCCCCTCCCTGATATGGCAGAAATTTTAGAATCATTATCTGGTAGTATATATTTTACCCATCTTGATTTGTATCAAGGCTATTACAATGTGAAATTAGATAAAGATAGTAGAAAATTTACGGCATTTAATTCGGGTCAGTATCAAATGACCAGAATGCCAATGGGGTTAAAAACAAGTCCTAATTCGTTTTCTAGAATGATGACCTTAGCTATGTCAGGACTCAATCATGAAAAATGTCTAATATATCTTGATGACTTGATAGTTTTTGGGCGTAACTTAACGATACATAATAAAAATTTACACGATGTATTTGAAAGGTTAAAGAAAGTAAATTTAAAATTAAATCCTTCAAAATGTAGTTTTCTAAAGAAAGAAATATTATATTTAGGACATATAATTTCTAATAAAGGAATATTACCCGACCCTCAAAAAATAAAAGTAGTTAAAGATTATCCATGCCCATTAAATGCAGATGAAGTAAAAAGATTTGTCGCTTTCACAAGTTATTATAGAAAGTTCATACCAAAATTTGCAGAAATAGCTCAACCTTTGAACAGACTTTGTAAGAAAAATGTACCATTTTTATGGGATGAAATATGCCAACAATCTTTTGAAACCCTTAAATCATGTATTATGTCACCTCCAATTTTAGAGTATCCTGATTTATCCAAACAAAATTACTTCATTGTACAGACAGATGCATCAAATAGGGCAATAGGTGCAATTTTGTCTAATAAAAATGGAAAACCAGTAGCTTTTGCTAGTAGGACTCTTAATAAGGCCGAGGCAAATTACCCAGTTATAGAAAAAGAACTTTTAGCAATTGTGTGGGCAATAAAGTATTTCCGACCTTATTTGTATGGTCAATACTTTAAAATTAAGACAGATCACAAACCATTAATATATCTGTTTAGTATGAAAGATCCTTCCAGTAGATTAATGAAATTTAGGCTCATGTTAGAAGAATATACATTTGATGTAGGGTATGTTAAAGGTTCCGACAATGCAGCTGCAGATGCGTTGTCTCGAATCTGCATAACATCTGACGAATTAAAAGAAATACATGAAAATGTAGTTAACGTCATAACAAGAGCACAAGCAAATAAGAGAAATATTTCTGATTTTACAGTGGATAATATGGTACCCACAGACTTGAGGCCTGATCAACCAAAGGTCGTGAGTACGCATGTTAAACCACCAGAATCAGTTGAATTATGTTTAGGTAGAGCAAAAGCCTTAAATGAAATGAGAAAAAAGGGGTACATAAGTAAAGAAAGTAAAGTATTGTGTTATGTTCCTAATAAGCGGACACTTTTTATTAAATATCTAGACTTAGAGTCACAAATGACGCGACGCGAATTCGTGAGTAAGCTAGATAATTTTTGTGAATCTCTAAATATTAAAGAGATATGTATAGTAAAGAAAGATGATAACAGAATTTTTATAAAAAAGTTAGTGGAAGAAATAAAAACCACTAAAGATAGATCCGGACCGCGCGTTAGTATAATAAATAATGTGGAATCTGTACATGACATAGATGATAGAAAAGTGATACTAAATGACTTTCATCTTCTACCTAGTAGTGGCCATGCAGGTATGAGAAGAATGTCTAACAATATTAAAAAGTATTATTATTGGCCGGGTCTTGATAATGATGTCAGGGATTATGTTCGGCGTTGTGACAAATGTCAGCGCCAAAAGCATTCGGTACCTATAAAAGAACCGATGCTCATTACAACTACGGCTAATACTGCATTTGAAAAAATCTTTTTAGATCTTGTAGGACCATTAGATGTGGACAATAATAACTACTCGTACATATTAACGTTACAGTGTGAACTTACGAAATATGTAGAAGCCTATCCTTTAATTTCTAAAAAAGCGGAGGAAGTAGCAAAATCTTTCGTTAATAATTTTATTCTCAGATATGGTGTACCAAAGGAAATAGCCACTGATCGGGGCAAGGAATTTATTGCAGCTACATTCCAAGAGGTATGTAAGTTATTACAAATAAAACAACTAAATTATACAGCCTACCATCACCAGTCAATAGGTGCACTGGAAGTATCGCATAAAAACTTGAATTCTTTTCTCCGTATACAGACCGATAATCACCCAGAAACATGGAGTTCTTGGCTTCCTTTTTGGTCTTTTTCATTTAATACTACAGTTCATTCGGAAACAAAGTTTTCGCCGTATGAGCTGGTGTTTGGGAAAAAATGTTCACTCCCAAGTAATTTAATTAAACATGTTGAACCACTTTATAACTATGATTATTATCCTAGTGAACTTAAATACCGTTTACAGTTAGCTCAAAAAGAAGCGAGAGACAATTTGCTACGATCCAAAGAAAGAAGGAAAGTTATGTATGATACATGTATTAATCCTATATGTTATAACGTTGATGATTTAGTTTTAGTAAAAAATGAGGTAGGAAATAAATTTGAACCAATTTTTTCTGGTCCATATAGAGTAGTCAGAGACTTGACACCAAATATAGAGATAATAAAAAATGGTAAATTAGAATTAATACACAAAAATAGAACCAAATTATACAATAAATAATATTAATAACAATTGTTTATTTGCACAGTAAAAAATAAATAAATAGCAGACTATTAATATAATCATAGTAATGTATGTACTTCTAAGAAATATAACCTGTCCTATAATAAAAAACTAAAAATGAAAAAAAATAATAATAATAAGATAAATTGTATTAAGTAATACATTTTGTTAAGAAATATTATTTAGAATCTATGGTATAAAAAAAAATATATTGATAATGTTTTTTTTTTCTCTTTTGGGCGAAAGGTGTAGTGATATACATAAGTACTTAATAGGTACATAGATATAAGAAACGACATGTATTCACCTATAAATATAATTGCATCAGATTAATAAATTGCAGTCTTAATAAACAATCCTTTCATTTAACTTGTCTCCCGAAACACTCTCCGTACAGTACTTTGTATCTCGGAGTGCTGGATGGTGTTGCTACTGTTTATAGATGGTCGTATCGCTTGCCATCACGCGAACGGCATGCTCGTCTCGTCATTCGATGCAATAAAAAAAACCGCAATATGAAAATATCTTGAAAGCTGTGGGTGATTAGACTATATTTTTTAGCGCTATCGAGTAAAAAGACTTGGCTCACAGCCAAATTAGTGAGAATTAATAATTACCAGAACAATGTTCCAACTAATCAGTTAATGATTAAAAAATATTAAACATAATTAAATGATCTACGGTAAGTTGATATATATGTGTACATTACATATTATGACTGCACCTATACTAATATTATAAAGCTGAAGAGTGTTTGTTTGGTTGTAGGCGCTAATCTTAGGAATTACTGAACCCATATTGAAAATTCTTTCATTAATAGGAAGCTACATTACTCCTGAGTGCTATAGGCTACTTTTTATCACGGAAAAACTTTTTCACACAATACTAGTCACGAATAATGTAAAAATTATATGCTTTATATTTTTCTTGAATGATAGAATTATGGAAGGGATAGTTTCTTGGTAATGGCTGCCTTTTTTAAGTAACATTACCCAGAATTCCAAACCACAGTTACTTATTTGGTGGTACACAGGCACTGCGGTCATTATCATAAAACCACTGGTGGTGGACTGGTGGTAGGACTGGTGGTCTCTTATATGTAAGAGTCCGTCTGGGTGGGTAGCACCGCAATGTGCTATTTCTTGTTGCTACCGCCAAGCAGCAATGTGCACGCAGTCGTGTTTCGGTTTGAAGGACATTGCAGCCAGTGTAACAACTGGACATAATGAGACTTAACATCTTATGTCTCAGGATCTTATGTCTTATGACTGCCTTGATGGCGTAGTTATATTACGGTACGACTGCAATGATGAGGCCCCGGGTCGGGCAGTGACATTGGATTTTTCTAATCAGTATCAGCTCGGATTCTGGAATTTGTGCCCGATATGACGATAGGTTCGCCCCCTATCGCATGTCAAAATGGCCAGGTACACTAGTTGCACCTCTGCTTACTCCCTAGGTGACGAAGGGTGTGAAGATAATATGTGTGTGGAATAAAAGTGTAATGGCTATATCTATGGCCATGACGGCGGACACTTTTATTCCAGTTCCTTATTGATTATGTCGGTAAGATTGTTAAATTTATGATAAAATATTGTAATATTTTCTTAGTTACGAAATCTTTAAAATTCATTGACCTAAAGAAGATACCTAAATACTAACGAAGCGATTCAATGGATGCCAGGGCCGCACTTCAGGATGTGTAATAATATTACATTTAATTCAATTAACCAATAAATATACCTATCTTGGGAGATGCGTTGCAATTACTTTGATCTAATTACCAGCTCAGATAAAAAAAATTGTTCGCGTGTCTTAAATTTTATTCTACATCGCCTTCCATGCTGCCAACTAATGTGTGTAGATAAGCGGTGGAATCGGCGGTTATCTTTGCGCGATGTAAGTAAAATAATTCTGCCTGTACGTAGATAGGGAAAATATTCAATGAAATCCAACTTCAGTACCGACTGCTTTACGGTTTGCACTATGTATCGTTAAATGTCAGTGAGTTTTGTGAAGTAAAAAAGGTGTCGTATTTTATAAAAAAAATACTGGCTAGTGACATTGTGCAATAAAAAAATGTGTTAAATATCAACGACAAAAGGAATTTTTTTTAGATGTTCCGTAGAAATTTGACAAATGGTGTTCCAAACAATAATAAGTACATTAGAGTACAAATATGTGAGGAGCATGGTGACCATGTAAGTAAAAGTGTTTTTTATTTAGTATACTTAGTAGACATGTGATATTTTATCAAAAGGTTAAAGGTGTTGCTTGGTTGTTGATCTCATTATGTACGTAAGTAGGTGCTTACTCGCTTACGAACAGATACCAATGTGTTTACTATTAAAATATTTGATGTTAATCACTTTTTCATCTAACTACATATATTTTAGGTAAGTACCTATCTTAAAAACTGCATTGATAACTGAATCTGAATTCTGCAATTTGGTGCAAGAACCAATATTACTTGTATGTATGACGATTGACGTATGCAGTTGTCCTAGTTCCCTATGCTAAACTTGTTTTACAGTCCAAACAAGTTATACTTAAATCAATGTGTGAAGAATTAAGCCTATGCTACATATTACAGTTCACTCATATTCATGCAATGCAATCAGCCCTGTATTATATACTGCTCGCTGCTGAGCACAGGCCTCCTCTACTACTGAGAGGGGTTAGGCTTTAGTCCACCACGCTGGGCCACTGCGGGTTGGCAGACTTCACAGTTCACACACCCTCGAAATTATTATTCATATTTTAGTTAATTATTAAATTACGAAAACCGACCAATATTTCTCAAGATCATTCTAATTACAATGTTTTGGTGAATTTGGTCAATACGCGTCACCATAGAATCGCGTCACTATATAATCCAGAGACAAATATACTCGTCTGCTCGTGCTCGTCAGTCTCAGTCGTCACCGGTCACCCGTCACACTCTCTCGTTATTGCCATACCATAGACAATTTGACATAGAGAATGCTCTACATAAATTAAAATGTTCAACATATTCTATTGGATATTTCGTTTCATCGTGTACAACTTTCGTCTCGATATTTTTTAACATTCAATACAGATGACATAAAAAAGTGAATATTAAAAAATTGTTAAGAATGTTATAAGTACATACTATAACGCAATTTGCCCAAAATAGTGCTAGACTATTATGTTGTTTTTTTTGTACCCAAACTTCTTTTTTCTTTGCCGGTATCACTCTCGACAGAGTGGTCGTGGTCATCACTTCAGGTGTTGGTGGCAAGCTTCACAACACGCCGCCACTTTTCTCTGGTGGTCGCCTTTCTCGTGCATTCATATAGTGATGATGAGCCATTCACTGCCGCTTTTATCTGGTCAGTCCACCTCATAGGCGCTCTTCCTCGTGGCCTGGTACTCTAACCTTTCCCTGGACCACAAGTCGCTCAATAGACGCCTTCCCTCGGCTGCATACGTGACCAAAAAGGTGAGGATACGGGACTGTATTAAAGATGATAAACGCTGCTTGATGCCGAGTTCTCGAAGTATAGACTCGTTGGTCACTCTACCTGAAGTAATAAAATAGTGTAAATATATTAGTTGACTTCTATTGGCAGAAAACTAAACTTTTCGATTACAAAACCCTGCTGCATATTTTTTTAAACAAATACAAATATGTACTAGCTTCCACTCGCCGTTCCGCCCATGTGAATAACTGTTTCTGAAATGAAAGTTACAGTAAGCATTCTTTGAGGTATTCTTTAGACACCATGATTTTTAAACCAGCAAAACGATTCATTATCTATACTAATATTATAAAGCTGAAGAGTTTGTTTGTTTGTTTGAACGCGCTAATCTCAGGAACTACTGGTTCGAATTGAAAAATTCTTGTTGTGTTGAATAGACCATTTATCAAGGAAGGCTTTAGGCTATATAACATCACGATGCAACTATTAGGAGCAAAGAAATAATGGAAAATGTGAAAAAAAAAACGGGGAAAATTATTCATCCTTGAGGGCTTCCATTGCGTGCGCTGCGAAAACGGTTCAAGATACCAAAAATATATGTATGAAAGAATTATTCCCCTAGAAATGATCTAAAAAAATGTCCATGACGGTATATGTCTATCTTTTAAGATTAACTCACTAGAACCGTTTTTATGGTAATCAAATTTGGTCGAAATTAATAATATTATAAATGCGAAAGTAACTCTGTCTGTCGCGCTTTCACGCCAAAACTACTGAACCGATTTAAATGAAATTTGGTACACAGATATTTTAGAGCCTGAAAAAGGACATAGGCTACTTTTTAACCCCGTGAAATATAAAACGGGACTTTTATCCCGAAAAAACTCTTTCACGCGGGCGGAGCCGCTGGCAAAAGCTAGTATAGTAATAATTGTAGTTGATTTTTAACACGCTTTTATTAGCTTCAGATATATGAATGTATGCATTTATGTAACTGACACTTTGAACATGATTTTGACCCCATTTAGAACGTCGGAACATCGAAATTTTGCATACTTATCGTGGACCGATGACAACTCAATATTTTAAACTAAAAACACGGTTTTATAGAAAATCCAACCAAAATAGTTATTTATTTTTAGTGATATCTTTTGGACTATGGTAGAATTACAATTAAACTGGCTACTCTTATGTGTAGTAAATCCTACTTGTTACAAGATGGCGCTTTTGTATATTTTTTACTTGCTGTTGCCCGCGGCTCCGCTCGCGTTAAAAAGTTTTTCCGGTATAAAAGTCCCGCTTTATATTTTCCCGGGATAAAACGTAACCTAAGTTACTCCTTATTACATCAGCTACTTGCTAATAAAGTTCCGTCAAAATTGGTCCAGCCATTTCAGAGATTAGCCGGAATAAACAGACAGACAAATATTGAAAAAAAAAATTCTTTTGTAAAAATTGGTGGGGTGCATTGTGTCAATACTTATTAATATTTTATTGACAGATAATATGAGACATGAGTAGAAGGATTATCATTTTGATAATATCTTAAAAGCACGCTTTTTTTACACTTCCCTAATGGTATCCCCATTCCCAGCTCGATAGTTATCTGAGTTGTCATTGTCAAATGTCAGTGTCATCTGTCACTTCTGTCAGTCCCAGTCGGCCACAGCCAGCCAGTGGTTAATTATTCGTTGGTGTTTCTTGTCGTTTGTGCGGTGAGCAAAAATGTTTATCGACGCCTAAGTGTTTAGGCATCGCGTGAACAATGAAAAGCAGTCCCACACGTAAATATGAACATTTTACAAACGAACACCAGGCGAAGGACACGGACAAGTATTCCCTAGACAGCCAAGACACTGCCAGTGTGGTGAGTCGCATGTCGGGATTATCGATTTTGTTTATATTGATTTGTAGTTATTACTCGGTCATGGTTGTTATAAGAAACCTTACGATGAAACGTTTTAAGCTTTCTATTATAGTCCGGCATATATATCGGTAGTAACACATGACCTAGATCTTTCTAGTTTTGTATGGTGGCGTCAGATTTTTCTGGCTGTATGGTGCTAACGTATGGTTATCACTTTCACTGCAAGAGAGCGGCGAGGGTAAAAGTTGGCGTAGAGCAGGTGTAATTGTCGGCATTTACGTGTTCATCCAGTTTTTTTGTTAGCATTAATCATTCAATACTTACTACAAAAAAAAATATCTATGTGTCATATTAGGTATTATATTGAAATATGGTGTCTCATATTCTAGATTATTTCCAACAAACATTTTAATTAATTGTTTTGAAATTAAGTACTTAGTATTAGCTAAAATATATTTTAAGATTTTCCAATTTCAATCTCCAAAATAAAATTTAATAAAACAAAATTGGTCACAAAATTATTTAAATTTCCTTATACTTAGTAAAAATAGAAAATATATACATATTATGACTATTGTAATATTGAGGCTAAGTAGATTAGTATATTTGGAAATGTATATTATGTGCGTCAATTGTTACTGTAGACAAATATTAAAAATGTACATACTTGTGGATTTCATCAATTTGATATTGTAAAGGCTGTACATACAGAAAGTACATTTTATATTCTTAATAATAATTATGACAATTTTTTATTTGAAAGAGCATGGTCTTCCATGGAAAATGGATGTCTTGCTGGTATTATGAACTCACCAACTATACAGTATTTTTTCAATACAAATGAAGCATCTACAAAGAAAACAAAATGTATTCAATTTGAATACAATATTAATTCTATGTATTATAATATGTATTATGTGCAGAATGATAAATAAAACATGACATTCTCACTTGCCTAGAACTTGAAAGCAACAATGTTAAATCAAATGTGACATTTTTTTTCCTGGTTCACTTCTATAAACATATTCTAAATTATTTACCAAATTCATAGTTTATATGCAAATTTTTTTATATATGCATATGTTGTAAATGGATCACAACTAATATATATATATACACAAGCTTTTGCCCACGGCTTCGCCCGCGTTAATAAGTTTTTCCGGGCTAAAAGTACATAAAAACCTTCCCGTTGAATCACTCTATCCAACATATTTATTTGGATAAAGATTAATATTATGACGTTGATACAACTCAACAAATAATGCATTAATTTCAACCAAATTTGATTACCATAAAAACGGTTCTAGTGAGGTAATCTTAAAAGATAGACATATACTGTCACGGACATTTTTTTAGATCATTTCAAGAGGAATAATTCTTTCATACATATGTTTTTGGTATCTTGAACCGTTTTCGCAGCGCACGCAATGGAAGCCCTCAAGGATGAATAATTTTCCCCATTTTTTTCACATTTTCCATTATTTCTATGCTCCTAATAGTTGCATCGTGATGTTATATAGCCTAAAGCCTTCCTCGATAAATGGTCTATTCAACACAAAAATAATTTTTCTATTCGAACCAGTAGTTCCTGAGATTAGCGCGTTCAAACAAACAAATAAACAAACTCTTCAGCTTTATAATATTAGTATAGATATACACTCATGCCTTTTATCCCCGATGGGGTAGGCAGAGGCGCGACTAGTGCACCCACTTTTCGCAATTATTCCGTCCCATGATGTGATAGGGGGCGAGTCTATCGCCATATCGGGCACAAATTCCAGACTCCGAGCTGATACTGAATAGAAAAACTCAATATCACTTTACCCAACCCGGGAATCGAACCCTAGACCTTAGCATTGCAGTTGTACTAATACAACTACGCCATGGAGGCAGAATCACAGCTAACACATTATTGATTTTAAAATATTAATGTAATGTATGTTCGAAAAGCTGCAAATATGTGGTGGTTTTATTTAGATGAGCTTGAATGTTGGCTACAAATGGAAGTTGCAGTAAATTGGGATTGCAGATATAACAATTAGTGTTTTCAGATTGAATGTTGTAACTGCCAATTCAAACTTCTTGTAAAGAGGCTTTTTCTTTTATTAATTCTGTTTTCTTATTTTATTTTTATAGTTACAAAAATATCCATCCTGCAAACATACTGGAAATCCTACTATCCTACTAATATTATAAAGGCGAAAGTTTGTAAGAATGTATGGATGTTTGGATGTTTGGATGTTTGGATGTATGGATGTAAGGATGTTTGTTCCTCTTTCACGCAAAAACTACTAAACGGATTTCGATGAAATTTGGCACACGGGTAGACCATGTCCTGGATTAACACATAGGCTACTTTTTATCCCGGGAAAATATAAACCGGGACTTTTATCCCGGAAAAACTTTTTAATGCGGGCGGAGCCGCGGGCAAAAGCTAGTATGCCATAATTTTCTAAGAATTAATTATAGAAAAACTTCGGAAGTAAAAAGTATGTATTGTCGGCTACAACATTCTTCCAGAACAGGTTTAATCTTGAATCTTGACGTTTGTAACATACTGATCACATAAATTTTATGTTAAATGATATACTTGATGTAGGTACACACTACAGCATTTCACTTGCAATAGGTAGGTAAATAAAATAAAACTGAATATTCCAATATCACATGATATAACTTATTTTCCCTTTTTAATCAATGACATTTTTAGGGTTCGGTACCGTAAAAAGAAAAGGGGGTGCTTTATAGGATCACTTTGTTGTCCATCTCTCTGTCGGTCCCTCTGTCTGTCAAGACCCCTTTTCTCAGGAACTAGTAGACATATCAAATCAAATTGAAATTCATATCAAGCACTCAAGTCTTCTGTCTCTTTCAGCTTCAGCTGTGAAAAAATCAAACTTGTATGTTAATGCAATCAAAAGATATGGCCATTTATGTCATGTTGTCATGTCACAATAATCCCAGATTGAGCAATACTTTTGGAGTTTGCTAACATCATTGGCCTGGTGCTGGATATCCCAGAAATGCTTGACGCCAGGCAATGACATTTTGTAAGAATAAAGCCAAATAATGCCACATGCATGACAAGGTATGTTGTTTGCGCATCAATGGCATGTCGAATTGGCATAAGGGTAATTGGAAGAGTAAGATATTAACAGATTTAACCAGCTAATTAGTAGAAACCTTCTAATGTATACTGAAAAAATACATTTGCAAAATTAATGACGGAATAATACAATATGGCGTCTTGTTAGTCCATTTAGGAGAATACAATGGGCTTGTCTGTTACAGACTGTTTTTACTCATAATTTAAAGTTTCTGCGAATTATTTCGTATACAAAGTAACGAGCCTGTATCAGCCCATGTATTTCACACAATCTGTAGGAGCCACTCCTGTCCATGAAGAGTAACTGATATAAAGTATTCAAAGTTACATATTTATGTACTGTGCTTTGCTCATCACCCTTCATCTCATTATTGTCTGATCGATTTGGTCATGTACTCAAAGTCGAAATGTCTCTTCGACTCACTGTTATTCTGGTTAAATTTTGGGCCTGCGCAACCACCTTGAAATCCTCCTAGCCAGTTTCGGCCACGGCGGCCAATCTCAACGGAGATCAGCCAGGTACGCAGGAGATATTATAGTGCACAAGTGTGTGCGCAATACACAGGTGCACTCGCTATTCCTTCACTCTCATAGTCCGGTGAGACGGCAATCCGACATGACCGGAGAGAGATCAGGCGCAGGACCAACGGCTTTACGTGCTTTCCGAGGCACGGGGGTATCACACCGCCAACTTCCTGACTCCGAGCTGCGACTGAGTAAATTTTGAGATGGAAAAACCCAGTCACAATTTTTTTGGCTCGACCCGGGATTCGAACCCAGGACCTCAGCGCGCAAATCGTACTCGTAATGCGTACGCAATACCACTACGCCACCGAGGCAGCGACCACCTTAACAAACACCCAACCTTACATTAATTCTCTCTAGGACCTAAGCGTAAGCAAATCTGTTAGATGAGCTGTATGATATCGCTTTACCTAGGAATCTAATCCTGTGGGTACTTCTCCAGCCCACAGGTTATGATGTTGCTAACAGATCAAACAGGTGAAAGAATTATACGGACTAATTTCTAAATATTAGTTACGATAAATTAGAGAATTTTATGAGATCTGGAACGATTGGGTACGTATTTGATAAGGTCACGTCCTATCCGACTTTACCCGGTCACACCGGGAATCCTCAATTCGAGGCCAATTACGCTCCGTAATTGGACGCGATATGTAATGTAAATTGCTTTTATAGTAACGAACCGCCCCGTTTTCACACGGCAGGTAAAACATTTCTGTATGGTTATAGAAATTACCTATCTCAAAATATATTTATATGTGATAAATTGCATTAATATTCGTTAAGTATTTTTTACTGGCAGCTGATCATACAATTTAGAGGAATTGAAGATGCTTTGTTGGAATGGGAATTATTAATGGGAATGATTGCATTGCATTGGGGTATTTCAAGTCTCTGTCAACCTCATTGACAGTACGAAATGCCACACCAAACTCTAAAGCTGTGTTTCCGCAGAACGCGGCAGACGGCAACAGCATGTGCCGCGACGGCAGACGGCACTACTATGCAGTATTAAATTGTATGCGACCGATTCCGCACACGACGGCAAATGACGCCCGGCAGGACGTCATCTGCCGCCATTTCCATTGGTTCTGTGTGGATAGTGGCAGAAACTGTCGAGCCGAATCATTCTTGCTGCAAAGAGTCTGCACTGCGAAGCTTCTTACATGATCGCTAAACTCAGCGCATTCACAAACGACATAGGTATTCCAACGTTTCACGATGTTCCGAGTAGTTTGAAAGTGAACTATGAATAGACCGGCAGGTGTCCTATATTTTCGTCTCAATAGCGACCGCAACATTGTCTTCTTTAGTATCAGATGGGTATTCAATAAAGCTACGATGTTATTGTTAAAAGTTTTTGTATGGGGAATCCCCTATATATGCTAGGAAATCCCTGTATAAAGCTTTTAATTGTATGTTCTCTGAGGCAATTCAAATTGCTCGCAAAAAATTGTAACGTTCAATCAACTCGTAAGTAACTAAAGGCCGTATTAATTAATCATTCTCACGTTAGAGTTAAATCTCAAGTAGATATTTAATTTTTTGAAATTAATAAATCAAGCTTAAGCTGTTATTTAAGAGCTTGTTCTCAACTGAATAAGCGCTGTTACAAACAAAACTTTGCTGTCAAAATCCGTCACATATTTTGACTGTAAATGTCATTTGAGCTGATGTTAAGGGTTTATTGAATAGTGTCAAATTTTGTTACTTATTTGGCACAGAAACAATGTGAGACAGAGACTGCACCGGTGCCGTAGTTGTATTACAGTACGACTGCAAAGCTGAGGTCTCGGGTTCGATCCCTGGGTTGGGCAAAGTGATATTGAGTTTTTCTATTCAGTATCAGTCCGGAGTCTGGAATTTGTGCCCGATATGGCGATAGGCTCGCCCCCATCACATCATGGGACGGAATGTCGGCGAAAAGTGGGTGCACTAGTTGCGCCTCAGCCTATCCCTTCGGGGATAACAGGCGTGAGTGCATATGAGTGCAAACAATGTACCAAATTACATAATTCTCTAATTTACAATATTCAAAATAATAAATTTAAGTTTGTACACCAACAAAACTTAAGATGCTGACCTTAATTTGACAGTGTCTCAGTTGATATCGCATTTCAGAACGAAATTGAGTTTTATTTATTGACTCGTTAAGCCCCGCTACGGACGCCAGCTTCCCAGTAGGGTTTCCATACGGGTTAATACCGCATTAAGAAATCTACGCGATGTTAAGTTTTAAGATGGGTGACATATCTTAATTACAAGAGAGCCAGTCTACATACTAGATGAAACACGTGAGCATTATGAAACTTAAATCTAATGTCTTAACTTGACAAGCGCAGTGCAGAGCCATGCGATACGAATGTTGTTAGATGTTCTGTTTATCAAAATAGGTGGCGCTTAGCAAGTTGCTAGTCTTGAAAACAAATCTCAGAAAAAGAACATATAACTTGATTATAAATTACAACTCCGAGACAATGGCTCGTATTTAATTACGACAAATTGTTTATTGATCACTCGTAAACGCCTTCCGTTAATAAAGATCTCGTTTGCAGCATGCGAATGAGGTGTCGTCAAGAGCTTAAAGACGGCGTGTGAATCATAGAGGATTGCCATCAAATCCAGCGCGCGGTTCCAAGAAAGAGCCTTTTGGGTCAATTAATAGTGACATCTATTTTGTGACATTTAACCGAGAGTCTAGAAGTAACATGTAATTGAGCCTTGTCGCATAGACAAGATATCGGTCTATAAACTAGTAACGTTATAGCATGCAGTTTGTACAATGTGTACAGTCACGACATTAATTAAGAGTAAACCGAATGGATGGACAGATTAATCTGGCTGTAACAAGTGAACTAATCAAACGATAGACATTCAATTTAGCTTCAATAAAAACTGACCTCAATTTGTCGGGGGTCGTTCGTCAATCCAGCGCATTAAGTCGCGTTGTCCGTCTACCCGGGTTTTCTTTACCCGAATACCGCGAAGCCAGGAAAGGTAATGAATTTTGTACCCTATGTATGTATGTATGCATCCATTTTATGTTCCACTCTAGCGTCGCTCCTATTGAACCAATTTTGACAAGTGAGTTGTCTATCGATGCGTATTTATTGCGTGATGGTTGTAGACTATATATTTTTCCAATATTTTTAAATTTGTTTTCTAATTACGCGTAAAAGAATAACGGCATTTTAGCTGAACTTCAAATGCGTGCATCAATGTAATCATAAACGATTCATTGGACAATTAATACATACTATCACGCTTCTGTCCCACAGGGGTAGGCAGAGACTATGGATTGCCATTTTGGTCTATTCTGGCTCACTGGAATTAATTCTCAGGAAGTGACGGTAAATTGATTATTATAACTCATACAGCTACAAACGGCACCAAAAAGCTCCCTTTTGGATGGGTGGAGTATTTTTACGAAACGAGTGTGTTAATTACCTGTCCTGCAGCGAACACGTGACTTTTTATGTCGATATCTGTACCATTACACAGTACCTTTCGGATTAAGTTTCATTACTTTTATGATGAGGAAGCTTTTGCAAATTGGCAGGTATATGGCGAATAGGAATTGAAATTTACCGAAGGGTCAAGCAAACTGCGTGAATGCAAAGGACAGTTTTATCGGTTAATTAAAACACGAAATTATAAATTGAAATTAAATCAAATATGTTATTATGCAAAACTGTACCTACTAACTAGGATTTTCGGCGCCGATGAATACAGAAGTTACTTACCATTATTTTATACTGTTGTTATTTTAATAAACTATGTAAATATGGTTGCTTTACGAGCGAATGTATGCGCATAAAATATATCACATTATTACTTAAAACACCAACAGAATTCGGAAATACCAAAATGAATTAACCTAATTATCGTCACCGGGTGTTACGAATAAAAAAATGTAACAATTTAATGTTCACAAGAAAATATCCACACAATTTATACACCCTATGAAAAAAAACTGCACTATCATCAACCCTCGCGAGCTAATTTGCAAAGCAAACTCTGATAAACTTGTAAACGCGTTTTATTACGTGGCCCGCGGAATAATGACGTCGAAGAGTTAATTTGCTATTTAATATTACGAGACTTCGAGATCAGTTGTTCGCCGTGTTTTAAAGCGTGCGAACGTATTTATATATATATATGTATTTTTTACTATAAATTACAGCGAACCGCGTTCGACGGCGAGCGTTGACGTTTTTTTCGTCACTTAAGTACCGGTCAAACTTTTCTGGGAACGCGCCTTTTATTTTGTGTGTACAATGTGGAAGTGGTTTAAAAGAATATTCCGGGTGAGTAATGACTGTTATTTTTATTTTATCATGATAATATAATGTTTGGGTTTTCTGACTGCCAATATTACGTATCGATAATATTTTAATGAAATTTTTAATATTTGAAATAATTCTTTAATTAATTTCGGTATAATTTTTATTGATTGCTGCGGAGAATTTTATCGTAAAGCTACGTTAGCGTCTTAATTTTTATTGAAACACTAGCTTTTGCCCGCGGCTCCACCCGTGTGAAAGAGTTTTTCCGGGATAAAAGTCCCACTTTATATTTTCCAAAGATAAAAAGTAGCCTATGTGTTAATTTAGGACATGATCTACCCGTTTGTCAAATTTCATCGAAATCCGTTCAGTAATTTTTGCGTGTAAAATTTTAGTAACAAACATCCATACATTCTTACAAACTTTCGCGTTTATAATATTAGTAGGATAGTTTTTAATTTAAAAACTTTGATAGTTTTCAGTTGTAAAAAAACTTGTAATTGTAGAAAAAATCTATGATTGCTGAAGAACTACGTTTTGGGGATATACAGAACATAGCCCGGTGTCTCGTAAAATACGTTAATAAAATATAATATAGTTTTAGCTCTGCAGGTTGTAAGCAACGGCGTATAGAAAAATTGCCCTTGCCAGCTTTGTCCTTGGCAATGCCAATTTTCATGGGCGACGGTAACCACTTACCATCAGGTGGGCTGTCGACTTGTCAGCCAAAAAAAAACAGTCTGCTAGATTTAGCGAGTCACACATAATGTGTTATTGAACTACAGTTCAGTTTTATTATGACATCTCCAAATGCCTCACGAAAAACAATAAAAATACCACCCAAACCCAACCGTCGTCGCGTCAGGGGACTGGTAAGAAGTATTTTCATCTCCCTGGTCCGGAGCTCGGTCCCCCAACGTGAGAAAGCCTGGGGTCAAAATATTACTAGGTTCTTAAAGGACAAAGGCACTTTGATTATTTTACTTTTTAGAGTTTTTTTCGTGTTGGGGGTTATTTAAATTTTATATTTATTTCAAACTTAATAACTTCTTCTGTTTACGCAAATGTTAAACATTAAAATAAAACTATTTTGCGGATTTTATCGCGGTTTTTAATTTATATTTTCTCCCGACGTTTCGAATTAATTTATTTTCCATCATGAGACCTTTATAATTAACTATCCAACCCCTACTCGTCCCGCCTTGTGGATTGGGGGCGTTTGGAGAATTCCACCACGGTATCCCCTGCCTGTCGTAAAAGGCGACTAATAGGGACCTCCGGGGGTCACCGGTGGGCGGGAGGGGCCGCCCACCTATTAGTCTAGCCAACTTCTGTGACCCCCGTGATGGACGGCAGCGTGTCTCACGCTGCCTCGGACGCCAAGGGCGTCCTTCGGTGTACGGGGGCTTCTGAGCCCCCGCAACAACAGGAGTAGGACCGCAACAGCGGTACGCGCAGGTGCGGTTGCGGACGACAACTTAGACGTGAGTCGGAGGAAGCCCGCAGCCGTCCCTAATGCGCCGAAGATGGCCACAAAAAAAAAAAAAAAAAAACCCTACTCGTCGAGACCATCTTTATGAGCACAAACACGGTATATCTGCTATAAGTTGCTAAGGAGTTGGGTATCCCGCAGACTACTTGATGCTGATGATGTATCAGCTGATGTTGAAAAATATTGCCGAAGTCACAGTACCTACACCAAATTTAAAATCCATCGGGCTTCTTAAGTTGGAAATGAGCTGATAATCTTCAAACACCTGAACAGATCTTCATAAAATATAACCATCTCGATCACATCAGCTTTCAAACAAATAGAACTGCGTCAAAATTGGTCCATTCGTTAGCTACGATGCCACAGACATACATACAGATATACAACCAAAATTTATAACGCCCCTCTTTTTCTGTTGGGGGTTAAAAGTCATATATATTGGTGTTCCATTTCAAAATACCCGTCGTATGTACAGTTAAATACAAATAAATAAATATATTTATAAGCAATTGTATATCCATTTAACATACAGTGTAGACCATTATTGATTCAGTTTGACTGAATACACACTTGGCAGGTCGTTAATATAATATTTAAATATATTATGTACTTTGTCGTATAAATTAAATGAAAAAATCCTACTAATATTATAAAGGCGAAAGTTTGTAAGAATGTATGGATGTTTGGATGTTTGGATGTATGGATGTATGGATGTAAGGATGTTTGTTCCTCTTTCACGCAAAAACTACTGAACGGATTTCGATGAAATTTGGCACACGGGTAGATCATGTTCTGGATTAACACATAGGCTACTTTTTATCCCGGGAAAATATAAACCGGGACTTTTATCCTGGTAAAACTTTTTAATGCGGGCGGAGCCGCGGGCAAAAGCTAGTATGAAATATTTTATTACTAGCTTTTGACCGCGGCTCCGCCCGCATTAAAAAGTTTTTCCGGGATAAAAGTCCCGGTTTATATTTCCTCGGGATAAAAAGTAGCCTATGTGTTAATCCAGGACATGATCTACCCGTGTGCCAAATTTCATGGAATTCCGTTCAGTAGTTTTTGCGTGAAAGAGGAACAAACATCCTTACATCCATACATCCAAACATCCATACATTCTTACAAACTTTCGCCTTTATAATATTAGTAGGATTAATGCATAGACTGCCTCGGTGGCGTAGTTGTATTACAGTACGACTGCAAAGCTGAGGTCTCGGGTTCGATCCCCGGGTGGGGCAAGGTGATATTGATGTTTTCCATTCAGTATCAGCCCGGAGTCTGGAATTTGTGCCCGATATGGCGATAGGCTCGCCCCCTATCACATCATGGGACGGAATAATGGCGAAAAGTGGGTGCACTAGTTGCGCCTCTGCCTACCCCTTCGGGGATAACAGGCGTGAGTGTGTGAGTGTAATGCATAGTATTTATAATAATGATTGAGGGCACGCCACTCGGTGTAAATGTCGCAACCTTAGGTCGCAACTACCAATAAAGAGCTGCAACTTACTACTACCGGTGGTAGGTCTTTCGTATGCGAGCCTCTGGGTAATTACTACCGCAATGTCTATTTCTACCGCCAAGCAACAGTGTGAATTCATGATCGTGTTCCGATTTGAAGGACATTGTAGCCAACGTAACTATTGGGCATGAGACTTATAATTACGTTTCAGAGTGATGAGCGCAGTGGAATGCCATGCACTACTATGAAATTCATCGTTCTGTTTGGCATTGCTACTGTTTATGGCCGGTCGTATGAAGTATCGTTTACTATCAGGCAAGCGGCATGCTCGTCTTGTCATTAAAATGCAATAAAAAGAGTATCGCCTAAAACGTACTGCTTGAAATACCATATCGGCTTAAAAGGAGAGTATTACCGTTTATGTGGAGGTACACAACTATGTGTACCTCCTTTTCTGTCCTCATTATTAGACTACGAGAAAAGAACTTGTGATACTCGTTATGTGAAACGTAAGAGCAATCTGTCTTTTTCTTTATAGTGAGAGTGGTTCTGCGTCGTTGGGTGTGATGGTAGGTGGTGCCCATTCATGCTGTAAACGTCATATGTCTACGTAATATGTACTTCTGCATCCCTCATTACATTCCTAGATTACATATACACTCACGCCTTTTATCCCCGAAGGGGTAGGCAGAGACGCAACTAATGCACCCACTTTTCGCCATTATTCCGTCCCATGGTGTGATAGGGGGCGAACCTATCGCCATATCGGGCACAAATGCCAGACTCCGAGCTGCTATTGAATAGAAAAACTCAATATCACTTTGCCCGACCCGGGAATCGAACCCGAGACCTCAGCATTGCAGTCGTACCATAATACAACTACGCCACCGAGGCAGTCTACATTCCTAGATATATTTTTTTTATGGTATAGGGGTCATACGGTTTACTTGATGGTAAGTGATCACCGCCGCCCATGAAAATCTGCAATACCAGGGGGCATAGAGATGCGTTACCGGCCTTTTAGGTGGGAATACGGTCTTTTTTGAAGGTCGCCAGGTCGTATCTGACCGGAAATGCTGCTGGCGGCAATTAGTTCCACAGTTTTGTAGTACGTGGTAAAAAATGTCGGCAGAAACGTAATGTGGTGGACTGTCGAGCTCCAGAGCGATGTGGAGGGAATTTGGAGATTTGCCGCGTTGTACGGTGATGGCACTCGGCTGCAGGGATAAGTCCGAACAATTCTTTAGAACACTCCTCGTGGTAGATGCGATAGATAATGCAGAGCGATGCTACTATATCGTAGTTTAAGTGATAGTCTAAGTCAATCTACTTAGATAGACAATGAGGTAACGCTTATCAACGATGAATACTATCGTAATTAGTAATTATCAATTAATCAGCGTATCGTTGTCCACTTCTAAAAGTAGACCTTAAATTAGAGCCGATCATCTCGTTCTTGAGCTTTCAGCATCCATCCCCCACCCGTCTTTTCCCACTCTATCCATAATTAGTAATAATATCAATAATAATGTTACCAGATGGTTTATTTTCGTGATCATGTAAATTTAAAGTTTATTCTGTAAACATCTTTACTCCATGTACCGTCTTTAGATTTTCCAATACAATAATGTATACACTAAACAAGTTTATTTTTCTTAACTTTTAGGTATATTCAGAGAGGAAAGTTTCGCTTTTAAACTTACCTCTTTTATGCAAACCAGGGCCTGAAGTTTTTTAATTTGTATACCTACTCAGTCTATCGTCATAACGTAATAGTTTAATAGCAGTTTCACGAAAGCGTATTCTGTCCATAATACGATATTTGACTTCGTTTTTAATTTAATTATTTTATAAATAATCACACCTGTTAAAATACGCTGTAAAATCAACAACATAACCTACCAGTCTCACATTCTTTTCATAATATTATTTTTCAACCAAATTTTGTTGCTGTTGTTAAGTAAGAATTTACATACATATACATATATATACACTCACGCCTGTTATCCCCGAAGGGGTAGGCAGAGGTGCAACTAGTGCACCCACTTTTCGCCGACATTCTGTCCCATGATGTGATAGGGGGCGAGCCTATCACCATATCGGGCACAAATTCTAGACTCCGGACTGATATTGAATAGAAAAACTCAATATCACTTTGCCCGACCCGGGGATCGAAGCCGAGACCTCAGCTTTGCAGTCGTACTGTAATACAACTACGCCACCGAGGCAGTCTCGGGTTTTAAGAAAAGATTTCTTTTGGTGTATTTGTTGTTACATTTACAAAATAAAAGACTGACACCAACCTATATCCCACTGCTGCGCGGCGATCTTACAGAATTTCAAAAGTCAAGGGCATTCTGGAATTTAACCCAAAACGGCTTGGTCACTTCGCCTCCCTATGTTATTATTGCCTCTCCTTATTGACAAAAAGTTATAAAAATAGTGCCGTCAGGTACAAGTTGATTTCAAAAATCTCATAAGTAACACAATTAGAATTTTTCAGAAATCAGTAAAAACTGTTTTATGCACAAAATATGACTTTTAAAGGACTTGCTTGATATCGTAATTGAGTGATAAAAAATTTAAATAGCGAATAACCTTTACAGTTTATTAATAAAAATAATGAAAAAATCCCTGAAAAACTGTTCTTGTTTTTTTTTAAGCGAGAAATATGGTTATAGGTGCATAATTTAGCTAAAACAATCGTAAAAGTCATTATTTTATTGCTTATTATTGAAAATTACACTTAAAAATAACCTTATTAACATTTTACATGTATTAGTTTTCTTAAATTTATAGAAACATTGAAAAAGAAACAGTCGAAAGCAGGATTTGAACCCACGACCTTCAGCGTACCGTGCCGGTGCTCTGCCAATTGAGCTATTTCACCCTTACCCTCGGCTGCCCAATTTCAAGTTCTATCTTTGATCTCTTAAAGGAGATGACTAGCGACATCTGTTAGCAATTATTACAATTACTAACTCAGCGTTACTCCTTTACAGGGGTAAATTCACTGAAACGAAGTCACCAAACTTTTTTCTAATCCTATATTATGATTTTTTTATACATGTTAATGGCCATGTAGTGCCTCGATAATGTTCTTAAATTTGGACAGCCGAGAGTAGGGTCGAAATAGCTCAATTGGCAGAGCACCGGCACGGTACGCTGGAGGTCGTGGGCTCAAATCCTGCTTTTGACTGTTTCTTTTTCAATGTTTCTATAAATTTAAGAACATTATCCAGGCACTACTTGGCCAATTAACATGTATACAAAATCATAATATTGGATGTAATAGTTTGTCATCTTTTAATAACTTTAACCCTTCAAGGCCCGCTTATATATTATATATATATGAGAAAACCCTATGTATATGGACACCGGTGTCCGTTGCGGGGCTTGTAAGATTAAGGTACATAGTCATATTCGTTATCATTTTCATCTGGATTATATTCAACATTTGCAGTTGGCCAGGTAAAATGTTATAAAAAGGCATATGCTCTTCCAAAATACTATCCTGAACCTGCTTTAAATCTTCTAATTTTTTTTTCAATTTCACACAGTAGTATTTAAAGAGGAAGGAATGTATCGATTTAAGTGGTTTTTACCTAGAATACGCACATCCCTTTAAGGAGCTATTTTCAGTATAAAAAGTATCTTGGGAAAACGTGACTTAAGAGGTTTTTGAAATGACAGGTTCAATTGTTATTCTCACTAGGTTTGGCTCGCCGATCAGTCTGCGTGTAAGACATTAAGCAGAATAAAATACAACCATGTACTTTTCTATAATAAAAAGTAGCCAAGATGGTTTATGTCAACCTGTTCACAAAATTTCATTTAAATGCGTTAAGCGTTTTCAACGTCTAAACAAACATTTAAACATCTTCATAAACTTACGCATTTTTTTTATGGCATTGAATGATGAGACGAGCATGCCGTTCTCCTGATGGTAAGCGATACGACCACCCATAAACAGAAAAAACACCATCCAGCATCTTGAGTTACAAAGTACTGAGTGTCATTCCACTGCGCTCGTCATTCTGAGACATAAGATATTAAGTCTCATTATGTCCTGTAGTTACACTAGCTAAAATGTCCTTCAAACCGAAACACAACAATGCATGCACACAGCTACTTGGCGGTATAAATAGACATCGCGGTGGTACCCACCCAGACGGACTCTTACATATAAGAGACCTACCACCAGTAATTATTGGTTTTGATAAAAAATCTTCAAAATATTGAAGATAAAATCGAAGTGCATTGTAAAAAGTTAAACCTTATGCATCGTGCATGAAGGCCCCAAAAAAAAGGTTAATATTAATAACTCGCATTCGTTTCGGTCTGACGGTTCGCAATTTTTTGTTGTTAATGTAAATAACTTTGTTAGATTCACGGGTTTTTTAGTTTTCCATTTTTTTATGATTGCAAGGATGTGACCTCTTAGACAGGGATGTCGCCTGAGGCATGCACCTCTTTCCAATTATTAAAAACTGTAGTTATGGACCTCTTTCGTGTCATAAAACTTTTAAGTAATTATCTTATTCACGTTCCAACTTGACGCACAGCCAACCAAGATTGTGCACGATGCAAAACGGCTGTGAAGAGTCTCGACGTATGTCAATAATCATTATTTGCTCGCTGGGCTCGCACGATCCAGCGAGTGCCTCCACCAGTGTTCCCAACATACATATTAGGTTTAATAATATAATATACTAGACTAATGCTCGCTGCTCCGCCCGCGTACGAACTATGAACGATGCGCTCCGCTTAAAACGTTCCGTATTAAATTCCCAAGAACTAAGCTTTCTTCACATGTACCTCCTGATGCGTATCTTTTTTATGCAATAGACAATAATAATATAGATAATAATACCAGCCCTGTATTATATACCGCCCACTGCTGAGCGCGGACCTCCTCTACTAATGAGAGGGTTGAGGCCTTAGTCGACCTCGCTGGCCTAGTGCGGATTGGCAGACTTCACATACCCTCGAAATTCTTATGGAGAATTCTCAGGTATGTAGGTTTCCTCGTGATGTTTTCTTTCACCGTTAAAGACCGACCGACTGACATTGTCTCGGCAGACAGTTCCATTCCCAACAAGGCTATTGTCCACTCCTAAATAGACAAAACAAAAGTGAAATTATTTATAAGACACCTTGTTCCCACTGTTCCAAATGTCGCCTTCATGTTTGTTCAGCACATGGCCTATCTTTGTGCCAATTGTCAAATGTAATCAAAATTCGTTTAGCGATTTCTGCGTTTATTTCTAACCGACATCGATTGACCTATACAAATCACAGACTTCAGAATTTATAAGTAAGATAATAAATAAGATTTTATGATGATTTTTAATAATTGATGAGATTTTATTTTGAAAAAGAAAACAAATGTGACGAGCGTTGTAAATGTTAACAGCTCTATACATTAGCATCGAAATGTAGGTATCTGACGATTAAACGTTTCCTTATGGCCATGTGTCACGAAGAGTGACAGTAATATGACCTTGACACTGAAGTCCAAAATGTCAACATATTTGCGGGTGACCTATATTTACACTTTAGTGTTTTGCATGCAATTAATGAACTGGTTCTTATAAATTAGTATATAAACAATTAAGTTGCTAGTTTTGATGCTATTTAACTGTAAAAACAGTGTGTAAAAAAATCGATAAATTAAAGTTTAGGGCAGTATTTTTGTTATATTATTAAAGCAAACAGTATTTTGTAGGTGCATACACTATACCTACACCATACACTTGCAACATGAAACTAAAAAATATACACGTTATATGAACAAACAAGGAAATTCATAAAACGCATAAAAATTGTACTTTCCGGATTTTCAAAATATCTAAAAACTTAAAACATTCTGTATAAAAAAAATACTAATTATTTAGATCAGTAATTATAGATCTAAGACTAATTAAATCATTAATATTTTGTAACAAGACGAGATAGGGTTGCCAGCCGTCTTGTTTTCCCGTGATTTTGTAGTGTCCAGTGTGCTTAAAATGGGACGAAAAAACACGACGCGACTCCGTTTCGTTTTATTAAGCCTTAAGCCCAAAGTTGCAGTCGTATCTTTCGGGCTAGTATCGGACTTATAAGTCACCAGTGTAGGTGCACATCGTACCTCGCATCTTCAATGAACACTACTTAATCATTTCACGTAGATGCTAATTGCCAATGATGAAGCCCACTGTGTACTTATGTTACAGCGTACTGGATTTTTAAAGCGCCCTAATAAGTCATGTCTTATTAAATTATCTTTATTTAACCTATTTTCACTATTACTACTCTATTACTGCGTCATATAAACTGAATTGTCCTGGTTGTTCCTACTTCAAATCCTAGTAAAGTAGATAACTATGACGGGCCTATTCTGATACGTGTTTCGAATAGCTGTTCATAGCTGCTAAACAATACAGAAAAGACGGCTGTGGCGAGGCGATTACGTCGCGGGCAAGCTTCCGGAAGCTTTGGAATAACTTCCGGCCTGAGCTGCAGTTAGAGATAGGTGCATACCAATACCTGTGGGATACAAATTACTATGCCGAAGGAATGTAAATTGTGTTGTCTACTTTGCTGTTGTTTTAAATACAACATTGCATTTATCACGTTTTCGCAAGATTTTCTGTGTTCTAAAACAGTTTTATGAGGCTGCCGGCTCTATGGATTACTTAGATTGGCATTAAGCATAGTATTCTTAACACTGTTTGTAATGAACAGAATGAAAAATTGTTTAATATCGTTAACTCTTTGTTGGCCACATAATATTGGAACTACGTCGAAACAGTCCTTAGAGACGGTATGTTAGCTTTTGACAGTTTTGTATTATACATGGAACAAGACCATAAGTTGATAAAATATTAATAATATCGACCAACATAGAAAGAGCCTTGGCATCAGTCGCCGCTATCGATCAGGGTCTGAATTACTTATTCTAATTCATTGCACACGGCATTTCCACGAACAAACTCCTGTGTAAAATCCAACATAATCGGATAATTTATTTCAGATATAGTGTGTTGGCAACGTGGTTGGCAATGTTGTTTCTTGTGTGCATATCTAATTAGATAGTAGCTGGAAGCCGAACGCCATTTAGTACCATGCATAACATAATTCAAATTTCCGACTCATTCATGATAAAACAACTACAATCTTAACATATAATGAAGGATTCCTTATCTCGAAAACACGGGGAATTTAAGAATAAAGAATTAACACCAAGGTCATGGGAAAATGTACACGACGACTTCGAGTATCCATTTGTGAAAACACCTGACTCTAGGCTTTAAGATCCCAGTTGGAACCACTTAGCCTTATTAATATTTAATAGGCTGGTGTGCGGTCGGTTTATGAAGTTTCCACCTATGTTGTATGTAGAGTAACTAGTGGCTATCTACTAAGCGTAATGGAGTATCTAATGAATACTAGATAAGTATACATCGCGGCTTCATCCAAGTTGAAGCCCGTTCCCGGGATAAAAAGTAGCCTAAAGGACTGGGATCAATACTGGGATAATGTAGTTGCCTTTAATTTTCAAAATGCTTAGTGAATTATAAAAATCAGTTCAATAGTTTCACGAGATTGCCACTAGAATCTACATTCATCTTTACATCCCGATTCTGAAAGTGATAGACTAAATTCAACCGATTTCGAAAAGAGGGTGGTTATATGGGTAGGTTGTATTTTTTATGAACCCCTTTGACATGCCTACTTTTATTAAAATCACATATAAATTATAATTTGCGTACATATTTTTTCTAAATCTCTGACAACAATATAGTTGGTCGGCAATTAGTTTCATTCTTATCGGCTTATCGCTACGAAAGGCACTGTACGAGGAATTATAATTGGCGACTAGATTTCGATACAGGCTGTTCTGAAATATCTTTTTCACTTGATTTATATCAGTCTACACTCGAACTAGATAGGCTGATGACTATCTTCCGTAATAAAATATGTATATGTATTTATATTTTTCATACAGATATATAATGCTAAGTATATTTAGTTTTTAGTCAGACTCGGCCACTTTATACCGGTCGCAATAGTTACATAGCGACTCTAGCTTACAGCAGTTCTTATGATATTGCCAGGTCACTCGTTAACCTGGATCCTATGTCATCCATCCAGATGGATTAAGGTGCATTGAGATGCCCACACGTGCACCAATCACTAGCTAGGATTGCTTGCAAGCACGAGACCGCGATATAAGTTTCTTGTATAGGTAGAACAAAAGAGGCTAGGCTTGCATGAACTCGATTTATTGTACAAGTCTACCGCATTAGTATCAGAGGCGCCGACTACGTAGGCACTGTCGGGATCCAGCATCCCTGAAAGCTAAGTAGTGGTTGCGGAGCACCCATGCAGAGATCCTAAATATGTACTCGTAAAAACGAACGCATACGCAACATTAATAAAACGTGTCATCTTTTCATCCTACTGTCTAAATGTTTATGAACATCCACGAGAATTTCAGAAGCCGGTGCCTGTGACAAGTGTTGTAGAATTATCGTGGTTATTGTGATAAACATAGATGTTATTGTTGCAGCACTCGGAGGACGGCGCCGGGGGGAAGCGCGGGCTGATCGACGTGAGCGCAGGCGCCGGCGACATGTGGATCAGCGCGGTCGAGAGCTCCATACTGACGTGGGAGGAGGTAAGGGTAACCAACGCTTGTAAGACTAACGTGACTTATGGTGGATATACACATGCGGAACGGGATAGTAGCATTCATTCTAGTTTACGGCATGTTCAAGTAACTGGCATACTGTATGCACATGACATTAGTTGTCACTTTGAAGAAAGAAAGAAAGAGTTTTATTATTGGCACAAAATGCAGTTTTAAAAATAAAGTAATTTTTCACAAAAAATTAATGTGCCAACAAAGGGCTTCTCATTCAGTTTGAAGGAGCTGTTATTCAAGGTAGCCAGCTACGAGCATGTGTATATCCGCCTTTATGCGCCGTGGATTTATTCAACAGGGGAAATTTCACGGAATAGACATTTGTCTCGAATCGACTTTATGTCTAACAAGACGTAAATATCAATGATTATGAACGACAGCTCTCATTATATACCGACGCATGATAGATTACACTTTTTTTACACCACTGACATAAAAAGAAATGAAAAAATGAACAACATATTTATTAGCAAGATAAAGCTAGTGTAACAATAGTCGGTCTTATCATTGAGAGCGATTGCTTCCAGACGACCTAGGATGAAATCACCTCTAGGAAAAGTTGGAGTGTGTGTGTACTTATGTTTCTCAATGAACTTACATAATTATAAAATACATAAATATGTACATATACATTCACGCCTGTTATCCCCGAAGGGGTAGGCAGAGGCGCAACTAGTGCCCCCACTTTTCGCCATTATTCCGTCCCATGATGTGATAGGGGGCGAGCCTATCGCCATATCGGGCACAAATTCTAGACTCCGAGCTGATACTGAATAGAAAAACTCAATATCACTTTGCCCGACCCGGGGATCGAACCCGAGACCTCAGCTTTGCAGTCGTACTGTAATACAACTACGCCACCGAGGCAGTCTATAAATATGTACATATTATATATTTATATTGATGTACATGAGATGAATCTCTATTGGATAGAATGAGTTCCTGGATGGTAATTTTCACGCACTGTAGATTTATCTAGACGGGAGTCGAGAAATTGTGTTAGGAGATATTAATATTGTCGCATGTATAAAATAATGAATGCCTCGTGCTATTGACGTGCTGCGTGACAGAATAGAAAAAAATGTCCTATTGTTGAATGTGTACGAAGCGAATCCAGCCATTTTAGCCCGTCGACGCACATTAATGTTTTAATATCTCAACATTAGTATTCGCTAGTAGACATTTATATGTTTAATAGATTTATGTCTACTACGTTAGAATTAGACCCCAGGACAGTTGTTTTGCTATAAAATAAGGTAACTTAAAAATTTTTGAATACACTTTAAATGTCATGACTTTTTGGTATTTATATTTTGATTATTATTGTCATGAAAGTAAATTGAACTAATTTTGTTATTTTTTGTTGGAAATTATATGGCTAATGCGCTAATTAATGTACTAAGGAGCACTTAAAGTAAACTTATTAACAGTTTTATGAATGGAATTAGAATAATTCAAGAATGGATTTTAATAATAATAAATTAATTAATTCTTAATTCTAATGCATTGAAGCTTTACAAATGGGAAAACTGGTCTTTTTTACGACTGCATTTGTGAACACTGTGAACTAAGATTATTCAAAACCAAAATAAGATATTCAAAATATAATCTAGTTTCTATCTTTTCAGTTCCTCAATTAATTTAATAAAGATAACAGATATTGACGCAGTCGGGTTTTTGTTTTATTTTTGTGAAGATAAATAAAAATGTGATGGAACACTCAAGTGTATAAGCGATTTGAAAATTTTGAATTTGTTCATCTTTCGTTTACTTCCAAGTTCCAACAAACTTCAAAATAAAAAAAAATAAAATCATTCGCATATATTATTATATTAGTATGATTCACATTTAAAATTTTGGTAGGAAATAGGAAGTACTATACTGTAATGCTACGAAGATTTTCAATTGTGATTATTATAATCATTACTTGAAATGTTTATTTACTATAATCCGCTGCACCAACACACATTGTACGTTTAGTGTTTGCCGTTGAATCATGTTTTATCACAGAAAACATGATAACACGTTTGAAAAATAACATAACAGAAACGTACGATGTCTACTCCACGTCTGTTTACTTTGTGTTAAGTGCTTTCATTACTTATGATTGCTAATTAGTAATAACTATTCATAGACGCACACGAACACGCCGGATGCAGGCCGCTTTTGATAAGTTCGTCTGGAAAACTTTAGGGGAGGCCTATGTACCTACAGCAGTGGGCTTCATGTGGTTGATGATTGTGATGATGATTTATGGAAAACTAGCTTTTGTCCGCGTCCCCGCCCACGTGAAAAAATTGTTCCTGGATAAAAGTCCCCGCTTTCTATTTTCCCGGGATAAAGGGTAAAACTTTGAACGTCATATTTATTTATATCGAATCAACAACCTCAAAATAAGTTTCAAGCTTCTAGCTCTAAAAATGACGATACTTCCATATAAGTTTTCATCCTCCCCTATCAACCCCTTACAACCACTTTTTCTCATTAAAAAGTAGCCTATGTCCTTTCTCAGGCTCTAGACTATCTGTGTACCAAATTTCATTTTAATCAGTTCAGTAGTTGTGGAGTGTAAGCGCGACAGACAGACGGAGTTACTTTTACATTTATAATATTAGCAAGGATTTCTTCATTGGTAGCAGTTAAATGATGGTATAACTACAGTTTTATGGGTAGCCGTGACATTTAATTAAACGGCTGGCCTCAAAAAAGGATCTCCATTTCCATCAATCTTCCTAAATGTTACAATACTGCCGAGCTAAGCGGTATGTCAAGGAACGCTAGTTTGGAGAAAATATAATTTCACCCTTTGTGATTGAAAGCTGAGATGGAGAGCTTTTCTTAAAGTTGTTTTACATGTTTTAAAAAAATGCCGATAATTGCCTATTTTTTTCATTGGATATGCAGTTTTTAAGCTGATGCCATAAAATCAAGTTTTCGATATTTTTGGAGATACGGCTTTTGAGCTTAGCACGGCAGAATATGTATTACTTAATACACAGTATAATATATATCTATATACTATGTGCATGTCGATGACCGCTCACAAATTGTAAAGACAAACATGTAACGGCACTCGCCGGCAGCGTTAGGTATACATACACACTTATTAATATTCGATTAACCGTTTGGTTATTGATTCATCGCTTACGGACACACTTGTTGTGTTGTCGGCGAACCAGGAAATAGACCACGAGCTCTGATCAGAACTATTTCATACTAAAAATAAAAATAACATGGCTAAATTAAATACAGCGATCTCGATTGCTGTTAACAGATTGTTTCTTAGAAAAAAACATAATATACAATAAATTATCTAAAAGCTTATCCAATTACGTAATATTCCGTGACACGAAGATCCGTGTCGTTTAAATGTGATTATTGTGATTGGTTGAAAGATCATAGTGTGCGTCACGTGTTAACCTCTTGACCAATCAAAGAAACGAAACGGAGTCTCTTGTCGTGTTTTTGCCATATTCTAAGGGTTTTTTTTCGCGGGGAAAAACGCATTATCGTTACCACCACTGGGGGTGGGGGAGGGGGGGTGAGTGGAATGGTTATGCTGGTTTCGCACAGTCTTACAGCCCAATGTCGACAGTCGACACCCGGGAGTATGGCATCATCCGAGCGATCATTGGACCGAGTCCGTAACGCTATGTACACGCTACACCGGCATACCAACCAAAACCCGCGGTGGCCTTCTTCGGCGCATACGAGACGGCCCCGGGGTATCTTGTTGCACTAAGATAGCTGCACGGGACCGTCCCTGCGCAATGCCGTTACGGTCCCTCTCTGTGCCAGGGGATAAGATGCCTCCACACTCTAAAGGACGCCTTTGGCGTCTACGACAGCGGGAGACCGACCACCCGCATTGTCAACCACCTCTGAGTCGCTTAAATTGGACTGAGCAGCCCCCCGCTACTTCGCCCCGCGACTCTCTCGAAGCCCCATTTAGTCGCCTCTTACGACAGGCAGGGGATGCCGTGGCGGAACTCTCTACATGCCCCCGGACCACAGGGTACGAGGCGCCGATCAGTCGTCCACCCGGCGCCTCCTACGTCTCCTCTGGCTGCGGGCGGGATCGTTTTGCTCAAGATCCCGCCCGGTGCTCTCCTTCCGTGAGATGACGCACACGCAAAAGGAGACCTTCGCACGCCAAGTCCTCCAACCGCCGACCATGGCAGACACCACGGCGGCAGCGAGAGATCGCCTCCGACGACTGCTCTAAGAGCGCTGCGTTGTAGATCCCAGGCTGGGCACTCCTCGAGAGGTGTTGGACCGTATCCTCGCGGCCGTTGCCACAGTGATATTGATATTATATTAAGTAAATATCACTAGTAAACATTATAATTATCACGTAATCATTTGTTAATGTTAGTTTATTCTAATCGCGCGTTGGCACCAAAATAAAAAAAAATGCAAAGGTTACTGGTATAGCTTCTTCATATAATATAATCATTCGTATGCAACCGTGCAGGAATCTGCTATGCTAATTTCGATTTAATAGCTTTTTGAAGAATTAGAATTATTTACATGAAATTGTGTTATTATTTTAAAGGTCGAAAAAAGGTCGAAGGTTGTTTTTCGAATCTTGTATTTTTTTGTTATATGATCAGAATACTTCTTGATCAAAAAACAAAATACACGAAACAAATTATTATTATGCGGAGATTTCCTCGTCTTAACTGTCGGTAATATCATATAGGGCCGTGGACATATTATGGTGCGTATTAGCAAATTATTGTACCTACACAAAACGTGCGCGTGCGCAGCGTAGTCAATAGAGGAAATACGACCTTATACGTGCTACAAAACTCGGTCACTACTAGTAATATAAAATCGATCGCGTCATGAACTATACAATTACTATCATTCTCAAGTTAACCTTTGACGATTTTATATTTTTATAGAATCCTGAAAAAGAAACAGTCGAAAGCGGGACTCGAACCCACGACCTCCGGCGAACCGTGCCGGCGAACATCAGTACTGAATACTGAATCAGTACTGAGGAAATTCCCGCGACATTAATAATCTTAAATATTTAAATAAATATATTGTCATCCTAATCAGCAGACCAACTATGAACAAGCCATACAAATACATGGAATAATGAATGAAGCGATGCATGATAGTGCGCTATCACGAAGGAATATAAAAAAACGATATCTGATACCGCGGTCTGGCGTGGCGGTGGCGTGTAATCACACGCCATGTAATCACGACGGATAATCCTAGCCGATATGGTGATTTGTATATGGTTATTTGCATTGTTTGTGGTCATAATTAAACGTGATAGTGATAGCTCTATGTATAATTTACTGGTGGTAGGACTCTCATATGTAAAGAGTCCGTCTGGGTGGGTACCACCGCAATGTCTATTTCTACCGCCTAGCAGCAGTGTGCATGCACTGTTGTGTTTCGGTTTGAAGGGCATTGTAGCCAGTGTAACTACAGGACATAATGAGACCTAACATCTTATGTCTCAGGATGACGAGCGCAGTGGAATGCCACACACTACTTTGTAACTCATGCTGGATGGTGTTTCTACTGTTTATGGGTGGTCGTATCTCTTACCATGAGGCGAACGGCATGCTCGTCTCGTCATTTGATCCCATAAAAAAAATGGAGATATTTTCTTTCAATAAATAACTGAAATGATAATGGAATACAGCGTTAATAAATGACTCCCTCGGTGGCGTAGTTGTATTATGGTGACTGTAATGCTGAGGTCTCGGGTTCAATCCCCGGGTAGGGCAAAATTATGTTGGGTTTTTTATCGGTATCAGCTCGGAGTCTGGAATTTTTTCCCGATAAGGCGAAAGGCTCGCCACTTATCACATCATGGGACATAATATGCACCGCGAAAAGTGCGTGCACTAGTTGCGCCTCTGCCTACCCCTTCGGGGATAAAAGGCCTGAATATATATATGGTTGTATGTTAATAAATGAAAACGTGGTCTTATGTGGAATACGATAGTGTAATACTTTCACTTTTATAATCAGTGAGGTAATAATTTGGTTGACACTTACACAGCCCGATGAAATATTCTCTTAAACATTTTAGCAAACATAACGAGTAACGTCGTCTGTGTCGCCTACTGTCAACCTTCCACAGTTCGTCGCTCTGTCTAGCTTCGAGATATAAATCAAACCTCTGATTAACTAGCTAAATGTGGGGCTGAATTGGTACCACTTGAAGTCGTACCAATTTCAAATATCTTAAATCATATTTGAGTTAAATAGGTCGTTCATCGTCGTACCGACCGACCGTCCAGCTGAATTTATTTATTGTCTGCAGCTAACATCTCATTCATGACAAAATGGGATTGTGCTAGTGAATTAAGAAGTTTAAAAGTGGTACCTATAGATAGTGTGTATTTTAAAAACAATCCAAAGGTCCTGTATCGGGAACACATTTAACCCTCCAACGTTTGCGGCTTGAGATGAGAGTTTCCGCCGGTCGGTTAGGCGGTTGAGGGGCTTCACCTAACTCATTCCCGCGGGAAAGCCTTTGAATCGCTCAGGCATCGGACCGGCGCTTGAAGCTTTATGCTGCAACTAGCTTTTGCCCACGGCTTCGCCCGCGTTAATAAGTTTTTCCGGGCTAAAAGTACATACATAAAAACCTTCCCGTTGAATCACTCTATCCAACACATTTATTTGTATAAAGATTAATATTATGACGTTGATACAACTCTTAACAAATAATGCATTAATTTCGACCAAATTTGATTACCATAAAAACGGTTCTAGAGAGTTTATTTTAAAAGATAGACACATACTGTCGCGGACTTTTTTTTAGATCATTTCAAGAGGAATAATTCTTTCATACATATATTTTTGGTATCTTGAACCGTTTTCGCAGCGCACGCAATGGAAGCCCTCAAGGATGAATAATTTTCCCCGCATTTTTCACATTTTCCATTATATCTTCGCTCCTAATAGTTGCATCGTGATGTTATATAGCCTATAGCCTTCCTCGATAAATGGTCTATTCAACACAAAAAGAATTTTTCAATTCGCACCAGTAGTTCCTGAGATTAGCGCGTTCAAACAAACAAACAAACAAACAAACAAACAAACAAACAAACAAACAAACAAACAAACTCTTCAGCTTTATAATATTAGTATAGATTAAGTTTAGAACAGCTTACATGATCTAAGGTTTAAAATGTCATTCTTGAGCGTGGATTGTTTTATCACACTGTTATCCTATTTCTAAATAATAACGACCTTATTTATAAACAGTTTATACACAAACTGAATTCAAAATTCGTACAAAAAAGACAAAACATTCGATAACTAAAATTGGTTTATAATCTTATTAATAAAACCGTAAGATTATAAATGCGTAAGTATAATAATTACCTACCTGCACGCGGGCGAAGTCACGAGCACAACCTAGTTAATTAATGTTGAAAATGGTAATTTATCATCCAATTTTACGTTACAGTTTATGTTTAAAATAGAATAGTAGATACACCGATCTAAGTAAACAACACTCTAGCTAACATAAATATTCCAACTGGAACGCTAAAGCGCTGGCCAATTTATGCGACATAGCTGTAAAAGACATCAGGGGACTAACAGCATAGTTCCATTTCAAAAAGTTACTTTATGATTGTTATTTTTAATTCTGCAGTTCAGTGGTGAATTTTTCGATTTCTATTTGTATGCTATATTGAGACTTAGGCCGGTATTAATAAATCAATCTTAAGTTTGAGTTCCATCTCAAGTAGACATAATGTATTAATAGTTCAATACATTATGTCTACTTGAGATGTAACTCAAACTTGAGATTGATTTATTAATACCGCCTTTAGACACGATGATTACACAACATGGACTCTTCATGAGATACGGCATGAAGGTAAAAATTAAGAAGAAAAATACCTACATTTTGATGCTAATTTATAGAGCTATTAACATTTAGCGCGTTCATTTTAAATAATATTTATGAATTATTAAAAGATATAGAACAAGATACTAGCGTTAAAATATATCCTCGTGCAAAGTTATTAGTTATAAGTTTGTTGGAACACGCTAATCTATAGACTGCATCGATTGATGACTTTACATTTATAAAAACTAATTATCTCTGAGCTCTTCAGTTTTTACGGGCTTCTGAAGTATTTTCCCTGGTCCGGAGTTTGGTTCCCTGACGTGAGGAAGCTTGGGCAAAATATTACTAGGTGCTTAAACGACAAAGAATTTTTTAATATTTTACTTTTTAGAGGTTTTTTGTATTTGATTTTATTTAAATTTTTATTTAATTTATATTTCAAATTTTTTAAATGACTACATTTCCCATCACGGGTCCTTGATAATCAACTATCTAACATATACTCATTGAGACCATTCTTAAGAGCCCACGCACGCTATATCCTTTGTAAGTTGCTAAAAACTTGGGTATAACGCAGACTACTTGATGCTGCAGCATCAGCTCAAGGTTAACAACATGTCTTAAAAATATTGCTAAAGTCACAGTAGGCACACCAAATTAAAATCAATCGGACTTGTGAAAGTTGGAAATGAGCTGATAATCTTCAGACGCCTGAACAGATCTTCATTAATTATAGCTATGAACCATTTCGATCACATCAGCTTTCAAACAAAAAAAACACGTCAAAAATGTCCAGTCGTTTGAGAGCTACGATGCCACAGACATGCATACAGATACACACCCCTCTTTTTCTGTGGGGGGTTAAAAATAACAATTACCATGAGAAAGTTCACATCCGAATTCCCTTATATTCAATCATACAATATTTCTTTTCGCAACATAAAACTCCTTAGAGATTATTCTCATTACAATCGAGACGCAAGCCTTACTCCCATAAAAATAACATGAATATCTTGTTTTGTCTCGTACGATTTACATTATAACCCTATAAGCATATTAACGGGGAATCAGTGTGCCATTTTTATGCAAAATCGAGAGTGTTTGCCGGTATGGATGTGTTAAGTTGATGGGGCGGAATGTTGTAGGGTATGCTAGATTGTAAGAACCCGTTATTGTTTAGTGTTGTTTCTAGCACTATTGTGAGATACTTACCAGAGATTTGTCGAGCTTCAGTGCTCGGAAACATCCAAGTTGGTGTCTCAATCAATTCTAGTTTGGTTCCAGTGGCGGATGTCAGAATGGAAATGTATTTTTTAAATGCTAAGCATAAGTGTGTCTGTAATAATTCTTTGTATGGATGTTATCAAACCCTATTTTCAAGTTGTTTAGTAGCCGGATTAATTAACTAGATACTAGAATTTACCAGATGATATAATTATTAATTAGACGCGAAAATGTTTCTGCGACCTTTTTTGTGCTTCCATATCATGCAATTCAATCAGCCCTGTATATTTTTTTTATGGCATTGAATGACGAACGGCATGCCGTTCGCCTGATGGTAAACGATACGACCGCCCATAAACAGTAGTAACACCACACAGCGGCTTGAGTTACAAAGTACTGTGTGGCATTCCACTGCGCTCGTCATCTTGCGACACAACATATTAAGTCTAATTATTCAGTACTTATACTGGCCAAAATGTCCTTCAAACCGAAACACAACAGTTCAGCGCATGCACACTGCTGCTTGGTGGTAGAAATGTATACCTGTCCACTGCTGAGCACGGGCTTCCTCTAGTACTGAGAGGGGTTAGGCCTTAGTCCACCACGCTGGCCTAGTGTGCGGGTTAGCTGATTTCACATACCCTCGAAATTGTTATGGAAAATTCTCCGGTATGTAGGTTTCCTCGCTGTTTTCCTTCACCGTTAAAATGAACGATAATTGATAAACAATACACACGTTAACGCAAAAAGTCAGAGGTGTGTGTCTTCGGTTTTGAACCTCCGGACATTGTCTCGGCAGACCATTCCATTCCCAACAAGGCTAGCGTCCATTTCTCCATATTGTGCTTATTTTCGTAACCCGTTAGTGGGTTGCTCTCAGCATTGTCACTTAAATCAAGGGTTTCGAGCGCTTAAATCATTCACCCTAAAGTCCGGTGTGGCCAAAAAAACCGACCCTTGTCAGGATACTGGCAGATTAGCCTGCGATAAAAAAAAACATGTAATCCCTAAATCCGGAATAAATCCCTGTACCCATAAAGGTCTGTCTGACTGTCCCTATCTACACTGTAGCGTGCGGACGTGTGCCGGGCACGCTCCGTGTATGGTGCACAGTGAGTACAGTATTATCGCCTGTTTTTTATCTGATATATGCTATGTACATTGCGTCGTTGTTTGATGTATTATAGTGATGAATAGTTTCGTAGTTTGTGCTGTGTGAAGTATCCAGGAAAGGACCTGTGAACATTCCAAGAGACAGGACTCTAGCCGGTTAGTGGAGTTAAATATATAAGTGCTTAGAGTAGACAATTAGTTTAGTTAATATAATCTGTAGAGAGTTTTTCTTATATTTTACATGCCTAAATAGTGACATTTGCCTTGTGCTATATATATATACTGTGTACATAAGTGACAATACTGTGGTGGTGTTAGGTTATAAAATCTTTTAAGGTTATCGTCCACGTGCGGACTCCAGCACGTGGTCGGTTGGCGCGGGTAAACAAAAATAGACTAACTTCAAGTTGGTGGTTGACAGCTGTCATTGTGCCGCTGACAGTGACACTCGTCTGTCATTGATGACAACGACGTCTGTGGCGCACTGACAGTGACAACTGATTATTCTGTGTTGCCTGTAGTATAACCATAGGCCTTCTTTCCGGTTGGTTTCGCTTGGCTTCTGCCCAGCGGTCCGGCTGAGTATGGACGTGACGGACGAGGATGAATCTGACATATTCAAAGCGCGACCCAGTATTGGACGCAGCCCTCCGGGTATCTCCAATGTTGTGCCAGCCGTTGCGACGGAAAAAAGGGAAAAGCGACCAGATACGCTGCTGCCGAGACGCTCCAAAATGGAGCCCCGGCGTGATACTGGTAAGGCCCCGCCCCCACCGGTTGTGTCAGGTGTTCCGGCACCTGCGTCGGGCGGCGTGATGGTGTCTAAGGCAGGGCCAGCGATGACAGCAGCCGAAAGTTCCAGTTCGGGGTCTACTTCGACGGGCGTGGTTCCCACAGCAAAAGACATGGCAGCCGAGACCGAGGCGGAGCTGTTAGAGGGTATCAGCGCTGCATTGAAACAAATTATGACGGTTATATCAGGACAGGGCAAACTAAACAAGTCCGACGTCGGGGTCATACAATTTAACGTCCAGAATGTTCTCGCGCGTAGTGGGATTTTCGGGATCCGCACCACGGCAGCAGTGGAGAGAAAACGTACGTTGGATGAAACCATCGCCAAAAAAGATGCTGAAATTGAACTGCTCAAAGAGAAACTTCGGGGTGCTGCTTCGGCGCGGGATGGGCCGGCTCCCCCCTCTTCCTCGTGCCAAGGGGCCAGTTACGCGCAAGTATTACGCACTAAGGACTCCGCGGTACCTATTAGCCAGCCGAGCGGCCCGACTATAGCTGTATACCCGGCGGACAGCGGTTCAAACCTGAAGACCGCAGACGACACCAAGGCTGAACTAAAGAGAGCAGTGGACCCCCGCAGCATACAAATTCAGGTAGAGCATGTGCGTAAGATAGGGAATGCCGGGGTGCTGCTACAAACAGCTTCTGCAGAAGCATCCAGGAAACTGCGTGAAGCAATTCCCCCCACTCTGAGGGTGACCGAGCCACGCCAGCGCATGCCACTCGTAGCACTGTCTGGTATAGCAGGCGACCCAGACAGGGAGGCCATTCTGCCCACAATTCATGAGCAGAATTTCGAGTCGAGAGACGATTGGCCCCTGGAAAGACTGAGGAAGGAGGGGCGGGTAGCTTTTAAGAAAACCAGGAGGGGAAGCGGGTTTACTACTGTTGTGCTGGAATGCTCTGCCGCTCTTCGCAAAGAGCTGATCGAGAAGGAACGGGTATATTACGGGTGGGATGTCTGCAGGACTCATGACTACGTAAATGTTACCTGCTGCAGCAAGTGCCAGCAGTATGGACATCCCGAGAAGTACTGCAGAGCGGCCGAGATACTGTGCGGGCGGTGCGGGCGGTTAGGACATCGCTCTGGCGAATGCCAGTCGGAGACCACTAGGTGCGCCACGTGCTCTAAATTTGGGAAGAGGGAAGCGGCATCACATGCGACGGCTTCGCGGGATTGTCCAGCGCGACAGCATGCCGAAGGGCGCACAATAGCAGCCACCAAATACGTTCTCGTTTGAGACCCTTCGCGTTGGTCAGCTGAACCTCGGTGGTGCGGTGCTTGCCACGAACGAGCTTCCCGCGGTGGCGCGGGAGCTGGGGCTCGATATTGTTCTGATACAGGAACAATACTCGATGTCCCGGCTCGTGCTCCAGTGCGGGCCCTCGTCTGCGGCGGGCCTGTACGTCCACAGCTGCAACGCCACAATAGCAGCCCTCCTGGAACTGTCCAATGACTATTGTTTTGTCGCACACATAGCGGAATTCGATCTTTATGTAATTTCCGCATATTTTAAGTACGGCGACCGCATCGACCCGCACATAGAGCATCTGTCCGGCGTTCTCGACCGCCTCCGTGGTCGGCGTGTGGTCGTTGGCGTTGACTGCAACGCGCATTCACCAATGTGGTACTGCTGCGAGGTGCAATCGCGGGGTCGAGGGTGGACCGCGGACCACCGGAGATCGTCGGTTGAAGACTTTATCCTGGCGCAGGCCTTGCAGCTTGCCAACCGGGAGGGTCAGCCGGCGACCTTCGGCACGGCGAATGGCGAATCCAATGTCGACCTCACGTTGCACACAAGGAGCTGCCGCATTGGGGAGTGGTGTGTTCACATTGGTGCCAGCACCAGCGACCACAGGCTGATCACCTTCTCGGTAAGCCAACCTACCGAGCGGCGAGTCATGGAAGAGTGTGCTGAGTCCCCTGTGGTGTCGCCAACGTGTTTTCGGGATCGGGGTGTCGACTGGGGTCTCTTCAGGTCGACCGTTCACATGAAAGCTGGATATTTGGACTTTAGTGGTTCTGCCTCCGATGTGGCCAGAAACTTCACCGACGTGATCGTTCACTCGGCGAGGATGGCCCTCGGTGACAGACCCAACCGCACTGAACGCGGATACGAATGGTGGACGCCTGAACTTGACCGCCTTCGCCGGCGCTGCGGATCTTCGCGGCGAGCGTGGCAAAGCACGCGCCGGGCTGGTGGTCCAGCGGAACAGTATGCAGGTGAGGTTTTCCGTAAGGATCGAGCCGTATATCGGAGGAGGATGGAGGAGACTGAATCAGCCTATTTCAAGCGCGTAGCGGACTCCGGTAATCTAGACCCGTGGGGCCTGGCGTACCGAGCCGCCAGTGGGAGGTACCGTCCCCCCACGAATGTTATTAACTGCACTCGCTATGTCGAGGGTCAGGCAGGGACTGCGAGTGAGGCTATGCACATGCTTGTGCACGCTCTGTGTCCCGACGACGATCAGTCTAAGGACACGGAGTACCACGGGCATGTGCGGCTCCTCGCTGCGCAGATCCCGGCGGGCTCCGACGCCTGTCCTCCGTCCCTTGAGGATCTGGGGGGCATAATAAGGCAACTGCCTAACACGGCGCCGGGGCTCGACGGGGTGACCGCCAGGATTTTGCGCAACGTCTGGGCCGCTGCATCGGTGGAATTCCACCTGGTGTATGCCAAATGTGTGGACGAGGGCGTATTCCCGGACGTCTGGAAAGACGGTCGTCTCTTGGTTCTGCCAAAGGGCAACAACAAGCCGCTTACGGACCCAAAAGCGTATCGTCCAATTACGCTACTCTCGGTCTTGGGCAAACTGCTGGAGCGTGTTATGCTCAAGTGTGCGCCTCAAATATCCAGTGGGATATCGGACTGTCAGCACGGTTTCACTTCGGGTCGGTCGACAGTCACTGCGCTTAACGCGGTGATTGGCACCGCCCGGTCGTCAAAGGCGCGCTACGTCCAGGCAGTCTTCCTGGACATCTCTGGTGCCTTTGACAATGCCTGGTGGCCCATGATCCTGGCCAAGGTGCGGTTGGGGGGTTGCCCGCCTAACATATATAAAATGTTGGCGGGTTACTTTACCGGTCGCCGTGTTGGCCTCTTCGTGGGTAGCCAGGTGTTGTGGAAGAACTCCACCATGGGATGTCCGCAGGGGTCTGTGCTCGGTCCATTTTTATGGAACGTGCTCTTGGACGACCTGCTCCGGTCACCGCTTCCGAGTGGGGTCAGCATGGTCGCCTACGCGGACGACATCACTGTGCTTATCGAGGCACAGTCCAGGGCCGGAATCGAGTCCACGGCTGCGGAGGCACTTGACTCCGTTGCGGCCTGGGGTGCTCGTAATCGTCTGGAGTTTTCCTCTGCGAAGTCATCCACCATGACAATCAGAGGAAGGCTCCAGAGGCCCCCAGTAATCCGCATGGATGGTGTCTCGATTCGCTCAGTGAGTCATGCGACCGTGCTCGGGGTGGTGCTGGATGGGAGCCTCCTGTTCTCGCGGCATGCACAGGGGATAGTAGATCGTGCGGCCAAATGCTTCGGGAAGATGTCGCGTGTGTCGGCGTCTTCCTGGGGCATTCGTTACCCAGGCCTGCGTATTCTTTATCAAGGCACATTTGTTGCGACCCTTGTGTATGCCGCGGCGTGCTGGTACGAACGGGTTAAGGTTCAGGCTATCTCCGGCACCCTTCTCCGGGGGCAGCGGCCTGCACTAGTGCTTCTGACCAAAGCCTATAGGTCTGTGAGCACTGCCGCTCTCCCGGTGCTTGCTGGGGTTTTGCCCGCCGACCTGGAGGTTCTCCGGGCTGGCAGAACGGAGGCGGCACGCGGGGCAACGCCTAAGGCTGAGATGTGCAGACTAAAACGCGAAGTTTGGGAATCAGTAAGAGTGCTTTGGCAGAATCGATGGGAAGAGGAGACGAAAGGTCGGGAGCTCTATATGTTCTTCCCCGACGTGGCTGGGAGACTCAGCATGCGCTGGGTCGTACCAGATTATGAGACCTCACAGATCCTTACGGGACACGGCTGCTTTAACAAGCGCCTTTCCGATATGCGGCTTCGGGAAGAGAGTGCGTGTGAATGCGGTGTGAATGAGGAGGACAGGCACCACGTCTTGTGGCACTGTCCTCTATACGACGAGCTCCGTTGGAGAATGCTAGAGGGACTCGAGCTGGAGTATAACGGCCCCGCTTGGTACGCTGATCTCGTGAGTACTGAGGCGAACTACAGGAGACTGCAGGAGTTCGCGCACGGTTGGCACAGGATCCGCAACGGCTCGCCGCAAAGAGCGGCCGCATCGAGCGCCGGGTAGATAGATGGTACAGCATGCCCCAGAAGGGGGAGAAATGCTTCAGGGACAAAGGACGAAGATTTAAAGAATTTGTAGGGAGTCTGTACAACTCGCGCGGCGGAGTGCACGCTGCCTAGCAGACGCAAAATCCGCGCGGGAGCCTCCCGAGATTTGGCCCCATATAATCGTAAGATTGGTTGGGCCCTGGGTTGGTGGTGGGATTTGTACCCATAAAGGTAGATATTTTACTAATGGTTACACATCATAATGGCTCCAGTTTTAAATCATATATGAATTTATCGATTCAATATTCTAATACTGAAAAGTGGATTAGTTTTATCAATATCTAGAAACATACAATTATGTGTCTATTTGTATACCAGTCTACACTGCGAGGGCTTCGAGCCTAGGTAAATTTAATTTACATTTTAATACATTAAACGATAACACGTGCGAAGTATCTTTTGTTCAATCGTTACAGTATGTATTAGTCAAGTGTAGTGGTTCATGAAAAGATGTTTTTACGTGAGTTAGTATCTAATGATTACAATAGGGCATAACCTTGGATGAAAATTTGAATATTTAAACAATCAAATCCGATGTCTAAACCTTAGTAAATACTTTGAAAATGAAAACTTGCAAACAATTGTTATGGTTAAGTTATTTTTAAACAAGTCGCAAGCGAAATTCAAGCTATTATATCGTGTAACAAAACGCATAAAACCTAGATTTTAACATGCTGCCTCAACGGTTTCATTCGGGAATAATCTAGAAAAGGTTCCGCTACAGAAATCATTACCAATTTCCCACCCTATAATGCCACCCTCTCCCATATTTAACGACCAATGACGAAGCGGTGCGTTGTTCCACACTGAACAAAGACGCAGTGGGTTGACCCACTTTCCATATCTATACTAATATTATAAAGCTGAAGAGTTTGTTTGAACGCGCTAATCTCAGGAACTACTGGTTCGAACTGAAAAATTATTTTTGTGTTGAATAGACCATTTATCGAGGAAGCCTTTAGGCTATATAACATCACGATGCAACTATAAGGAGCGAAGAAATAATGGAAAATGTGAAAAAAAACGGGGAAAATTATTCATCCTTGAGGGATTCCATTGCGTGCGCTGCGAAAACGGTTCAAGATACCAAAAATATATGTATGAAAGAATATTCCTCTTGAAATGATCTAAAAAAATGTCCGCGACAGTATATGTCTATCTTTTAAGATTAACTCACTAGAACCGTTTTTATGGTAATCAAATTTGGTCGAAATTAATGCAATATTTGTTAAGAGTTGTATCAACGTCATAATATTAATCTTTATCCAAATAAATGTGTTGGATAGAGCGATTCAACGGGAAGGTTTTTATGTACTTTTAGCCAGGAAAAACTTATTAACGCGGGCGAAGCCGTGGGCAAAAGCTAGTATAAAATATAACGAATGCCCTGCTCTATTAAAAGTTACGTTTGAATGCGCTTCGTATGTACATGGATATGTTTTTGTTATGAACAGAAAATGGAGATGTTTTTTGAGGAATAATAATTGTTCTTCTCTGATGATTTTAATGTTTATAATATGTAGATCATAGTCGAAACAGAATGTTTTAATGGTATAATATTGAGCTATCTTTTTGCTTATGGAGGGTAGATATATCTAATTTTTTAGGTTAACTGTATAAAACTGTAAACCTATAATTTTAGTTAGGTTTCCGCTTGCAAGCGACTACGCTTCCCGGAGAGGACTTATTACAATTTCCTAGTTCTTATATTATACTAATACATTGCTTCTTAAAACTGCTTACGTATTTTGTAAGAACGTACAGCATGAAAGTAAAACTTCGAATGAAGGGTCGCATCATTTAACACTATATTTGGACTGCACTTTACTTGCCTACATTCAGGTGCGGACGTGCAAGGATGAATAATTATTCTAAACATAAATAATTTATTATATTATACTAGCTTTTGCCCACGGCTTCGCCCGCGTTATTAAGTTTTTCCGGGCTAAAAGTACATAAAAAACCTTCCCGTTGAATCGCTCTATCCAACACATTTATTTGGATAAAGATTAATATTATGACGTTGATACAACTCTTAACAAATATTGCATTAATTTCGACCAAATTTGATTACCATAAAAACGGTTCTAGTGAGTTAATCTTAAAAGATAGACATATACTGTCGCGGACATTTTTTTAGATGATTTCAAGAGGAATAATTCTTTCATACATATATTTTTGGTGTCTTGAACCGTTTTCGCAGCGCACGCAATGGAATCCCTCAAGGATGAATAATTTTCCCCGTTTTTTTCACATTTTCCATAATTTCTTCGCTCCTTATAGTTGCATCGTTATATAGCCTAAAGCCTTCCTCGATAAATGGTCTATTCAACACAAAAAGAATTTTTCAATTCGAACCAGTAGTTCCTGAGATTAGCGCGATCAAACAAACAAACAAACAAACTCTTCAGCTTTACAATATTATATAGTATAGATTAAATTTGATGCTGATAATAATATATTATGTAATTTTTAATTTTTGCCTTTATTGCCGTTCTAGATAAATGTCAAACATGTTCTGATAATTCCGGTTAGCAATTTATGCAAAAGATGCACAAATGTGTAATATATTACCCTTTAAATGGTTGTTAATTGTTATATAATACTAGCTGTTGCCTGCGGCTCCGCCCGCATTAAAAAGTTTTTCCGGGGAAAAGTCCCGTTTTATACTTTACCGGAATAAAACGTAGCCTAAGTTACTCCTTATTACATCAGCTACCTCCCAATAAAAGTCCCGTCAAAATCGGTCCAGCCATTTCAGAGATTAGCCGGAACAGACAGACAAAAATTGAAAAAAAAAAAATATATTTTGGTGTATATACCGTATATATATTCATTGGATAAAGATTAATATTATTACGTTGATACAATTCTTAACAAATAATGCATTAATTTCGACCAAATTTGATTACCACAAAAACGGTTCTAGTGAGTTAATCTTAAAAGATAGACACATACTGTCGCGGACATTTTTTTAGATGATTTCAAGAGGAATAATTCTTTCATACATATATTTTTGGTATCTTGAACCGTTTTCGCAGCGCACGCAATGGAAGCCCTCAAGGATGTATAATTTTCCCCGCTTTTTTCACATTTTCCGTTATTTCTTCGCTCCTAATAGTTCACCTGCCTACGCTGGGTAGTGGGCGCACGATGCGATATTAGCCCTCTATAGGTATATACTTACTCTGAGGTTACTTATTACTACCGCCCAGTGTTCAAGGGGAACGACTGAGCGGTTATGTTGAGTTCACCGTGCCTTACGACCCGACGTTGAGCCGCCCGGAGAGATGGAAAACGTCGGGCGACCGCCGGGCCGAGTCCCTAACCTATGTACATCGCACGGCATACCAATCAAAACTCCGCGGTGGCCATCTTCGGCCCATTAGGGACGGTTGCGGGCTTCCTCCGACTCACGTCTAAGTTGTCGTCCGCAACCGCCCCTGCGCGTACCGCTGTTGCGGTCCGTCTCCTGTTGTTGCGGGGGCTCAGAAGCCCCCGTACACCGAAGGACGCCCTTGGCGTCAAAGGCAACGTGAGGGGGTCCCAAAAGTTGGCTAGACTAATAGGTGGACGGCCCTTTCTGCCCACCCGTGACCCCCGGAAGCCCCTATTAGTCGCCTTTTACGACAGGCAGGGGATACCGTGGTGGAATTCTCCAAACGCCCCCAATCCACAGGGCGGAACTATGCTATCGTCCACTTAGAAAAAGAGGTAAAGAACGGCCATTTAAGAGTACGTATGTAAGACATTTTAAGCTATAATTTATGGAGTTGTTAACATTTAGAGCGATCACTCTGGTATTTATGTTAAAACACACACACACATACACACTCACGCCTCTTATCCCCGAAGGGGTAGGCAGAGGCGCAACTAATGCACCCACTTTTCGCCGTGCATATGCCGTTCCATGATGTGATAGGGGGTGAGCCTATCGCCATTTTGGGCACAAATTTCAAACTCCGACTTGATACCGAATAGGAAAATACAGGATCACTTTACCCGACTCGGGGATCGAACCCGAGAGCTCCGCATTGCAGCCGTGGTGTAACACAACTACGCCATCAAGGCAGTCATTTAATTTATATTTGTAAGAAATTTTACTGCTGAATTATCAAGTCATAGAACGGGGTCCCCCAAGGGTCACATTTGGGGCCGTTACTATTCTCACTTTACGTAAATGATATAGGGTATATTTTTAAACATAGTAATTATTTATTATATGCTGATGACACTAAATTGTTTACAGTAATTAAATCTATTGATGATTGTATTCGGCTTCAGAATGATTTGATTTCCTTACAACGTTATTGTGAAGAGAATCAACTATTCCTCAATGTAGACAAATGTCATACTGTAACGTACACTCGTAAAGTCAATCAAGTATTTTTCGAATATAGTATCAATGACACTGTTCTTAAACGAGTTTCCACCATTAGGGACCTGGGGCTGATAATGGACTCAAAATTAACATTTAACAATCATATAGACCATATAGTAGCTACCGCATTTCGTAGTTTAGGTTTCATTCTCAGAATTAGTAAGCCGTTTAAAACTGCAATTACCCTCAAAGTTCTTTATTTCTCTTTTGTCAGATCAATTCTAGATTTCTGTAGCACCGTTTGGAGCCCTTGCTATAAAAAACACATAAATAGAATCGAAAAAGTACAAAAGAAATTTTTGAAGTCACTTAACTATCGCGTTAACGGTATAAATGAATCATACGATGATGCTCTGCATAGACATAAAATTCTAAGTCTTTACAATAGGCGTAAAATGTTCGATATAATTTTTCTGTTCAAAATTTTAAATTCGTTAATCGATTCCTCGACACTTCTGGCCAAGATATCTTTTATAGCAGGTGCTCGTCTTCCTATACGCTCCTCGCGCTCATTGCCACTATTTGTTCCTCCACGATTTCATAAAACATACACTCTAAACACCTTTTTACATCGTTCCACCAGCACATATAACAATGAGTTTTCTAACATAGACATTTTTAATATCACCCTAAAAGGCTTAAAATTAAAATTACAACAAGCGATGACTACTGGCTTAGTTTTTCCTACTTAATAAATAAGATATTGTAATAAATATAATTCGCCTATGTACCTTACACACTCAATCTATTGATACCTTTCTCGACTATGTAAAGATCCATATGAAATAATACTAAATTTAAGATGTTAATTATTCGGCACTGTAGGTCTATTTTATTAAGTTGTTGATTGTTTATATAATTAAGTTTGTAAAAATATGACTGTTTGATGCCTAAATAAAAGAAAAAAAAAGAAAAAAAAAAAAAAAAAAAAGAACATTCGATAATGATGTAATTTTTTATACAAATGAATGACGAGACGAGTAAGCCGCTTATCTGATGGTACGCGGCACGACCGCCCATGAACAGTAGCAACACCACCCAGGGGGCTTAGTAGGTGATAATAAACACGATGCGTTTCCGCTGCGTTTTATTGTGATTGGTTGAAAGACTGACGTATCGGACTTTCGATCAATCGCAAACATTAAAATACAGATACGTCAGTCTCTCAACCAATCACAATAAAACGAAGCGGAGACGCATCGCGCTTTTTTTCACATTCTAAGCCCACAGAACTTTAATTTACACTGTGTATTTCAAAGCACCTTTACACAGAAGATGTCAAGTCTTATATCAAGTAATTACACATGATAATACTATATTCTCAAACAGAGTTCAAATCTTAGTGTTTTACAAATAACCCTGCATATTTGCGAAACGAGACATATACTTAGTAAGTACTCTAAGTGCTCTTTGGAATTCTAACCTTTTAAAAGAAAACAAATATTATTTATTTTGTGATCAGACGTTATCTTGCGTAGGTAGATGAACTCTGAAAGTCAAGGGCAAGCAAACCTTTTATGAAAGCTTCATAAATAATTTAATGTCTCCTAGTAGTAGATCATTCACCTTCTAAATTGAGTAAATATTGTTACGGGCTGGGGTTCGGGATAAACGATTTAATGCCAATTTTACGATAAGCCGCACCAATTAGGACTTAATTAAACTAGAACACCAGTAAACAAACAAAAAACTGCACTAGATACGGCAATATTGAAACACTCAAATATACTTATTGTAATCACTTACTCAGATGGTCCGGCGCACCGAAAGACGCTCTCGGCGTCAACGGAAGCGTGAGGTCTACCTGTCACGCTGCCGTCCATAACAGGGCTCTCAACAATGTTCTAAAAGATCACAAAGTAAAGACGAACAGCAGCCTATCGCCCGCCAGCGACCCCCGGTGGCCCCTATTCGTCGCCTTGTACGACAGACAGTGGATACCGTGGTGGAATCCTCCAAACGCCCCCAATCCACAGGGCGGTCAGCCTTTTATACCCGGCTGCAAGTGCCATCGTAGTTTGTAGAACACTCTCGAAATATCCAGAATAGGCGGGAACTTTCTCGTAAATTAAAGTCAATTAGCGCATTTCAACAACATCCTGGAGACAGGGAGATCTTTCGAGAATATTCCATCGCCGACCTTTCACATTCGAACAGTTGCACTTTTCGCCAATATATGGCGCTACATCCGCGAGTATTAGTGCGCTTCAATATTTAAAAAGATAAATGCAGAGCAAACAGTATTTTTTTATACATTTTAAGTTTTTAGAGTAGGTAAAGGCGGACGTAATGAAAAAGGCAATGTTTAACAGACGCTTATCTCTTTATTAGTGGTATAATTACATACCTAATTGTTCATATTTTATATAGTTGTATCTAATTCAAACTATATAAATATTGTACTTACCACCAAAGTAGTAGGCTAATATGTAAAGTGTAAACTGTACTTAAGAAAGAAAGAAAAATGTTACGAAAATCGTTAAAATTCTTCTTTTAAATTGATGGCTTCCACCGTCCATTAGTGATTTCGCCAATATCAAGTATGTTAATCTACGAAGGTAACAAAAACGTTGTTAGAGACTCGCTAGAAACTATAGAATCGTTATATGTAGTTAAAATTTATACTGAAATGATGGTACCTGTAAAGACGAAGGACTTCTGCCTCCTTTATCACACTACACTGCACAGCGGGATTGGCGTAACATACTTTTTCTTAAATGATTTTGCTTAGTTTATACGATCTAGCTCCTGGTTAACGTTAAACCTCTCTAGGGAGTCCAGTGCGTGGACAGATTGATGAGATTTTATTAAAAAATAAATTTCAATTCACTTCATGGCTAATTTGACAGTCGACGGACAGTGACTGATCCGAGAAAATGGTCCATGAAATAGCTTTTTCGGGAGAAGTAGACGGATTGAGGTCAATTTTAAATCGAATTATTTGTTCTACAAGGACTCGTCAAATTTTTATTTAAAAACTAGCTTTTGCCCGCGGCTCCGCCCGCGTTAAAAAGTTTTTACGGGATGAATGTCCCGGTTTATATTTTCCCGGGATAAGAAGTAGCCTATGTGTTAATCCAGGACATGATCTACCTGTGTGCCAAATTTCATCGAAATCCGTTCTGTAGTTTTTGCGTGAAAGAGGAACAAACATCCAGACATCCATACATTTTTACAAACTTTCGCATTTATAATATTAGTAGGATAGTAGGATATTTAGTATACTTGGACTGAAGTCTTTCGATTCCCATGAAGGGTAACTTTACAGACTTAAACATTCCATTTGCCTGTGACTGAAATGTGTGCCTGATAAGACAATAATAATTATATTTGCCACTAGCTTTTGCCCGCGGCTCCGCCCGCATTAAAAAGTTTTTCCGGGATAAAAGTCCCGGTTTATATTTTCCCGGGATAAAAAGTAGCCTATGTGTTAATCCAGGACATGATCTACCCGTATGCCAAATTTCATCGAAATCCGTTCAGTAGTTTTTGCGTGAAAGAGGAACAAACATCCTTACATCCATACATCCATACATTCAAACATCCAAATATCCATACATTCTTACAAACTTTCGCCTTTATAATATTAGTAGGATTATCACATCATGGGATAGAGAACTCAGTTTGTACTAAGTGCTTTTCAACTACCCTTTCAAGGTAAAGGCGTAAGCATAATATATTACATATGTTTATTTGTATTTTACAATAAATTTACATGTATAAATACACTTTAACAATTAATTAAGTAACTATTTTAAAACATCATTTATTCAGGTGTTCATTAATAAAATATGTTGTAATGAGATGTTAGGATAATGGCGATGTTTCTTTTTATTTAAATAGGTAGTAGTAATAATTTATGTAGTTAACTTGTGTCTATAGGTTTTATTGGAACAAGTTTGGATAACCGTGAAAAATTACCTATTAACCGTTGGGAAAACACATATTATTACAGTATTGTTTTTTTAAGGACCAAAATAATTTGTTTTTTTAAATGTCTTTTTTTTTATTACGGGCTAAGTGCGGAAAAAGGAGCCGCACAACATGAACATGAAATGTCTCTTTTATTTCCTGAGTTTACATGTATTGTGATGTTCATTTTGTTAGTTTTATATGTGAACTTGTTTTGATGTATGTTAGAACTAAACGCACAAACTGATGAATGGATTTGGTTGAAATTTTGCAGACGGGTAGACCATGCCCTCGTAAGGAAGCTGTGTGTCCGTTATTCCCTTTCCAAATAAAGTAGCCTCGTGTGGTGAGTTTTAAAGGTCCTAAAACAATAATAACCAATATATCGTGGTACTCTGACATTCTATATATACATATACTAGCGTTCGCCCGCGACTTCGCCCGCACGAAATAGTTTTTCCTGGATAAAAGTCAAAACGTAGTAAACGTCAAAAAGTAGCCCAAAACTCTCCAAGGTCTCGAACTACCTCCATACCAAATTTCATTGACATCCGTTCTGTAGGTTTGAGCAAACTTTGTCACCCCTTGTTAACCGCTTAGTGTTTGAATTTCGCTAAATCCCATCGTAGTGAGCACCTACGTCCTAAAAGGAAACTCCGTGCAAAATTTGAGGCTCTTAGCCCTTGTAGTTTCTGAGATTTCGTGATGAGAGTGTGACTGAGTGACGTTTCGCTTTTATACATATTATTAGAAACTGCAATGGTTTTGATTTAAATAAAAATATGTACCACTGACTTTACAGAAATACTTTCACAAAAAATATCACCAAGCGAACGACCGGCATGAAGGCAATGACCAACTGACTCGAACTGTCAAACGTTCTATGCTTTTATAGCAAAAATTGTAGATCATGTCATTAATACCCGCACAAAAAATATTTTTGCCCTAACAATATAGATAACTCAAACTGCCTCGGTGGCGTAGTTGTATTATGGTACGACTGCAATGCTGAGGTCTCGGGTTCGATTCCCGGGCCGGGCAAAGTGATATTGAGTTTTTCTATTCAATTTCAGCTCGGAGTCTGGAATTTGTGCCCGACATGCCGATAGGCTCGCCCCCTATCACATCATGGGACGGAATGACAGCGAAAAGTGGGTGCACTAGTTGCGCCTCTGCCTACCTCTTCGGGGATAATAGGCGTGAGTGAGTGTGTGTGTATAAGTAAGACGCTAAATTACTGTAGCTATCCATAGTGCCGCCTGTAAAACGCCAGCTCTACTTAAAAAATACTAATATTTCTTACGGGAGTAAATTCCCTACCATACGAAATAATTAGCTTATGCCTTATATTATTATCCATGACGTCATGGTCTATCCGTGAGCCAAATTTCATCCAAATCCGTTTAGCTGTTTCTGCGTTTACTTTTAACAAACATATAAACATTCTCACACACTCAGTAAGATGTAGGATAAGATTGTAAGCTTTGGATATAGGTACCGCCAAAAAAGAGGCTTTATCTATTTCGATGACACATTTGTTTGTCCGTCTGATATGTAAAACTAGTTTGAAGAATCAGACAAAAGAATGAATGCCTCGATGGCGTAGTTGTATGTAGGTACGACTACGATGCAGGGGTCTCGGGTTTGATCCCCGGGTGATTTTAAGTTTTTCTACTCATTATCACCACGGAGTCTAGAATTTGTGCCCGATATGGCGATAGGCTCGCCCCCTATCACATTATCGACGGAATAGGGATTAAAGGGAGGGGGGGGGGTGGTGTTTAAAGAATGTCTAGTACAAGCACTTCATTAAAAACTGCATTGCGTTTTAAAAACACAAAAGTCTAAAAACGTTTCGTTGCACCATCTGGAATGTTGCCATTTTATATTTAAATTAGTATTATCTGGATCACACTCTCATGAAAACGGTGCTTGTGTTTTTTTTATTGTGTGATTTTTGTATTCAATGACGAGTAAGTCATTCGCCTGATTGTAGGCTATACTTCATTGGACCGCCCGAAAATAGCACTATAATAGTACCATGCAAATCTTAGAAATATATTCCGTGGGACGGTAATGCGCTCGTTGTCTTGTCAATGTGGTCTCATATTACCCAGCTATTACTATGGTTATGTTTCGAACCAAAAAATAACGGTTTACACAATGCTGTTTAGCGTTTGAAATAGACGTGCGGTTTTACCAGCTTAGACGATTTTTTGTGAGCACTACTATCGAGGCTACATAAAGTCTATAATAATTATAATGGAATATATCATTGTTATAAGTATGACCATCGACACCACCTTTCAATTTATATCCTTGGAGCCAGTACGTGACATATCGAATCAATTGTGCCTTCATTGATCGGTGTAAAATGTAATCGATGCGACTTGACCGATATAACGCTATTTATGTCCAATTCGGTTGAATATTCCAATGATTATATAATAGAGATGTGAATGTTTATTCGGAAACCGTAATTAGACATTTTGGGAATAGTCAATTTTGTACTATGCATTTTTGACTGGTAATTGTTTTGATGGTATAGACTGAAAAGTCTGGAATATCTGTCTCAATATCTGTTCCATTTTGTACTTTTCTGGGATAAAAAAAGCCTATGTATATTCTTGGATCCTGGACATCGCGTATGTGCCAAATCTTAGCCAAATTGGTTCAGCAGGTTCTACACTTATTTTAACAAACATAATATTGTCTAACTTTTTTATTTATGATATAAGCAAGATGATGTTATAGCCGAGACTCTCCTCAATTATTGTTTACTAGTTTTGTCGGTTAATAAAGAGTAAGCATCTAATGTTATGTTATTACGTCGTCTGAGCCTCGTTTTATAAATGACACATTATTGTACAGGTAGCTTACAGTTAAACGTTTTAGCTATATGGTCTTAAAAACGGACGTATTTGTGTGGTCCAAGAATATTTTGAAGACTTGGCTTTGAGGTATAAGTTCACATAAATAAGACTTAGTTTTTACTTTAGAACTAGGCCCATGAAAAAGCTGATAGTTATTTGGCCATAATAGTCGCCTAAGGTTGACTAAATTGTATGAGATATGAGACAAATTATTTATATTCTCAGATAAATCCTTCTATTTTTAACCAACTTAAAAAAAGGATTAGGTTATCAATTCGTCGTCTGTTTTTTAAATACTTTTTTGGTTTTTAGTGGTATTTGAAGACGGTGTTTTATGTGTTGCATAAAATACAGTTTATTAAAAGTAGCTTCTCTTATAAAAAATATAATTATTGTATGTTCACTGAATAAAAAAATAATGTGCTTTGGTCAGGTGGCGGAGCGTCTGAATGTGGACGTGCGGCGGGGGCTGTCGTGGCGCGAGGCGAACGACCGCATGAACTTCGTCGGGCCCAACGAGTTCCAGGTGAAGGAGGAAGATCCGCTCTGGAAGAAATACATCGAGCAGTTCCAGAACCCGCTCATTCTCCTGTTGCTGGGTCAGTGAGATTTTAGCTTAGTTTTTATTCGAGCACGGTTATGACAACTGCACCCGATGTCAAGTAAAGTGTAGCGCATAATATCGACCAACAAGAGATGTTTTGAAAGTACACGAGACATGACTCAGCTGAAGATGAAGTTACACGTAACTTCTGTCAGAAGTGGAATAGTGGCATCTGTGGATGTACCCCTTTCTGCTCCGCGGTGGTCATCTTCGGCGCATTAGGGACGGCTGGGGGCTTCCTCGGGCGGAAGTGTCTAAACTGTCGTCCGCAACCACGCCTGCGCGGTGCGGCCTAGTGCGGCCCGTCTCCTTCTGCTAATCTCTCTTTTTAATTAATCAACTATTAGGTAAAAGGTTCATTTGCAGAAGACCATCTCTGGTACGAAAAGTACCTTATAGGACTCAGGTATTATTTACTTTCCTATTAGGGAATGAGTTTATTACTGGTGGTAGGACTCTCATATGTAAGAGTCCGTCTGGGTGGGTACCACCGCAATGTCTATTTCTACCGCCAAGCAGCAGTGTGCATGCACTGTTGTGTTTCGGTTTGAAGGGCATTGTAGCCAATTTAACTACAGGGCATAATGAGACTTAACATCTTATGTCTCAGAATGACGAACGTAGTGGAATGCCACGCAGTACTTTTTAACTCAAGGTGCTGGATGGTGTTTTTACTGTTTATGTGTGGTCGTATCGCTTACCATCAGGCGAACGGCATGCTCGTCTCATCATTCGATGGCATAAAAAAAATTCAGTTTAGAATCGAAGCAGTAGTTTCAGATAAGGGCGCGTTTGTATAAACAACACTGTGTTTTGTTATGTACTAGCTTTTGCTCGCGGCTCCGACCGCGTGAAAAGCCTTTCTGTGCCTTTTCCGCTACGAAAGTCCCTAAAACAATACGACGTCAGCGTCATCTACTTAAAGAATCAGACTAAAAATGTCAATGTTTTCTCATGGGAGCAAATTACTGGGATAAAAAACTACGTTATGTGTTAATCCAGGATATGAACTACCCGTGTGCCAAATTTCATCCCAAGCCGTGTTGTTGTTTCTGCGTTTAATATTTTTTTTATTGCATTGAATGACGAGACGAGCATGTCGTTCGCCTGATGGTAAGCGATACGACCACCCATAAACAGTAGCAACACCTTGACTTACAAAGTATTGTATGGCATTCCACTGAGTTCGCCATCCTGAGACACTGGCTACAATGCCCTTCAAACCGAAACACAACAGTGCATGCACACTGCTGCTTTTTTTTTTTTTTTTTTACGGCCATCTGCGACTCATTAGGGACGGCTGCGGGCTTCCTCCGACTCGCGTCTAAGTTGTCCGCAACCGCCCCTGCGCATACCGCTGTTGCGGTCCTTCTCCTGTTGTTGCGGGGGCTCAGAAGCCCCCGCACACCGAGGGACGCCCCTGGCGTCCGAGGCAGCGTGAGACACGCTGCCGTCCATCACGGGGGTCACAGAAGTTGGCTAGACTAATAGGTGGGCGGCACCTCCCGCCCACCCGTGACCCCCGGAGGCCTCTATTAGTCGCCTTTTACGACAGGCAGGAGATACCGTGGTGGAATTCTCCAAACGCCCCCAATCCACAGGGCGGACACACTGCTGCTTGGCGGTAGAAATAGACATTGAGGTGGTACCCACCCAGACAGAATCTTACTTATTAGAGATTTACCATCAGTATTAGACTTCTAACAAGCATCCAACCATCTCGACATTTTCACAAACTTTCGCACTGGTAATATTATTAACATTATTTACTTGCTTGCGGCTCCAACCGCGTGAAAAAGTATTTCCGGCACAAAAGTACAGCTATATATCTTCCCGGGATAAAAAGCACTATATGCTCCCCAGGTATCAAACGATGTCCACTCCAAATTCCATCAAAATCGATACAGTGGTTGAGTCTTGAAAGCTTTACAGACAGAGTTACTTTCGCATTCGTAAGTATGGCTGTAGATTCAAGAATAATTAATACTACTGTACCTCCATTATGTGCCGATGAAATAAAAAAGATTAAAACCCCGAAGAACGGATTTAAATAAAATTGTGATAGTGTAAACTGTTACATACCTACTTGATGTAATTTATTGGGATACAGTGTGTGCTTGCAATTTGTTTGATTGGATTTTTTATCGCTATCGTATTTTTCGATCTCGATATTTATAGACTGAAAGCAAATAAAGCAGATATAACGATGATGTTGTGAAGTGTATAAGTTTTGAATTTGCTCAGTTTTTTTTCTAGCCGACTATACCACCAGTGACTTATATGTTCACACCCTAATAAAAATATTTTTTTATTAGTATCGTTTCACAGTTTTTCTTTGTACACGTGTGAACATTGCAAGCGTGACTATCGCGTTTTTCTAACATACATACATGTTATACCTACCTATAGCATCCCGCCTTTGCCCCGTTTCAAAAGTCAATATAATACAAACGTAAAAAGGACACGCGAAATGAGGACCTCCTTCTTTTTTTTTAAGTCGGTTAAAAAGACAGAAAATACACTGCCTCATACTTAAAGATCAATGATCGATAAGATATGTCAAACAAGTAACTAACTCATGGATACTCACACGTTGGGGGCTACTTTGTTTTTTTTAGATTTATCCTGTCATTTGTCAATGTTTCTAACTTGGGGGATTTATAAATAAAAATTGTGGTATAAAACCCTATTTTCGCGAGGAAATGTTGGTTTTAGTGGCTGATAGTTTTTGTTAGCGTATTAATTTACAATTGGTGGGAGGAAGATTTAAATACACCAAAATATAAAATACTACATTTTGTCATGTAATTTCGTTATTGCCTGGAAAAATAGTAGTGTGTGTTCGCTGAAAACTTAAATTATACTACCGCGACCTAAAAAACAAAAAAAGATAACAAGAAACGCTGCACGAATCCTCCTAATGCTCAAAATTTTCCCTCGTGAGATTTACCTCACAAATGCGGGAATTCCGCAGGTCTCATCAACATGCTAGTTCCCACTGTAATGCTGTAATGCGGAATGCGAGATTGCAAACCCTAATTGAAGTCCATGAGTATTTTCATTTTAAAAACTGTTATAGGCAGTTGTCTACCTATGTCTTTTCATTCAAATACCACCAGTAAGATCTCTATAATGGCCACTTCATTAAAGATCTCTCTAGCGAAAAGTACCTACTTAAGGGAGTAACGGAAATGTCCAACTTCATTACTTAAACGGATGGTGCGTTAAGCCGATAAGCCTGGAAAATTGCACTGGCCATTAGGATTTCAAACTTAATGTAGTTGTGCTTGTAGCCTTGAACTTAATTAAGGAGTGTCAGAAGTAAGAGGTATAAAAAACTTTGTAAACAACAAAAAAATACACCGCCGAAAACACTGAAAAGCAAAAAATAATAAACATTTTATTTCTTTTACTTTATTTTTATTTCATTTTATACGTATATTTGGAGTCGATGCCAAATTTACATGGGACCAACTTCGAGGTATACCCTATCCAATAAAAAATAATTATTAAAATCTGGCTACTCTGTAAAAACATTTGCGTGGTCGTACATACATACATACATACATACATATACACTCACGCCTGTTATCCCCGAAGGGGTAGGCAGAGGCGCAACTAGTGCACCCACTTTTCGCCATTATTCCGTCCCATGATGTGATGTGCGAGCCTATCGCCATATCGGGCACAAATTCCAGACTCCGAGCTGATACTGAATAGAAAAACTCAATATCACTTTGCCCGACCCGGGGATCGAACCCGAGACCTCAGCTTTGCAGTCGTACTGTATTACAACTACGCCACCGAGGCAGTGGTCGTACATATAAAAAAATATACGCGTTGAATTGAGAACAATCCTCCGTTTTTTTTCGTCGGTTGAAAAGGAGTTCATACTGTAGGTACTAACTTTTGCTAGCGATTTCGCTCACGTGAAAGCATTTTTCCTGGATAAAAGTCCCCCTATTCATTTCCCTGGTTAAAAAGTAACTTATGTCCTTACCAGGGTCATGGACCATGTTTTTGAGTTAATCGCGTTCAGGCAGACAGACAGACAAACGCGTTGGGGGCACTTTGTTTTATATGTTAGTGATAGTTATAAAGGCATCACGCTTTAAAAGGGTAGGCAGATGCTAAAACTGTGCCCTTGGATTTTGTTTCATTTCATGATATGAGGTGTTGCACTTATTGGCATATCTATAATCTCACATTACGGGGAAATCAGGTTTAACAACCCGAAATATATTGTGCTGATATCCGTTTGCACGACTCGGGAATCGAACGCTGCCACAACATACGCGCGATGTAGGGAGTTATTATCAAATAGTAATAATCCTTTCTACGGTATTGTAAATTCGAAAGTTTGTAAAGGTTTACATTTTATTATTTGTTTGCGATGAATGTATCCGCTGCATAAATTTGGATGATATTTGGCATACACCCAGACTAAGTTCTGAATAAACATAGGCATCATTATATCCCAGAAATATGCACATGGGATTTTTACCGAGAAAGGATTTAAACGCGAGCCAAGCCGCAAACTAAACCTAGTTTAAAACACATCATAATATGAGGTTATAGTGAAAATATGGCACCCCGAAAGCGGAAAAGCACATACCAAATGACGACCTCTCAAACATTTCTCATAACTAGGGCTGCCATCATCTAAATTGCCGACGCCGGATAAAAACGGCAAAAAAATCGGACATTTGGGCGAAATATGGGTATTTCCCCGGACACCTCTGAAAAAATATTTTGCCGTTCCTTCTTGAATGCGGGGAAATGCATGAAGTTTTAACTAAGATTTATTTCTATTTGTCGCTCATCTATAAAAAATGGATTTCCCCTGACAACAAAGTGTCCGGGTTTTGCCCGGACAATTTTTAAAACCCCGGCCGGACGGCCCCCGGACGCCCTTCAAACTAGGACAAATCCGGGGAAATCCGGACGGATGGCAGCCCTACTCATAACCGATATGAGTAATAAAATAACCGTAATTACCACTTTCGACCATATACTACTAGTTCTATATGCTTTCCAACGGGTCGTTGATCTCAGTGTTATATTCGAATGTTGATATATTATCTACAGCCTTCGAGTTATCTAGACCCGCCGCTGACGCCTGCGCGAAATGTTTCACGTTGAATTGTTAATTATTTTAAGGTTTAAGTGGGGAGGAATTAGCGATTTTGGACAAATTTATGGTTACCACATTTCGCTAGTAGTAGGATGGGATGTTAGACTGTCAACTGTCTATAATAAATACGTGCGTTGAAATGCGTCGTCTATACCCTCTTTCTACATGCTTCGTATTATATTTCGGCGACGTCGGAGGCAAAAAAAAATGCTTATATAGACTGATGGTAGTGTCCAAATGCACGCATAAGAGATGAAACGTTATGACGTTGCTCGCGGTAAAGTATTTATTGAACAATGTTGCTTCATTTGTGGAAACGGCAAGTGTTATGCTAAGATTTTCTTAGCCAAAGAGTCCTGTGTGCTTAAAATGTGTGTATGTGTGTGTCAAAAAATACTATACGACTCCGTGCAGTTTTATACGGATTCGTTGAGAGACTAATACGTGACTGATGTATTGGTCTCTTGAGCAATCATAAACATCAACATTAACCTTCCACTTACGAGTTGCGTCTTTTGGAGACATTCTAAAGAAAAAATAAGAAAGAAGTTCTTTCTTCTTCTTCTACATTCTAGGGGGCTGTTTGTTTTATTCGTCTGTTTATTTAGCTTTGCGTCGCGTCGAAAGAAATATCCATATGTAAATGTCTCCGCTTACCGCTTCTCACTTGACCACATGCAGTAATTCACGTGGAAACGAGTTCCGAAGGATATGAATACTGGATAGTGTTTTTATGTTCAATTTAACTTTCGTACGTACCTAAAAGTATGTAGTCGAGCATCACTTTATACAGCATGCTATTAATAACTTTGTATCCACACATATTATTGGAAATTAAACAAACTTGGTCATGAATCTTGAAAAGAGTGAGTGTTTACTGAATGCTTACGGAATATCTTTATAGAAAATTTTAAGGTGTTTGAAGCGTATCTATAGCGACTCGACATATTATTATAATGTATCGCCATGAAAAATACTGTTTTCAGCAGATATGGCTAGTAAAAAAAACAACTAATATAGTATTATATTTGGTGTGGTACTATTTTATTTAAACACAATTTTTGTAGCATATCCTGACAAAAGAGAAGGTAACGATAGGCTAGTTGGTAAACGAATAGTCTGGCGAAACAGAGTTCCGCAACTTTAAACCTAAAGGAATAAACTTCTGACTTCGATGTTACTTGTGTATTATTTCTCAATTACCTCTTGCTTTAACGGTGAAGGAATACATCGCGAGGATACCTAAATAATAAAGAATATAGAAGGTACCTATGTGGAGTCTGCCAATCCACACCAAGCATCTCAGTATTGTAGGCGGCCCATGCTTAGTAGTGGCTCAGATATATCTAATGCAACAAGTAAGAATATTATTGCATGCGGAGCATAAAAAGAGTCCCTGTTCAGTTCACTTTTACAAACCAGTAATTAATTTTTCAAATAATGCGTCCGGAAACTGACACGTGAAACGTTTGCTCACATCTGTGTATTATAAATAAATCTCCAATTTAGTCGAAACGTCTAAGCCCGCTTGGGGAAAAAGAAAGCGAAAGTTGTTCAAAGCGAAATTCTATTGGTATTACAGCGGCTGATTCTTTCTTGAAAAGGGAAAGAAAGTATTAAAGCTTGCAACAGTGGTGGTAGACTACAAGATATGTAAGTTGTATGTTATCAAATAACTATGCGGCTTATGTTAATTCGATTATATAGTTTTGGTCGTGATCACTATACGAAGTGAGATCTCTCGTATACCAGAGTCCAAGCAGGCACCGACTCAAAAGATAAGTATACCTATTAACTTAAATTATTTTTTCGTTTGTATTGGTTTTGAAGTCGGTTTATTTTTTAAAAGTTTTTATTTATTACTTTCTTTCTTTCTTTCTATACTAAGAGCTTCCCTGAAAAATATATACATTTGAACAACGAAAACGCCATCTAAATTGGATTAGTAGTGTTTGAAAAAATCGCCGCCATACAAATTTACATACATATATACATAGATGAAGTGAATGATAGCCTAGTTGGGAATGGAACGGTCTGCCGAGACAATGTCCGGAGGTTCGAAACCCAAGGCACACACCTCTGACTTTTAAAAGTTACGTGTGTATTGTTTATCAATTATCGTTCACTTTAACGGTGAAGGAAAACATCGTGAGGAAACCTACACACCTGAGAATTCTCCTTAAGAATTTCGAGGGTGTGTGAAGTCTGCCAACCCGCACTAGGCCAGCGTGGTAGACTAAGGCCTTAAACCCTCTCAGTAGTAGAGGAGGCCCGTGCTCAGCAGTGAGCAGTATATAATACAGGGCTGGTATTATTATTATTATTATACATAGATACATAATTAAATACATACATACGAGTCGATTACAGAACCTCCTTTTTTGAAGTCGGTTAAAAATAATCAGTTTCCAATTTTTCAGTCTCGGTACAGTATTCTGAGAAATCCCATTCACTCAGAACAGCTATACCACTCTCCTCATATCGAAGTCTTTTATTGGTACAAATTTTCCCACGTCAGTATAAATAAAGTATATATGCAGTTGACGTAGCGAAATTGGCAGCAGTGAAATTTTTCGGCATTGCGACGTGGGTCGACGGTCGCATAGGAGTGTTATTACCGAACTGCTCTTCAGTCTCCACATAATTATGTACATAATATAGTGATGCACATAATGGTTTCGCATTCACTTTGGTTTTTAGTTTAAGTAAATTGGCGTTTGATTTCAGAGCAAAAATTCTGGTTAATATATGTAAGTGTGTAATTTCTGTATAGTTTTAATGTCTATAATTACTTCTTATGCCTTAGTCATTAGTATATTCTTCGATTCATTGCATTAAAGGTTCATTCGCGTCATCAATATTCAATACCCGTTTTCGCATTCGCCAACGCCCAATACAAAACGCGTAAATCAAATTCGATACATTACTACAAAGATGCCGCAAAAACTTTTCCGCAAATAATACGTACGCACGTACACTGTATATTGGTCTAGGCGCCATCTGGTTTGTTCTGCAAACTGCAGGTCATTGTCACGGTTGCTACACTCGGTGGCTATTTTTTGTGTTTTTTTTTTAACGTATGAAGTTTCTAGACATGTATTTTAATTCAATAGATATGTGTGCTAATGCCGTGTTTTTACAAGCAATAAATTACTAGCAATATGTTAATTCCAATAGTTTAAGTGTGTATTTTACTTGCAAGTTACTTGTATAGGAGTTAGCGTCATGACTATAGAACGTTGTCATAATAACCACAGAACAGAGATAGAGATAGAACTATAATGTGGGCGTAACCTTTCACCCTCTAATTAGCAAGGCAGCACTAACTCCCGTTTGAGCGGTCTCAGTCGTCATTGCGCATTGTCAAAGCTTTAATAACTAGAAAAAATAGTTAAAAATATTAAAATGCCCTATTGTGCTATTCTGGAATGCAGAAATCATAGCTATAGCAAAAATGTGTCCCACAGAGGTATTTCACACCGTCGGTAAGTAATATTTTCTGGTTTATTGCTTATTTAACTGAAAAACGTATATTGATTTTCTATGTCAAATATGGCACAAAAATTACAATTTAAAGTGTTTCTTATTTCTTTCATCATAAGGTTAATTTTCGGAAACGAAAATCAGTTGTTCTAGAATGATTTGTCACCAATTCACAGTGTCACCGCTACTCAATTAGTGCATGCATGGTCGATAAAATGTTATCGATAATTATCAATTTTTCACTAAACCGCTATGTTGTAGCATAAAAACTTTCAAACCCCATACTCTAATTATTTTCGTAAAACATGAACGGATTGAAGGCTGTATGGTTGTGTACCTTGGCCTACAAGTCGTGTGTTGTAAAACAAGTGCGAGTAGTGTTGTCAGTTTTCCAGCTGCTTGTTTTCTTTGTATACAATAATAAATGCTACATACGTATTAAAAACTATGATTGCGTGTGCAGTATTTGTAATAATATTACTTTGATTTAAAACGTACATTTGAGAATTGTGAGTGGTCTGGTTCTAATTTTGGTTATATCAATTTCAGTTCATCTCTGGTTGGGATTGCAACCCTACCGGTGAACGACATCTCTTCGACCTCTTGAGCGGCAGCACCAAGCGTGTGAGCACGTAATTTCGTCGCTGGCTCGTATGTGCCCATAAATTACGAAGGCTTGGCCAAGGGCCCCGCGGAGTGTTCGCCATGATCAGCTGTACCTGTACTCTAGTGCACGATGAACATATCAGGAATCCTTCGCGGAAGTTGACAGGAGAATACTCGCCGGCCTGCCGATTTTGCGGGTTCTCTATTCATTCCCGGGAGTTTTACCTCAGGCACAATTATCATTCACTTTGTCTATCGCGGGTAGAGTTAAAACTGCCTGCATCACCAGAGAGTAGGATATCTTCCCCAGCTGCATAAAGCCTCAGCGATTCCTGACTCTGCATTATAGGATCGACGACACACTCTTATAGGTATTTTTCGAAATTAAACAACAAAAGTATTTAAATTACGAAAAAAGTATGTAACAAAACCGGGTTCCGGCTAATAAGGTAAGGTGGGGGAGAACTTACCTTATTAGCCGGAACCCGGTTTTGTTGTATTTCTGTCTTGAGCTAAGTTTAGCCGATAAGTAAATAAATATAATATCAACTTCAAAGGTGTGTATTGTTTTATTTAACCCACTGTTATAGTAGCAGATACATATTATATAGCTAACGATGTTATACAGAAAAATATAAAAAGTATAACTGAATACAAGTTTAACCTTTGATCATCCTCACACTTCCTGAGGTGAAGCACGTGCTGACTGCTGGCTTGCGAAACCATTGCTTAGTGTATTCTTCTATCTCAACCCGTAACAAAAGGTTAAGAACTTCGTAATTGTGCTATTAAACTGGAACAAACTTCAATGTCTTTTGTCCGGCCTACTAGGCCGGCATAATTGTGCCAACCGTTAAAAAATATTTTCTTCCCTTACCGGTTGACAGTGGACGATAGCCTAGTTGGGAATGGAGCAGTCTACCGAGACAATGTCCGGAGGTTCGAAACCCAAGGCCTCTGACTTTTCAAAGTTACGTGTGTATTATTTATCAATTATCGTTCACTTTAACGGTGAAGGAAAACATCGTGAGGAAACCTGTTAACCTGAGAATCCTCCATAAGAATTTCGAGGGTGTGTGAAGTCTGCCAACCCGCACTAGGCTAGCGTGGTGGACTAAGGCCTTAAACCCTCTCAAGAGTAGAGGAGGCCCGTGCTCAGCAGTGAGCATTATATAATACAGGGCTGGTATTATTACCGGTTGACATTTTCCTTAAACTTTACTCTATTTAACTCCGGCAGTGAAATTACTATAATATGTATAAATACTCATTATAATTTATTGCAAACTAGCTATACTGTAATACTGTGTAGGTAATACATTATGTAATTTAACATACATGTTTGCAGTATTGAAATTTTAAATTAAGAATTTAAAATCTATACTAAAAATAAATTTTAATTTACTGAGTGAAAATTTTGTTCAAGATATTTTCAACATCTTTTCCGGCGCTTATCAAAATAATATTATATATTTTTGTAATAAGTCAATTTCATTAATTAATGTTATTTATAATTTTTAGCCATAAAATAAAAAACATCGATACGTTTACAAAAAGGTATCATATGGGTGCAACACTATTAACGCATGCTTAGCGTACTTGGTGTCAATCAAAAACTTTTCTTAAATCGACAGCCATAGAGATCTTATGAATGCCATCACCATTATATGCCATCTAGCGTGGAGTAGTGGAATGAAATCGAATTAAAATCAAAATTCAGGCTGAAGGAATAATATCGTATGAATTTATGTGAATTTTTAAAATATGAAGTTTATGGAATGGCATTAAGGTTAAATTTAATGCAAATGATTTTGTATTATACGTTTTATGTTTATTGCTGATTTTGGCCAATCATAATGAAAAGATGATAGTATGTGAATATACGCATGTGTGAGTTTGGCGACACTGGTTTTCTTAGTAAATTGATGCTAAACTCTATCCATTCTATCTTTAATCCATGATAATAACAATCAGTAGCCATCTGCTGTACTACTCGAAACGCAGACAGCACTACATTGCGCTCGTCATTGTCTTGCATTTCTTATAGTGTCATGTTCAATGGTTTTACATTGCATGGTCACAGAAACACACTCACCCCTTTTATCTCCAAGGAGACGTTCACTGGTGGTAGGACTCTCATATGTAAGAGTCCGTCTGGATGGGTACCACCACAATGTCTATTTCTACCGCCAAGTAGCAGTGTGCATGAACTGTTGTGTTTCGCTTTCAAAGACATTGTAGCCAGTGTAATTACAGGACATAGTGAGACTTGACATTTTGTCTCAGGATGACGAGCGCAGCGGAATTCCACACAATATCTTGGAACTCAAGGTGCCGGATGGTGTTTCTACTGTTTATGGGTGGTCGTATCGCTTGCCATCAGGCGAACGGCATGCTCGTCTCGTCATTCAATGCAATAAGAAAGACTTATCTCCCTGAGGCATAACTAGTGCATGCATTATTCGATTGACGAAATTAGAGATATATCAAGCTACGGGATTTATATTAGCATTCTACGCGGATCGGACTTTGATGATGATTTGTACTGCATGCGTCACAACATAGTTACTTGAAACCAGAATAAAAGTGTATTTTTTTGTCGGTACGTGTACTGACAATAAAAAAACGACTCCTTTTGCGAGTCACGTAAACGTTTTATGCTCTTTATTTTCCGGCAACTAAATGGCTGCACTGTCAAGGTCATTATTGTTTGTATTCTACAGTATTTTATATGGTCATTATTTTTTCTAATTTAACTACTTTGTATGTTTTTTCTTTGCTAGGTATATAGTTAATAATTATATACTACGTTCTTTTATTGCCGCGCGGTAAATTTGAATTTTGATGTAGTCAGCAGCTAGCTGAACATATTCAAACTTTCAAATTGCCTACATACTTTTGTGCTCTAATATTTTTTTCTCTTCACAAAAATAAAATAAAAGAGATTTAATTTACTTCAAACGAAGTAAAAATGTTTCAGTTTAACTTGATGAGTATACCGGGTGGAAGGGAAACGCTCTCTATACCGGAACGGTAAGAGAGAAGAACCATAACATTAACGAAAAACTATATTCATTTGCAAAGCTAAGCGATAATACTTACGATTTTAGTATTTCCGTAATTCATGCGCGCGCAATGTAAAGCGTACAATAAAACTGAGTAGGGTACAAACTACAAAGCAAACGCCGACAAGGCGGCGCGGCGGCCACGCGGTCGTTAACCCGTCAGCTGATGTACGTGTTTCATTACGATTTTTTTGAAATATTGATATTTTTTACTATGTTTTTCAGAATAATAGTTTGATTTATCTATCCATACGTGAAGCTGTACAGAATTTTGAGAAAATCCTACTAAAATTGTAACAATGCGATCGCGATTTTTTTAGTGCCATCACGTCAGGAATCACCAATACTATCACCTGTATTCGTTTCCGAGAGCGTTTCCCTTCCACCCGGTATAGGCGATTAGAAATTTCGATTTTGTTCTGATACTTATTCTGCTGACTACAGTGTAGGTCCAATGTAATATCATTTAAATAATTTCTGTTGAGTAAAGATTTTTGTTTATATTCATGATACTCAATCTACTTCTATGATGTACTACTATCGATCGTACAGACAAGCCATCTAAACCACTTGCTTCAGCGGCGAAGCGAGTTTCCAAAGCTTGTTATTAGTGTGTCGTCATTGTGCCTCAATCAATTAGCCTGTGGTCGTCCACTGCTGAATCTAGGCCTCCCCAAGTGAGCGCCAATCATCCCGGTCTTGAGCAGCCTGCATACATCCGCTACCCGTCGCCTTTTTCAAGTCGTCGGTCCATCGTGCAGCAGGGCGTCCTACACTTCGTTTACCTAAACGCGGTGTCCACTCCAACATTTCTCTGCTCCATCGACCGTCTGTCCGCCTGCAGGCATGTCCGGCCCACTTCCACTTCAGCGTGCTGATTTTGTGAGCAATGTCGGTTACTCTGGTTCTCTGGCGGATAACTTCATTTCTGATTTTATCTACCAAAGCGACCTCGAGCATCGCTCGTTCCATAGCACGCTGAGCGACCTTAAATTTGTGGACCAGGCCACTGGTAAGTGTCCACGTATCGGCTGCGTAGGTTACAGGTAGGACGCACTGGTTAAAAACCTTAGTTTTTAAGCATTGAGGGATCGACGACTTGAAAATATTACGTAGCTTCCCGAACGCATTGTGCCTCTACAGACAGTAATTAGGTATTCATAATTTATTATTGTCTATATATCATTAACATTTAGAACCTTATGTATTATATCGACCTGGGTAGAAGTCATCGTACGCAGCGTGGAACGAAACCCTGCCATACTTTCCGTCGTGCATTATGGCCCGTTACAGCAAGTCACGTTCCGCGCTCATCTCACCAATTTAACTTAAATGTTACTGAAAATCGATACGGCCACTCACATCATACGTACCACAATCATGATATAACAATAATGAAGGAACTCCCAGGGTAGGTATATTTACATACATTGCGCGCAAAGAGCAACACTCACTAATGTTTCGTAAAACATCGACGGCAATGTTTATCGTTGCGTAACGATCGATCGTAAGTAAATCGCCATTGTTACGCTACATTAGTGCACACACACGATCCGAGTTTACGGGTATAGGAATACAATTCGATGTTTCACACTTATTGTTATCGATGTTTCATATCAATCGATATTTATATTAGGACAAAATGAATGCACTCGATTTGAATATACAGTGTATCTCAATATAATAACTCACTCGAAGGACGCTGTAATTTGAGAGTGTATTCACCAGCGAAGTACTAGAAAAACACCAATAATATCACACTTTCCGAGCCGAGCGTAGCGTAGCTTTTGTGGAAAAGGACTAACTGTAAATGTTACACAGTTTGACATGCTCGCATAGTGTAATTACCTCTCATACTTTGGTGGGAACGTAGGTACCCTTAAACCCTACTAAATGTCTATTATCTAGGTCTCGACTTACTGGACGTCATCTCGAAATGCGACTCGTGTTTTACCACTTGCATTATTAGTTTGTAAATAATCAAACCTCTGAGCAGCAAATGACTGGTGCTGTCAGCTGACTAGATTTTACTTCGAAGTTATCTTTATACAAGTATAAATATAAAATAGCTGACGATGTGCAGCATCTCTGGCTTCTTTTGTAGACAGAAACAGGTGCGATGCTGTGTCACATTTTCTAGAAACAAATTTGGTCTAAGTAGACATAGGAGTAACAAGTTTTCATCAGCAAACGCACTACGCAATCATCATGGGTAATAGCCGTAACATTGCATCAAACACATTGTGATTTCAGTTGTCACACATCCATTCCCGATGCGTCTACATCATATCATTCTGCTATTGTTTATACTTTTCAAACAGGAATGTTGTATATATGTTCAGGATTTATCACGATAGATACACTTAGATGAATGAACAATTATTACAAAGTTAATATTATAGACGTCTATAATCTGTTCGAAGTGACTCAAACAGTAGCAACATCAGGATTATAATAACAATTATTGTATTAATTAATTTTACGCACTCGGCTTGCCTCTTTTTCTATCGACTTCTATGGAAATATCCGAACTCTATAATGACTCGACTCGCGGTGGAACATAATAATTAATAAGTAACGAGTCATCGCCGTATCAGGTAAAAGTGCGAAACTTCGGGCTAATTTTGAACATTAAAACATCATATTGCCCGACTCGGGATTCGAACCCGAGACTTTAGAGCAGTAGAGGTAGGTAGGTACCGCATACGCAATACAACTACGCACCCGACTGCATTAATTCCATCCCGCATTAATCTAAGCCAACGTTCTGTTTTGTCTCCAGGCTCGGCGGTGGTCAGCGTGTGCATGCGCCAGTTCGACGACGCGATATCGATCACCGTGGCCATCATCATAGTGGTGACGGTCGCTTTCGTGCAGGAATACAGGTCTGAGAAGTCGCTCGAGGAACTCAACAAGCTAGTGCCGCCAACATGCAACTGGTGAGCTATTTTTTTCCGACAGTTTCTCCTATGGCACGGAATATACATAACGAAATCTGGGTGCACTAGGCCTCTGTCTACCGCTCTAGGCGAAAAGGCATGAACGCGTGTTTGTTTATTAGAATGGGGCAAACGAACAAGCGGAGCACCTCATCGTGGGTGGTTACCGCTGATCATAAAGATAACTAATGACGGAATCATCGTTGCGTTGACGGCCTTTTTATAGGAGCAAGGTATGGCGACTGCACTGCATCTCATGATAAATTGCTTCTAGATAGTCTCGGTTGAGTGGAGATAATTATCCTGAAGGATAAAGATGGCGAGTCAATCGACAGTGTGCTGGATAGGAATTACCATATTTTTCGTCGTCACAGCCATTTTCATGAAATAGAGTTGAAGTAGATAGAACTTGGAATAGATATTTATGAGTTATACAACTTTTTACTTCAAACCAAAACACAATAATAGGAATTGTCCTATTAGCCCAAAAGCCATGAGAATCATAAGTGTCCGGCAATGGACGACGAGATTTCTAAAGTTATCGTGAAGAAATTATAAAAAACATTGAGCTTTATACTTCAACGAATTTTAAGTATCATTTTATACACCTTTACTACCTGTTACCTTCCCAAAAAACCACAACCCAAACTCTATAGTAGCTGGTCGTTCTTACCTTTATAGGGGTGCACACACATGCACAGAAAAAGATTCAACATTTTCAAATAACGAAGGTCTGGCCGTTGTGGGCTCTTGCTCTATATTAATAAGGACGTGGTGGTGACTGCAGTGGATAAACTTAGAAGACTCCAGGGTTCCAGTGTAAAACATTTTTTACAAATTTTGGACTATTTGTGTTTGATTATACGCCTTCTGCTGTCAATACGCTTCGGTGAAGGAGGCATCGTTATTAAACTTGGTCATCATTTTCTCGATTGAATTTGATTCTCGAGTCTTATCACCGAACTAATTAAGACTCGTTGCTTTAATTAAAAAATGTTCTTGACATGTTGAACTTTTGGTTACGTTTTTGATATTGTTAATAGAGTCGGTTGATGTTAACACGTAACAATGTTGGTATTATAAAATTGTAATTGACGTTGTTTCGAGTTCACGTAAAAAATATGATGTTTGGCCAAATACTATCAAATGATTCGTGGCAGAGTTCATGTCAAGATTATTCCTATTCATGACTAAAAATACTAATTTAAGTGGGCCATCACTCAAAGCTTACGACTGAGTGGCATGGAGTCCATCAATGTATTCCAGGCATTATTCCACGCTATCGCATATCCTATAAAATATTAATTACACCAAAAACTCGAAACACATCTGAAAGTTGTTGAACTCTGTTGGCTGTTTAAAGATTCAAATTATCATTATCAATATTTTACATTTTAGTGTGCGCGAAGGCAATATCGAGCACTTCCTAGGTCGCAACCTCGTTCCTGGCGACATCGTCCACTTGAATGTTGGGGATCGAGTCCCAGCAGACCTGAGACTGTATGACTCGACGGACCTCGCCATCGATGAGTCTTCGTTCACGGGCGAGACCGAGCCAGCTATGAAGAACATCATGCCCAACAAAGCGGCAGCCGGAAGAGTGAACAAGGATAATATTGCGTTTATGGGCACACTGGTTAGATGCGGCAATGCTAAGGTTGGTATATGATGCTTAGGCTTATATTCATTCTAGGAAACATCTTTGCGAGGTGTTATGTTTTAAAAATGACAGAATATATACTAATATTATACAGCTGAAAAGTTTGTTCGTTTGTTTGGTTGATCGTGCTAATCTCAGGTACTACTGAACTGATTTTGAAAATTCTTTCACTAAAAGGAAGCTACATTACTCTCGAGTACTAGTATACTACTACTAGGCTACTTTTTATCTTGGGAAAATATTTTTATTCCGAAAAACATTTTCACGAGGGCGGAGCCGCGAACATCACCTAGTTAACAGATAAAGTGTTAGAAACTTTAGAAAGTAGTTCGTAGGTGCACTGTATAGAGTACCTAGAGTATAACATGTTCGTGAATCCACTTGAAACTTAATTCTTCACTTTTGGATGAAACCTCTGCTTATCAGCAGTAGGTACTTGTAATAAAATAATTGTAGAATTCGTTACTTTACAATATAAAAATTATTTTAGTCACGAAATTGGTAACGTGGAACTTTCTTTTAAGTAAAATGAGCAACCAGCAAAATAACATCTTCATAACTATTCTATCAACCAGGGCATAGTGGTATCAACCGGCGAGCGTTCCGAATTCGGCGACATATTCCGCATGATGCAAGCGGAGGAGTCACCGAAGACGCCGCTGCAGAAGTCGATGGACGCCCTCGGCGGGCAGCTGTCGTTGTACTCGTTCTGCATCATCGGGTTTATCATGGTGACTGGCTGGCTGCAGGGGAAGAACATCCAGGAGATGTTCACGATAGGCGTCAGTCTCGCAGTCGCCGCCATACCTGAGGGTACGAAGGCAGTCGTCGACCACAATCGGCACGCCAAAATACACACATACACAAACGCACGCACGCACGCGCACACGCGCACTCGCACGAACGCACGCACGCATGCACGTATGCACGCACACACGCACACACGCGCACACGCACACGCGCACACCCACACGCGCTCGAACGCGAACACGCACACACGCACGCACGCACGCACTCCCTCACTCACTCACTTACGCACTTACTCACGCATGCACACACACCTTTGTAGGCTTATTGTATTAACCACAACATAGATTGTGTTACTGTCATTGTACTTCAAAGAAGGGTGAACCTGGTGACCTGAAACACGTGCCTTGCCTACATCGGGCGCCATCCTCAACATTTTATGTAATGTGATGAGTATATAACACATATGGTATATTTCCCCAGGTCTTCCCATCGTGGTGACGGTAACACTGGCTCTGGGAGTGATGCGGATGGCGAAACGGAACGCCATCATCAAGAAACTGCCCACGGTGGAAACGCTTGGCTGTGTCAACGTGATCTGTAGCGACAAGACAGGTGAGTGATTTTCTGAATTTTGGTTTTGTTCCCTATCCCTAATTTCTCTGTCTAAACATACGTATTGGTGAAACAATTCTCGCCCGTGATGTCAGGCGGAACGCTTCGCCTAAGTAATATTTGTATACGAACAATATTCGTTAATGAACCATTGTAACGAGTGACGCGGGAGCAGGTGAGGTTAGAATTTTAAGTTTAAAGTGTAAAAGCATGAACAGACGATTGAATTTGGTACGCTCTTCATGCCGCACCACCGCACCGTACTACCGCACCGTACCACCGCACCGTACCACCGCACCGTACCACCGCACCGTACCACCGCACCGTACTACCGCACCGTACCACCGCACCGTACCACCGCACCGTACCACCGCACCGTACCACCGCACCGTACCACCGCACCGTACCACCGCACCGTACCACCGCACCGTACCACTGAACCGTACCACCGCACCGTACCACCGCACCGTACCACCGCACCGTACCACCGCACCGTACCACTGAACCGTACCACCGCACCGTACCACCGCATCATACCACCGCACCGTGCCACCGCACCGTACCACTGAACCGTACCACCGCACCGTACCACCGCACCGTACCACTGAACCGTACCACCGCACCGTACCACCGCATCATACCACCGCACCGTACCGTGGACCGTCCAGTTGTTTCTGTGCTATCAATGCGTGAACACTTATTATAGTATGCCTCCTACTATCTCGAAAGAGGCTTAAAACGCGTCAGTTCTAGCAACCCTTGCTTCTACATCAATTTCTATACATCAAATTGTAGCAGGCCGATGTCTATTCGTTATAGAAAAACATAATATGAGAAAGTCTAGAATAGCACGCAGGTCAATTTATATCCCGAGAAAAATATAAAGCGGGACTTTTATCCCGGAAAAAATGGATAAATGATGAAGGATGTTGATGAATGATGTTCTCGCTTGCGTCTGTATAGTATAATACGATTGTATATTCACGATAATTATAATAATTGCATAAGAACCACACCTCCAACTGGCAAAAAAATGCATCGGCCAAATGAGGCTCAACACTCGCATTTATAATACCAACTAGACTTCTGCTCGCGGCTTCGCCCGCGTGAATGAGTTTTCCGGTATAAAAGTCCCGCTTTATATTTCCCCGGGATAAATTATACATATAAACCTTCCCCTTGAATCACTCTATCTATTAAAAAAAAAACGCATCAAAATCCGTTGCGTAGTTTTAAAGATATAAGCATACATAGGGACATGAGGACATAGGGACAGACAGCGGGAAGCGACTTTGTTTTATACTATGTAGTGATATGGAGTACTAAGATGAATCGTTTGTTCACAGGAACACTGACGAAAAACGAAATGACGGTGACGATGATATCGACTTCCGGCGGACACATCGCCGAGGTGACCGGAACCGGATACAACGCGCGCGGCGACGTGCAGCTGCGCGCGTACAAGGGACGCGACCTCGACGTGGCGCGCATGGGCGTCAACACCATGCTGGAGGTGAGGGGTCGGTCACGTATTACGTGAGCAGATTTTTTTTTTTACTTAAGCACAGGTATAATGTTTATAACATTTGTTGATAGGACATACCGTAATAAATTCTAATCATGATACTTAATATTTGTATAATACTCCCAAAAACTAGGCCTTTGCAATAAATAGTACTATACTTATGAAGTCCTCCGATGTTGAGATTTATGCAGTTTTATTTATTTAGCTAAAAAACAACAGATATAATTGACATTTTTAAAAAAGTTAATCAAATATAAATAGAGGGGTCTAAAAATATTTTTTTAATGAATCCAAGACCCATATTTTTGCCCCTTTTATATCGACAAAATTTGAGCACGGTTAGATTTTGAGGCCCAGCACCCATACGAAAGCAGACTTCCTTCCTTTCATTATTATTATTGATTTACAAAAAGAAATGCTGATGTAATAACTGTTGAGACCTCCCTCTACCACCATGTCTTCGAAAATAAGCAAAGAATGAAAACCCCACCCTCCCATTTGTGCTTATACTTAAGCACAAAAGTATTACGATACTTGGAACGGCCTCTAACACTGTCACTAGTTATGCAGCTGTCACAATGTTTACTCCTTTCAGTTAAAGAAATATCGACTTAGGGCTCGTTATATACAAAACTGATGTTGGATTAGCCGAATAGCGCAAGAATGCCAAGTGTAGTGTCACCGTTACAAAAAGTAGTGTGCTTACGTGTAGTGCGTTTGGGATTGTATTTGAATCGTAAAATAACAGGAAAATATATGTTATAAATTTCCGTCGTTTTTTTTTTCATTAATTACTCTGTTTTATAATATAACTAATGACCCGTCCCAACTTCGACTCTGTAGCAGATCATATTATTATGCTTACTTTTTTTCTGCCACAATATCTGTTTTAGCGCTGAAGTGTCTGGCATAAAAGTCCCGTTTCATATTTTCCCGGGATAAAAAGCAGCTTATGTCATTCCCTGGGTCTCAAACTGCCTGCATACTTATTTGCTCGAGGTCCCACTCGCTAATAAAGTTTTTCTGAAAAAAAGCCGATGTTATTCCGGGATAAAATAGATCGCGGTTTCAACAAAAAAAAATCCAGAATAAAAATTCCAGCTTATATTTTCCCGGGATTTTAAACTATATCCATACCAAATTTTGTTGAAATCGGGTCTGTAGTTTGGCCGCGACGGCTCTGCACGCGGGAAACGATTTTCCTGGATAGAAATCCCGCTTTCTATTTTCTGGGATAAAGCCTTCTCTGGGTCCCAAACCAAATTTCATCAACATCCGTTGTCATTTTTGAGTTTATCACGTTCAGACAGACAGACAGACAGACAGACGACGCGGGGGACTTTATTTTATAACATGTAAGGAAGGAAGGATAAAGATTTCGTATTTATAAATAGAGTTGTTTGTCAGGTGGGCCTGCTGTGCAACAACGCGGTGATCCGCGACGACGTGCTGTATGGGCAGCCCACCGAGGGCGCGCTCGTGGCGTGCGCGCTCAAGTACGGGCTCGCCGACCTGCGCGACTCATACACGCGGCTGCACGAGATACCCTTCAGGTACAGTGTACAGTTTATTTATTTATTTTAGGAAGGCTTACAGACTAATAACAAGGACAAATAAAGGAAATTAATTAAACTTATTGCTAATTACAAGCCTCCACCAATTTGTAAACAAAATTGTTACCACTAATTATAAGTTGTTAGCTATGTTATTTTTTACCTACTTATATATTATTAGTTTTTTTTTTAATTACTTGCTAATACTCACTGATGGGTAAGAACCCATGAATACTCACATGATTCAAACACTACACGCTTAAATATTATGATTACACTATGTTGATTATAAACAGTTTATAGTCTGTGCAGTTAGCAGCATAAGTAGCTGAAGAAATTCAAACTTTCAAATTGCCCACATACTTTTTTGTTCTAACTAATATATTTTTTTCTTCACAAAAATAAAATAATAGATATTTAATTTACTTCAAACGAAGAAAAAATCAGTTTCAGTTTAACTACGCGTATATACGCGATTTGAAATTTTGATTTTGTTCAGCTACTTATGCTGCTGACTGTACACTTACACACTTGTGACATGACACACGGATCACGCGGTGATCCGTGACGACGTGTTGTAAGGGCAGCTCACTACACACATGTTTCTTAATTCATATCCTATTACAGAAAACGAGTTTTTAGATTCGAAATTTAAATTATTATTAGGTAAATGTTTTTTCTGTGCAGTTCCGAAACAAAAATGATGGTGGTGAAGTGCGCTCCGAAGTTCTCCGATGGCAACCTGAAAGAGGAGTTCTTCGTGAAGGGCGCTATCGAGAAGGTTCTGCCGCTGTGCACGCAGTACATCGACAGCGCCGGCAACTACGCGCCCATGACCAAGGAGAAGCAGAACGACTTCCTGGCAGAAGCTTATAATATTGGACGCATGGGTGAGTTGTATTTGAAGTTTGTTGTTTTTATTTGGTTATTTGTTTGGTTCGCCGGGTCAGCTAGTTTATAATATTAACAAGAAGTAATATAAATGTTAATTTGACGTCATATTACTTCAAGCGGAGTGAAGGTTAAAGAAAATGTAGATCACCAAGATGTTGTGTTTAGTAAAGTTTATGGATTAAGAGATATTTTATGTATTTAGATGATAGGCATTAGAGATTTTGTAAAAAAATATTTTAACGGTATTAACTGACAAAGTTCCTTAAAATAAAATAAAAGATAGGCATTTTTTACGCTGTTAGGATGTTTTATGTAGGTTTATACGGGGCCATTCATTTATTATTCATTTTAACACTATTATCGCTAGTATTTGACTCCTTCCCACCTAGTATAAGAAAAAATAAGAAATGGTCGAACTCCCTCCCCATCTAAATAGTCTTACGTAATAAATGAATGCCCCCTAACTAGTTGTCAGCATTATTATAGTTTTTATTATCACCTATTAAAAATATAGATATTTGTAACATTTGTATTGTATATGGGGTTGTAGAGGCCAGTGGGTTACGTATTGTTCTGATATGTGTGGTTCAGGTCTGCGTGCGATCGCGCTGTGCCGCGGGTGCCGGCTGGAGGCGCTGTCGTACTGCGGCGTGTGCGGCGTGTGCGACCCGCCGCGGGCCGGCGCGCGCTCCGCCGTGTGCGCGCTGCGACGCGCCGCCGTCGACGTCAAGATGCTCACCGGCGACGCACGACCCACCGCGCTCTCTATAGGTAACAACACACTACACTACACTACACTACACTATACTGCACTACACTGCACTACACTACACTATACTGCACTACACTGCACTACACTACACTACACTACACAACAACATACAGCACTACACTACTACACTACACTACACTAATACAATCATCGACTATGATATCAACGGCACACAAAAATAACACGGAATGTCACTCATTTTTTTTAATTTATAGAATCATATTTCAATCCTAAAGTTTTAAATACATAATGGCCGGCTGAAGATGAATTTACATTATTTTAAAAGTGAATTTATTAAGTCAAATTATTAGTATGAATATGAAAACCAATAATATTTTTCTGAAAACCCGACTTCTGTTTGTTTTTATAACACCACTGTTTTGTGCAAGGGACAATTATAATATATATATTTGGTCGCAACTGACTTGAAGATATTGAGGGGCAAGCTACATCTGATCTATTAGTCAGATGTGTTTCCCTAAACTGATCTCCTGTTATTAGACGTCTAGAAGCTATATGGTCGCTTAATACAATACTACTACTTCTATATAATTTTTTTTTAAAATTAGTATAGTTACAATTTTGATCGAAAATATCCCACACCATGCTGTATGTGCTCAACTTGTTTGCCAATTATTATAGTAATAATAACAGACGAAGAAGTGTTTCCTGAGATTTACCGCTTGGTGTCATTACGTGGCTTTATATAATACAGTGTATAAAATTCTTTAAAAACTTAAAATTCAAGAATAACACAATATCATGATCAATTTATAAGTACCTAAAAATAAAACCTAAAGTATTAAGTGTTTGCTAAGCCCTCGATTCGGTCCATGATTACAGCTCAAATGGTCGGATTAGAAGTGCTCCACTCACAGTCGCTCTCCGGGGAACAACTGGACGCCATGTCGGACGACGAACTGGATAGAATAATTGATACGGTATGTTTCTACATTATTCTCGATGAATAAAAAAGAAAGACCAGGGTTATCATACATACACACTCACGCCCTTATCCCATAGGGGTAGGCAGAGACTATTGAGCGCCACATATTACGATCTTGCCATACTTCTTTCGCCTGTTCCTCATTCATAGTTCTTTTCATTCCTTTTTGGCTGGTTAAGGGTACTGCTGACTTGCCTTTTTCGGAGAAGATTTGATCAGAGAGAGACCGTTCTCCTCGGGCGTCCCTTTCCAGCCGTACTAGCCACATTCGCTCGATAAATACCTTGTCCGTCTTTCATCCATCCTCCACGTGCTGGAACCATCTCAGCATACTTCTTTCAATCTTAGTCACCACATCACCCTTCAGCTTACATCGGTCCTTATCATACTACTAGCTTTTGCCCGCAGCTCCGCCCGCGTGAGTTAGTTTTTCCGGGATAATAGTCCCGCTTTATATTTTCCCGGGATAAAAAGCAGCCTATGTGTTAATCCAGGACACAATCTACCCGTGTACCAAATTTCATCGAAATCTGTTCAGTAGTTTTTGCTTGAAAGAGGAACAAACATCCATACATTTTTACAAACTTTCGCATTTATAATATTAGTAGGATAGTAGGTGGTAGTAGGATTCATTACTAGGGTTATCGATACTAAAACTAATCGATTTTCATTCGATACGAATTCGTCTTTGTAAAATCCACAGTTAAATTACATTTTGAGATATTCGTAAGTCTTATGACTTTGCCTTCATGATTTTGAATACATTATATATGTTTGAGGAACTTTTCAGGTAAGCGTCTTCTACAGGGTGACGCCGAAACACAAACTGACAATAGTGAAATCGCTGCAAAGGCTCGGCAACATAGTTGGCATGACAGGTTAGTAATAAACAATACCAGCCCAATATTATATACTGTCCCACTGCTGGGCACGGGCCTCCTCTACAACTAAGAGGGTTTTAGGCCTTAGTCTACCACGCTGACCTAGTGCGGATTGGCAGACTTCACATACCCTCGAAATTCTTATGAAGAATTCTCAGGTATGTAGGTTTCCTCACGATGTTTTCCTTCACCGTTAAAGCGAACGATAATTGATAAACAATACACACATAACTTCGAAAAGTCAGAGGTGTGGCCTTGGGTTTTGAACCTCTGGACATTGTCTCGGCAGACCGTTCCAATCCCAACTAGGCTATCGTCCACTTAACGATTATGAATACCTAATTATTCTTTGTGTTTTAGGCGACGGAGTCAACGATGGCGTGGCTCTAAAACGCGCCGATATCGGTATAGCTATGGGCAAGAACGGTACTGACGTGTGCAAGGAAGCGGCCGACATGATCCTGTTGGACGATGACTTTGCCACCATCATGTGAGTGGTTAAATGTAGATTTTGTTGTAAAAATAATATAAAATACTTTATTCATCACGTAGGCGAACATAGTTGCAAATATGATAAGTCAAGGTACTTACAAAAGGTCACTTATATAACTATCGACATTTTTATTGTGACGAAATTCAATGAAGAAAAATAAACATAAAGCACTAAAAAATAAAAAAAAAAAATATGCTCGGAGTTTCTTTCTGCCTTTCTTCTTCGGGTAGTCATCGCTTAGGTAGCTAGTGAAAGGCTGGTAGGTTAGCTAGGCTAGGACCTTTTTATCGTCGCCAGCGAGGACTTTGGCGTTTCCTTTAATCTTAATGTTAAGATACTCCATCCGTTTTCTTTTATATTAGCTCCACTTCTCCTTCTCTAGCCCTATTCCCGTCCCTAATGTCTGTGTCCTCTGTACCTATCAGGCCGTGCTGGTTGTTCGTTATTTAATGTAGGTATACTTTAAATTATTTAATTGGTATATGAACCTTCGTAAATTTATTATTCTCTAACTTCTCATTACTTGTCACACGTGATTTTTATAAGCCTACTAGATTAATAAATTATTTTTTATTAGTTATTTTCTACTACTTGCTGGAAATCTTCTCTTCCATAGAGAGACGTTATCTGTTATTCTACATGCTTTTATATCAAAACTAGTGTAATTTAATTACCCAACTGCGAAAGAAGGAGGGTTATTCTAACAATATTTTTTGTCTTCCAGTGCAGCAATCGAGGAGGGCAAGTGCATCTTCTACAACATCCGCAACTTCGTCCGATTCCAGCTGTCGACGTCGATCGCTGCGCTGTCGCTTATCGCCCTCGCTACGCTCATGGGCGTGCCAAACCCCCTCAACGCCATGCAAATACTCTGGATCAACATTATCATGGACGGTCAGTATGCACTCACAACACGCTACAATGAAAGGTCAGCAACGCTAGCCTGACGGACATCATACTTGAGATAATCGGTCTGAACTTAGTCACACGCTACAATGAAAGGTCAGCAACGCTAGCCTGACGGACATCATACTTGAGATAATCGGTCTGAACTTAGTCACGGGTCGTGGTTCTTACGGGTGTCAATGTTTATGGACGATTTGAAGTTAGTCGCGAGTGAGGTTATCGTTATAGAAATGATGATTTTTCACAACTGTTTTGGTTTCTGCTAATTCATTGCTCGTTCGGTATATATACGTTTTTTTTTATAATGACTGCCTCGGTGGCGTAGTTGTATTACGGTATAACTGCAATGCTGACGTCTTGGGTTCGATTCTCGGTCGGGCAAAGTGTTATTAGATTTTAAATTCAGTATCAGCCCGGAGTCTGCAATTTGTGTCCGATATAGCGATAGGCTCGTCCCCTATCACATCATGGGACGGAATACGCACGGCGAAAAGTGGGTGCACTAGTTGCGCCTCTGCCTACTCCTTAGGGAATTAAAGGCGTGAGTGTGTGTGTTTTAATAATGAATATTCATAATCTAATTTTACCATGGACTGTATAAAAATATAATACCAAAAATATTATTTCACTACCTTTACACAGCCTTGTACAGTCCGCAGCATAAATAGCTGAAAAAAGTCAAAATTTCAAATTGACTACATACTTTTCCGTTCTTACTAATCTTTTTTTTCTCTTCATAGAAATAAAATAAATCAGATTTATTTTACTTCAAACGAAGAAAACAAATGCTTCAGTTTAACTTAACGCGTGTATAGGCGATTTGAAACTTTGATTTTGTTCAGACACTTATGCTGCTGACTGTACAACTGTAATCTACCCCAAATCCTGGATATAATAATACAAATAATAATATCAACACTGTATTATATACTGTCCCACTGCTGGGCACGGGTCTCCTCTACTACTGAGAGGGTTTAGGCTTTAGTCCACCACGCTGGCTTAGTGCGGGTTGGCAGACTTTACATACCCTCGAAATTCTTATAAAAACCTTCTTAGGTATGCAGGTTTCCTCACGATGTTTTCCTTCACTGTTAAAGCGAACGACTATTGATAAACAAGTTCTGGATGATCATAGATATTTTTAAATTTAAATTATTTCCTTTCAATTCAATTATTTACCTACACAGTTTCCAACACTGTATTATTCCGTGCAGGTCCTCCCGCACAGTCCCTGGGCGTGGAGCCGGTAGACCACGAGGTGGTCCGCCGCCGGCCCAGGGACACCTCCCGCCGCATCATATCCCGAGGGTTGCTGCTCAATGTGCTGCTGTCCGCCGCCATCATCATCGCTGGCACTTTGTGGGTGTTCAATAAAGAGGTGAGACGGATGTCTGTTTGTTGAGCTACATATAGGCTCGAAAAAAAAAAAACTCGCCATACTCTGGTAAAAGATTAAACTTTTTATGGCTTTGAATGGCCGTTCGCCTGATAGCGATACGACCACCTATAAACAGTAGACCATCCTTGAGTTACAAAGTACTGTGTGGCATTCCACTGCGTTCGTCATCCTGAGACATAAGATGTTAAGTCTCGTTATGTCCAGTAGTTACACTGGCTACAATGACCTTCAACTGCGTGCACACCACGAACACGGGCCTCCTCTCCTACTGAGAGGGTTTAGGCTTTAGTCCACCACGCTGGCCTACTGCGGGTTGGCAGACTTCACATACCCTCGAAATTCTTAGGGAAAATTCTCGGGTATGTAGGTTTCCTCACGATGTTCTCCTTCACCGTTAAAGCGAACGATAATTGATAAACAATACACACGTAACTTCGAAAAGTCGAGGTGTGTGCCTTGGGTTTCGAACCTCCGGACATTGTCCCGGCAGACCGTTCTATTCCCAACTAGAGTATCGTCCACTTCTAATTATGCGCTTTCTTCTAACTAATATCCAAACATCTTTCGCAAAAAGCTACAAGTATAATTTTGATTATTTTTTGCGGCTTCAAACATATCGCACCTTTAGAACGAAAACGACACAATTCAAAAATCAAAAAATTGAGTTGTCATTTTTAAATGACTAAAAACTACTCCTTTATTTATAAAAATATAATGAAAAAGGGACCGATATAACAGTTTGGTCCTTTTCCTGCTTGAATGGCTGTTTTTGAACTATTATTGTATTGAGAACATTGTTTTAAGTAATTTTATGACAACTCAATTTTCTATCTTTTTGAATTGTGTCGTTTTCATCCTAAAGGTGCGATATATAACCATTGCAGATGTCGGACAACAAGATAACCCCACGCGACACGACGATGACGTTCACCTGCTTCGTGCTGTTCGACATGTTCAACGCCCTCTCGTGTCGATCGCAGACAAAGTCTGTGTTCCAAGTGGGATTGTTCTCGAACAAGATGTTCCTGGTGGCTGTGACCCTGAGTCTGGTGGGGCAGGCGCTGGTCATCTACTTCCCACCACTGCAGAGGGTGTTCCAGACTGAGGCCCTCACTTCTCACGGTAATTAACTCGCTGCAAAGCTACAATGTAGTCACCAGCATAAGTAGCTGGACTAATTCAAAATTTCAAACTGCCTACATAGTTTTGTGATGTTACTGATCTTTTTTTCTCTTAAAATAAAAGAGATTTACTTTATACGTAGAACATTTTTTTCAGTTTAACTTAACGCGTATATAGGCGACTTGAAATTTTGATTTTGTACAGATATTTATGCTGCTGACTGTACTATCCACCATTGCGGCCGCCTTGCCGTCCCGCTCTGGCGTGTGGTGACGTGACGCGAGTGAGCGAGACAGACATAACAAAATATAATTCAACGGGTGTGCGTCACGAATAAACAACACCTGTGACCGTGTGTGTAGAATGTGATAAAAAGACTCCACTCTTTATATATAGATGTATGAGAAAACCCTATGTATATGGACACCGGTGTCCGTCGTGGGCCTTAACAGACTACAACGATGTCGTTTAATTTTCGTGCCTGTGATTGGCCGAGAGACTAATACGTTAGTCACGTGTTAGTCTCTCAACCAATCACAATGAGGAACCAGTCGTCACGTGACTTGCGTGAGCCGCCGTTGACGTGTTAATGGTTGCTATGACAACGGAGTTGGTAGGGGCATTTGTTAATCTTGGGTGTAATGGGAGATCTGAGATGATTTGTTTGGTGATGTTTTTTTATTGATACATCTATGTGTATATACATCTACGGAATCATCCCCTCGACTTTTCCATACCACAAGCCGAGTGGCGTGCTCGTCTCATTACTGAATTGCAATAAAAAAAACTCATTTTCTTACACTATTATCCCGTTTACTAACAATGTTCGATATGATTCCAGACATACTATTTCTCATTTGCCTGACGTCGAGCGTATTCATAGTGAGCGAAGTGAAGAAATTGATCGAGCGTACGCTCAAGAAGCGATCCTTCGGCAAGTTCTCGACGAAGGCCCACGACGCTTTGGACTTCGTATGACACAAGTCCGAGGAGAAAGTGCAGTAAGTACCCACCGTGCGGACTGTGGGCGCGGCAGCGACTGTCACAGTGGCAGCTACTGTCCCAGTGGCAGCGGCTGTCCCATTGGCATCGACTGTCCCTGCGGCAGCGACTGTCCCAGTGGCAGTAACTGTCCCAGTGGCAGCGGCTGTCCCATTGGCAGTGGCTGTCCCAGTGGCAGCAACGGTCCCATTGGCAGTGGCTGTCGGGTCGGCATCGGCCCGGATGTGAGGCAGGACGGTTGTGATGGAAACGGCTGCGAGTTCAGTGAACAGTGTCAGTGCCGCGGACTCTACTCAATATACGATGGAAAAATCGATATTCCTATACGTGTGTATTTTATTTATTTCGCGTCGAATTATCGTTTGTGTGTCGCTTATATTTTATATCGATTAATTTATTTTTATTATATGTAGTAGTGAGGTAAGTGGTAATTGTGTTTTATCGAATCTCGTCGGGCCGACTGTTTGAGACCGCATTTAATATGAGTCCAATTTTATTGGTACAAGTTTTGGCCTAAATTATAGGCATACGTGTAAAGTGTAGTCTGTGTGTATAATTTAGTGAATGGATATTTTAATTAAATAAATTTATGGTCGGAATGCGATTCAAGAGGTTCTAAATATCGATATTTTTATCGATACAGTGACAGTCGATATAACCGTCGGCACGACACGATACAGTGGGTTATGATCGGTGCATGCTTTATAATAATATAGCAAAATTGTATTATTAGCGAAAATTATAAAATGCCGTAAAAGTTACAGATTATTATGAGAAGGATTTTGTCTGTGGTATTGCGATATAATCCTATAGGTACCTCAGACAATAATTCCCTTATGAATCTATATAACAACTTAGAATATCGATAAATTGATTTGCAATTGTCGTTTCTTTAGAGCTTCGATATCGATAAATATCTATGTAGATGTGAAACTGTATGTACTTTGTCAAAGTTATATCTGAAGGCTCTATGAAGGCTCTATATATATCTTACTCTCTTAAGTTCTATATGATAATTATTGTGAGTTGTCTTTAGAATATTTAAACAAAATATTATCTCGCTTCTCATTAGATTAAAGTGTTTGGTGTAAGATCAAGTTAAATTGATATTCCTAATTAATCTAGAATGTCTTTAGTTTGTGGACTTTATCGACTATGTATTAAATCCTAACCTATTATGAATTTACAAAAATGTATTCTGTAAATGGTACTATTTGATAACTACGGGTTATATAACCGTCTCACTGTAGCATATTACGATTTTATAATCGATTCTACATTTCATCTACGCTAGTGCTGTGCGGGCTTTAATTCATTTGTGAATATTCGCAAACGAAATTCATTCAAATAGAATAAAGTTGAAAAAAAGTGTTTTAGTAGCTGAATGCATTTGTAAAATAATGTATTATCATTCCGAACATTAAACTATTCTCTAGACACGCTAGAAATTTGCATTTCTGCATCTATAACACATGGACGTACTATCACGTCGTCGTCTTTTTCATAGATTTAAATATATCGCATGTAAATACGCGTAGATGATTCGATTTTATTTTTATACCACGAGGTAAATACGAGTATTATGTGTTGTGTCGTATTAACTAGTTCAACGTACTATAAGTACACAATAGGATAGTTTTGATCATCGCTTTAAATGTTTTTCGCTTTTCTAAATGTATTTCCGCCCTCGGCGATTATAATAAACGTACAAAAATATAAACTCAGTGCTTTACAGCATGATCTACCCCAAGATCACAATGTAGGAAAATAGAAAAATTCTGGACATGATATTGTGGTTCTTATTTATTTAGTTAATTTATTACAATGTCGCTCTAACTATTAAATACGATTAGAATAGCATTCTACAGTTTCTTGAGGTAGCGAGTATTTGTGTCACCTGTTAATATTGTAGCTTTGAAATCTCGTAAAATAGTACTATGTTACCATATTGTATCACATAAATAAAGGTAGAGTTCGACTAAGGAAGTCGTTTCTGTATTACTTTAGACCACTATTAGCATACGTACTATATGAAAACTGTCTTGTTTACAAAAACTGCCCAGATCACATTTTACATTAGAATAATATTAATCAATCACTTCAATCTACACACATAAGTATGTTTAAAATCGCTTCAATACATTCATGCCTAACAATTTAAAATTAATAAATAACTAGGTCGAACAAGCACGACGTCTACATACGTCATGTTAATATTAATCAGGTTAAGACGGCATATCACGTAAGATACATCACAAACTTACTCTAGATTTCATCATCGTAATAGTAAAATGACATTGTCATTGTAAAATAGGCATAGACATCAATATTATCAAATTATTCTTACGAAAAATTAAATTTCTTTTGATCTATGAATGGTGCTTAAAACGCGGGATTGATATGTCCAATCTATAGGCTTAGCTAAGTCGGTTCCTGCAGGAGTGGAACGGTTCCTGAAGGGCACCGGGGCTTAAAATATGGCGAAACAGCAGTTCGCATTAAATAAATTGCAAAATAGATAATGTAATGTGCATAATCGACTGCCTCGGTGGCGTAGTTGTATTACAGTATGACTGCAAAGCTGAGGTCTCGGGTTCGATCCCCAGGTCGGGCAAAGTGATATTGAGTTTTTCTATTCAATATCAGCTCGGAGTCTGGAATTTGTGCCTGATATGGCGATAGGCTCGTCCCCTATCACATCATGGGACGGAATAATGGCGAAACTGGTGCGCCAGTTACCCCTCAGCCTACCCCTTCGGGGATAAAAGGCGTGAGTGTATATCTGTATGTATATAATGTACAAAATTGAACAAAGGGAACTATTCTATTCTCGCGCGATGTCAATACGAGCCTCCCCTACCATTTCCATACTGCAGGAGCCCACTCACTTAAACGCTACATCTACAGGGTCATTTTGACATTGCGTTACTAAATGAAACAAATACAAATACAAATACAAAAACATTTATTCACACAACACCATGACACAAGTAAATTACAAACAATATAAAGAAAAAAAAAGAAACAAAAATACACCAATACACGTAAAAGAAAAAACAATGAAATAATTAAAAAAAAAAAAAAATTTAAAAAAGAACACAAAAATAATAAAACAAAGAAGAATTGCAAAAGTATTAGTGTATCGTCCCAGTCGTCATGACAATATGACAATATGAAACCACATACTTATCTCCTTAAAAATAAAATATTCCATTGAGTTATTTTAACCATAGATGTAAAATAAAAAAGTGTAAGTTTCAAACAAAATAAATATCAATAAAATGTAACTTTAAGTTTACATGCCCTATTACCACTACTAGTACTTTAGAAGGATTCATCGCAGGAGCAACATCACACTTTCAGTCAGAAAAACACTCACCCACACGCCATATTCGCACTAAACTTCAAAATTATAAGAAAATCACGAAAGTAAAATAGAGTTTTTGGTGGAAATATTCGTTTCTCATGGATGATTTTTCGCACAATGTTAGCAAAAGCAAAGACGAGTATGTGGTTTCATTTAGTAACGCAATATCAAAATGACCCTGTATATTGATTTGTTCTGTATGATGAACACATTTTATGGGTTATTCTTCGTAAATACATAATAGAGTACCAACAATGAGCCTTAAATAATATATATTGCAATCAACACTAGAATTCTATAATGTATGTTTATAAAAAGTTTGCAGCGATAATCTTTTTGTCTCGCGTTTTCGAATGCATGGAAATCTTAATAGAATATCTCCTACCTGTTTGCGGGTAGGATACCGGCGTCGGACGCCATATTGAGCTTATGTAAAATTTCAGCTTGGCCTCTCCCTGTGTCATATGTGTTAGTCATATAACTTTACGTATCAATCTATATCTCATTTGTCGCTTTCATGCATGTATAAAATTATCGTAGGGCTTTTGAATTATAATTGTAATTATGGCATGAAAAATTTCGACCTATAAAATTGAGTCGTATTTTAAAGAAAAATCGATTTTGACCACTTAGAAAATGATTTATGAAATCGAATATTTAAAGGACAATCATGCTACGGGTAATTAAAAGCCCTGCGTGAATGAAGCATAAATGTGATAGCGTGATGTCTCTATGTGATTCTGAGTCATATCTTATATTGGATCGTATAGCGCATGTATACCATACTTGAATCTTTTAGCTATTTTTAATGTCACGCTATAAGTATTCACGCAGTCTGCTATTGTAAGCGTAGACAATGCCCGCGGGCTTACAATTTGACAGAAAAACGCAATTCGTTCGATGTCGTTTAATTTTGACGTCTGTGATTGGTCGAAAGACCAACACGTCAGTCACGTGTTAGTCTCTCAACCAATCCCGATCTAAGCACACTGAGTGGCTACCTGAGTGACTCAGGTGAGATTTGTAGAGGCGACAGTGCCCCGGGCCACAATCAAATTACATGCATAATATAATAGCCGACAAACAACTTGATCATACGCGTCATGGAGAACATTTTAACCGACTAAAAAAAGGAAGTTCTGTATTCGACCCGTATATGTATGTATGTATATATATAAGTTTTTGTGTCCGCGATTTTCTCAAAAACTACTGATCCGATTTGGATGCAGTTTTCGTTATTCAAAAGTATATTTTTCAGGAAGGTTTAACATTAACGCAACAAAATTTACCACGCAGTAGTATGGTCAACTTGTTTGACTGCTCTCATAGCTAATGAGCATTTAATATGTACGAGCTTCAAGGGACTCAATGTCTAACCACTTGGTTACAATCGGTTGGAGCCGTCATAAAAACCAAACGCGATAACAGACTGTATGAATTATTATACTGTAATATTGTATAAAGCGAACAGAATGTTTCAAAAATATAATATAACTAGTAGAAGCTAAGGAATCCAGGTCTGTATGTAAATGTTGTCAAGTATGCACGCTTTAATTTTCCATTGAGTACGCTTAAAGCTAAACTAAATTATCCCAGTGCTGTCGAAAGAGATACATTTTTTTAATTGTTTTAAATATTTTATTTCAGTACCAAAGAAAACTGCGGTTTCGAATGTTTAATTTGAAAATGTAATTTTATTAATGCGAACCTGACCAGCATATTAACACAATTGAGCTTCCTTTCCAAGAGCGAGTCAAAGTTCACGATTCAATTATTGTCATGCATTTCTCCGTTTTCTGGTAAAAAAACATTCTGTTCGCAACACATTTACCAACTTTAGCGGTTAATGTTTAAGTATCTACATGTTAGTACGTAGGCTTTGACTCTGTAGACGTTAAGGCACCATAGGGCATTCTCTAAAATGTAGAAAGTTACAAAGAATATGTAAAATTTAAATAATAATATCGATAAATTTGATCAAAGTATTTGTAGTGTTTTATAAACTTGATTGGGAATGCGGTCGTGGTTGTAAAAAAAATTGTTACATGCAAACCATCAAGTGGTATAAATCAATGATAATCAGTTGAAATTTTCGTATGAAACTAGTGATGTGATTTGTCGGTCATGTAAAAAATCGACTGTTCTACATTTAGTATAAATTTTTCATTAATCAAATATAGAATTACCATCTAGATTAGTCGATATTTTTAAAGTTCGATGCATTTTGGTACTACAAAAACCATAAGACGATAAAACACAACCGCGTTTTAGATAATTAAAAAGTTGCAAGATGCATCGCAGCAATGCACTAACTATCGATAGGCGATGATAATTTTAATAAGTTATTATTTATTAGTTGAATTGAAACTTAATATCAAATCACTTGTATGAATATTTTGTTTGATTATAATTTTACACTGATATGTATGTTTGACGATTATAAGTTTATAACCTGAACTTAGATGAGAATGTAACATCTTAGTAATATCGATTCAAGCGACGAACGCAATCCCAGTTGATATTTTGTATTCTAAATACATAATTCTGAACTGTTTTCACACCTTTGTATTATAGAGTTTAACTTCTAGCGATATCTACAGATGTTAGCGAGTTTATATTTTACTTCAACAAGTTCGGTAAATATATAGAAGAAATCTTATATCAAAAAGAGAATGTTTGAATGAAGATAATCCACATAAATCAAAACGATCCTCCGATACCTTTTATCCGCGAAAATGGACCAATCAGGATAAGGCACATTTGACGTGCTTACAGATGATTTTTGATTGGTTTATTATACTCGGACTCGATCTGAAGATAACTATGGGACTATTCACTAATGGCCGAATGTCGAAAATATTACGTCACAATGCAGCATTCTTATATTCATCATACATGTGCTACTTTGGATCATACAACTTGTTGAAGCGAAATGTAGTCTTCAGGCGTTCAATTATTGAGAAAGTATTGTTGATTATAGCAACTTCTAATATGCAGACGGACCGAAGTGAACTTGGCAAATAAAACAGTCTGACTCATACCTATGTATTTGTTTTTGTATTCCCAAACAAGTTTTTAATTACTGTGTTATTTTTTACTGGCACGGCAAAGTTACTCCAACCTCAAGGTAAGTGAGATTGATGAGACATGATTGTTCCTGGCGAGTGGGCAATTATGCCGACCTGTTTAAAACCAGATAAGACACAGGCTGATACCAGAAACGCGCCACACCTACGTGAGTTACTATGGCGGGTTACCTCGTGTAAAGTCAAAGTCAGCAGCATAAATATCTGTACAAAATCGAATTTTCAAATCACCTATAAAAGCGTTAAATTAAACTGAAAAATAAAACTTCGTAAGAAGTAAAGCAAACCTGTTTTATTTTATTTTTGTGAAGAGTAATAAAAGATTAGTAAGAACACAAAAGTATCAAATCAAATCTTTATTGTGTGATTTTTGGTACAGTAGCTGGTATTATTATATATTATTCTTAAGTTCAACAAAAATCGACTCTATTGGGCGTACACAATTATTTCAATATACATAATTTAACTGTTAGAAGTTACTGAAATAATAACTATTTTTAATGTCACAATATTATTATCAAGTCAAATAGAATTATTATTATGTCTTAAAATTGTCAGCAAGGAATTCGTCAATTGTGTAGTAACACCTATTTATTAATAAATTATGTAATTGTTTTTTGAATTGTATGAAGTCTAATTTTTTTAAGTCATGTGGTAGTTTATTATATATTTTCGGAGCCATACAAAGGACGCTTTTATGCAGCAAGGCGGTTTTCGATGCTCTTAAAGAAAGATCATGGCGATAACTTTGTCTTATGCTTGCTTGTCGTTGTAAAGGTGGTTTCTTAAAAATGTCACTGTTTTTCCTTACAAAAAGTGCGGTCTCATATATATAAAGACAGGGCAAGGTTAATATTTTCAGTGACTTGAAGTGCGGTTTACAGGTGTCAGTTGTTTTAAGTCCGCATATGCATCGAATACATCTTTTTTGTGCTTTAAAGATCGATTCTCTTTCACACGAGTTGCCCCAGAAAATGACTCCATAGCGCAGTAGAGAGTCAACATACCCATAATAGGCAGTAACGACAGCGGCTTGCTTGACTATTTTATGAAGTTTGTAGAGAGCAAATGCAAATTTATTCAATTTTTTAGTTAGTATTGACGCATGATCTTTCCAGGTCAATTTGTTATCTATCATCAAGCCTAGAAATTTAGTACATGTCACTTCTTAAATTTTTTTCATTATTAAATATTAAATTAATGTCAGGAAAGATAATTCTTTGTTTAAATGTCATAATTTTAGTTTTGGATATATTTAATATCAAATTGTTTTGGTTAAGCCATTCTACTGATTGGTGCAATGCATTTCTAATATTATCCTCGTGATTTTTATTCTTTTCGTATCTTATAATTAGAGTGCTATCGTCAGCAAAAAGAACCATAGGATAAGATACGTGTTTTGGAAAATCATTAATATAGATTAAAAATAGCAGAGTATGTAGGTAATTTGAAATTTTGAATTTGTTCATCTACTTATGCTGGTGAGTGTACGGTCAGTTGACCGCTATCGAGCCAAATAACCTACCACCAAGAATAAGATCAGGGATGGCACGATGCAGTAAATTACCAAGTTCGGGTGCAAATAAAACAAAAGCGACTGGAAATCTTATGTATTAGAGCGCGACTACTTTAACATAGTCGACTTCGAGTCGGGGCCGTACCCAGGTGGGCAGCCAGGAGTTGGTGTCCTGCCAGAAGTTGAGCATGGCCTTGCGAGCGCTGTTGCGCCACGGCTTTGGCCTGTCCCCGACCGTGACCGAGTCATCCGGGAACTCTGTGATGCTGCCTGCCGCCACACCCAGGGTTAAGTAGAACTGAAATACACGTAGGTACAGTATTATTGCATAGTCTATCCCAATAAATACTAGCCTTGCAGTATATACTGCCCACTGCAGAGCACGGGCCTCCTTTACTACAGATTTACAGTACAGGTTTAGTCCATCTCACTAGCCTAGTGAGGGTTGGTATACTTCACAAATTCTTCGGCATAAAGGTTTCCTCACGATGCTGTCAGGGCTGAGACTGTCAAAAATATATGACTTCACTAGTCTCAACTCACGTGATCATCGAAGGGCGCCATCGATGTGCCGGCACGCAGCAGCATCTGTGGTAGTAGCCGGCAGGACGCGGGGAACTGGCCTCGCAGGCCGCTCGCCGTCGGCTCCACGCGGGCCCATTCCTCGTCATCCACCATAAGTACTATGTGCTCTGGAAAATTCATTTCCAGTTTCATTGACATTAACGGTCGTAGTAATTGTTACTTTAGCCTAAATTATGACTGTGTTTTGGCAACTCTTAGGGCTTTTACTATACATTTCATGAAGAAATTGTCTCCGGAGTAATATGCAACCGGAGTTTAGACCACTAACTCCTAAACAACGCAAAGGATTTGATTTGGTTTTCACTATCGTTTAGAAACTTAACGAAAGGTTGTAATTTTTTTTTTTTGATATTGAATGACGAGACGAGCATGCCGTTCGCCTGATGGTAAGCGATACGACCGCCCATAAACCGTAGTAACACCATACAGCACCTTGAGTTACAAAATACTGTGTGGCGTTCCACTGCGCTCGTCATCCTGAGACATAAGATGTTAAGTCTCGTTATGTCCAGTAGTTTCACTGGCTGCAATATCCTTCAAACCGAAACAACAGTGCATGAACCCTACTGCTTGGCGGTAGAAATAGACATATGTCGGGTGCATGATCTTTATTAATCTCAATGTCGGTATCTGGACATATAAACGACGGGTAGTATGAATTAATAACAAGTTAGTAGGAATGACAGTTGCGAGTATAAATAGGGTGCCTCGCCATTGAAATGATGCAGTCTTATTTTAGCCGTAGGTCAGATCGGATCATTGTTTAACTCGCCATAGAGAGAGACTAGTCAAGTGCAGTGTTAACTGATAGGTGGCAACTATGTTAGTTTTTAAGGTAGTAAGTGACAAGTGAGTTTCTAATGGATCCTGACTAGTGATTGTGTTCTGAACATTAAACTACGTAATGAACGGCCAATAAACCGGGAGTTGCAGAAGTTACGTTCACTGTGTGTTTGATTAAGTATGCCCACGTAGGTATACCTACCTATGTCGGTAGTTACCCCGACATAAGTGTATATATAATATATATATACTATTATGTTATATATATTGTTAGATGACAACACCGTTCACTAGATGTCAGAACTAGTTTCCCTCGCCTGTGGCACAGTCGGGTATTTAAATGGAGGTCGATCCGTCGGAGAGTCAGTCTGTTGTCAACTGTTGATTGAGCAACATTGAATCTCTGTCCGTTTATTATTGCAAAGTAATATTAATTAAAATCAATAATAGTAATCAATTATAATTTATTTGTTTATAATTTGTTGATTAAAACTGGAATTGTTATTTTTTAATATTTTTGGAGTTTTACTTCTAAGTGGACGATAGCCTAGTTGGAAATGGAACGGTCTGCTGAGACAGTGTCCGGAGGTTCGAAACCCAAGGCACACACCTCTGACTTTTCGAAGTTATGTGTGTATTGTTTATCAATTATCGTTCTCTTTAACGGTGAAGGAAAACATCGTGAGGAAACCTACATACCAGAGAATTTCAAGGGTATGTGAAGTCTGCCAACCCGCACTAGGCCAGCGTGGTAGACTATGGCCTTAAACCCTCTCAGTAGTAGAGGAGGCCCGTGCTCAATAGTGGGCAGTAGGGGTAAACTGTACCATTGTTGGCACCCCACTAGTCATTAGCACTTTGAAATTCAAATAAAAATAATAACGATTGCTGTAGTCAATAGTGTAATGTGGTCAATAATGTAAAAGTATATTTTTTAAATCTATTATTGCAACAGTTTTCAAATTCAACGGTAACTTTTGTAAATGATTACGGTGTGAAGCAGCTGTGCCAGCTGACTGGATTTTTTACAAAGTTTCACAAGGTCTATTTTTATTTTGAATTATTCTTGATGTGAAGGTAGATTATTAAGTTTTTATGGTTGGTTATGCAATAATTTAGCGTTTTCAGTAGTTTGCTGTATAATTTTTCTGTTAATAATTCAAAATAATTAATTGGCCCCTGTGTATGGAATTTCAATATTATTATTTCGGACTGTAGGGTAATATGGAATGATTACCTTGAAAAAATCAAATCGAGATGTCAAACTATTGGTGGGAGTGACAGTTGAGAGTATAAATAGGGCGCCTTCCATTTGAAAAAGCACTCTTAGTTCAGTCGTCGTTGAGTTCGGTTGGGAGTTCAACTGGCTATAATCAAAGCGTTACTATGCTAGTTCAGTGTTAGTTAACTGTTAAGGTCGTTACTATGTTAGTTCTGGGTTAGCTCTCAATGTAGTAAGTTTCAAGTGGGTTTCTAATGCATAGTGACATTGAGATTGTGCTCTGAACATGTAATGAACGAGAAATAAAAAAAACAGTGAGTTGAAGAGATAGCTAGCTGAAATACAGCTAGCTAAACCAAATCCTAGTGATACTACGAATAAATTGAATGTCATTAGCAATAATAACTATAAATATGCTGTTACAAAGAGGTTCGTCTTGCCTAAAACTAGAAAGAAATTGTTGGACAGTATACTTTCAGTATTGAGAAACATCTGTCGGATTTTTTTAACTAATATGAATATGATTATTGTTCCGATGATAACGTAATCTTACTGATTCAGATCTTTATATATCTAGTAACTTAAGTAGAAATTTAACTTTGTTGATTTAATTGTTAATGTTTATAATACATAATTTTGATGAAACATGTTAATTAATTACTAATAAATAAGAAAAATTATTAATTGATACTCAGTGCCAATGACTGATCCTAAGTGATAATCACTGTACCAGTGGTGCCAATGATTGTACTTTTCGGCCGATTTATAGTGTTTCTTAAAATTTTATTAAAAAATTTATAATTAGAACCCAAAATGCCTTTTTATTTAAGAACACATAGACCCAAGAAACGATTTGTAGTGCTCAAACGAACGTAATCATCGTGTCCAATTTTAAATAAATAGTTAAAGATCCGAAAATCCTTAAAGTACCAATCATTGTATAGTTATATAATATAAGACTGGTATTATTATATATTTTTGTTTATCTACTTCTAAGAATATAATAATATTATGTTATATAATAACAATAACATTTTTTTAAAGGTTTTGTATAGTAGAATAAAATTCACCATTGACTATTGACGTGAACTCTTGCACGTATGTCCATTACGTGAACTCTTGCGCTCACGTCCATTACGTGAACTCTTGCGCTCACGTCCATTACGTGAACTCTTGCGCTCACGTCCATTACGTGAACTCTTGCGCTCACGTCCATTACGTGAACTCTTGCGCTCACGTCCATTACGTGAACTCTTGCGCTCACGTCCATTACGTGAACTCTTGCGCTCACGTCCATTACGTGAACTCTTGCGCTCACGTCCATTACGTGAACTCTTGCGCTCACGTCCATTACGTGAACTCTTGCGCTCACGTCCATTACGTGAACTCTTGCGCTCACGTCCATTACGTGAACTCTTGCGCTCACGTCCATTACGTGAACTCTTGCACGTATGTCCATTACGTGAACTCTTGCGCTCACGTCCATTACGTGAACTCTTGCGCTCACGTCCATTACGTGAACTCTTGCGCTCACGTCCATTACGTGAACTCTTGCGCTCACGTCCATTACGTGAACTCTTGCGCTCACGTCCATTACGTGAACTCTTGCGCTCACGTCCATTACGTGAACTCTTGCGCTCACGTCCATTACGTGAACTCTTGCGCTCACGTCCATTACGTGAACTCTTGCGCTCACGTCCATTACGTGAACTCTTGCGCTCACGTCCATTACGTGAACTCTTGCACGTATGTCCATTACGTGAACTCTTGCACGTATGTCCATTACGTGAACTCTTGCACGTATGTCCATTACGTGAACTCTTGCACGTATGTCCATTACGTGAACTCTTGCACGTATGTCCATTACGTGAACTCTTGCACGTATGTCCATTACGTGAACTCTTGCACGTATGTCCATTACGTGAACTCTTGCACGTATGTCCATTACGGGAACTCTTGCACGTATGTCCATTACGGGAATTAATTAATATAAAACGTAGGTAGTAGCGCACAAAATATATTCATCCTTCTGTCTCTTGATTTATTTATTTATTTATTATTCAGCATATCAACATTGCAAACACAAACATGAATATCATTACAATAATTAAGAATAAGAATCTAGCGTTTACAACAATTATAGACATGCATAGCATTTATAGAAACATTAATTTTATATGCCAGACTACCTTAAGCTGTTATAATATTATGAGTAAGAATTATGATATAAATACAGCGAAGGAGACGCTACAACACAATATTACACAAAATATAATCACAATATAGTCATATAAACACAACAGAAATAGCCGTGACAAAAAATTGCGGTATTTAAAATGAAGATAATATGTGAATATTTAAAATGTCAAGACAGAATAAACAAAGTCGATACAATAATATTTTAACATTCTAACATGCGGTTTTACGCTTACGTTTGCTTTTAAGTAGTTTTTTACTGAATGCTGTGGCTGGGTCATGGAAAACGTCAAGATCTAATAAATTATGGTAATCATTGTATGTGTTAATTAATCTCACCACAGGTGATTGCTGCCCTAGGTTTGTCCTACAACGAGGGGCTTTAAAGAATAGCTTACATTTAACACGAGCATTCAAGTTGGGAACACAAATACCGATGCGATTCAAAAGATCCTGGCATGGCGATGATCCATTCACTATACCCCGGAGGAAAATTAAGTCGAACAAGCGCCTACGCTGTGATAGAGAGTCCAAACCAAAGGCCAAGAGTCTCTCGTCATACGAGCACCTGCTGTTAATATTGGGACCAATGTGCGCTAAATGCCTTGTAAATGACCTCTGAATAGATTCAATTCGTTCTTTATGTAAGGCGTAAAATGGATTCCAAACAACACTGGCAAATTCTAATATGCTTCTTACTAACATTTTATATAATATTATTTTCGAGGAAATGAGTTTGAAGTCCTTCGTGCTGCGTTTGATAAATCATAACATTTTGGATGCTTTGTTAATCATATGATCAAAATGTGAAATAAAATTTAATTTGGAATCTAAAATCACGCCTAGATCACGGACATGGGATACAGTAACAATTTCCTCGCTATTTATGTAATACATGGCTTGATGGCTAATACATGGCTTAACGCGTCAGTATTTCTTTCTTTTTCACACTTATGGATAAAATATGGCTTAAATTCTACGACACATATATAGCTAAAGTAAGTTTCTATAACAATCAGTACTAGAAAATAATCCAAGCTATTGATATGGAGTTGCCAAGTATTTGAATTTGTTTCTAATATGGTTGCAATAATTCTGCATAATATTCTATATTTTAATGCATACTCTTTTAATTTATCATGAATGTGTAATGATTCTAATTTTTAGTGTATTGCACTATAATTTTATTTATTATAATTTTTTTCTCACATATTCAGCATTAGTTTTGTGGTAGACATTTTATTCGGAATTGATGGCAACACCAATTGCTTGTTTTCATTAATTCGGTGATACATTTAAGTACTTGTGTGTATGGTTTGAAGTTTGTGAAAGTTTTGATCGACGAAAATAAAGTGAATTTGTTAGGTTATGAATTATGATGAAAAACAAAACTGAGCTGGCGCGAAATACGCCTGACTCAAAGAATAAAGTTAGTTCAGTACTTATACACTAATTGGCCTGTTGGATGTTCCCATACGAACAATTTTTTTTTTATTGCCAGTATAGGCAGACGAGCTAGCGGCCCGCCTGATGGTAAGCGGCCACCGCTGCTCATGGACTTGGCAATGCCGGGGACACAGACAAGCCGCTGCCTACCGTAGGGACAATACTCTTTTTAAGCCTCGTTTGAATTTTTTTATTAAAAACGATTCTTTACGTTTACGCGAACGTTACACATTGAAATTAAAGTTCTTACTATAAGTAACAGATTTTAGAAAAACAAAAAAAAAAAACAGTTATAGTTAAATTCACTACTAGTATTGGCGGTAGGACTCTCATATGTAAGAGTCCATCTGGGTGGGTACCACCGCAATGTCTGTTTCTACCGCCAAGCAGCAGTGTGCATGTACTGTTGTGTTTCGGTTTGAAGAACATTGTAGCCAGTGTAACTACTGGATATAATGAGAATTAACATCTTATGTCTCAGGATCGCGGTGGAATGCCACATAGTACTTCGTAACTCAAGGAGCTGGATTGTGTTGCTACTGTTTATGTGTGGTCGTATCGCTTGCCATCAGGCGAATGGCATGCTCGTCTCGTCATTCAATGCAATAAAAATATCTTTAGGCGCGGCCTATGTTCATCGATAGACTGTGGTTGATGAGGATGATGCTGATAATCTCACACTGCACCGATTCTGACGGATCATCATTTATAGAGAACTTTTAAGAGAATACACACGCTCCTCTTGTCCTTGGAGAGTGAAGGTGTAGGCGCAATTAATGCACCCATTTTTCGCCGTGTGTATTCCGTTCCATGATGTGATAAAGGGCAAGCCTAGCGTTATATCAGGCAGAAATTTAAGACTTTGGGCTGTTACTGAGTAGAAAAATCACTATCACACTGCCCAACGCGAAATTAAGAATTATAATATAGAATTTTTCCAGTTTAACCACGACCAAAAGTTTGTTTGGAGGTTATGTACAATCACCTAATTTGACGCTAGTACACTTTCTCAAGATAAAATGCCCATTTATCATATCTTACCAAGAAGGTGCGATCGTTTCGGTGACGTACAAAGGAAACAGCAGATTACTCTTATTGTGTCTTAGTTGTAAGTTGTATGTTGCTCAGACGACGAGAAAGCGACTTATTTAGAACCTTAAGGTGGTCGAGCACACACTTCTCTGACTGTCCGTTACCTGGCGTCCACTCTAATGAATATAGGTGGAAGTCGTCGCCCCAAGCAGAGCCATCTCTCTTCAGCTTGGTGGAGAGCAGTGTCTCTCGACACGCCTGGTCCATGATGGGTCCTCCGTACAACACCTAGTGTATAACAGTTTTAGTGATGAGTAAGTGACTAATTGTTAAGAAATTATACCCTGTTTACCCTGTTTTCTTATGTTAATGTTTACCTTCGTTACCCACGTAAAAACAACTCCTGTGAAAAAATTCATACTTTATCGTTAAATATGTCGGTAGGTATACCGTATATTATTATTATTTCTTTTTTTTTTAATGAAAGGCAATTGTGCCGATGTCCACAATTCTGCCAATGTCAAAAGTGCAGTAAGAACTCGAGTTTGTTTAAGTAGACCTAATAGATTAACTTTAATTTACGAAATTAACGTATGGCCCATTTTGAAATGGACAGTTTGTACAGTCGTCGGAAGCTTCTTGATGCGTTGTTCCTGTACAAGTTAATGAATCCTACTAATATTATAAAGGCGAAAGTTTGTAAGAATGTATGGATGTTTGGATGTTTGGATGTATGGATGTTTGTTCCTCTTTCACGCAAAAACTACTGAACAGATTTCGATGAAATTTGGAACACGGGTAGATCATGTCCTGGATTAACACATAGGCTACTTTTTATCCCGGGAAAATATAAGGCGGGACTTTTATCCCGGAAAAACATTTTAAAGCGGGTGGAGCCGCGGGCAAAAGCTAGTAATAATATAAAATGCAGTCAACTTCTTGAAAACATCAGGATATCAGTCCCATACAACACACCCAGACGCCCAATTACTTTTTAAAACCCCTCCTTACAGAACAATGCCACTCAATGCTGTTACATACACTCGTGACTTAGGTGTCTATATGGATAATAAGTTAAACTTCAATACTCACATCACCAACATTATTACTAAATCTTATAAAATGTTAGGTTTCATCACGAGGAACTCTAGTCAATTCAAGCGCGCATCTACAAAAATACTTCTTTATAATACACTAGTGAGGAGTAACCTTGAATACTGTTCCCAAGTCTGATCTCCTTGTTACGATATACATAAAAATAGAATTGAAAATGTCCAAAAAAAATTTCTTCATTATTTATCCTACAGGATGAACCGTAATGGGTTTTTGACATCCTACAAAAAGCGTCTTGATTTTTATAAGATGCAAACGCTCTCTGCTCGCAGAAAGTATTTGGATCTGGTTTTCTTATATAAACTGTTAAACTCAAACATAGATTGTCCCCAGCTCCTTTCTAAAGTAAATATTTCCACCCCGATTCGTTTACCTAGGTCTTCAGTATATAAATTATTTAAAGAAAAGCCTTATCGAACTAATTTAGACCGTCTTTCACCCATTAATAGAATGATAAGAGCCTTTAATTTCTTACCGAAGTGCATCGATATTGACATCTTCGGTGATAAGATTCGTGCATTCAAAAATAAATTAAAATTGGAAATTTATGAAAATTATAAAAAACCTAACGATTTACTATGTAATAGATAATACCGTAATGTGTGTGTGTGTGTGTATTTTTCTGGACAGAATTAAAGGAAAAATTCAAATCCACATGGCTGCTTAGGTTAAAAACCTATCAAATTAGCCATAATTATTATTTTTTTATTTTTGTTGCTTTATCTCAGTTCTTGGATTTTTGTTTTTTAATTCTTGTGGCAATAATTACCTTAAAAGCTTAGTATGACATGTCTATCAGTATTCATATATATTTATGTTAGCTGTAGATACCTTCAAACGTAAACATACGCCTTTATACTAAATTGCTTTATATTAATATTGTACTGTATGTATTATCTAATGGTATCTCTAATAAATAAAATAAAAAACAAACGTAGGCCTAAATGCTCCAATAACTAGAATGTGTGCGTTCTATAATAAAGTTGGCAGTAAAGTTAATATCGATGTATTTAATGATTCTTTTAAAGTATTTAAGGGTAAGATGCTGGATTATCTAAAAAAAAATATTTGTACGTAATTATATATGGACATTACTCTTCTTGTTGCCTACATTTTACATGTTTAGTGTTGTAACCAAATTTTATTATATAATTTCATAATATTAGTAATTCGTAGTATCCTGTATCTTTTAATATTATGTTTTGATTTTTTAATGTTTAAATTTTAGCTTTTAATTTCATATATTTTTTATTTTATTTTTTTATGTGTTGTTTGTGGTGAATGCTGTGTACACCTATAAGTAGCATACATATCAGATGTTGCACCTTATTGTTATAGTATATTTTAATGCCATAATATGTAGTGCTGTTGGTGTACCTTATAACAATAAATAAAAAATAAAATAAATAAATTAAGTGACAAAGTCACCCATCATAAAAAAAAAAACAAAAATGTAAATAATTTAAACTCTCCAATTTCGAGCAATATACATGGAGGTTAAATCGATACATATTTAGGTCTTCTATTGACCTGCTTCACTTGGACACTCATCGCCATGATACACTGTATATAAGCTTAGAGCATTTAACAACATAGGTAGTAAACATTAGTGCAGCATTATTTGTCGGCTGTTTTTAATAATTTTACAATGTACCAGATTTATATTAAGAATCTTGATATTTTACTATTTGTAATTTCTGTTGATACCTACGTACCTTATTACTGAAATCGTGTGGACCGTTGTAAAGCTGTTTATTGCCGCGAGCAGTTGCTATCTTTATAACACCCGATGCGTAGTGTAGAGACCCGTACTTGTGCAAGAATGGCTCCAGAAGGATTTCTGAAAAGTTAAATATAACATTGAAATTAAACTATATTTACGGATTTTATTGCGGTTTTTTATTTTTCTCCCGACGTTTCGAAGGCTTTGAAGCATTTCGTGGTCACGGGGCGGACTGGTCCGCCTAAAAAAAAATAGTTTCATTACAATGTCTAACATTCGCGTAAACGTAAGAAATCATTAGGTTAGATATAAATTATAATACAAAAAAAATTTCAAAAGCAATTATCGCTAATGGATGGATGGGTGGACTTGGATAGGTAGCCAAATCTATGTAAACTTAGTATGATCAGGCCTCTACACGTTGTGCGCCCATCACACCACAACTGGGTAGGTACCGACTGCATTTATTTTTTTTATATGGCGTGGAATGACGAGACAAGCATGCCATTCGCCTAATAAGCGATACGACCACCCACACAGCAATACCATCCAGCACATTGAGTTACACAACAGCATTTCACTGCGCTCGTCATCCTTAGACATTCAATTCTAAATCTCATCATGTCCAGTAGTTACACTTGCTACAATGTCCTTCAAACCGAAACACAACAGTGCACGCACTGTTTGGTGGTAGAAATAGACATTGCGGTGGTATCCACCCAGACGGGCTCTTAGATATAAGAAACCTACCACCAGTAGTTTTTTTAGTTTTAATCCTCTTCCTTTCAATTCATAAACTAAAAATGATTTTTTTGAATATTTAAAATGAAGATTTTCGTTTTAATGTAGTAGGATGTGTTTGGGTACAATCGATCTACAATTAATGGGGTAAGATCATTGATACGAAATCACCGCTAAACCCCAAATAAAATTAATTCAGTGGCAACCAAACATTACAAAAGGGCACTGTAGGTTGCGTTGACCGTGTTGGGAATGACGGGTAATTACATAAAACTTCCTTCCCTGAACAGATATAGATATTAAAACCAACCACACCTGGATAGAGCCAGTCTCCTTGCGGCAGTTTGGCTCGGACGTGCACCTTGCCGTACGTGAACGCGAAGGTCTTCGAAGTGATACGGCCGCTCACCACAGGCGGCAAGATATCTGCACCATATACCTGTGTTAAACACGAATCTGCTGATGATGTGCAGCTGTAATGAATACAATATAGATTACTAGTGTTTCCTTATGACTCCACCCGCGTGAAACATCTTTCTGGGAATAATTGTTTACTTTAACAATTATATAAATTTACATACCAATCTAGGATTGACTAGGTTAGATTCGCCAAATTTCTTTCTGCGGTTCTTCTGAATGCTAAGCATATAATTGGTAAGTACTTATTAAACCTCAATTCAGATTAATTATAATCAACGATTAAAAAATGCGGTGATAGCCTAGTTGGGAGTGGAATGGACTGTCGAGATGAATATCCGTAGGTTCAAAACCCAAGGGCACGCACCTTTGACATTAATAAAATATGAGGTGTATTCTTTGTGAATCATAGCTTGCTTTAATAGTGAAGGAAAACAACGTGAGGAAACCTGCTTATCTGAGAAGTTCTTTATAATAATTTCAAAGGTATGTGAAGTCTACCCATTCGCACTAGGCCAGCGTGGTGGTGTAAGGTCTAAACCCTCTCAGTTGTAGAGGAGGCCCGTGCTCAGCAGTGGGCAGTATATAATACAGAGCTGGTATGGTATAATCAGCGACTATATAGCCGCTATAGTATACCTAAATTCTATACTTTTATCCTAAGAATTGACTTAAACCATCAGCAGGTACCTGTCACCTTTGTGTTCTTTATCCATTAACTGGGCCTAAGGAATTGAAAAGTTGTTCGTTCGCTTCAGTAAAAGAGTCATATTACCTACTATCAACTTACCCACTAAACAAATTAAGCGTGCCAGAAAGAATGGTGTCATTTGTAAAGCCTGGTAAGTCCTGTTGCAGTTTCGGGGTGATTTGCAGTTTGCCACCAGCGGTTGAGACGGTCTGATCAGTAACTAGCCGCTGGTATGATACGAAGGGGTATTCCTAGAAAATTAAAATGGCTTTTGTTTGAGAACTAATATCTCCAACGGGTGAAGGCCAGAGTTGCGGTCTGCAAACATTTAGCAATCGAATCATTGATATATATATATATATATATATATATATAAACCCAACGAATGCATTAGCTATAGATGTCAAAAGTAACGTAAGTAAAGAGGTGGCATGGTGTGATCTAGCTAGATTGTGAAGTGATGTTATCAGTGATTACTTTCGTGTCACTCACGATGTTAAAGGAAAGAATTCCTTGGCATCTCAATTATAATACAAAATAAAGTCACACACATAAAGCGTGATCCTGGCGGCAAAAAATCCTGAGAGGGCCTCTCAGGCCTCTCTCTTCATTACTTGAACATTTTCATTTACTATTGTTACGCGCGCTAGTACTCGCCGATAAACAGCGCCATCTATTGGCGAGAAGCGGACTATCTGACTATGGAAGGTTCGGCGATGGAACGTTCTCGAAAGGTCTCGATTCAAATTCAAATCATTTATTCAGTAATTAGGCCCCTAAGGGCACTTTTACACGTCATTTTTAACAATGTTGTTTTACTAAAATATTCTACCAGTGCTTCGGAAAAGCCCACTGATCTGAGAAGAAGCACCAAAAAACTCAGCGTAGGTCTTTTATTATATTTTTTTTTAAATATATAAACTCATTTGCAAAAAAAACGGGCACCTAAGCAATGAACCATTTCAAATGTTACTATTGGTTTGTTTGATAATTATAGGTAGTTTTACTTTCACAATTTTGTAAATTAATAAGCAAATAATCGTTTTCGTCAGTATTATCATAAAATTTTGATAACATTTATGGGTTTTAATGCTAAAGTTCACTAGTAGTGTATGCTCGCTAGTAGTGCATATGCTCGTGAAGTAAAAGTTAACAAAGATTTTTGTTTGTTTTTTCTTTAATAAAGTAAAAGCAGATAAATGTTTAGTATCGAGTGTGACCCCCTCTAGCTGAAATCACAGCTTGAATTCGTCTGGGTATGCTAGCGAGGATATCCCGGATACTTGCTTGCGGAATACGTTCCCACTCCGCGGTAATCACATTCTTCAGCTCTCTGGTGGTTTGCGGAGCCGGTTGTACTGATCTCACGCGTCGTTTCAGAACGTCCCAGACATGCTCTATAGGATTGAGGTCGGGACTTCGAGCTGGCCAATCCAAACGACGAATGCCGACCTCTTGCACATACGCTTCCACATCGCCAGACCGGTGGGCGCGAGCGTTGTCGTCCATAAAAATTGAGTCTTCGCCTAAAGCGGCCAATGCAGGTTGTGCATGAGGAATAAGAACTTCCGTTATGTATCGATGTCCAGTCAGTGAGCCGTTTTCAATAAAGACTAACTCTGTACGATCCATTGAATTTATTCCTGCCCAAAACATAACAGAGCCCCCAGCATAAGGTGTGATTTCTTCAAAACAAGCCTCTGCAAAGCGTTCTCCTCGTATTCGTAGCACTCGCCGACGTCGATCTTCACCTAACAGAGATATCCTGGCTTCATCGGAGAACAATACTCTATTCCAGTCTTCTTGAGTCCATGACTCACAATTTCGAGCAAACCTAAGCCTGGCAACTCTGTGCTCACGGAGTAACTTAAGGCCGCGGGCCGGGCGATGACTGCGTATATTGGCCGCGAGCAGCCTCCTCCTGACCGTCCATAGACTAATATGCACATTTCTTACTTCTTCGAGGTTGTTCTTAAGGTCCACATACGAAGACTTGCGATTTCTCAATGCGCGACTCACAAGAAAACGATCATCCCGTGGTTGGGTACATGGTTTTCTTCCAGAACCAGGCCTTCTCTCGACGGAACCGGTGTCTTGATACCGCTGCCAGGTCCTTTGAACCGTCGAGCGACTCACACTTAGCCTCTGAGCCACGAAGCATTGGCTGCAGCCCTCTTCGAGCAGCGCAATAATTTTGGTAGCTTTTACCACTTTCTCTAACATTATTGAGACAGCTAAACAGCAATAAATGAAGCTTTGACAATTAAGAATATGAAATAAATTCATAAAAATTTACTAAAAGTTATGAAAACCGATATTATCTTTTGGAACTTCGCACCAAAAATGTAGGATAAAAAGTGGTTTTCTGTAAAAACGAGCATCAAACGAAAATTTTAATTTAGAACGTACTGTTTTAAACACCACGGCATTTTTAAAACCGGCCAGTAACATGTACAAATGATTGAAATCATTTTGGTACCGTATTTTTTTAAAAAAGAATTAAAATCCAAACCGCCCGTTTTTTTTGCAAATGAGTGTATATGTTACAATTTTCAAATCACAATATAACTTCAATTTCAAAGATGAATATTATATGCAAAAATTAAGGAAGAGTACCTAAGTCAAACAACCACCTACATGTTTAATTTTAAGTAAACAATAAAGTCAACCATCAAACAGAGCAGACCAGTCCACACAAGCAGCACCCGTTCACGAGTATGACGCATGTGCCAGCCATCGGCCTCCTCAACCATGTTACAGGGAAGTGACCGATGTCTCCAGAATGTCGTGGAAACGCAATCATTGACCTTCATTTGCGAGACAGTTCCTGGCTGTTCTGGAGCCTTCGAGAACTTTCCACAAACTACGACGGTACCGGCGGACGGGTATAAAAGGCGGCGCGCGGCCGCCGCCGGGCTTCATTCGACCGCGCCAAATGGAGACGGCCGCGTTCCGTATTAACCGATCCAGAGGACGAAATCACTCTGGCCATCCGCCGTAAGAACGAGTTCTTGAAACTCCAACACTCCACAAGACCGCAGTTCCGTCCTCGCCGTCGAGGACCTCGCCGCGCTCCCCGTCGCCCCCCCGACCCCCCTAACAGTTCCGGCCCGCGTGCCGACGAAATAAACGAATAGGATTAGGTTAAACACCAATGTTCCCCACTAATCGTTGATGTCTCATCCTCTCCCAGTGGCCGTCCTGAGCCGAGGTTCGTAACCCGTTAGTGGGTTGCCCTCAGCATGGTCACTTAAATTAAAGGGTTGCGAGCGCCTCCTGCGTTCACCCTAAAGTCCGGTGTGGCCAGAAAAGCCGACTCTCGTCAGGCTACTGGCCGATAGGCCGTTGCTAAAAAAAAAAAAAAAAAGCCGCCGGGCATTCAGTCTTGTTTACAAAAGCGAGCGACAAGCGGACTACGAGCGATAACTCCAAGCGATTTCGAGGCGAATATTGTGGATTGTGTTTGGACGTATAGTGAGTGATTATAATAAGTGTATTTGAGTGTTTAATTATAACTGTATCTAGTGCAGTGTTTCTGTTGTTTAATAGTGTTCTAGTACTAATAAAGTCCTAATTGGTGTTTTATCGCAATACCGGTATTTTAATTGTTTATATCGAACCCCAGTACGTAACACTATTTATGGCCGTTAGAAAAAGAGGGAATTTAGATGTAGAGCTATGGATTGCTTCGGTATCACCATAATATGGGTCGAATGATTGCTTTTATAAACTACACACAATAATATTGAGAGGGGAAGAACACATAATAAGACAGTAAACTGATACAGAACTTGCTGCGGCAAACATAAAAACATCCGAAACGTTTAGGTCTCACCAAGGTGGAGATGACATAGCTGATTTATTCTAGCGCGATTAATGAGTAACTTCATGGTAACCTATGATATCGACCAACGGCCATTCTCAATAACTTACTAACATTCAACTCGAGTTTGTGATCTAACTCGGCAGTAAAAATTACGCTGGTATTGCTGTTTCAATGTCAAAAACTTAGCGGCAACTCTATGACTGCACTCTCCGAAGAGTTTATTTTTGCTCTAAGTTACCTATGCTTAAAAAAACATTGAGCACTTTTTAAGGTTTCTACTATATTGCTTTTTGACTCATCTAGCCCCGCTACAGACGCCGGCGTCCGAGTATATAGGGTTTTACCATACATCTATATAATATATAAGCGGGGCTTGAGAGGGTTAATATTACACATTCTATTTTATATAAAGCAGTTTAAATAACGTACTGCATAGATTATTATAACAATTATTTATAGCGATATGTTCATCTTTGGCAAAAACAAAATGCCCCAGTAATCATATTCGACCCTCCGATAGATAGGATAAGGTATTCTTATCAATCTTAGTTTTTAGAAACACAGATAACCACCAAAAGTAAGCATTTTAACTGTTTGTTATCTATTAGTAAGATATTGAGACCGCCTGTATAATGGTCCTGGTATATTATTATTATTATTATAAACTCACGGGATGAGTGTTAGGTATGTACTGTTCAATCTGCCACACACTCTCGTCTAAAGTATCAAAGTTATCTTCGAAGAGAGTATGTCCGGCGCAGGCGAAGCCACCGCGCACCTTCGTGCGCGTAGGTTGACAATCTTCTGGCAACACCGTCACGGTGCCAGGCCGGATCGAGCCGGTGCCGGTGGCTCTGTCTTCCAGTTCTAAAAGGTAGAAGATGTAGGTAAGTGATATTGACACAACTGGAAGCGCAGAGTGCCACTAGTAACTGGTGTACTGTCAATTATACGGTGAAAATAAAGTACCTTCATTGGTATAGTTGCATATTTGGGAAGTGCACCGGTTCTGTGTTTGATCTGGGCAACTAGAATTTATGTGAGTTTTCAATTTAACAAAACATCTCGGATTTTTTTCATGTCCCATATGGCGATAGGTTCACTCCATATAACATGATGGAACAGATAAAAACTCGACAAGCTGATGCACAAGCCGCGGCTTACACTACTCCTTAGATGATACGTAAATGAGTGGGTTTATCAAGAAATATTTAAATATGTATTTTATTTGGTTTAACTTACGTGTAACAGTGAAGCTCAAATTGTCCTTTAGATATCCTTTACTATTCATCGAGACGAAAACATAATAGTTGATGACATCACCCACTTTCAACTCCATTTCGGGGTCTTCGTAGATCCACTTCCCGTTGCTTGCTTTTAGGACCTCGCCCGCTATTGTCCCGACATCATTTTTATTAATGCCCCTATTGATATTCCCGTGGAAGGCGAAGAGGCCTATGTTTTGCCCGTCTGGAAAATATGATATGTATGATTTAGGCCTACAAATGAGCAAATGAGTCCCTGAATCCTGGTATTTACACTTTAACGTCTTTAAACTCCTAGAATATTAGGAAATCACTGATAATGTACAAATTCTTGCTTATGTAAAACTCGTATGTTCTCGCGGCTTTGTCTACGTTGAATTACCTTATTTACCAGGATTAACCCTACATAGCCTCGGATTCTTGGAGATAATGAAACTTCCTTTTAAAGGGTTTTAGAATAAAAATAGTAGTAGGTACGATTAGGGTGGTCAACCAAAAACACGTAATTTATCCTAAAGAAAATTGTAATTTATCCTAATTTTAACATTTAACCAAATGAATCTTGTTTTATGAGCATCGATATGCGCTCATCTTGCAAAAATGAACAAAAACATGCCACATGTTAATCCGGTTCGACTAGTGTTTATTACAAAGTAAAACTTCTATTGCATTCCGGATATTTAACATCAATTTTAATTACTTGCATATATCAATAACAACATAATGATTATGTTTTATAATTATGTGATCAATGCTCTTTTCTAGGCTCTTATTATTACTTGCATATATCAATACAATAACAAAATAATGATTATGTTTTATAATTATGTGATCAATGCTCTTTTCTAGGCTCTTATTATGCAAATTATATTGAGGAATTATGGACAATTTTAAAGTAGCCTGATCGAAAAGTAATTATACTAAGTCGATGTGTAATTGCCTCACCCGCGTGGAATTTTATTGATTTTTTAGCCAGTATTTACGCTCATATAGCTTGGACAACGCGAACGTTGAAGTCGAAATAAGTGAGATCATTCAGTTGTCAAATATGAAATTTATTATCAATATCCATACCCAAAATTACTAGGTAGCATTAAAAAACCGAATCGAAAACATGACAAAATCTCCTTAGAAATTTAAAATAATGATGTTCATTTTAAACGTAAACATAGCTTTACGATTGCATTTGTGCGATCAAGAACCTTAAAGAGTAAACAATTAATGACCAAACGACCTCTTCGCGATAACAGTAACAACGTGTCTATACGGGGTCAGTATCAAACAAATATATTCTATGTTGGATGTCGCTTTTGACAGGTCCGTCTGGAAATCTTTAGGGGAGGCCTATGTTCAGCAGTGGACGCCATATTGCTGATGATGATTATAATGTTGGGGCCAAAATTACGTCTTAAGGCATTAATTTATCGCAACGTGAATGCAGCTAAAAGTGTTGGTACTATACACGTAACCGAAAAATTTTTGAATATGGCAAAATGTATGGTTACATTAGGAGTTTGAAAATCATTTTAACCCGGACAATCTAGGTACTTCTGCATTCTATTGGTTTTGAATCATAAGTTATTAAGTTGCCCACATAATGTTGTTCTTTGTTTTATTTTTAATGATGACTGTATATAGCTCAATAGTTTTAATTTAGCTTAATCCGCACCTTCTGTAATTTAAATAAAAAAAATGGAATGCAATCTAGTTTTATTGTAAATCTGTTTGTTATATAAAATTGCCATCATTGTACTCTGTTTTGCGTCTTAATCGACTGTCAAGCCCCGCTACGGACGCCGGCGTCCGAGTATATAGGGTTCCCCATACATCTATATAATATAAAAAGCAGGGTTTGACGGGTTAAAAAAAATAATTAGGTAAGTAATTAAAAAGTATGAATTATTACGTCCCTCTTTTATCATGCAAGGAATTATGGTTCTTGATGGAGATTCTCGTTTCATGAAACATGAGCTGGTGGCGGTTAGATTGGATGATTCCTGGCTATAAAATCTTCATATAGGCGCTTAAAATTTACGATAGACAGTTGGGTACATATGTTTTATTCATCACTGCACATTGTACAGGAACCTATGATAACCCAATCGTACAGTAAAATAATGAAGTATTTGTCTATGAAATGAACTTCATCTTTTTATTATTTTCTTTGTGTGTTTGAAATTCGCTTTCGCTAATAAAACGTGAATAATTAACTAAAATTGCTGTTCACCAGATTCTTAATGCTAAAAACCGTAAGAAAATACTTTTAAGAGTTTCATCAATCACAAAAAAACGCCTTGTGAGAGGAATAAGGAAGTTTTTATACTCATCGAAAATATGGTATATTGAGGTTACTTACCGGGTATTGACACACTAAAACCCTTTGGTTTATATGCATGTATGGACACATTAGGTATTTGACCAACGGCCAAGTGAAAACACAAAAAGAACGTGATCACACGTCCGCACCACCACGCGGCCATCTTGACACTGACTACTGAGTGACGACTGACGCAGCGTCAGTGACGCTGCACTCGCGTGCAAACTTGTTTACACGTTTTTCGAAATTGTTCATTTTGTAAAAGGGGATTTTTCTTGATAAAGTATAATGCAGAATTCGGATATAGTTTTATCTGTTATAATTTTCTCATTAAGGTCGGGATTATTCTTTTGCTTCATGGACTATTTATACGGGGTGTATACCTATTTCCATATATCACAGCGAAATAATGACCCTATAGAGCGTCTAGTTGTTCAGGGCAGAGTGGAAGGAAATAGACTTCGTGGTAGGTCACCAATGAGGTGGACCGACCAAATTAAATCAGCAGTAGGAGACCCTGTAAACGAATGTAACCGATTGTCGTCTAACAGAGATAGATGGAGATATCGTGCGGCGAGCTACATCATCGTTTGGACACAATCGTGACCACGACCGTTCTGTCAAGAGCGAAGTAAAGAAGAAGAAGAAGCTATTTTATAAATAAAAGTTGTATTTAATCGGTGTTCTATTTTCTTGATTATATCAAGTACTACGAAATAACGAGACAAAACACTGATAATTTTTGGGGTTGGTGTGAGGATGAGTTTTTGTGAAATTATAGAATATACATACGATAACATAACAATCTAGTCGAGAATTCACCAACGAACTTGTAAATATTATAAAACACATACCTCAATGTAAACTTGTTATTGGTTCCTCGGCTCCTTTAAGTTGAGAAGCCCAGGTTCGATTTCCTCGATCACGGTCACTTATTAGCGATCCACTTAGATTTTGCCACATTATCTGTAAAAAAATGAGCATCATTAATTCGAATGGACACGGCTACAAGGAAAATAAGTTGAAAAGTCAGCCATTGCTTGTTAAGGCCTAAGCCATTAAGATTCTGATAAATTGTAATAGAAGCTGTGTCTTCATCTGTCTATCTTCTTCAGCCTATACAGGGTTATTTTGACATTGCGTTATTTTATTCGTTCTGCGGGATAGGTAACTACGGGCCGAAATTTTATAGTTTCCTTCGATTTTCATAACAATTATTGCAACGGAAACTGGAAAGTCTGACACTTGACATTGGCGAAATCACTGATAAACGGTGGAAGCCACAAAACGAAAAGAAGAAGAAGAAGAAGATATTGCGTTAATAATTGAAACCACATACTTATCTCGTTGAAAATAACGTTTTCCATTAAGTTATTTTAACCATAGATATTAAATAAAAAAGTGTAAGTTTCGAACAAAATAAAAAGTATCAATAAAAAGTAACTTTAAGTTTACACGCCCTAATGCCACTATGACTGCTCTAGAAGAATTCGTCGCACCAGCAACATTACACTTTCAGTCAGAAATACACTTACGCACACACCATATTCGCACTAAACTACAAAATGATCAAAAATTTGGAATACTACAACCGCGATTTATGGCGAAAGTATTCGTTATTCATTGATGATTTTTTGCACAATGTTGGCAGAGGTATAGACGAATATGTGATTTCATTTAGTAACGTAATGTAAAAATGACCCTGTATATCCACCCAATACTGAGTGTAGGCCTCTTCTAATGCACGCTAAGTTGTTCTGTCTTGGGAAAACCTCATGCAACTTCTCGCCACGTGGAACAAGTTGTCAGTCCACCTCATCAAGGGCTGCCTCGGTTTCTATAACTAGTTAGTATTATAATTGGATTCGATAATTACTACCAGATTCCTCCAGGATATGACGCCACACAAGCGGCCGATGTTGTAAGAAGAAATCCTTGCTGCAATACGCTTGACAAAGTCTGTGTGACTGATTTGAAGCGGAGGATACAAGCATGCAAGGAGTAAGCAAGGAGAAGAAGCATTCACTTAAGCCAGAAGAAAAATTAAACCGTTACGACACATATCTGTCCATCTTTAACACCACCAATATACATAGTATGATTAATTGAATTTTATTATTTAGGTACTGCGTTTCCGTAAATGTTTGATGACGATGATCATGATAACGTTTCGGCTTCGTGTCATCGTACGATGTGGCTAGGGGACGCCCCGTCAATTTGCGTAATATACAATATGTTAATTTCAATAATAAGTTGTTAGAAATATATTTTTTTATGGCATCGAATGACGAGACGAGCATGCCGTTCACCTGATGGTAAGCGATACGACCACCCATAAACAGTAGAAACACCATCCAGCACCTTGAGTTACAATGTCCTATATGGCATTCCACTGCGCTCGTCATCCTGAGACGTAAGATGTTAAGATGTTAAGTCTCATTATGTCATGTAGTTACACTGGCTACAATGCCCTTCAAACCGAAACACAACAGTGCATGCACACTACTGCTTAGCGGTAGAAATAAACATTGTGGTTGTACCCACTCAGACGGACCCTTACATTTGAGAGTCCTACCACCAGTAAGCCACCCAGACGGACTCTTACATATGAGAGTAATTGATTGAGTTGATAAAATAACTGAAAGGTTTAGCAACTCAATCAATATGGAGTTTGGTGTAGATAAATGTGCGGTTATCCATGTGAAGCGAGGAGAGGTTGTGGTCTCTGATGACATACAAGTCTCAGAGACTATAAGACTTATTCTTATCTCTTTCTGAGACGGAAACTTACAAATATCTGGGTATGCCTGAGGCACTGGGTATAATGGGTGCCGACGTAAAACAATCAGTGAGAGAACGTTTCTTCGGCCATCTGACAAACGTACTTCACAGTTTTTTGTTAGCTGGAAACAAGATTCGTGCTTTCAACGGTTGCCTGTACTCATGTACTCTTTTGGCATACTCAGATGAACTCAGACCTAATTGGACGCCCTGGATCGAAAGCTCCAGACCCTACTGACTGCACATCCTATGCATAACCAACGTCGTCAGTGATGAGTGTACATCCCACAGAGATGCGGGGGCCGAGGCTTACTTGATGCTAAGGACTTGCATTACAGCGAGGTATGCAATTTCCTCTACAGCGAAGTGGGCATACATAAGGTTGTAGTCATAGTGGATAAAGTATTTACCCCGCTTTCCTTGGCGAATGAGACTTGGCGAAAACCAATGGCGATGGGTATTAGGGAACGCAAGGAAATATGGAAGAGCAAAGAACTACACGGTCGGTTCACCGGTGGCTTGGGTCATGAGCCTCGCCATCGGAAGGTGATTCACTTTTTTATATTTTTACATGTATGAATATTTTTTTTATTATATAGGTATATAAGAATGTAAGGAAAAGAAAAATTAGAAATAAAGAGAATAATAATTGTAATAAGTCCGCAGAGGCGGCTTTGTGGCGAGCCGACGGTGAGTGGCGGCATCGCGTACCCTGATTCCTTGGGGCTAAATGAGACCTCCTGACCCTTGGCTTGCCTTAACTGGCCGGCTAGGGGTGGATGCTGCAAGAGCTAAGAATCTGACCTCCAGGGTGGAAGTGCTTAATGTGCGTAATAGCGAGGAAACCCGCTCCGGGACGCGTCAGCGACCCACGATGGTGAAATCGGTGCACAACTCTCGACAATAGGGTTTGCAATCCCGCACAATTTTTTTTCCAGCTGGAAATTTGGGTTAAATTCGGTATTATAGCTGGATCCAGCTGTAATTCCTGTATAACATTTAATAGTATAATTATGTATGAAGATAAAGATACTACGATTGTGGAATATTTATATTATACTAAATGAAGTGGAAAAAAATATTTTTTTCTTATCAAATAAATAGCGGTAAAGCGCTGTAATGCGGTAGTGCGGAATTCGGGATTGCAAACCCTAGGCGAGATGCCGGCGCTGCGCCCATGTCTAATGACTTTAGACTGTACTAAAAATATCGATCGCCTTTCAAAACTCTAGAATTAAAACACGCCAGGAGCATATATGGCAATAATAAATTGCTACATAAATTTACATAAACTCACTTTTACTGAATATCATAAATCTCCGCTATCAGATTACCTAAATCAGCAGAATTTTCAGTAAGTATTACGTAGTTTGAAAAAACAGCGGCTTTTGTCTCAAATTAATTTCATAGTTTTATACTCATGCCCAACTTTGTATGCAATGAACTTTGTATGAAAGGATAAATAAAAGACGATTTAAAGAAAATAATTTATTTATTTTATAATCTCAGTTGACTAAGACGAAAATCTGAAACAAAAAAGTTAAAATTAAAGTCACATATAAATGCCTTGGCAAAAGTGATAGCTGTCATTAAAACATAAAACTTTTGAAAGAGGCCCTTATAGTCTGTAACATTTGAAAAAAAATGGAAGATAAAAAAAATATAAGTAGGTAATTTATTTTATTTGCTATATTTTACCCATATCATTCAGTCATATCTGAGTTGTTTCTAATATCCAAATTACTCCACTAGCAATGAGATAGTAAACTATTGACCGCCATAATACCCGTTATTTTGCAACATTAAACAAGGTAAAAAATAAACATAACGCCCTTTCCCCGGGTAGGCGGAAGTCCAACCAGGGCACTAACTTTTCACCATGTGTGTTCCATCACATGATGTGATGGGGGACGAGCCTATCGCCATATCGGGCACATATACCATTTGCAGAGCATAAAACCTAACGTCAGATCGCCTGACCCGCGATTTGAACCCAAGACCTTAATGTGATGTACAGGCCACGCAATACAACTACGAGGCAGTCAACAGTAATAGGTAGTTGACTACTTTTTTAATACATTTATGAAAAATTTACTTTATAAAAATGAAGCTCATTATTTATTTCATAATCCACGTGTTAACGTTTTAAAAGCTTTGAAATTTGGAGGAAGGGGCATTTGTCAAATAACGGAAGCAGCAGACTTTAACGTCACTGAGTGTCATCGTCCATTACGTATCGTGCGTGAGAAAGAGATAGGGCGATAAACCCACCACGACCGCACTATTGCTCGCAACATTTTTAATAGTAATTACTACTATTTTTAACCAATAGGAGATTATCTTTTGTTTGATATTTTACATTATCCTATCAACAATTTGTAACAGTTAATAGTACGACAAAAAAGGCCTTTTGGGAAAACTGCATTTCAAAAGCTTATAATTTGTTAATTTTTTACCAGATTTTAATAATTTTCTCTAAGTTATTGTGATGCTGATTTTACAGAAGCATTTTTTTGTATTATTTTCTATGAAGTATTATATAATGTACGAAATCAAACATAGGAAACTACAATATTATTGTTTTTACAAAATACTGACCAATCATAGCGCGTACACCCTCACATAGTCCACTTCAAGCGCCTTCTCCACCTCCAGCCACGTGGGGTTCCATTGGCTGCGCGCGTTCCAGAAGTTGGCCATGGCCTTGGTGGCCGTGTTCCGCCACGGCTTGTTGATGGCCTCGTCCGGGAACTCATGGACGCCGCCCACGTCCATGCCAATGGATATATAGAACTAGAAAGAAGAAATAAAAGCGATTTATGAGTCATAGTCACAATTCATAAGATTTTGGAAGATTCGGAAATCGATTAGACGTTTAATCAATAGAAACATTAATTAGGGTCAATTGCCAAGGCGTATCGTATGATATTCCCAGGAGTGAAATAACTACGCGCCTCCATAACCGCTAATTCTCTAATATTATTATTATTATTTTTTTGTAATGGCCCTACTGCCAGTAGCCTGACGCGAGTCGGCTTTTCTGGCCACACCGGTCTTTAGGGTGAACGCAGAAGGCGCTCGCAACCCTTTGAATTAAGTGAACATGCTGAGGGCAACCCACTAACGGGTTACGAACCTCGGCTCAGGATGGCCACTGAGAGAGGATGAGACATCAACGATTAGGGAAAGATTGGTTTTTAGGCCTAATCCTATTAGATTGTGTTGTCATCGGCACGCGACCGGAACTGCTAGGGGGGTCGGGAGGGCGACGGGGAACGCGGCGAGATCCTCGACGGCGAGGACGAAACTGCGGTCTTGTGGAGTGTTGGAGTTTCAAGAACTCGTTCTTACGGCGGATGGCCAGAGTGATTTCGTCATCTGGATCGGTTAATACGGAACGCGGCCGTAGTATTAGAAGAGTTCTCTTACCATGTCATCGAAAGGCGTTATATTGGATCCTTGGTTCCACCTCGCAGGGGCTTCAACATTTTGCTTTTTCGCTTCCAAATAAAAACCCCCAACTGGAGCATTCACTTGTCCGTAGACGATGCCGTCCACCGACATTGTTATAGCATCTGTTGGTTAAAAACGTACAGTATCAGACCGGAGTCTGGAATTTGTGTGATATGGCGATAGGCTCGTCTCATATCACATCTTGGACGGATGACATGGTTGCGCCTCTACTTACTCCTAGGTCTACGGGGTTAAAAGGTGTGTGTGTGGTCAAACATAGTAAGGGACAGAATATCAGTGCTTCTTCTCAGATATAGCATTAAAATTTAGAGACACAGCTCAATATTTTTTTGCGACATATAAAAATATTCCGATCCTTTGTAAAAGAGCATGTGGCGTAGACATATGATTAGCAGTATGAGATGTATATTTGCTAGTCGATATAGGCATGGGGTTATTTTGTACACCGATGGAAAGCGACCACCGTACACGGTGATAAACTCGTTATAGTCATTTTGATGAGTCGCAATCCGGAGGTAGCCAATGTACAGTAAAAAGTGTCGGCATAATTTTCCGATTGTGATGCAACTTCTTTGTGATTAACGTTTTATTTGGACGTCTTTGCTGATGGTAGGATCTTTTATTCGCCCAGGCAGAGGCGCTTATATGATGTAAACCCTGCCGTCGTCAAGACGCAACTCGTAAGACGATGTCGTTTAATTTTGATGTTTTTGATTGATCGAAAGACCAACATGTCCGTCACGTCAACCAATCCTAGTAAAACGAAACGGAGTTGTGTCGTGTTTTTTTCTACAGTCGAAGCCTACATCCTGCGTTAACACATAGATGACCATTCGTATTTATTTCAATTCAAACAGGCCAGCATAGTGTTATTGTGCATAGTGTTATCGATTGCCGCAGGATTATTTCTCGTCCACCGACACTATCGCGATGCCACTTCCTTTATTATCATGAGCCTATCATCTCTAGATATGATTTAAACAGTGCCATCTATAAATGTCAAAACCCGCAGATGCAGTAGAGCTACTTTTCCTTATCCGTTTATAAAAAAAAAGTAATTTGAGTCTCTATGACCAGCAATGAAAATAAAGCTCGGAGTACCTAAGCTTAATGTAAGTACTGTCTGTACTTCGATTGGAAGTTCAAGTATAACTAATGTATAAATGTATATCTAGATAATACCTCCCTCAAGAATACCACCTACCCTTATTTATGATAGTTTGCGGCCCAGAATGCACTTTTTTCAGTCCAAAAGACGCTAATAAGGCGTTAGTAGATTAGCGTATTAGAATTCGAATTCGTGAATCGGTTTTTTCTGGGCAAGCGTGTTTAGACCGCATCATCGCTTAGCATCAGACGGATAGGGGACAAACGTGATCCCATGTAGCTATAAATAAGAATTTTTAATTACCTGGACTCCATTCTAATGTGTAATTATGGAACCCATTGCTCCAGGGTTCGTTGCCAATAAACTCTTTCAAATAAGCTGTCCTGGAAATATTCAAACATATGTTATAAAACATTTTCCTCCAAATAAGTGACGCGAAGAACAAGCCAATTGATTAATGGTAAGCAATACGACTGCCCGTAAACAGTAACAATATCAGTAGAACTTTAATTACTAATAAAGCACCGTGGCATTGTTCTGCTCTCAACAACCTTCGAAAATAGATGTTAATTATCATAATGCCTAGTCACACTGGCTAGGATATCATTCAAAGCTGAACATAAGTGTTTGCAACATTTTGCTTGACGGTAGAAAAACACTACCTACCCAGCCGGCCTCTTGTATCTGATATACCTAATTCCTATCCGTTTTCTTGGGGTTTTGCCTAAGATATTGGGATGTTGGCCTAAGATCACCAATCTCTTCCACAAATCGAGAGGTAAAACATCTTTGAGATCATGTACAGTCAGACTGCACCCCCTACTATTACAGTCCCGCCTGTATTTTTAAGGAGTAGGTTAGTAGGTAGACCGCCTTCATTCTCAATAGGCTGAAGATATATTTCTCAACATGAAATAAGCAGTAATATTACCATTTCATCATAATACTGGTTACTAACCATGGTTTTTAATTCAAGTCTCATAAGAAATCGATACAGCTCATCGGAGTACTTATCAATTAACCATAATGAATGTACAAAACACCATGATTTATAAACTAAGTATTTAAACTAGAGAGTTTTAAAAGACTATGCAGATTTTTTTGATCACCAACCTATATGGGTCTGATTCACTCATGATGGGTCCTCCCACTAGTGTTTTGATGTACTCCGTGTTTCCCTTGACGCAGGCAACTCGCAGTAGCCCTGACTCATAGTTGCGAATGCCGTACTTTTTGTTAACGGGCTCCAACTGGATTACTGGAATCATATTATATTAAAAATCACTCATGACTGGGGTTTTTTTGTAGGTATCTTGGATACTTATGTCATTAAATTATCTGTAAATAAATAAATAATGTGAAAACATTTTCAATATTAGTCTAGTTTCTTAATTGATGCTTTAATTTTTTCACTATCTTTTGCATTTGGCTCCGCTCGCGTGTAATTTCTTTTCCTGAATAAAATTCATACTGTACAGTAACTGGGATTAGATTTGTATCCGTTTGTACAAATGTATGAATTTCTATCTGTATGGCCAATTGCTTCCAAATCTATTAAATGGTTAATGCATAATCTGCTTACATATGTATTCACAATTTCCTTCACATTTGAAATACAAGTCGCATTATTATGTACCAGGTTTTGATCGTAGCTATGCATACGTGAAAAGTTTATTATGTGCGTTGCCGTTATAAAAAGTAGCATATCATTATACTTCTTCCAAATCCATTCAGCTGTTTTTGCATCTTCCTCTTCACTAAATCACATTTATTATTAGATTTTTGAGAATCATTTACTAAAAACATCTTACATGGCACAATCCAGTCTCCACGCGGCATCTTGGCACTAATTTCAACTCGACCATACTTGAAGGAGAACGCCTTTTTGGTGTGAATCTTTGCCGTGGTGATAGGCGGTACTATGATGGCGTCCAATCGGTCGCGTTTACACATCGTAGTGCCCAATAATCCGGTACAGCTGTAATATTAATACGAGATGAATACGTTGGTCGCTGGATAGTAAGCTAGACGTATACCTATGCATAAATAGAAGCAACACTGCGGTTATCACACTGAGACATTGAATAAAAAGAAAGAAGAGTTAGATCTTATAAGGCCTGGTAATTACGCAAACTACATTGTCCTTCAAAACGGAAGACAGCAGTTCTAGGACAATACAGCTTGGCGACAGAATTAGTTAATAATAGCAGCATTGCAGTGGTAAACGAAAAAGGCGTATACAGAATTTAATAAAGTGATAGAATTGGATCAATATTACCTTTCGGAGAGATCCAGAGTCTTCCAAACTGCATCTTCGCCGAAGTCAGTTACCAACGGCTTTGGCTTGATGACAAGATTCCCGTTCTTTACGTCGAGATTATCAGTTCGCTGCATGTACACGTTGAACGGGTAGTCCTGAAAAAATAATTCAGATTGATATTTAATTAGTACGTAGGTACAGTGGAGAAATACACAGAATCATGGGAGATGAAACATAGTTTATGTAAATTTTCGAGATTTTGGTGGTCCTAATAAACTTCTATTCTATATTGGAATGACTATAATATGATATTTTCATACATCTAGAAATGTTGGGACTTGAGACTTATAACGGTCTCTACTAAGTTCTAGCGACACCTATATCTTACACAATAGTATTTTAATCATCACAATGTACTTTGCTTGAGTTTCACTTACCGGTTCTCCAGGGAACATTATTTCTGGAGTCCATATTCTACCAGTGGCCAATGGTTTGTTGAAGTTGTCTTCGAATAGCAATTGACCCTTGCAGACAAATCCTGGCACGGATACCTCTGAGACTGACAGTTCGCACGGGTACTCTGACGTTTAAATAATAAATAAATAAAATACTTTATTCATCACGTAAGCGAACATAGTTGCACTTATGATAAGTCGAGACACATTTAATTATTTATTATTAGTCACTTATATAACTACAGACGTTTTTATTAGGAGTAAAATAAATGATGAAAAATAAAAAGTAAGAAGCCAGCTCGGGCTGGCAAGAAAAGCAACATAAAACAAGAGATAATTAACAAAAAAAAAATACGATAATAGTAATAATAATGGGAGGAACGCGTCGCGATCCTCACCGGTGAGGACACTACAGGCCCTAGCCTAGCTAACCTACCAGCCTTTCACTAGCTACCTAAGTGATGACTACCCGAAGAAGAGAGGCAGAAAGAAACTCCTGGCTTACTTTTTTGTCATCATTTGTCTTTATATTTTTTTTTCAAGTCTTTTGCATACATAGTTAGATTAGTTATATAAGCTAATGCACACACATCACCGTTAAATTGCGATAAAATCCAATTGAAGTAATTAAACAAGCACTAAACACTACACCTAAGAATTCATAGTAAAATGAGAGTACATAAATAAATAATTATAATTGAACGGTGTACAACGTGCATACGCCTACATGTACAAACATAATTTTTGTTGATTCATTTTTATAATTTCTCACAATACGCACAATTTCAATAATTTAAAAGTTTAAAGGCAAGCGCAACACAACAATCGGTCGATCGTCATTAAAAAAAAATTAAGAAGTACGTCAATTATATTGTCAACGCGAGGATAATTATGAGTTGTCACATAAAGATTTAATATTATAATATCAATTCAATTCTATAATGTCAATATTGTAGATATACACATGGAATATTCTATGCAATTAATTTCTATTATATTAATGTGTTATGGTTGGCCACTGTGTGCAGGACCAGTTTTTCAAACTGTCTGATCATCAAGGTAATCTGATACATTATAATACCCCTTAGACATTAATTGGCGCTTAAGGCTAGGATATCTGAGCGCTGTTGGCATTTACAGATGTCTAATGTACCGGCGCGTCAGGTGCCGCGATGTTGAATTTCAAATGAACTCGCTTGACACCGATGAGCCGCGACTACGTCACAATAAACAATTAAACGATAGTGAAGCAGTTTGTTTTACGACAAAAGATGTCCGCTTTTTTATGGGTGCTAGGCCTCAAAATCTAACACGGCTCAAACTATACGAATATTAAAAGGACAAAAATATGGATCTTGAATCCATAAAAAAAAATTAGACCCCTCCATCGATAGCTAATATATTTTAAACTAGACTTCTGCTCGCGGCTTCGTCCGCGTGAATGATTTCTGGGATAAAAGTCCCGCTTTATAATCCCTGGGATAATGGACCTTTATATTGATGAAAGAGTTTTTCAAATCGGTCCAGCAGTTTCGGAGCCTATTCAATGCCAACAAACATACAATTGAATCTTTCCTCTTTATAATATTAGTATAGATAAGTGTAGATGTAGTTTTTAAGCAAAATAAAATTACATACATCTCAAAATTGGAGGACTTTAAAATTATACGATTTATTGCGAAGGTCTAACTTTTGGGAGTACTATCCAAACATATGTATGTCGCAGGTAGAAATAGGTATACGTAGGCATACATAATAAAAGTTACCTATGAATTATGTCTTGATGTCACGATTTATTGTTCGTTGATCAATGATTACGTAATCAAATGTTCGCAGAGTACAATACCACGTCTTGACGTGGTGAATGAATCATGATTCATTATTATCTTTAGTTATTGTGACATAATATTGGTGATTGAGACAATTACTTAACCAATATTAACTATAATAATCGACTAGTCTAGTAACCTGAATATGACCTCAAGTTTAAACCCGAAACCCTTTCAGTATTCCGAGTTTGACAGGTGTCATTTCAGATTTTTTAATTAGAACCCTATGGGTAGGCGCGTAAAGACGATTTCCACTGAATGAAAAGTGACGTCTTGTTCGCCGGGGAAGACGCGAATATGGAATGGTTAACATAGTAACCGCTCAACTAAGCAATGACCGATATGAAAACTGCAATAGTTACTACTTAGTAATTAGTATTGAACTGCACCGAAGTAGTTGCTTCATATGATTTGGCAGCCTTATTATATACCCAACTCTTGCGACTACTACTAGTCTGACAAATCAAATGGATTTTTCACGGTTATTATTTTATCTTACGCGACGTTATATATTCAGACACCCTCAATGAGATCAATAAAAAGGAATTACCCGACATACAAAATATCTTGGTAAGACATTGAAATAAAACCATTTTTTTATTTTATCGCGATTTTTTTAAATGATATTTTCGTATTTGTTTACTACCTACTTTAAAGTTTGAACTGTATAGAAAATATTGACTTTGCTGTCCCATCTGAAAAATTTACTCCATATACCTATAAATATGTCGGACAGTATTTTTTCAAATCATAATAGTATGGTCTTCATATAAATTGTAGTCAAGTCCAAATTGCCGTAAAATCCTGAAAATAACTTATTATTTTGTATTAGTATGTACTATTGTGACTCATACTATTTTATTGTTGTTTCCTGGCAGCGTCGCCCGCATAAAATAATTTTTATAAATTAAAAAGTATACCTATGCTCTACCCAGGGACTCAAGCTATCTCCATACCATTTCATAGATATCCGTTTAGAAGTGTCGGAGATGTGCGCTAACAAATAAACAGAAAAACAGATACGCAGACAAACAGCGAGAAAAGAATGAAATAAAAAAACGGTGATTTGTGTTCTATTACTCTTATTTAGTCGTCCCCTTATTTTTTATTTTATTTTTCTTTCTATGTACAGACACACCGGGTTCTAGTACTGCTTTATAGATGTTACACAAAGAAGCCTATACCGATACCTCCAGGGTCTGCAGAGCTCGTATGCATATTTATAAGCAGATACTTAATTTAGGGGACCCAAACCGGGATTTTTTCAAGAAAATGTGGGCTACTGGACCAAATGAAGAACTTAAAAATACCGGTATTGATATCGCAATAATTGGGAATTACTTGTATCAATAATAAGGTTTTGTGTTATTCTGTACTATGATCTTCTATCCATAATATTAAATAGCAAATAAAAAATCAAAAAACAAGCCTTATAGAAAATCCAACTAAAAAATAGAAAATAAATTTCAATTAAGCTATGTAACGTACGTTTAAATGTATCTATGTAACAGAAACTTTGAACATGATTTTGACCGCCTTCAAAACGTCGGACGAAAATTTGGCATATTTATCAAGAACCGAAGACAATTCAATATTTTAAACAAAAAACACTATTTTATAGAAAATCCAACTAATAATGAATAAACATTCAAAATGAATACGTAAATGATAGCTCATTTTTTTTTGACATCTGTTGGACCATAGTAGAGTTATAACTAAACTGGCTACTCTTATGTAAAAAAATAATCTTACTTGTTTTTAGTGACATCTGTTGGACAATAGTAGAACAAGACTAAAAAATGAAAAATAAATAACAGTTAGAAAAAAAAAACTAAAAAACATGTTTTATAGGAAATCCAACTAAAAATAGAAAATAAATTTTAATAAATTTGAATTAAGAATAGTGCAAATAAGAAAAAGATGTACTTATTTTATTGTAAAAAAAGCGTGGGGTGCTTTTTAAGATATTATCAAAATGATAATCCTTCTACTCATATTATCTTTCAATAAAATATTTATATGTATTGACACCATGCATCCCACGCTTTTTTTACAATAACGTACATTTTTCTTTATTTACATTATTTTCCTTTGTATGTATAATGCCAAAATATTATCCAAATATATTATTTTAATATTTTACACGCAATAAATTCAAATGTGATCCTTTACTATTCAGCAAAAACAAACAAGAGTTGAAACAAGTATGACAACGTGTTTAAAGAAGAAAGAAAAAGAATAGGAAAGATTCATAGAAAAATCCATCTATTACAAATAAGAATCCATAATTGTTGTTCAAAAGTAATTGGTTCCTTTTCTACATAACGCGGTCCAACTATAAACAAAAGCTGTCAAATACTTCGATAAATTAGTGGCAGCAAGCGCGAAAAATTGACGTAGGTCCGACCTCCACGGCGCCTTGGGCGCATCTGAAACGAGACGCGTTGTGCAGAATTGTTAAAAAATTCGTGTTTTTTTGAATTTTGAAAAGTGTGAATTACTTTTGTGAAAAATTTTTTGCATAGCAATCTGCTAAATGTTATTACCCTTTTATTGACTTATATTTTTTAAGTAATTGTTTAATATACTATAATTAATTTTTAAAAATAAAATCAGAATTTTCTCTGTTTTCGTGATTTTTTATGATCGAGCGAAGTTGTAAGTATCGTGTTTTGGAATCCATACCAATGTAGAATGATTATTTAACTATAACATATATTTTTCTCGGACCGAAATGTTGATTATTTCTTGGTTTAAAATTGAATAGAAAAGAAGGTGTTTTGGGATATGGCAGCCTTAACGTAACATTTGAATTTGTGTCCGGGTAGACTGGTTATTTCGGAGGGAAGTTTATTATAAAATTTTATTCCATTTGCTAAATATGACTTACTCGTTATACAGAACCTAAAATTTGGAACAACTAGTTTATTTTTATTTCTAGTGTTCAGACAGAGCAAGTCACTGTTTTTCTTTAAAGTACTAAGGTTTTTGCGTACATACATGATATTCTGAAAAATGTATTCGGCCGGCAAAGTCAGTATATCGACCTCCTTAAACAGTTCTCTAAGAGAATAGCGAGGGCAAAGGTTATAAATGGCACAAATTGCTGGCGTCTGTAAGATAAAAATGGTCTGCAGATCTGCAGCAGAACCCCACAGAAGAATGCAATACGACATAATACTGTGGAAGTAAGCAAAATACACCAATCTCGCCGTAGCCACGTCAGTTAAATCTAATTTTCCTAATAGCAAAGACGACAGAACTCAATTTACTTGCAATTTTTTGAATATGGGGTCCCCATTGCAATTTATTATTGACTGAAACCCCGAGGAAGACCGTTGAGGGTACTAATTCTAGATTATTCCCGTCTAAATCAATATTTACTTCATTTTTATTGTTGAGTAACGAGAATCGAACACATTTAGTTTTGCCACAATTAACAGTAAATTATTAGCAGAAATCCAGTCGGAAATCGATTTAAGTACTTTATTTGGCTCTGTAAGATTATCTTCCCTTCTATTTACCTTAAATATTAACGAAGTGTCGTCAGCAAATAACACAACGTCAGCTATCTTGTTAACCATATAGGGAAGGGCATTTATATAGACTAAAAATAAAAAAGGACCCAAAATGGATCCTTGGGGAACCCCAATCTTAACTAAGGACCCTGCAGACAAGACGTTATCGATACATACTTGTTGTTTCCGATCTGATAAATCCTACTAATCTTACTAATATTATAAAGGCGAAAGTTGTAAGAATGTATGGATGTTTGGATGTATGGATGTTTGTTCCACTTTCACTAGGGCTTTCAGTCTCGGTACATTTACGAGTCTCGGGAAAAAAAACGAGACTTGGAACGGTCTCGAAAAAAACGAGACTTTCGAGACTATTGCAAAAATAGTCATTATACTCGTAGGCCACGATTAAAGACTTTTAAGGCAGTCAATACAAGATATATCAATAAAGTACTTTATAAATCACACTATTATAAAGCCATATGGTTAAATTACCAATTACTTATACGACTTTTCAATTTTTATATCTGTCTCGTAAAAGATAAAAAGCGTTGGATAATATATCTGTTTGGTATTATTTGAGTAATTTGGCGTTAAGACATACATACAGACTCAGCGGGGGGTTTTGTTTTATAATTTTTAATAAAGTAAATCGCATAAGAAAAAAAATCTTTAATTCTACGCTAGAAGTACGTATAGATTAGCATTAGTGTTTGGGTCCCAGGTCATCTCGTGTCTCAAAGTATCGGGACTTTTTGTATTTTTAATAGTCTCGCGTCGCAGGTTTTTAAGGTGGAAACATGTCACGCTATAGTAAGTGAAGACTCCCTTCTCGTAATAGACGTAGAGGAGACGTCTCCAGCCTCTTTTAAAACCGGCCTGCAGACGGCGGTTGGGCGATCGGTGACCTGCTACCGTATAAATAAAGTATATGAGGGTGCCGCGTAGTGTTTCATACTTGACATTTTATTCGAGTCTCATCTTCAAACAGCGAGAGACTCTGCTCAAGAGCAGACTCCTATGAAAGTTGCGATAGCATGCACATGTGCACTCCGTGACCTTCGACATGCTTAATTATAATGTTATATGAATGCTTTGGGTTGTCTCATGTCCTGGGATTTTTGTAACTTTTCAAAACATAATTAGCAGGGATTTAACAATGGTTTGAGTATTTCCCCCTATCGCTACCATTATCAAAAAGAGATCTTTGTCCAATTTATCATAACAATAAAGTACTTAATTATAAAGACCCGTACATGTTTCAACAAGGTTAGGTTGAGACTTCCGAGAGATTATCAAAAATTTAACTTTTCTATGTCGCCACTGATCCGCAATAAAAAGATCCTGATAATTTAGTATTTTTTTTAATAATAATTTTTATTTGATGCTAGTTTCGAAAGTCTCGTTTTTCCCGAGACTGGAGGCAGCAGTCTCGAGTCTCGAAAATACAAAAAAATCGTCGAGACTCTCGAAATTTTCGAGACCGAGAGTCTCGAAATGAAAGCCCTAGCTTTCACGCAAAAACTACTGAACGGATTTCGATGAAATTTGGCACACGGGTAGATCATGTCCTGGATAAACACATAGGCTACTTTTTATCCCGGGAAAATATAAAGCGGGACTTTTATCCCGGAAAAACTTTTTAAAGTGGGCGGAGCCGCGGGCAAAAGCTAGTATGAAGATATAAGATTTAGCGCGTTTCCCCTAATACCATAATAGCGAAGTTTTAAAATAAGGGTACTGTGATCTACGCAATCGAATGCCTTGGAAAGATCACAGAACATCCCTAGAGCATCTTGTGATCCCTCCGAGGCATCCAACACAGCTTTAACTAAAGCACATCCAGCGTCTTGTGTAGACCTGCCTTTTGTGAATCCAAATTGCCTATCATATAATATTCTATTTTTATTAAAGAACACCAGCATTTGATTAAGCAATATTTTTTCAAATACTTTTCTTAAAGCTGGTAAAATAGAAATAGGCCTATAATTTGCCTATATTTAGGTTCAGTAGTTCAAAAGAAATACGTTCTCTCCATACTTTATTCTTTATACTTAAAGTCTATGTCTTTGCCTTTGTATCTCTGTGTCAAGATATGGTATCATTAGGCACCTAGCGCAGTAGTTACCACGGTCGTAATTCCTTTTCCTATAATCACTTCAATATCCATTTTCCTTGTTGTAGCAATAAAAATGTGATTTTTCAATACTTGTATTAGTTTTTAATTAGTAGGAATTATGATGCGGGAAATATAATATCAATGATAACACTCCAAGAGTAATGTTCGATCGTAATATCGATGTACAATCGGCCACATAAGCTGGACAAATGCGAAACTTCAAAACGCCTTTACACTTCTGTGTTTTTACTTATTTATCTAGATCGTTTTAAAAACCACCCAAACAAGGCTCGGTCACCTAGGTACTTATTATTAATGTAAAGTATTATCATCTGGAGTTATGTAAAATTCATTATAATAATATTATTTCAGCTATAACCCAAGACTTATTATACAGTAAATTCAATTATTTTTTTTACAAAGGTAGTTGCTATTTTTATAACCTTTAAATTCACTTTAAATGTAAATTGGATTATAAAATCAGTTCAGTTAAAAATTAAGCTCACTTCTATTCCAAAAATCAACGGAGAATAAACCAAGCAATATTTAGTGTGTGTTTTGAAATGTAGTATGTCATCAAGTATTTTTGTCTAGGCCAAGTTGTCTCATTAGAAGAGAAACAAGACCATGAAATAGAGCCACGCACAGACAATATACCTGACGACGTTTTTGGTCTAAGAAAAAATTGCTTAAAGAAAATCTTCCGATGTACATCGAATGGATACCTACTTGCATTCTTTCCGTCATGACTTACGGTACTCAAACTTGGTTTCTCACCAACCAGAAAGTTACAGACTCAAGGATTGCCAGCGGGCAATGGAGCGCAGCATTTCAGGTATTAAATTATCAGATTGCGTTCGAAAGTCAAATTACCGATGTAGCTCAGGAAGCCGCTAAGCTTAAATGGAACTGGGCTGGTCACGTCAGTGTATCCTTGATGAGATACCATATCTCATTGCCAGTTTGTGGAACCCTGACACCGCTAACACAGACTAAAGAAGAGATGACGGGACTAACTGGATTCACCGCAATTTATCGAAGGATTTTGGAGAGGCCTGTGCCCAATATTGGAACATTATGGGTTAGTAAAATAAAATTCAAAAAATATTTATTGTCACCTACAAAATTGTAACTAATTCCACAAAGTTTTTATCTATTAAACTATTTATTAAAGCCATGTCGGTTAAATACTGTAAAAAATTTTATGCCCATTGATACGTTTGAATTATTGTTTTGACAACAATAATTGCTTTATGATTGTTTTTTTTTAAATCGTTTGTAAAGGTTATATTTGTTTAACATAATATTACTAAGCCTTCGCTATCCTAAACGAGGCTTTATCTTTTAAAACATATTAGGAAATTGGCTAAAATTTAATGAGACTGAATATCTGCCCTAGCGACCATTTAAAAAAAACACAATCGAAGTTATAAATTTAAAAAGATGTTTCAGAACGACAGAGTTGGAGTACGGGATCTTAGTTAAGCATCCAACTGACACTTGATTGATATAATCATCAAACTTATCCAATATAACTTACCAGTTACTGTCCACTCTCCATTGTCCTGCCTGTACCCTAACCCATCTTTGAGTATATAAGTCCAGAAGTAAATCTTGCCCCCAATCTTTAGTTTAGCTCCCCTATCTCTGAATATCCATCGTTCGTTCTTCGCTTTGGTGATATCCCTAGACTAGTGCCCAGCTTCTAATCCTTCCATCTCCTCATTGAGTTTGCCGTGAAATGCGAAGACAGTATACTCATCATCTGTATTGGTTGGATTAATTAGAACCATTACATAAGGCTTGAGAATAACATTCTAGAATATGCAAGCATTGCATTCACGATGACATTAAAAAAGCAAAGAATCAGGTGCAAGACAAAGAAAGCAGGATGCTAGTTTTATTCTAAAGTTAGAGAGTAAGTAATTAAGTTGGGGAAGAAAGTAGTTAGGTACAATTAAAATAGATTTCCTAAGTATTAATGGAAATTTAGCACCGTTTGAAAGTAGGAATATAATATTCGTTGTTGTTATTGAAGAAGTAGAAGAGAAAAAGAATGCTGGCAAAGTAGAGCCCGTGATTATTAGAGCCTATGGTAAGAGTGTTGGACAAGAGGTAACAGTGAGAAAACAAAAAGAACAGGAAACCGTGCAATCTAAAATTAATCCAAAGAATAAGCCCTTCGTGCAAGCAACAACAATATAAAAATGAAACATCCAGAAACTTTAGCTGGTGGATATATCTGCTATACGCCGGGATAGCGACTACCCTACATAAGGTGTTGAAATCCGTCTTCAGGCCTACGTAAGTGTGCCGCGTTCATCGTATACATCCCACAGAATAAAGGTACGTCCGGTTAAAATAGGCCGGCATAATTATGTGGTAGGTACTCTCAGCTTTTTTTTGTTGCATCGAATAACAAGACGAGCATGCCGTTCGCCTGATAGTAAGCGATACGACCACCCATAATCAATGGAAACACCTTCCAGCACCTTGAGTTACAAAGTACTGTGTGGCATTCCACTGCGCTCGTCATTCTGAGACATAAGATGTTAAGTCTCATTACGTCGTATAGTTACACTGGCTACAATGCCCTTCAAACCGAAACACAACAGTGCTTGGCGGCGGTAGCTGGGTACCTATTGTCTATTTGAAGTAGTCAGTTTGAAGTACATCATAGCCACTGGGCAAAATAAATCTTAATAATGTTTCAGGATGACGAGCGCAGTGTAATGCCAATATTTTATAATTTAAGGTTTGAATGGTGTTGCTAATGTCAATGGTCAGTTGTTTCGCGTGCCGTCAGGCGAGCGACTTGGTCGTTTCGTCAGTCATGAGTATGATTTTTTTTTATTAAAAACCTCACATATTGACGTGTATGTACAATCAGCCACAAAAGTAGCTGAACAAATTCAAAACTTCAGCACGCTTCTACACATTAACTTCGATTAAAATATTATTTCTTTGTGAAACATAAAGTTAACTCTTTGATGTTTATTTTAATGAAAAAAAGCGATTGTTGATAAGGAGGCAAAAAATAAATATATTAAATTTGCAATTTGTTCACCTAACTGATAGTACACCCCGCAACTCTATTACATGGCTTGTTGGTAATACACTGGCACATCTTTAGAAGTTATTCGTTGAAATAATCACCAAAGCACCCCCTTATTCTCTATGAGAGTGTTAACTCGTAACGCGGCTGTGTAACGTTAACTTCGTGCAGTTACCGTTAAATGTTATTCTGTATGCCAATATCTATAGCGATAAACGCGATAAGTTACGTTACGGGCTTGTTACGAGAGGTGAAACTAACGCGTGTCATAGAGAAGGAGGCTGATTGTATCCAGATTTATGGTGCTATATAGTTGGGTATTCTCCCACGACCCCGAGGTTTTCATCACGACCAAAACAATTAAACAGATTTTGTAAAAAATTGGTCAAAGTTGGCCATGATAGTTATAGCCAGGTAAACAAATTATCAGCTCAAAATTTCGTTAAAATTTAAAACATACGATATTTTTTATCATCCATAATTGATGGTTTAGCGAGCGGTCAGTTTGAACCGGTTCAGACATTATTTAACCATTATATTTAAATTAACATCTGTTATACTAACAGTGTATTTATCCATTTGATTGTTATAAAATTACAGATAATTGGTACATAACGCGTACTATAATAATACTATAATACATAACGACTTGATAAAGGTCGCAGGAAAAGTCTGGATGCAGGCGGCTTTTGACAGGTCCGTCTGGAAATCTTTGGAGGACGCCTATGTTCAGCAGTGGATGTCATGTGGCTAATGATGATGATGATGATGCAGTATCTAACGTATGCAACAATAATAATACGTCCAATGATCCCACGCTAAGGTTCTTGTAAGTCGTGATCAACTACAGCATAATTACGATCTATACACAGAACTATGACAAATATTTGCGGATACCACGAATGAACAAAAGAAGCAGTCTTTTCAATTGTATGGTAAATCAACCAAATAAAATATTAATGTTATTGGTTCTTCTCAATTTGAAAAGACATTCCTAATCTTAGTTGGTCGTACCAAGCACGTTTTGATAAATGTGAAAAATTCCATTGTATGTGACTGTTAATTTCAAGAAGGTTTCTATAGAAATCATTAGTGGGTTATAGAGTTTAATAGTGAATTGTGCAAGATCACTAAGGTAAGTCGTTAATTATTTTGTTCTGCAAGCGAAATAGGCAAATTTTATAAGGTATAACAAGCTTATACGAACAGGCTGGTAGATGAATAGAAATAAAGAAAATTAGAACCTACGTGACTTCATGCAGAGCAACATTCAGAGCAATATATATTTATGTTTGGTTCAGTTACATTTTTAACGACTCTTTTCATATGTAGCTACGAGCTTTATAGAATTATTTTGATGATAAACATCATCCAAAACAAAACACGATATGGAAAATACATTATGTATTACGCTTGTAGTAATTACTTAGAAGGTCGAAAAGATTCAATGCAAGCAGCAGCTTACTATGAAAAATGTTGCTGAACTTTGAGATATTTACTAAGTTTTTTAATTCGATATTCGAACATAATAGCAAAGCATTATCATCCTGAATATTTTTGGCTAATCTGTAGATAGATAGAGGTCTAGTAGAGTCCATATCACGAAATTTCCGCTGTTAGAGCGACCATTGATTAGTTCTTATAAAAAAGTTCTGTTTCAAGTTCTCCTGCTCTGCTTAGTAAGACCCTGACAAAGAGATAACTACATTTAAAAAAATGGGGCCTAAATGTAGTGGCCGTTAGGTAACTAACTCCAAGCCGCCAAAAACATCCAGGATGGCTATAATTAAGACTAAAGTTAGCTGGAAAAAAGTATTAAAACAAAATACCTGGAAGTTCTTTAGAATATAAAGCTTCTAACTTCGCGTCCGGAACCTCGAGGCATCGCGCTGAGTTTAAATAATTCACCAAAAACAATACAAACACGCATTTTAACATCATTTTTTATTCACACTCCTTTGTACAGCTGCCTGGAATTATAATTAGCCAAGATATGAGAACTTAATAGTCTAATATAATTAAATAGAAATAAAGTAAAAAAAAAAAAGTGTGTTTAGAAAACATCAAACAAAACTTTATATGAATTCGTAACTTACAATGTTTTCAATTTTTAAACATAGAATTATATGATTACTTTTTTTGTTTACAAAATAGACTAAAGATTTACGTTACACAGCCAACATGTCTACTCTGCACGATTTGCAGCCGCGGTCTGTTCGATCAATGGCGATCGCAGCGGAAGGTCACAGGCTAAAACAAGTTGAAATAAACGTCGTGTCAGTTTTATTCTAAGAGCCGTTTTGCATTGGAAGATTATAATTTGCGATTTATCGGAACGAAAAAAATGTATGTGTATATTACTGTTATAATACTTAACATTATTCCGGTCATGTCGGATTGCCGTCTCACAGGACTATGGGAGTGAAGGAATAGCGAGTGCACCTGTGTATTGCGCACACACTTGTGCACTATAATATCTCCTGCATACCTGGCTGATCTCCGTTGAGATTGGCCGCCGTGGCCGAAACTGGCTAGGAGGATTTCAAATTAACCCCAGCTGTTTTTGAAAAGGTGAACATCATAAGAAGAAAAGAGAGATTAATACTTATGTCACGTATGTGCTTAACCTTTTACCAGGATTTTTTGATTCCTCAAGCCCCGCGACGGACACCGGTGTCCATATATATAGGGTTTTCCCATACATCTATATATATAAGCGGGGCTTGAAGGGTTAAATAAGGCTAGGGCTGCCGTATTCCATCCACAGCGGCGATTCCGCCTTTTGCATTTGCGTGGGTTTTAGTGGATAGACAGTTTTCATAGCCATATTGATAACAGAGTCATAAATCCACTATTTAGTATCTACTCAAAAATTTCAGTATTTGACTCGTCAAGCCCCGCTACTGACGCCGGCGTCCGTGTAAAAAGGGTTTCCCCATACACTATATATCTATATAACTTGAAATTGGACAGCCGAGGGTGGGGTCGAAGTTGCTCAATTGGCAGAGCACCGGCACGCACGATACGCTGGAGGTCGTGGGTTCAAATCACGCCTCCGACTGTTTCTATTTCAAGTTTCCATAAAAATATAAAAACATGTATACAGTTAGTTTTTGTGATGATTTCCGCAAATCAACGATTTTGGATTAGGTCATTGTTTTATTAAGAGTGCGATATATAAGCGGGGTTTGACGGGGGACCGCCTGGCCTTAACTATAAAACCGTCATACTTATTGTAAATTATATTTGTATGAATATTATATAGGTAAATTTGGTAAACGTGCTCCTTGCGGTTTTGCACGCGTGAACACTCAACAGCTTTTCGCACTACAAAAATCCACAAATCACTGTAGCAATCTATAGCGTCACCAGAACGACGCCAGTTCATCTACTTAAACAAATTTGGCAAAATTTCAAATATTACCCACGGGCGCAAATTATTAGATAATAATATATAATGTTAATTCTGGACATGGTTCGTCTATGTGCGAAATTATATCACATCATGATATGGAACACGCATGACGAAGAGTGGGTGGCCTGCCCCCTTACTTTCTATGACAATGAAAACACATAACTCGGCCCCGTTACGTTAACTTCGTGTAATTAGCGTTAAATGTTATTCTGTATACCAATTTCTATAGTGATAAACGCGATGGGTTACGTTACACGCTTGTTACGAGCGGTGAAAATAACGTGTGTCATAGGGAATAAGGGGCTGGTTACACCTCTGCCTACCTTTTCGGCTAAGGCGTGATGTACATAATATACCTTTGTTATGTTAGTAATTTTGAACTAAGGATTAAACTAGTCTTTTGACATGATTTTTAAAATGAATAAACAAAACAAAATCATTTATTGATCAAATAGGCTTAAAAAAAGCACTTATGACAGGTCATGACATGAAGGTAGACACAATAACAAAGGTACAGTCAGCAGCATAAATATCTGTACAAAATCAAAATTTCAAATCGCCTATATACGCGTTAAGTTAAACTGAAACAAAATTTTCTTCGTATGAAGTAAAGCAAATATCTTTTATATTATTTTTGTGAAGAGAAAAATAAGATAAGTAAAAACACAAAAGTATGTAGGCAATTTGAAATTTTCAATTTGTTCAGTTTCTTATGCATAATAAACCAATGAAGTAATTTAAAGTTAAACAATGAACAACCAGCACGAGCTCATAGGTACAGAGGACACGGACATTGGGGACGGGAATAGGGCTAGGAAAGGAGGATTGGACCGATTAAAACTGGAAAACAAAAATGTTTTGTTAAACAGTCATTTAATCAGAACCATTGCGTTATCATTAATGATGGACGCATAAATGCATAAAATCACGTTGTAATGATATTTAAATTGTTTTTAAATGGATCAAATTAGTATTACAATTAGCCCTTCAGATATTCTATTCGATAAGACTAATAAATCGTACAATTTACCATAAATATCATTTTAACAACTTAAATGGTCAATAATAACCGATTAAAATACATCATTATTTAATAATTCAAGATCCAAGCGAATATTCGACTAACTCAATTTAGATTTTAACAGATTTTGATTTTTGATTCTGAGTATTAAGTTATAATATTTGATGAACGTAATTAATATAAGGCAAAGGTATAAACAATCATTTACATACAGAATAATTTATTACCGTTTTATTTTGTAAATGAATAATACTGTTATTTTTTACGATACCATAGTGGTAAGAAATGCTATAAACTCAAATGTATAGTTTAAATTTTCCAATAAAATATATTCTTTTCTCAATAGACAAGTAATAATGTGTAATGTAAAAAACATCTTAGATTCTCTTCTTTTATCCCTATTGCACAAATAGCGAAATTAATTCGAATACTTGGCGATATTCATTCGATTCAACTCGTCAATTTCCTTCTATTTATTCTATACTGATCCGAAAAAAGGTCATCTTCACCTGATGGTACGAGGAGTGATGTCCGATAAGGTATTAATAGACAAGAGATTATCCCTCACAAGTTGACACTATAGACTATTTTACTCCTTTTTTTATGTATTTATGATATCCTTCTCAAAGAATTAAGGAATATTAAATGGGATCTAACTGGGTGTATGGATTCAGCATACGATATCTTTAAATTTATTCGTAACGCATTACAAAGTGCTAATAAGACTGCTACATGTAATAATACGAGGTTGAAATTAAGCAAAACCACAAGCCGGTTATAAGTACCTTGGATAGATAGAATATAAATCGCCTGTGCGAAAAACGAGACAAGTTGTTTGGCTCTTGGAAAAGTAACCCAACCGACCATTCGCTAAGACTAGAGTATAATAAAATTAGGAATAAGACCAATAAAATTATAGAATCCAGAAGGAACATCTTTTATATAAATCAAATTAAGAACAACTTCAAAAATACAAAAAAAAGTGTATCATATAATAAATCAAATGCTAGGAAGAATAACGTAATCCATCGATGAGGCAATACTCAAAGCATTTGATGCCCAAGGAATAGGTACTAAAGATATCGTTGAAAAGTTTGCAACTACATTTGACAACGCCGTAAAGGAAATTATACCGAATTGTAACAATAATCTAATCGCACATGATAGGTGTGCCAACTCTCTTAATTCTAGTATTCTTTTAAAAAAAGCCTCAGGTGGTTGTATACAAAAAATTAAGCCAATTAAATTCAAGAAAAGCCCCAGGTTTCGACAGTATCAAAATCTCTGACATTAAGATGATCGGAAAGGAAATCTCTGTAGCCATAGCAAATTTCATCAACAGTAGCGTTAAATCGGGTCTATATCAAGGTGAGTTGAAAATTGGTTGCGTTAGACCAATTTTCAAAAAGGATAAACGTAGGTGAATTTTATAACTACCGCCCAATTACCTTACTTTCCTCAATTGATAAAATTGTGGAAAAGTTTGTATGTGAACAAATTCACAAATTTTATAAAGTTCATGATGTTATTTATGAAAATCAATTTGGTTTTCAAACAGGTAAAGGCACATCAGATCTCTTGTCTAAAATTACGGATGAAGTTAACGACTACTTGAATAAAAAACGACATGTACTGGTATTATTTATATTATTTATTTATATTTTTCGCGAGCATTTGATACCTTAATACATAGTAAACTATTAGAGAGATTAGATAGTTGTGGTATACGTGGACCCTTGCTCTCGTGGTGCAAAAACTATCTCAAAAACCGCACTTTTACTGTCAAAAATAATAATACGTACAGTGATCGTAAACTCAGGGAACCGCTCAAGGTTCAGTTTTAGGTCCTTTGCATTTCTTGACTTATGTAAATGATATGAATAAAGGTATTCAATACAGCACATGCTACCAATTTGCGGATGATACCTACTTGTCTAGTAATCGCCGATAAAGACCCACATTTAGCCATAGGACATTTACAAACTGACCTCAACTCTCTTGTAAGGTGGTGCCATGACTCAGGTCTGGTGCTAAATACAGATAAAACGAAGCTTCTAGTAATTAAATCACCATATATCAGATCTGTCCCTATTAAAAATCTTATTGCCCACGATCATAATTGTTTACATTCTTCAAATAGCATAAATTGTCGTTGTCCGTTTCTGGAAACTGTTGACAGACTAATGTACCTCGGTATACTGATAGACAGTAAATTCAACTGGTCACTTCATATTGAATATGTTTGCAATAAATTAAGGCAGTTCTTGGCTAATATGAAAATACTTAGCAAGCGTATTCCTTTCAAGACAACGTTAATGCTTTACAACTCACTGGCCGAATCTGAAATACAATATGGTCTTCTTTGCTATGGTCGTACATTCAATTAAATTCAAAATCTCCAATTAAAAATCCTCAAAACTATCGTCTCCGATAATGTAAAATTCCAATATAGTAATGATGAAAAAATTCTTCTTAAACATTGCAAAATCCTACTAAACCTACTTATCCTACTAATATTATAAAGGCGAAAGTTTGTAAGAATGTATGGATGTTTGGATGTTTGTTCCTCTGTCACGCAAAAACTACTGAACGGATTTCGATGAAATTTGGCATACGGGTAGATCATGTCCTGGATTAACATATAAGCTACGTTTTATCCCGGAAAAATATAAACCGGGACGTTTATCCCGGAAAAACTTTTTAATGCGGGCGGAGCCGCGGGCAAAAGCTAGTAATTAATATTTATTCACTCATAGAATATACCTTACCTAAACAATATTATTTTAATACATCTGTAAGAACTGACTGCCTCGGTGGCGTAGTTGTATTAAGGTACGAGTACAATGCTGAGGTCTCGGGTTCGATTCCTGGGTCGGGCATAGTGATATTGAGTTTTTCTATTCAGTATCAGCTCGGAGTCTGGAATTTGTGCCCGATATGGCATTGGCTCGCCCCCTATCACATCATGGGACGGAATAATGGCGAAAAGTGGGTGCACTAGTTGCGCCTCTGCCTACCCCTTCGGGGATAACAGGCGTGAGTGTATATGTATATATATATGTAATATGTATCAGCTCGGAGTCTGGAATTTGTGCCCGATATGAGGATAGGCTCGCCCCCTATCACATCATGGGAAGGAATAATGGCGAAAAGTGGGTGTACTAGTTGCGCCTCTGCCTACCCCTTCAGGGATAATAGGCGTGAGTGTATATGTATGTATGTATGTATTTTATTGTGTATACTGACCTACGTTGTTCATTAAATATTGATAGTCTCTGTATATTATATTAAGTGCCTATAATTATGAATTGATGCTGCTGTAAACTCTTTAGCTCTAGTATAAACCTCAGTGGTTTGATAGATGCTATTATTGTAACTTTTGTATTACTGTGTGAATGATAATAAAAAAAAACAAACTACAGGACATGATGAGACTTAACATTTTATGTCTCAGGATGACAAGCGCAGTGGAATGCCACACAGTACTTTGTAACTCAATGTGCTGGATGGTGTTTCTACTGTTTATGGGTGGTCGTATCGCTTACCATCATGCGAACGGCATGCTCGTCTCGTCATTCAATGCCAAAAAAAATTCACACCTGATATTACAACTTATAAAAGTTGTATTTAATCGGTGTTCTATTTTCTTGATTATATCAAGTACTACGAAATAACGAGACAAAACACTGCTAATTTTTGGGGTTGGTGTGAGGATGAGTTTTTGTGAATTATAGGATCATAATGATGTGTATTAAAATAATTATTATTGTTGCAAGATTTTTGGGCGTCAACGTCGGTGACCTCTGAATACGATAACATAACAATCTAGTCGAGAATTCACCAACGAACTTATAAATATTATAAAATACATACCTCAATGTAAACTTGTTATTGGTTCCTCGGATCCTTTAAGTTGAGAAACCCAGGTTCGATTTCCTCGATCACGGTCACTTATTAGCGATCCATTTAGATTTTGCCACATTATCTGTAAAAAAATGAGCATCATTAATTCGAAAGGACACGGCTACAAGGAAAATGAGTTGAAAATTCAGCCATTGCTTGCAGAGGCTATGGACCTTCGCCTAAGCCATTAAGATTCTGATAAATTGTAATAGAAGCTGTGTCTTTTTCTGTCTATCTTCTTGAGTCTATATATCCACCCAATCTGAGTGTAGGCCTCTTCTAATGCACGCTAAGTTGTTCTGTCTTGGGCAAACTTCATCCAACTTCTCGCCACGTGGAACAAGTTGTCGGTCCACCTCATCAAGGGCTGCCTCGGTTTCTATAACTAGTTAATATTATAATTGGATTCGATAATTACCTACTACCAGATTCCTCCAGGATATGACGCAACACAAGCGGCCGATGTTGTAAGAAGAAATCCTTGCTGCATTACGCTTGATAAAGTCTGTGTGACTGATTTGAAGCGGAGGAGGAGATACAAGCATGCAAGGAGTAAGTAAGGAGAAGAAGCATTCACTTAAGCCAGAAAAAAATTAAACCGTTACGACACATAGGTATCTGTCCATCAATAACACCACCAATATACATAGTATGATTAATTTAATTTTATTATTTAGGTACTGCGTTTCACGTAAATGTCTGATGACGATGATCATGATGACGTTTCGGCTTCGTGTCATCGTACGATGTGGCTAGGGGACGCCTCGTCAATTTGCGTGATATACAATATGTTAATTTCAATAATAAGTTGTTAGAAATATATTTTTTTATGGCATCGAATGACGAGACGAGCATGCTGTTCACCTGATGGTAAGCGATACGACCACCCATAAACAGTAGAAACATCATCCAGCACCTTGAGTTACAAAGTACTATATGGCATTCCACTGCGCTCGTCATCCTGAGACGTAAGATGTTAAGTCTCATTATGTCCTGTAGTTACACTGGCTACAATGCCCTTCAAACCGAAACACAACAGTGCATGCACACTGCTGCTTAGCGGTAGAAATAAACATTGCGGTGGTACCCACCCAGACGGACACTTACATATGAGAGTCCTACCACCAGTAACCCACCCAGACGGACTCTTACATATGAGAGTAATTGATTGAGTAGATAAAATAACTGAAAGGTTTAGCAACTCAATCAATATGGAGTTTGGTGTAGATAAATGTGCGGTTATCCATGTGAAGCGAGGAGAGGTTGTGGTCTGTGATGACATACATGTCTCAGAGACTGTAAGACTTATTCTTATCTCTTTCTGAGACGGAAACTTACAAATATCTGGGTATGCCTGAGGCACTGGGTATAATGGGTGCCGACGTAAACAATCGGTGAGAGAACGTTTCTTCGGCCATCTGACAAACGTACTTCACAGTTTTTTGTTAGCTGGAAACAAGATTCGTGCTTTCAACGGTTGCATGTACCTACTCATGTTCTCTTTTGGCATACTCAGATGAACTCAGACCTAATTGGACGCCCTGGATCGAAACCTCCTGACTACGAAACGAACTGACCCTACTGACTGCACATCGTAACGATCTGCTGATCGAAACGAACGGACCCTACTGACTGCACATCGTATGCATAACCAACGTCGTCAGTGATGAGTGTACATCCCACAGAGATGCGGGGGCCGAGGCTTACTTGATGTTAAGGACTTGCATAACAGCGAGGTATGCAATTTTCTCTACAGCGAAGTGGTACATAAGGTTGTAGTCATAGTGGATAAAGGATTTACCCCGCTTTCCTGGGCGAATGAGACTTGGCGAAAACCAATGGCGATGGGTATTAGGGAACGCAAGGAAATATGGAAGAGCAAAGAACTACACGGTCAGTTCACCGGTGGCTTGGGTCATGAGCCTCGCCATCGGAAGGTGATTCACTTTTTTATATTTTTATATGTATGAATATTTTTTTTATTATATAGGTATATAAGAATGTAAGGAAAAGAAAAATTAGAAATAAAGAGAATAATAATTATAATAAGTCTGCAGAGGCGGCTTTGTGGCGAGCCGACGGTGAGTGCCGGCATCGCGTACCCTGATTCCTTGGGGCTGAATGAGACCTTCTGACCCTTGGCTTGCCTTAACTGGCCGGCTAGGGGTGGACGCTGCAAGAGCTAAGAATCTGACCTCCAGGGTGGAAGTGCTCAATGTGCAAAATAGCGAGGAAACCCGCTTCGGGACACGTCAGCGACCCACAATGGTGAAATCAGTGCACAACTCTCGACATTAGGGTTTGCAATCCCAAACCATTTTTTTTCCAGCTGGAAATTTGGGGTAAATTCGGTATTACAGCTGGATCCAGCTGTAATTCCTGTATAACATTTAATAGTATAATTATGTATGAAGATAAGAATACTACGATTGTGGAATATTTATATTATACTAAATGAAGTGGAAAAAAATATTTATTTCTTATCAAATAAATAGCGGTAAAGGGCTGTAATGCGGTAGTGCGAGATTCGGGATTGCAAACCGTAGGAGTGATGCCGGCGCTGCGCCCATGTCTAATACCTTTAGACTGTACTAAAAATATCGATCGCCTTTCAAAACTCTAGAATTAAAACACGCCAGGAGTATATATGGCAATAATAAATTGCCACATAACTTTACATAAACTCACTTTTACTAAATATCATAAATCTCTGCTATCACATTACCTAAATCAGCAGAATTTTCAGTAAGTATTAAGTAGTTTGAAAAAACAGCGTCTTTTGTCTCAAATTAATTTCATAGTTGTATACTCAGGCCCAACTTTGTATGCAAATTGCAATGAACTTTGTATGAAAGGATAAATAAAAGACGATTTAAATAAAATAATGTATTTATTTTATAATCTCAGTTGACTAAGACGAAAATCTGAAACAAAAAAGTTAAAATTAAAGTCACATATAAATGCCTTGGCAAAAGTGATAGCTGTCATTAAAACATAAAACTTTTGAAAGAGGCCCTTATAGTCTGTAACATTTGAAAAAAAAATGGAAGTAAAAAAAAATATAAGTAGGTAATTTATTTTATTTGCTATATTTTACCCATATTATTCAGTCATATCTGAGTTGTTTCTAACATCCAAATTACTCCACTAGCAATGAGATAGTAAACTATTGACCGCCATAATACAAGTTATTTCGCAACATTAAACAAGGTAAAAAATAAACATAACGCCCTTTCCCCGGGTAGGCGGAAGTCCAACCAGGGCACTAACTTTTCACCATGTGTGTTCCATCCCATGATGTGATGGGGGACGAGCCTATCGCCATATCGGGCACATATACCATTTGCAGAGCATAAAACCTAATCTCAGATCGCCTGACCCGCGATTTGAACCCAAGACCTTAATGTGATGTACAGGACACGCAATACAACTACGAGGCAGTCAACAGTAATAGGTAGCTGACTACTTTTTTAATACATTTTTGAAAAATGTACTTTATCAAAATGAAGCTCATTATTTATTTCATAATCCACGTGTTAACGATTTAAAAGCTTTGAAATTTGGAGGAAGGGGCATTTGTCAAATAACGGAAGCAGCAGACTTTAACGTCACTGAGTGTTATCGTCCATTACGTATCGTGCGTGAGAAAGAGATAGGGCGATAAACCCACCACGACCGCACTATTGCTCGCAACATTTTTAATAGTAATTACTACTATTTTTAACCAATAGGAGATTATCTTTTGTTTGATATTTTACATTATCCTATCAACAATTTGTAACAGTTAATAGTACGACAAAAAAGGCCTTTTGGGAAAACTGCATTTCAAAAGCTTATAATTTGTTAATTTTTTACCAGATTTTAATAATTTTCTCTAAGTTATTGTGATGCTGATTTTACAGAAGCATTTTTTTGTATTATTTTCTATGAAGTATTATATAATGTACGAAATCAAACATAGGAAACTACAATATTATTGTTTTTACAAAATACTGACCAATCATAGCGCGTACACCCTCACATAGTCCACTTCAAGCGCCTTCTCCACCTCCAGCCACGTGGGGTTCCATTGGCTGCGCGCGTTCCAGAAGTTGGCCATGGCCTTGGTGGCCGTGTTCCGCCACGGCTTGTTGATGGCCTCGTCCGGGAACTCATGGACGCCGCCCACGTCCATGCCAATGGATATATAGAACTAGAAAGAAGAAATAAAAGCGATTTAGGAGTCACAGTCACAAAACCAAAGAATAAACTAATGGAAAATATCAAACAAAAAAAGGGAAAATAAAAAAGTCTACAAAATATCTATAAATTGGGTATTTTATTTCATGGTATTTTTCTTATTTTTTTTATGACTTCGAATGACAAGATAAACATGCCGTTCGCCTGATGGTAAGCGATACGACCACCCATAAACAGTAGCAATATCATCCAGCACCTTGAGTTAAAAAGTACTGTGTGGCATTCCACTGCGCTCGTCATCCTGAGACATAAGATTTTAAATCCCATTACGTCCAGTAGTTACACTGGCTACAATGTCCTTCAAACCAAAATACAACAGTCTATTCGCATTGCTACTTGGCGGTAACAATAGACATTGCGGTGGTACCCATCCAGACGGACTCTTAACTATGAGAGACCTACAACCAGTTTCTTTACTCATGGATCGTTGTGGCTGTGAGAGATAAGTGACCATTCAGCATAATGTTGTTCAGCGTAATAATGTGATGTACTAGTAAACCATAGAACAAACAATGCTGATTTCCAGTGGCTACATACACCCATCCTATCGAATTCATAGGATTTTGGAATATCGATTAGACGTTTAATCAATAGAAATCTCAATTAGGGACAATTTGCCAAGGCGTTTCGTATGATATTCCTATGAGTGAAATAACAACGTGCTTCCATAACCGCTATTACTTTTATATTAGGCTTTGGTTCTTTGTGGGTGTTTATTCACGGAGAAGGTCACTTCACATAACGAATCTTTTAAAACCACCTGATGTGTGGAGCCATACTGACGTATAGGTTCGTAATGCCTGGCGTATAGTGTGCTGGTGGATTATTGATAATTTTGTCGCTGCAGCCAACGCGCTATAATTTTAGTGGGATGATTGTGGATAATTTAAATTTAGAAAGAAGTATTAGAAGAGTTCTCTTACCATGTCATCGAAAGGCGCTATATTGGATCCTTGGATCCACCTCGCAGCGGCTTCAACATTTTGCTTTTGCGCTTCCACATAAAAACCCCCAACTGGAGCATTCACTTGTCCGTACACGATGCCATCCACCGACATCGTTATAGCATCTGTTGGTTAAAACGTACAGTATCAGAGCGGAATCTGGAATTTGTGACCGATATGGCGATAGGCTTGTCCCTTGGACGGATGCCTTGGTTGCGCCTCTGCTTACTCCTAGGTCTACGGGGTTAAAAGGTGTGTGTGTGGTCAAACATAAGGGGCCGAATATCAGTCATTTATTATCATGAGCCTATCATCTCTATATATGATTTAAACAGTGCCATCTATAGATGTCAAAACCCGCAGATGCAGTAGAGCCACTTTGCCTTATCCTTTTATAAAAAAAAAGTACTTTGACTCTGTATGACGAGCAATGACAATAAAGCTCGTAGTAAGATTAACGTAAGGTCTGTCTGTGCTTCAATTTGAAGCTCAAGTTTAACTAGCGTATAAATGTATAACTAGATAAAAACCTTCTTCAAGTTCCCAAAAACTGAATACCACCTACCCTGATTTATGACAACTTGCGTCCCAAACCCCGGTTTGCTACCCAGAATGCACTTTTTTCAGCCCAGAAGACGTTAATAAGACGTTTCGACTGCCTCGGTGGCGTAGTGGTATTGCGTACCTACGCATTAAGAGTACGATTTGCGCGCTGAGGTCCTGGGTTCGAATCCCGGGTCGAGCCAAAAAAATTGTGACTGGGTTTTTCCATCTTAAAAATTACTCAGTCGCAGCTCGGAGTCAGGAAGTTGGCGGTGTGATACCCCCGTGCCTCGGAAAGCACGTAAAGCCGTTGGTCCTGCGCCTGATCTCTCTCCGGTCATGTCGGATTGCCGTCTCACCGGACTATGAGAGTGAAGGAATAGCGAGTGCACCTGTGTATTGCGCACACACTTGTGCACTATAATATCTCCTGCGTACCTGGCTGATCTCCGTTGAGATTGGCCGCCGTGGCCGAAACTGGCTAGTAGGATTTCATTCAATAAGACGTTATTAGATTAGCTTATTAGAATTCAAATTCGTGAATCGGTTTCTTTTGGGCAAGCATGCGGTCTAACCGCATCATCGCTTAACATCAGACGGATAGCGGACAAACGTGAGTCCATTTAGCTATAAAAAAAGAATCGTTAATTACCTGGACTCCAATCTAAGCTATAATTATGGAACCCATTGCTCCAGGGTTCGTTGCCAATTAACTCTTTCAAATTAGCCGTCCTGGAAATATTCAAACATATTATGTTATAAAACATTTTCCTCCAAATAAGTGTCGCGAAGAACAAGCCACTCGCTTGATGGTAAGCGATACGACTGCCTGTAAACAGTAACAATATCAATATAACTTTAATCATAAAGCACCGTGGCATTGTTCTGCTCTCAACAACCTTCGAAAATAGATGTTAATTCTCATAATGCCTAGTCACGCTGGCTAGGATATCATTCGAAGCTAAACATAAGTGTTTGCAAAATTTTGCTTGACGGTAGAAAAACACTACCTACCCAGCCGGCCTCTTGTATCTGATATACCTAATTCCTATCCGTTTTCTTGGGGTTTTGCCTAAGATATTGGGATGTTGGCCTAAGATCACCAATCTCTTCCACAAATCGAGAGGTAAAACATCTTTGAGATCATGTACAGTCAGACTGCATTCCATACTATTACAGTCCCGCCTGTATTTTTAAGGAGTAGGTAGACTGCCTTCATTCTCAATAGGCTGAAGATATATTTCTCAACACGAAATAAGCAGTAATATTACCATCTCATCATAATACTGGTTACTAACCATGGTTTTTAATTCAAGTCTCATAAGAAATCGATACAGCTCATCGGAGTACTTATCAATTACCCATAATGAATGTACAAGACACCATGATTTATAAACTAAGTATTTAAACTAGAGAGTTTTAAAAGACTATGCAGATTTTTTTGATCACCAACCTATATGGGTCTGATTCACTCATGATGGGTCCTCCCACTAGTGTTTTGATGTACTCCGTGTTTCCCTTGACGCAGGCAACTCGCAGTAGCCCTGACACATAGTTGCGAATGCCGTACTTTTTGTTAACGGGCTCCAACTGGATTACTGGAATCGTATATTAAAAATCACTCATGACTGGTTTTTTTTGTAGGTATCTTGGATACTTATGTCAGTAAATTTTCTGTGAATATTTATTCAATAATGTGAAAACATTTTCAATATCAGTCTAGTTTCTAAATTGATGCTTTAATTTTTTCACTAGCTTTTGCATTTGGCTCCGCTCGTGTGTAATTTCTTTTCCTGAATTAAAGTCATACAGTACAGTAACTGGGATTAGATTTGTATACGTTTGTAATAACAAATGTATGACTTTCTATCTGTATGGCCAATTGCTTCCAAATCTATTAAATGGTTAATGCATAATCTGCTTACAAATGTATTCACAATTTCGTTCACATTTGAAATATAGGTCGCATTATTATGTACCAGGTTTTGCTCGTAGCTACGCTTACGTGAAAAGTTCAGTATGTGCTTTGCCGTTATAAAAAGGAGCCTATCATTATAATTAATCCATGGTATATCTGCGTGCCATTCTTCTTCCAAATTCGTTCAGCTGTTTCTGCATCTTCCTCTTCACTAAATCACATTTATGAGAATCATTTATTAAAGTTACTAAAAACATCTTACATGGCACAATCCAATCTCCACGCGGCATCTTGGCACTAATTTCAACACGACCATACTTGAAGGAGAACGCCTTTTTGGTGTGAATCTTTGCTGTGATGATAGGCGGTACTATGATGGCGTCTGATGGGTCGCGTTTACACATCGTAGTGCCCAATAACCCGGTACAGCTGTAATATTAATACGAAATGAATACGTTGATCGCTGGATAGTAAGCTAGATGTATACCTATGCATAAATAGAAGCAACATTGCGGTTATCACACTGAGACATTAGAAGAAAAAAAAGAAGAGTTAGATCTTATTAGGCCTATAATTACTCAAACTACATTGTCCTTCAAAACGGAAGACAGCAGTTCTAGGACATTACAGCTTGGGGGTACAAATAGTTAATAATAGCAGCATAGCAGTGGTAAACAAAAAAGGCGTATGCATTTAGTAAAGTGATAGAAATGGATCAATATTACCTTTCAGAGAGATCCAGAGTCGTCCAAACTGCATCTTCGCCGAAGGCAGTTACCAACGGCTTTGGCTTGATGACAAGATTCCCGTTCTTTACGTCGACATTATCGGTTCCCTGCATGTATACGTTGAACGGGTAGTCCTGAAAAATAATTCAGATTGATATTTAATTAGTACGTAGGTACAGTGGAGAAATACACAGAACCATGATGAAACATAGTTAATGTAAATTTTCGAGATTTTGTTGGTCTTAATAAACTTCTATTCGATATTGGAATCACTATAATATGATATTTTCATACATCTAGAAATGTTGGGCCTTTATTTTTTTCAATGGCCATCTTCGGCGCATTAGGGACGGCTGCGGGCTTCCTCCGACTCACGTCTAAGTTGTCGTCCGCAACCGCCCCTGCGCGTACCGCTGTTGCGGTCCTTTTCCTGTTGTTGCGGGGGCTCAGAAGCCCCCGTACACCGCAAGGACGCCCTTCTGGCGTCCGAGGCAGCGTGAGACACGCTGCCGTCCATCACGGGGGTCACAGAAGTTGGCTAGACTAATAGGTGGGCGGCCTGCCTCTACGACCCTGTGCCCCCACGACGGGGCCTCCAGCCTGAGACACCACTTCTCCACGGCGCCTCGCCGTAAGGAGGCCCTCTTGGCCTCCACCTCCTTCAGGGCCGGACACTCCCCGCGACGGAACGCCTCCTCCCGCCAATGGAATGCATCGGCAAGGGATTTGGCGTCCAGGTCCCAGGGCAGAAATCCGGCCAATAAGCAAGCCGCCTCGAAAGAGACCGTGCGGTACGCCCTGACCGCCCGCTGCGCTAAAGCTCTTTGCGGGGCGCGCAGAAGGGCGACGCAGGGGCGGCTCAGGGAGTCAGCCCAAACGGGGCTGCCATAAAGGGCCATGGACCGCACGACTCCGTGATACAGCCTCCGGCAAGGGAAGCCAGAACCTTCCAGGTTGGGCAGCAGGCCGGAAAGAGCGCCCGCTGCCCGGGACAATTTTGTCCTCATCTCCTTAAAGTGGGTGCGGAATCGCCATCGGCTATCTAGGACTAAACCCAGATACTTCATGCTAGAGCCGATGGGGATCCGCACCCCCCCAACGACGATGCCGGCACCGGCCGGTGGCCCTCTCCGAGGTCCGTGAAGACACACGGCCTCGGTTTTCTCGAGGGTCACCTTCAAACCTAGACGTTGTATTCTTCCAACTACATGGCCGGTGCCTGCCGCCGCCAGAGTTGCAGCGTCCCGGAAGGTCTCAGCAGTCGCTGTGACTAATGTATCGTTGGCGTAACATGTCACGCCGACGCCCCGAAGATTGGAACCACGGAGCACCCAGTCGTACCCGATGTTCCACAGGAGAGGGCCCAAAACCGAGCCCTGTGGAACACCGCACGACATCGCTCTTCGGTGCCACCCATCGGCCCCCGGATACACCACGTGCCTGTCAGACAGATACGCGTGCACCAGACGCCGGAGATAGGGCGGCACCACGTGGTACCGCAGTGCCTCGTGGATGCAGGGCCAGGGCAGCGAGTTGAAAGCGTTGGAAATGTCCAACGACACCGCTATAACAACATCGCCCCCGGCCACTGCATCCTCCGCCTGTGTCTTCACCCGCAGAATCGCGTGGACAGTGGAACGTCCCCTCCTAAAATGTTGGGACTTGAGACTTATAACGGTTTCTACTAAGTTCTAGCTACACCTATATCTTACACAATATTATTTTAATCATCACAATGTAAAGTGCTTGAGTTTCACTTACCGGTTCTCCAGGGAACATTATTTCTGGAGTCCATATTCTACCAGTGGCCAATGGTTTGTTGAAGTTGTCTTCGAATAGCAATTGACCCTTGCAGACAAATCCTGGCACAGATACCTCTGAGACTGACAGTTCGCACGGGTACTCTGACTCTGACTTTTGGCCTGGTGTCTGTCCTGCGGGGGCCTGGGGTGGAGGTACTGTAGATGCCGATGATTCCGGTTCAATGTTAGGGTCTACAGGCTCTCCAGCCTCATTAACATAACCTTGAAAATAATTATATGAATTAAGTAACGAAACAAGTAAAAAACTCTCGATAACTATTGTTTGTTTTTAATATAAAATTCTATAAACATCAGAGAAACTAACGCAATCTACTGATATAGTTTGTAAGCTATTTATTATGAGTTTATAAACAAGTGTGTGTAATTGTGTCAAATTATATTTGTTTCCTTTGTGAATTAAAGATGTGTTCAGTTGCACATGGAGGCCAAAAGAACTGAGTTTTTAATGACTACAGTCCATAGTATTCATTTTTGTATTATTTTTAACACGTTGGTTTAGAAATACTTCAGGAGACATAATGATGCCTAATATGGTTTCCTTGTAGACATTGCAAAAATCAAGTTCATTTGAGTAGATAAAACGCTGACTGTTTTGCGAAGTTTCAGAATGGCAAGGCATCACAAGGCCTAGAATCATTTACTTGCCTGTAGGTACTATCAGCGGTCTTAGTTTAAGTTTTCAATGTTTTTGTAATTTTTTCTCAGTACGTTAAATTGAATAGCCTGGACTTGATTTTAAATATAGTCTAGTCCAAATAACCAACGAAAGATGTTGCGCCTCTCGATATTCGCTAGATTATAAAATTCATTAAATTTGTTTGAACCTTTGCAAATATCCAGATTTTATACAATAATTGTCGTTTGGTATTTATTTTTCGTTTACATACTTACTTGTAATTTAGCTAAACAAACATTAGACAGGTTATTTGCGAACATATTATGACTGGACGATTTAATGAATAACCTAGTACAAAAAGTCATGACAGTAATCTTAATGAAAGTTCAGTTGAATTATGATTTGTAATGATCTCATAAATCCAAGTACTTAACGTATTAATATCAGGTAAGCCTTTGGAAATAGTTAATCTTTTAGCCAACAAATATTAATTAGATCAAAATATAGACACAACACTTTTATATAAAGTTTTATGTGGTTATAGAGACAACTTCTCTGGCAGGTAGGTCAATTTGGCATCTGTAACTTCAAGCGTCTGGATGATGGTAACAAAAATAATGTTACAAAGGCAAACCTCAAATTGAATACTAATACCCATTATTCTTCATAGCTGTAATTTCTCTTCTTCGTTTAGCTCCTTCTCCTTTGCAAATACTATCTCCGAGAAGTAACTTCTATTTTCATATATGCAATATTCGTAGCCCGAAAAGTACGGAAGTCATTTTAGTTTCAAAATAATGACCACGTAAAGATACCTCGGTCTGCATATCGAACACAGGTACGTACCTAACTTCTTTGAACTAAAGGCGCTTCCGCTAGATTAATGACGGTCAGTTTGAGTTCGTTTCCTTAATGTTATATCTGTGGTTTTATCTCACCAGCTTTTGCTTGCATAACCGTACGTGTTAATGTCGTTTCTCGGATAAAATAAATCAAATTCAAGTTAAATATAACCTATAGTGGCGAACTATATAAAAAAATAGTGGCGTGAGTTCTTGCCTTGCATGACACCGTATTTTAGAAGCTAGGGGGGAAAATGTCAGCGGTCAGTGGCGTCGAGTGGTTTATTGTAAGGTAGGGGGGGGGGTCCGGACCCCTGACCTCCCCTACCCTCCTTATATACGCCCATGTATGAATATTATACAGCATTTTTTACTGCCTCGGTGGCGTAGTTGTATTGCATACACGTTACGAGTACGATTTTCGCGCTCAGATCCTGGGTTCGAATCCCGGGTCGAGCCAAAAACAAAGCGACTGGGTTTTTCCATTTTAAAAATTACGCAGTCGCAGCTCGGATTCAGAAAGTTGGCGGTGTGATATCCCCGTGCCTCGGAAAGCACGTAAAACGTTAGTCCTGCATCTGATCTTTTCTCCGGTCATGTCGGATCATGCCGTCTCATCGGACTATGAGAGTGAAGGAATAGCGAGTGCAACTGTACGACGCACACACTTGTGCACTATAATATCTCCTACGTACCTGGCTGATCTCCGTTGAAATTCACCACCGTGGCCGAAACTGGCTAGGAGGATTACGTTATTTACATTTAACGTATACAGCACTTTGCAGTAAGTTTGTATTATAATACATAGATTGGCAAAGGAATTAGCAAGTCAGCGATAACACTACATAGTTGTGACTGAACGAGAGCGAAAACTTGCTATTAATTATTTAGGTTCAGTAGGTAGTTTAAAATAAATAATCTCTCCAAACTTTACTCCTTTATACAAAGTCTATATCTCTGTGTCTAGACTCAAGATATGGTAATATTAGGTACCTAGTGCAGTAGTTTCCACAGTCGTAATTCCTTTTCCTATAATCGCTTGAATATTCATTTTCCTCGTTGTAGCAATAAAAATGTGATTTTTCAATACTTACATTAGTTTTTAATTAGTAGGAAATATGATGAGGAAAAAATAATATCAATTATAAAACTCTAAGAATAATGTACACATTCACGGTTTATGTGTATCTGCTCGTGATGGAATTCAATATGGAAAAATTATGAAACCTGAGATTTAATATAAAATCTGAATTGCTGAAGAATCGATTTTTTTAAATTAGTAAGCTAACTGTAGGTATCGACTCATTTGACTTCAGTCATGACTGTTTTCTTGAAATGAAAACCATTGTTAGGACCTACTTATGTTATCAAAATGATAATACTTCGACTCCTATTATCTGTCAATAAAATATTTATCACTATTGACATCATGCACCCCACGCTATTTTTACAATAAAATACATTTTTTTCTTGTTTGCACTATTCTTAATTCAAATTTATTTTCTATTTTTCAGTTGGATTTTCTATAAAGCGTGTTTTTCTAATTTTTTTTTAAATACCTATAGACAACCTTGACGCTTACATTCAGACAAGCGGATTTGTCGTCTCACTGTTCAGTAGAATAAAGATTACGTTATTGAGATATATTTAAGTTATTTTTTTATTTTATTTGTACGGGGCTGGTTGAGTCGTTTTTTTTGTTACATCGTAAGAGTTCATTGAAGCGATAACCTCTAATCTCAACTATCTCTAGACTGCGCATAACAATATTTATACATATCATAATTGTCGACAAAAATCGTGATTTAATACATACCTACCTATTTTTAAGTATGAAGTACTGCGCAACTGCTATTGCCCATGTATAATGGTTAATAAACGCATCATAATGTTCTTTTTATTTCCCAGTTTCCTATTCATGCACCATTACATATACATAATATGTACCTATACATTTACACTCACGCCTTTTATCCCCGAAAGGGTAGGCAGAGGCACAACTGGTGCATCCGGTACAGAGAGCCGAAGTATAGCCAGGTTGTTTCTTTTTGTTTTCATGAGGAAAGTGCTTTACTACTGCTTAGCCTCAAGGGACAACTGGACGGCTTTGTTAGGGCAAGGGTCCTACAACGTGACCGAGGAGCCTGAGAAGATGGAATAAGTCAGACGACCGCCAGACTGAGTCTCTAACAAGGTGTAGCCCGGCCAGAGAACCAAGGCCGAGACCCCCCAACTAACAGGCCATAGTACCATTAGAGCCAGGGTACAAACAATCGTATATTCTATTTATTAAATATTATAACATTTTTTCGTTTTGCTGACGCCAACGTTCTGTTCTCATCTGCAGCTTCTGAGCTACTGTTTATGCTAGAAGATCAAACATGCAAACCTTGAGGTTGGACTTAAACTGAATATGATAAAGAACCAAGTGATGACGAACCACCACAACAATAAAATCGTGATAGATGGCGATGAAATGTAGTATGTCATCAAGTACTTTTATCTAGGCCAAGTTGTCTCATTCGAGGATGTTGTATTATAAATTCCTACCTTATCTATATTTTTAGTCTGTAGTGGTAGGCAGCACTATTCACTTATATATTTTTTTATATACTCTGTAGACGTCACTAGCGCTAACATTGTTAAAACTTTTGTGCAAAGTAATATAAAATAAATAAGTATATTTTAAATATATTTTCATTAATAACAACAGGTTATGGGCCCAGTGTGTCCAACAAATATAATCAGTGCAAAAAGTTGCTAAAATCTGTGTGAAAATCCGTATTGCAAAAATTCTAACCTGCAAACGCAACGTGCTCAGTTTTACTTCTTCGTGGTTTTACTGCAGAAAATATTTCGAAAAGTACGATTGAAAATGTCTAAAATGTCTTCAAATAATTCACTGGCATTAATTGACAAATTAACAGGCCGTGATAATTATGCTACGTGGCGTTTTGCGGTTAAAACGTATTTACAACATGAAGAGTTGTGGCAATGTGTGGAACGCGAGTCAAGTACCGAGATTGATAGAAAACTGGACACCAAAGCAAGAACTAAAATCATACTTCTCGTCGATCCAGTGAACTACATTCACATACAAGAAGCAAGCACTGCGAAAGAAGTTTGGGAAAATTTATCTCGCGCTTTCGATGATTCCGGACTGACACGCCGAGTTGGTCTGCTACGAGACCTGTGCAATACCACGCTAGCTGGATGTCTAAATGTAGAAGAGTACGTCAGTAAAATAATGACGACGGCACATAAGTTGAGGAACATTGGCTTTCAAGTAGATGATGAGTGGCTAGGCACACTTTTACTCTCCGGACTACCTGAAAACTACAAGCCAATGATCATAGCCATTGAGAGTTCAGGCATGAAGATTACTTCTGACTCAGTCAAGTCAAAAATATTGCAAGATGTCAAACAAACAGAAAGTGACTCCGCCTTTGCAACAAGTCAGAAATATAATAATAAAAATAAAAAATATTCTAAAGGCCCCAGATGTTATACATGTAACAAATATGGTCATAAAAGTCCTGAGTGTAAATCAGCTAAACCGAACAAGAATCCGAAGAATGGACATAAACAAAATAGTTCTTATGCTGCTGTTTTTGTGGCTTCATCAGAGTGCTCTGATGCATGGTATGTTGACTCTGGCGCTTCTGCACATATGACCAGACATTACAATTTGCTTCAAGACATAATAAATCCACACATTAATAATATTAAAGTTGCAAATAATAAAACACTGCCTGTGCAATGCTCTGGAAATGTATGCTTGAGTGTTTATAATAATAGAGGTCAAGAAAATGAAATACTGCTTACAAATGTGCTACACGTGCCTGAACTAGCTACAAACTTACTGTCAGTCTCTCAGATTATAAATAATGGTGGACAAGTGAAATTCAATAAGAATGGGTGCGCTATTCTTGATCAAAATAATGTCATAGTGGCAACAGCATGCTTAATAAATAATATGTACCGATTGAACATGCCTGGAGGCTATGCATTCATATCAGATATTATTGAGCAAGATGCTTACTTGTGGCATCAGAGATTAGGTCATTTGAATTTCCAAAGCATGAAGAAATTGAGTGAAAATACTGCAGATTTGAACTTAAGTAAAGAGAAAGTTAATGTCAAGTGTATAACGTGTCAGGAAGGAAAACAAACACGTCTGCCTTTCAAGAGTCAAGGGTCTCAGAGCAAATACCTACTTGAATTGATACACTCAGATGTCTGTGGACCGATGGAAACTCAATCTCTAGGAAAATCGAAATATTTTGTGACATTCCTCGACGACTACTCAAAGAAGATATTTGTGTACACCATGCACAACAAATCAGAAGTCCTAGAAAAATTCAAGGAGTTTAAGAAGCAAGCTGAGAATCAGTTAAACAGAAGTATTAAAATTCTCAGATCAGATAATGGACTTGAATATGTCAATGAAAGCTTCTCAAACTTTCTCAAAGATGCCGGCATAATACATCAAACCACCACTCCTTACTCACCAGAACAGAATGGTGCAGCTGAACGAATGAACAGGACATTGGTAGAAAGAGCCAGATGTATGATGCTAAATGCCCGCTTACCTAAAATCTATTGGGCTGAAGCAATATTAACAGCAGCTTACATCGTCAACCGCTCTCCGACAAAATCTCTGACATATAAAACACCAGAAGAGATGTGGACTGGTCAGAAGCCCAATGTCAGCCATATGCGTACATTTGGATGTGAGGCAATGGTACATATACCAAGAGAGAAGAGAAAGAAGTTAGATTCAAAATCACAAAAATTAATTTTTATTGGCTACTGTGAACATTCTAAAGGATACCGATTTATTTCACCTAATTCAAAAAGGGTCATAAAAAGCAAAGATGCAATGTTTTTAGAGTCAACAGTTAAAAGAGATTTTGTACCAGTTGAATTAACTTCAAATGAAAGCAATAGAAGTCAGATAGAAGAAAATATTCAAGAAATTTCAAGTGATGACTCATTTAACAGTGTGACAGAAAATGAATCACAATTAGACAGCGATTACATCCCTAATGAAAGTATAGAATCTTCACCTGAGAGAAATGTAACAGTGAGAACAAGAAAACAGCACCGTGATGCTCAGCAATCAAATAAAAATTCTTACCTGTGTTATGAAGACAAATTATGTGAAAATGTGGTTCCTGACAGCTATGACAGAGCATTGAAGTCAATTGATTCCCCAAAATGGGCAAAATCAATTCAGGAAGAACTTGATTCTCATCATCAGAATAACACATGGACCTTAGTGGACAAAACACCTAATATGAAACTGATTGGCTGTAAATGGGTGTTTCGCATTAAAGAAGAACCTTCAGGTCCACGATACAAGGCTCGGCTTTGTGCAAAAGGTTATTCACAAACAAAAGGCATTGATTATGAAGAAACATTTGCGCCAACCGTCAGGTACGATTCCATACGACTTTTACTTTCAGAGGCAGCCCAAAACAATCTTCAGATAATACAGTTGGATATTAAAACAGCATTTTTATATGGTGAGCTTGAAGAAGACATTTACATGACTATACCCGAGGGCCTGTCCTGTGATGCCAATAAGGTATGTAAACTGAACAAATCTCTTTATGGTTTGAAGCAAGCTCCCAGATGCTGGAATTCTAAATTTGATTCTGTTTTAAAGAAATTTGGGTTGGTAAACAGTAAAGTTGATCAGTGTGTGTATGTTGGAACTATTAATGGAGCAAAATGTTATCTTTGTTTATATGTTGATGATGGACTAATATTCTCTAAAGATGAATCAACATTGCAAGAATTAGTTAATGACTTACAGTCAATATTTGAAGTAAAAACTTGTGTACTCAGAAATTTTGTTGGTATGGAAATCCAAAAATGTGACAAGTATATTTTCATTCATCAGACCAACTTTATTAAGAAATTGTTAAACAGATTTAATCTGAATGATTGTAAACCGAACAGCATTCCAGTTGATCCACATACAAAATTGGAAAAAGGAGAAGGAGAAATGGAGAAAGACATTCCATACAGGGAGGCAGTTGGATCATTGATGCACCTCGCTACGGTAAGCAGACCAGACATTTCATATGCAGTGAGCCTGGTGAGTCGCTTTTTAAATTCTTACACAGAAAGTCATTGGAATGCTGTGAAGAAAATTTACAAATATTTAAAAGAGACCAAAGAATATGGTCTATGCTACACGCCAATGTCAGAGCCTAATATTGTGATAGGCTACAGTGATGCTGATTTTGCCAACGATCCTATCACGAGACGTTCAGTCACAGGATATGTTTTTATAAAAAAATGGTGCAGCAGTGACATGGGCCTGTCAGAGACAGCAGACAGTGGCACTCTCTACTACTGAGGCCGAATTCATGGCAGCCTGTGCCGCTACAAAAGAGGCTATGTGGGTCAAGCAGTTGCTATGTGATATTGGTGCGTTTAAACAAAAATCCGTGTGCTTGAACTTAGACAATCAAAGTGCCATTAGTGTCATTAAAAACATAAACTTTCACAAACGGTGTAAACATATTGACATTAAGTTTCATTTTATTAAAGAAAGGTATTATGATAATGTAATAAATTTAAACTATGTGTGCAGTGATGAGCAATATGCAGATGTTTTCACCAAGCCTTTGTGTAAAATAAAATTTTGTTATCTTAGAGATAAAATAGGAATGAAAATGTTGTCATGCAATTAAAATAGTTCTTGATCAGTAGTGTCTGCCTAATAAGTTCTAATTTAGCTTTGTCAAGGTATTATTGGTAGGTATTAATTTAGGAGGAGTGTTGTATTATAAATTCCTACCTTATCTATATTTTTAGTCTGTAGTGGTAGGCAGCACTATTCACTTATATATTTTTTTATATACTCTGTAGACGTCACTAGCGCTAACATTGTTAAAACTTTTGTGCAAAGTAATATAAAATAAATAAGTATATTTTAAATATATTTTCATTAATAACAACAGAGGAGAAACAAGACCATGAAATAGAGCGACGCACAGACAATACCTGACGACGTTTTTGGTCTAAGAAAAAATTGCTTAAAGAAAATTTTCCGATGTACATTGAACGGATACCTACTTGCATTCCTTCCGTCATGACTTACGGTGCTCAAACCTGGTTTCTCACCATCCAGAAAGTTCCAGACTCAAGGATTGCCAGCGGGCAATGGAGCGCAGCATTTCAGGTATTAAATTATCAGATTGCGTTCGAAAGTCAAATTACCGATGTAGCTCAGGAAGCCGCTAAGCTTAAATGGAACTGGGCTGGTCACGTCAGTGTATCCTTGATGAGATACCATATCTCATTGCCAGTTTGTGGAACCCTGACACCGCTAACACAGACTAAAGAAGAGATGACGGGACTAACTGGATTCACCGCAATTTATCGAAGGATTTTGGAGAGGCCTGTGCCCAATATTGGAACATTATGGGCTAATACAATACAATACAAAAATATCAGTTAACACTTACAAAATTGCTAACTAATTTCACGAAATCTTATGAATTAACTATTTTTTTAAAGCCAAGTCGGTTAAATACTGTAATTATTTTTATGCTCATTGTTACGTTTGATTTATTTTAATACATATTATAATGTTTTGATAACAAGTGCTCGATGATTGTTTTTTATTTATGTCTAAACGTGGCTTTAGCTTTTAAAACATATTAGGAAATTCGCTGAAACTTAATGAGACTGAATATCTGCCCTAGCGACCATTTAAAAAATAAACAATCGAAGTTCTTTTGAACTAAACATGTTTAATAAATGTTTAAAAATGTTAAGTTAAAAACATGTTTCAGAACGACAGAGCTAGAGTACGGGATCTTTATTAAGCATCCAACTGACACTTGATTGATATAATCATCAAACTTATCCAATATAACTTACCAGTGACTGTCCACTCTCCATTGTCCTGCCTGTACCCTAACCCATCTTTGAGTATATAAGTCCAGAAGTAAATCTTGTCCCCAATCTTTAGTTTAGCTCCCCTATCTCTGAATATCCATCGTCCGTTCTTCGCTTTGGTGATATCCCTAGACCAGTGCCCAGCTTCTAATCCTTCCATCTCCTCATTGAGTTTGCCGTGGAATGCGAAGAGTGTATACCCGTCATCTGTATTCGTTGGATTCATTATAGTCTTTACATTAGGCTTGAGAATAGCATTCTAGAATATGCATGCATTGCATTCCAAGATAGTAAAAAAGCAAAGAATCAGGCGCAGGACAAAGAAAGCACGATACTTATTTTTATTCTAAAGTTAGAATGTAAGTTACCAACTTGAGGAAGAAAGTAGTTAGGTACAATTTAAATAGATTTCCTAAGTATTCATGGAAATTTAGCACCGTTTGAAAGTAGGAATATAATATTCGTTGTTGTTATTGAAGAAGTAGAAGAGAAAAAGAATGCTGGCAAAGTAGAGCCCGTGATTATTAGAGCCTATGGTAAGAGTGTTGGACAAGAGGTAGCAGTGAGAAAACAAAAAGAACAGAAAACCATGCAATCTAAAATTAATCCAAAGAATAAGCCCTTCGAGCAAGCAACAATAATCTAAAAATGAAACATGCAGAAAGTTTTTCTGGTGGATATCCACCAGCAAAAGTTTAAATTTGCAATTTGTTCACCTATTTTTGTTGCTGGTACACAGCGCAACTCTATCACATTGCTTGCTGGATATACATTGGCACATCTTTGGAAGTTATTCGTTGAAATAATTACCAAGGCACCCCCTTGTTCTTATGAGAATGTTAACTCGTAACGCGGCTGTGTTACGTTAACTTCGTGTAATTAGCGTTAAATAGTATGCAAATTTTCATAGTGATAAACGCGATAAGTTACGTTACGGGCTTGTTACGAGAGGTGAAACTAACGCGTGTCACAGAGAAGGAGGCTGATTGTATCCAGATTTATGGTGCTCGCTATATAGTTGGGTATTCTCCCACGACCCCGAGATTTTCATAACGACCAAAACAATTAAAGCAAATTTTATTGCTAACAGATTTCGTAAAAAAAATGGTTTAAATTGGCCATGATAGTTATAGTAAACAAATTATCAGCTCAAAATTTCGTTAAAGTTTAAAACATACGATATTTTTTATCGTCCATAATAGATGGTTAAGCGAGCGGTCAGTTTGAACCGGTTTGGACATTATTTAACCTTTATATTTAAACTAGACTTCTGCTCGCGGCTCCGCCCGCGTGAAAAAGTTTTTCCGGGATGAAAGTATTTTTCCGGGACAAAAAGTAGCCTATAGCACTCAGGAGTAAAGTAGCTTCATATTAGTGAAAGAATTTTTAAAATCGGTTCAGTAGTTCCTGAGATTAGCGCGTTCAAACAAACAAACTCTTCAGCTTTATAATATTACTAGATTTTGTCCACGGCTTCGCCCGCGTTAATAAGATTTTCCGGGCTAAAAGTACATAAAAACCTTCCCGTTGAATCACTCTATCCAACACATTTATTTGGATAAAGATTCATTTTATGACGTTGATACAACTCTTAACAAATAATGCATTAATTTCGACCAAATTTGATTACCATAAAAACGGTTCTAGTGAGTTAATCTTAAAAGATAGACATATACTGTTCCGGACATTTTTTTAGATTATTTTAAGAGCAATAATTCTTTCATACATACATTTTTGGTATCTTGAACCGTTTTCGCAGCGCACGCAATGGAAGCCAAGGATGAATAATTTTCCCCGTTTTTTTTCACATTTTCCATTATTTCTTCGCTCCTAATAGTTGCATCGTGATGTTATATAGCCTAAAGCCTTCCTCGATAAATGGTCTATTCAACACAAAAATAATTTTTCAATTCGAACCAGTAGTTCCTGAGATTAGCGCGTTCAAACAAACAAACAAACAAACTCTTCAGCTTTATAATATTAGTATAGATATATTTAAATTAACATCTGTTATAATAACAGGGTATTTATCCATTTGATTGTTATAAAATTACAGACAATTGGTACATAACGCGTACCTACTATAATAATACTATAATACATAACGACTTGATAAAGGTCGCAGGAAAAGTCTGGATGCAGGCGACTTTTGACAGGTCCGTCTGGAAATCTTTGGAGCAGGCCTATGTTCAGCAGTGGACGTCATGTGGCTAATGATGATGATGATGATGCAGTATCATGCGTATGCAATAATAATAATACGTCCAATGATCCCACGCTAAGGTTCTTGTAAGTCGTGATCAACTAACAGCATAATTACGATCTATACACAGAACTATGATAAATATTTGCGGATATCACGAACGAACAAATATTTATCCCCAGACGATTTTCGAAGCAGTCTTTTCAATTGTATGGTAAATCAACCAAATCAAATATTATTGTTATTGGTTCTTCTCAATTCGAAAAGACTTTCCTAAATCCTAATCTTAGTTGGCCGTATCGAGCACGTTTTAGTATAAGTGAAAAATTCCCTTGTATGTGACTGTCAATTTCAAGAAGGTTTCTATAGAAATTATTAGTGGGTTATAGAGTTTAATAGTGAATTGTGCAAGATCACTAAAGTAAGTTGTTAATTATTTTGTTCTGCAAGCGAAATAGGCAAATTTTGTATGGTATAACAAGCTTATATGAACAGGCTGGCAGATGAATAGAAATAAAGAAAATTAGAACCTACGTGACTTCATGCAGAGCAACATTCAAAGCAATAGATATTTATGTTTGGTTCAGTTACATTTTTAACGACTCTTTTCATATGTAGCTTCGACCTTTATAGAATTATTTTGATGATATACATCCAAAACAAAACACGATATGGAAAATACATTATGTATTACGCTTGTAGTAATTACTTAGAAGGTCGAAAAGGTTCAATGCAAGCAGCATACTACTATGAAAAATGTTGCTGAACTTTGAGATATTTATTAAGGTTTTCAATTCGATATTCGAACATAATAACAGAGCATTATCATCCTGAATCTTTTTGGCTAATCTGTAGATAGATAGAGGTCTAGTAGAGTCCATATCACGAAATTTCCGCTGTTAGAGCGACCATTGATTAGTTCTTATAAAAAAAGTTCTGTTTCGAGTTCTCCTGCTCTGTTTAATAAGACCCTGACAAAAACATAACTACATTTGAAAAAATGGGGCCTAAATGTAGTGGCCGTTAGGTAACTAACTCCAAGCCGCCAAAAACATCCAGGATGGCTATAATTAAGACTAAAGTTAGCTGGAAAAAAGTATTAAAACAAAATACCTGGAATTGATACTCTAAGTCCTTTAGGATATATAGCTTCTAACTTCGCGTCCGGAACTTCGAGGCATCGCACTGAGTTTAAATAATTCACCAAAAACAATACAAACACGCATTTTAACATCGTTTTTTATTTACACTCCTTTGTACAGCTGCCTGGAATAATAATTAGGCAAGATATGAGAACTTAATAGTCTATTATAATTAAATAGAATTTAAATTAAGGAGAATATTATGCGTTAAGAAAAAATTAAACAAAAGTTTATATGAATTCGTAACTTACAATGTTTGCAATTTTTAAACATAGAATTATATGATTACTTTTTTTGTTTACAAAATAGACTAAAGATTTACGTTACACAGCCAACATGTCTACTCTGCACGATTTGCAGCCGCGGTCTGTTCGATCAATGGCGATCGCAGCGGAAGGTCACAGGCTAAAACAAGTTGAAATAACCGTCGTGTCAGTTTTATTCTAAGAACCGTTTTGCATTGGCAGATTATTATTTGCGATTTATCTCAACGTATAAAAGTATATATACATTACTGTTATAATACTTAATATTACCCTGATCTACCTCCGGTCATGTCGGATTGCCGTCTCACACTAAGGGAATGAAGGAATAGCGAGTGCACCTGTGTATTGCGCACACACTTGTGCACTATAATATCTCCTGCGTACCTGGCTGATCTCCGTAGAGATTGGCCGCCGTTATCGAAACTGGCTACATATTACTTACGTCAACAATTTCAAATTAACCCCAACTGTTTTTGAAAATGTGAACATCATAAGAAGAAAAGAGAGATTAATCATTACGTCACGTATCTGCTTATCTTTTTACCAATATTTTTTAAATAAGGCTAGGGTGCCCTATTCCATCCACAGCGGCGATTCCCCCTTTCGCATTTGCGTGTGTTTTAGTGGATAGACAGTTTTCATAGCCGTATGGATAAAAGAGTCAAAAATCCACTATTTAGTATCTACTAAAAAATTTCAGTATTTGACTCGTCAAGCCCCGTTACGGACGCCGGCGTCCGAGTACTAGAGTCCGGTTTCCCCATACATCTATATACAGGTTCATTTTGACATTGCGTTAATAAATGATACCACATACTTATTTCGCTGAAAATAACACTCTCTATTTATTTATTTGAACCATAGACCTAAAATAGAAAAGTGTAAGTATCTAACAAAATAAATATCAATAAAAGTAACTTTAAGTTCACACGCCCTAATGCCACTATGACTGCATTAGGAAAATTCGTCGCAGCAGCAACATTACACTTTCAGTCAGAAATACACTTACGCACACACCATTTTCGCACTAAACTACAAAATTATGACGAATATGTGGTTTCATTTAGTAACGTAATGTAAAAATAACTCTGTATAAGCGGGGTTTGACGGGGAACCCCCTGGCTTTAACTATTAAACCGTCATACTTCTTGTAAATTATATTTGTATGAATATTATATAGGTAAACTTGATAAACGTGCTACTTGCGGTTTCGCCCGCGTGAACACTCAGCAGCTTTTCGCACTACAAAAATCCATAAATCACTGTAGCGATCTATAGCATCACCAGAACGACGCCGCCTCATCTACTTAAACAAATCTGGCAAAAATTCAAATATTACCCACGGGCGCAAATTACTATTAATATATAATGTTAATTCAGGACATGGTTCGCCTATGTGCGAAATTTCATCCAAATCCGTTCAGGGGTTACTGTGACGAAAATCCAAACATTCAAACATCGGACATTTTAGAAACAATATAAAGTTAGTAATAATATACACACACTCACGCCTTTTATTCCCGAAATGGTAGGCAGAGGCGCAACTAGTGCACCCACTTTTCGCCATTATTCCGTCCCAAGATGCGATAGAGGGCCGCCATATCGGGGACAAATTCCATAATAATAAGAATAAGAATAGTAAGAATATTATGTCGTAAAGTGTGAAATACAACTTACATGTTTGCCGATTCGAAAACGTATTGTATGTTTGTAATTAAATATATGCGGAATGATGGGTTTCAATGCGGTGTATCAAGGTAAATTCCCCGAGTTTTCTTGCTAGTACCGATACGTATTTACCGACGCGCGATGCCCATAAAAAGATGAAGTCACACCGGACGGAGACTGACGAAAAGAATATATTATAAGGCGAATGTGGATGGAAGGACCGGCAGGGTTCGACCACTCCGAACCTTCGAATGTCAGATATCTGTCTAAGTAAAGGCCCGGTCAAAAGTACTCTGAACCGTCGGGAGTGCATGAAAAGATTGATGAAGGTAGAGGAAGCGAAAGTAGTGTGCCAGAACCGAGCAAAGTGGCAATCCGTAGTCTCTGCCTACCCCTATGGGTCAGAGGCGTGGTACTATGTATGTATATTGGGCGTTAGGCGATTGAAACTGATTGAAAGGAGCGACAAATGAATTCACGAATTATTTTGATTATATGAATTCATGAATTGTTGAGGCTTTTATAAATCTGTGGGGAACGGCGCTGTGTGCTGAGATACGGGTTTTAACCTAGTTCGGCACATGGAGGCTTAACTTTTCATACTGTCGCAATTCTTTACAGCCTGTGTTTAGTGTAAATTTACTGTAATTTTTTTTTGGCCAATAAACTTATTATTATTATTATATTTTAGTTTTGAGATACATATACACTCACGCCTGTTATCCCCGAAGGGGTAGGCAGAGGCGCAACTAGTGCACCCACTTTTCGCCGTCATTCCGTCCCATGATGCGATAGGGGGCGAGCCTATCGCCATATCGGGCACAAATTCCAGACTCCGGGCTGATACTGAATAGAAAAACTCAAAATCACTTTGCCCGACCCGGGGATCGAACCCGAGACCTCAGCTTTGCAGTCGTACTGTAATACAACTACGCCATCGAGGCATAGTTTTCAGATATCTCAGTTTTATTTAATTGAAAAAGAACAGTTATACATTAGATACTAGTCCATCTTTCTCTATAATGCACTCTCGCTCGAAATCAGGTCAGGTACAACACGGCTGGCATTTAAAATGAGAGTTTGGCAAACATGTATGTATGTAATTGTTTAAGCATATATTTTAAATAATTATTTATGTACGCAAATACATACGTGGCAAATGTAAGTATACATAATTATCATTGTATTTTATTTTCATTTTTATTTCTCATTATTTATAACTAGCATTTGCCAGCGGCTCCGCCCACGTGAAAGAGTTTTTCCGGGATAAAAGTCCCGTTTTATATTTCACGGGGATAAAAAGTAACCTATGTCCTTTTTCAGGTTCTAAAATATCTGTTTACCAAATTTCATTTTAATCGGTTCAGTAGTTTTGGTGTGAAAGCGCGACAGACAGAGTTACTTTCGCATTATTATTAATTTCGACCAAATTTGATTACCATAAAAACGGTTCTAGTGAGTTAATCTTAAAAGATTGTCTGTCTACACTGTCGCGGACATTTTTTTAAATCATTTCAAGAGGAATAATTCTTTCATACATATAGTTTTGGTATCTTGAACCGTTTTTACATCGCACGCAATGGAAGCCCTCAAGGATGAAAAATTTTCCCCGTTTTTTTCACATTTTCCACTATTTCTTCGCTCCTAATAGTTACATCGTGATGTTTTATAGCCTAAAGCCTTCCTCGATAAATGGTCTATTCAACACAAAAAGTATTTTTCAATTCGAAGCAGTAGTTCCTGAGATTAGCGCGTTCAAACAAACAAACAAACAAACAAACTCGTCAGCTTTATAATATTAGTATAGATTTACACCTGCCTCCGTCTCTCTGCACCACCTTAAGGTCGACTGGGAGAAAATGACTTTAGGCATTAAGTCCGCCTGTACTATACCATTGTACAAAGTGTCAAATAAAAATAAATAAAAAATAAAGTCAACCATCAAACAGAGCAGACCTATTGATATGAAATATTTAGGTTACGTTAATGATTAAGATATAGATAGATCTAAGTACTAGCTTTAAATTTAGGTTATATTTCACTGGTTATATATAAATGTAGGTGGTTGTTTCACTTAGGTACTCTCCGTTAATTTTCGCATTTAATATCCATCTTCAAAATTGAAGTAATATTGTGATTTTCAAATTGTAAAATATATACTTAAAAAAAAAGGATAAAAGACCTGCGCTGAGTTTCTTGGTGCTTCTTCTCAGGTCAGTGGGCTTTTCCGAAGCACTGGTAGAATCTTTTAGTAAAACAATATTGTGAAAAATGACGTGAAAAAGTGCCCTTCGGGGGCTAATTACTGAATAAATGATTTAAATATGAATTTGATAACGCGATATTCCCATCACGCCCCCAGTTTTTCTCGCAACAATATTTAGAATTGGAATAAATGCTTTATTTTTCAACAAATTTTGATGCTGATTTCACAGAAGGATTTCTTTTTCGTTTTATTTTCTGTTAAATATAAAATAATGTACCAATGCAAACATAGGAAACTACCCTATTACCTCGGTGGGTCCATTCGTTTATGAGCTACGATACCACAGACATGCAGATACACACCTTAAACTTAAAATACCCCTCTTTTTGCGCCGTGGGTTGAAATGAGATTTGGGAAGAAACAGATTCGTGTCTCCGGTAAACTTACCGGGTAATGCTGCAGCTTACGCCGGTCTTCGGTAAGACAGAGGTCCCACTACTGTCTTTTCATACTCCAGACTTAATCGAATAGGTACTTCCACTGTAAATGGTTGAGATAACATCTGTACAGATGCTCGTATAGTCTATAACGTATACGATATAGACATTCAATGCCAATAGGTTAAGGTTGAAGTTCGCTTGCTTATCTAGAAACGTATAAAAAGCAATCGTGGGAGTATTTTTGTTAGCAATCCAACAATATTAAAAATATACACTGAAACAGAGGTATATTTTGACTGGTGGTAGGTCTCTTATATGTAAGAGTCCGTCTGGGTGGGTACCACCGCAATGTATATTTCTACCGCCAAGCAGTAGTGTGCATGCACTGTTGTGTTTCGGTTTGAAGGACATTGTAGCCAATGTAACTACAGGACATAATGGGAATTAACATCTTATGTCTCATGATGACGAGCGCAGTGGAATGCCACACTTTGTAACTCAAGGTGCTGGATGGTGTTTCGACTGTTTATAGGTGGTCGTATCGCTTACCATCAGGCAAATGGCAGGATCGTCTTGTCATTCAATGCCATAAAAAAATGTAATCGACTCATGTTTACGCTTTTTTCGCGAAGGGGTAGACAGCGCAGCATCCTTTACTTTCATATCTTATTTTCCATTACATAGAGCGAGTTAAGGTCATCTCGGGTAATATCAAATCAAATCAAATCAAATTTATTTATCAAAAAACAGTACAGTGTTTTCCTTATGAACTAAGAAATATTGCTATTAAATCTTTACATAAAAATAAAATAAAATTAGATCATAGGAAATTAACACACGTTGCTTGGTCCCTACACTAGGCACTGCCTGTATCGTAGGCGACCAATTTACATTCCAAGTTACTTGGAAAATAAAATTAAACGAGAAACATCAATGCAAGCTTTATAATATATTGCATAATTAAAGTTTGGTTCTGTGAGCGTGTGTATGTGTATGTGGGTGGGTGTATAGTGTGTACGTGTACATGAATATAAACGAGTGTGTGTGCGTGATTGTTGTGTATGGGTGTGTTTGTTTGTGTATATTTCTGTGTTTGCTTTGAGTGGACTCTAGTTGTCTACCAGACTACTTTAATTAGTGCTTCAGTGTCAATATCCTGAACATATCTGTGTGATTTCAAGTGACAAAATTCACATAAGTTTTGGTTAACCGACATGAGAATCAAACCTCAGCCTACTTTGTAACTAAACCGATGATGTAATTTTTATCAATAATTTTTAAAAAATCTAAATCGGACGCTGGGACGTAATTATGAAAACGTAATTTCCGCCGTATAGATAAAAATATAAAAGATTTTTAAATATTTCGATTTTTTTTTATACTAAGATTAAACAAAATGATATTCGATTTTTATGTTCAGTATCAGTCCAGAGTCTGGAATTTATGCCCAATATGACAAAATACTCCCCCTATCACATCATAATATGGAACACGCATGACGAAAAGTGGGTGGCCTGCCCCCTTACTCTCTATGACAATGTAAACACATAACTCGGCCGCGTTACGTTAACTTCGTGTAATTAGCGTTAAATGTTATTCTATATACCAATTTCTATAGTAATAAACGCGATGGGTTACGTTACACGCTTGTTACGAGCGGTAAAAATGACGTGTCATAGGGAATAAGGGGCTGGTTACACCTCTGCCTACCTTTTCGGCTAAGGCGTGATGTACATAATATACCTTTGTTGGACTGCCTCGGTGGCGTAGTGGTATTGCGTACGCATTACGAGTACGATTTGCGCGCTGAGGTCCTGGGTTCGAATCCCGGGTCGAGCCAAAAAAATTGTGACTGGGTTTTTCCATCTTAAAATTTACTCAGTCGCAGCTCGGAGTCAGGAAGTTGGCGGTGTGATACCCCCATGCCTCGGAAAGCACGTAAAGCCGTTGGTCCTGCGCCTGATCTCTCTCCGGTCATGTCGGATTGCCGTCTCACCGGACTATGAGAGTGAAGGAATAGCGAGTGCACCTGTGTATTGCGCACACACTTGTGCACTATAATATCTCCTGCGTACCTGGCTGATCTCCGTTGAGATTGACCGCCGTGGCCGAAACTGGCTAGGAGGATTTTTATTTTCATACCTTTGTTATGTTAGTAATTTTGAACTAAGGATTAAACTAGTCTTTTGACTTGATTTTTAAAATAAATAAATAAAACAAAATCATTTATGATAATCATCATGATCAAATAGGCTTATAAAAAAGCACTTATGACAGGTCATGACATGAAGGTAGACACAATAACAAAGGTACAATCAGCAGCATAAATATCTGTACAAAATCAAAATTTCAAATCGCCTATATACGCGTTAAGTTAAACTGAAACAAAATTTTCTTCGTAATTATGAAGTAAAGCAAATATCTTTTATATTATTTTTGTGAAGAGAAAAATAAGAAGTAAAACACAAAAGTATGTAGGCAATTTGAAATTTTCAATTTGTTCAGTTTCTTATGCTTCTGACTGTACATAATAAACCAATGAAGTAATTTAAAGTTAAACAATGAACAACCAGCACGAGCTCATAGGTACAGAGGACACGGACATTGGAGACGGGAATAGGGCTAGGGAAGGAGAATTGGACCGATTAAAACTGGAAAACAAAAACGTTTTGTTAAACAGTCATTTAATCAGAACCATTGCGTTATCATTAATGATGGACACATAAATGCATAAAAAACATGTTGTAATGATATAAATTTTTTTTTAAATGGATCAAATAAGTATTACAATTATTCGATTATTCGGTAAGACTAATAAATCGAACAATTTTCCATAAAAATCATTTTAACAACTTAAATTGATCAATAATTATCGATTGAAATACATCATTATTTAATAATCGATTTGAAATCTAAGCGAATATTCGACTAACTCAATTTAGATTTTAACAGATTTTGGTCTTTGTTTCTGAGTATTAAGTTATAGTATTTGATGAACGTAATTAATATAAGGCAAAGGTATAAACAATCATTTACATACAGAAGAATTTATTACAATTTTATTTTGTAAATGAATAATACTGTTATTTTTCTGTAAGAAATGCTATAAACTCAAATGTATAATCTAAATTTTCCAAAAAAATATATACTTTTCTCAATAGGCAAGTAATAATGTATAATGTAAAAAAACATCTTAGATTCTCTTCTTTTATCCCTATTGCACAAATAGCGAAATTAATTCGAATACTTGGCGATATTCATTCGATTCAACTCGTCAATTTCCTTCTATTTATTCTATACTGATCCGAAAAAAGGTCATCTTAGGCATGATTCTCTATGACATTGTTAGCTCGTAACGCGGCCGCGTCACGTTCACTTCGTGTAACGGGCGTAAAATGGTATTCTGTATGCCAATTTCCACAGTGATAAACGCGACGAGTTACGTTACGCGCTTGTTACGAACGGTGAAAATAACGCGTGTCATAGAGAATAAGGGGGCTGATGGTACGAGGAGTGATGTCCGATAAGGTATTAATAGACAAGAGATTATACCTCACAAGTTGACACTATAACCTATTTTACTCCTTTTTTAATGTATTTATTATATAATACAAAAGACACGATTAAAATCCGGTAAAAAAAATATGGAAGAGTCAAATGTCAAAAACGAAAGAGACACAACAATATCGCTTTGACGTCATCAGACAACAATGTGCGAGAAAGAATGAGTTAGCGCGCTATTCCCACTACGCACATTGCAATATGAATTGCTGCACCATATCTTAACAAATATTGCGGATTTTACGAAAGGGTTTCTTTTTCGTATTAGTTGCTAAAACTTATAGCATAATAGGGTAGTTGACTACTTTTTTTTAAATACATTTATAAAAAATTTATGTCTTCTAAAATCTAGAAGAAAAAGAATTTTTAAAATACACGCAATAATAAATGAGTTATAAAGCTTTGAAGTTTGATGGAAGGGGCATCTGTCAGATAACGGAAACAGCAGAATGTGACGTCACTGAGTGTCGGCAGCCATAACGCTGCGTGCGTGCGAAACAAATGACGCGATATCCCCACTACGCCTCCACTTTTGCTCACAACAATATTTCAAATATGAATAACTGCTTTAGTTGTCAACCAATTTTGATTCTGATTTTACAGAAGAATTTGTTTTTCGTATTACTTTCTGTTACATAAAAAATAATGTACCAAATCAAACATAGGAGACTACCTTATTGTCAAAATTGAATATAGTAAAATACCATATTATGTCGGCCTGATACACACAGGCTAATTTCGGTAGCAGACACACTTACGTGGGTCACATGGCGGGTTTTGGACCTTGCGGATAATATCTTACCACTAGACAAGCTTATACTGTAAATTGACGAGTAAACGAATACAAAAATCCCAACATTGAGCAAGCTGGTGTACTAAATTGACGAGTTAAACATATACCGCTACGCATTCGAGTCTTCGCCAGTATCGATCTACAGAGCATAGACTCTAACATAGTCGACTTTAAGACTGGTGTCGTGCCACGTGGGGAACCAACGCATTCTGTTGTTCCAGAAGTTAATCATGGCCTTGGTGCCCTTGTTCTCCCAGGGCTTGCCCGGACCATCAGGGAAATCATGGATACCCGCCACGCGAAGACCCAGGGTGACGTAGAACTGGAATAAAAAATCTCTTTTATTTATGGTACAATGCCGATGAAGATATTTTACTCGTGACTTGTGTCCAGGTGTCAATGTCGGGAATAAAAGTCACACAGTAACCATTTTTTCGGGATAAAAAGTAGCTATGTATCTCCCAGCCATAAATTGCGTGTGACAGTGTGCATGTTTGTGTATGTATGTGTGTGTATGTAAGAGAGTGAAAGAGAGAGAGAGAGATAGAGCGTATGCGTATGTGTGTTAGGTCTTTAGTTCTAAAGGTGAAGTGTTCAAATGCCTTCGTAATACCTTTTCATCAAACGGTGCCATGACAGTGCCCTTGAGCCACTGTGAGGCGTGAGTCACGAGGTTATCCTTTCCCAGATGGTAGAACCCTTCACCAGGGTCGATGGTGCCGTACACTTCACCGTCCACCATCAGCTCTAAACCGTCTGGAAATAGAGAGTTAGATTGTACTTTATACGTATTTCGATATTTCCCGGAAGTGTTATTCAGACTCGCTCGGTGGCGCAGTTGTACTGCGTGCGCGATACAGTTAACGCTTTTAAGTTTCGGGTTCGAATGCCGGGGCAAGTTATATTGGGTTTTCTGCTCAGTACTAGGCTGGAGTCTGCAATTTTTGTCTAATGTGGCGATAGACTTGCCCCCAAATCACATATTGGTAGGCGACATGTGACAAAAAGTGAGCCTGGGTGCATCTAATTACTTCTTTGTTTTGGAATGCGGAGTTTAGATTAGCAAGAAAACTTGTAGAATTCCTTTTCTGCACGCTATTTTTGCTGCCCTGTTAATCGTCACGACAACCTTACTATGCGCATATTTGGAAGCTTGCAGAGCTTACGGCGAGTTGCGTGTGTATAATATTGGCACAAATGTAAACTCATCTAGAAATTCTTGCGCAATATATTGCTGCGAGAACTTTATAATCAAAACTTTTCTCAGTAACTTACTAGGCTTCCAAAGCAATGAGTAGACGTGATACTCATTGTTCCAGTTGGCCAGACCCTGCTTCTCCTTCAGCAGCATGGTTCTAAAGGGGTCCGCGTCGGAGAGTATCGGACCCCCGTAGAGTTTCTTCGCGTATACATCGTTGCACCTCATGAACCCAACCCTCATGAGACCCGAGGCATAACGCTTGTCGCCGTAGATGTTATCTAGAGGTTCTAGGTTAATTTCTGCAATGAAAATAATTTTTAAGGTGTTTATGGATAAAAGTGCCTCTGTTCTTTTTCGGGACATATTACCGTATAATATTATGTAAATCCAGGACATCTTATATCTGGTTTTCATCAAACTCTAACAAGATGACGAAATTAGATATGCCGTTTTTATTAATTTGCGATTGTTACAGAAACTAACATTTTTTATTAAACGAAAAAAGTCAAAACGAGCAAAGCCCTCGCCTGAACACCCATAGGAAGATGTAGATATAATATTTATCAATATTTTGTGTCTAAAATGTTAAAAAACATAAAAGAAGGTTCACTGTAACATTTTTATTTTAGTTAACATCAATTTTTAACAAAAATTACGACTTGAAAGTAACGAAACAGAACGTGCTGTAATCCACAAATCAGCGTCTAGTGACATCACACCTCGTGCCTTTAGGATGAAAACGACACAATTCAAGAAATAGAAAATTCCGGTGTCGTTTTTAAATGACTAAAAATTAGTCCCTTATTTATAAAAATGACCTGTTATGACAACTTGTTTAAGATTATAGTTGTACCCACAGGTAAATAATCATTAATCTTGAAAATGAATTGATTTTTTTGGAAACGCAAGGCTTCGTTTGGTCCTGGCAATACAAAGATTGTGCAGCTCTTGAAGATTATTTTTAATATGCTACAGCACAGATTATTACCATTAAAATCTATCTCCAGTCCCCTTTCTCTATGACCAAGTTATTTTCACCGTAACAAGCGTGTAACATAACTCATCGCGTTTATCACCATGGTAATTGGCATACAGAATACCATTTAACGCTCATTACACGAAGTGACGACCCTTGCATTAATATCACATGCAAGCAAAGTCCTACTGCATGTCATCCATTCTCGCCTCAGATCTTTCCTGGATTGGCAAATCCCCCAGGAACAAGCGGGTTTTGTAAAAGGAAAGGGAACCAGAGAACAGATCTTGAACTTGAGACTGATAGTGGAGAAATGTTACGAATTTAATAAGAGCTCAAGCTGGAACGTCAGCAGAGGCTATCCTCCGTCTGTCTGAGTCGTGTTCTGAAATATTTCGGACACATAGCCCGAAGGAAACCAGACAACTTGGAGAAGTTGGTGCTCACCGGCAAGCTCGAAGGCAAGCGACCAAGAGGGCGTAGACCGCAGCGCTGGTCAAACCAGGTCGCCAACTCCTTGAATATGTCAATGAGCGTAGCCATGCACCAAGCCGAAGATCGCGCCTCGTGGAGAAGATTGCTGAATGACGTTGGACGGGATCACGATCCTCAGTAATGAGGGGCTGACTGAAGAGAGAGAGGCACGAAGTGACGTAACGCGGCTGCGTTACGGACACTGTCATAGAGTATAAGGGAGCAGATGGGGTAACACAGCCGCGTCACGAGTTAACACTCTCATACAGAATAAGGGAGCAGATGGGTTTGCATTGTTATGGGTTATGACTATGTACCTGATATTGATTTCCCTTTATTTATTACTTAGTTCATAGTACCAGTGATGTATTTATTCAAAAAACATCTCGAAAGTACAAATTTATGCATTTATGAATACCAACTGCGAACAAATTTGGCCAGTGACGTAGATGTGACGTCATTGGGCATGCTCCGTTTACACCGGAAAATTTTTGATGTCAGTTTGAAACCGCAATTTTTGGCAATAAATAATAGTATTTTAATTTTTTTATATACTCATGATCTATTCTACATAAAATTTATTCAAATGAAAGCAAAAACAAAAATATGGCGTCTTCCCTATTGCAATAGAATAAATTAACAACGAATACTTCATTTTTACATCAAACCGCACTGAGTGTAACGCGGAGTTGCAAAAATAAAGCTCGTACTACGTACCTAATCCCTGAGTTTTTTCTTCTGTCTCTCCTACACACACTATCTATCTGCGGCCTAACGTCGCACAGTATGATACAAGGATATTTTAGGGGAAAGTGATTCTTATTACCTGGTATCAGCCAGTATGATACAAAGATACTGTAGGTGAAAATGATTCTTATTACCTGGTATTAACCAGTATGATACGAGGATACTTTAGGGGAAAATTATTATTACCTGGTATCAACCAGTCCCCGCGCGGCATCTTTGCTCGCACATCGATCCTGCCGAACTTGAATGCGAAGCTGCGTCGAGAGGCCAGCTTGGCTGTCATTACGGGCGGTACTATCTGACCCCCGCTGCTCTCCCTCTTGCATTCTAGGGTACCCAACTGTCCTGTGCATCTGGAATTATATTATCCTGTCGTATACTGTCTGAACCATTATTTCCAACTCTTCCCTTTTGATCAATAGTACAGCAAAGTGGCCGAAGAAAATTATAATATTTGAAACTAGCTTGTGCCCCGTGAAAATGATTTCCAAAATAAAAGTCTTGCTAAACTTTCCTGTAATAAAAATACTCCATGTGCTTTTCTATAATATAGTCAATCTCTGTGCCAAACTTCCCAAAGAGTTTTAAGATTATATAGAGCAGACATCGGGAAAATTTTCATCAAAAATTTTGAGTCTTGAGTTTGTCAGTAACTCAATCAACCGTGAAATAGCAAAACACCTATATAAAATGCATTATTACATTCTTTGACATGATCGTAATAAGCGAATTGGCATATTTCCTTCCAAAATATTGCTTTGTTACAAAATTTGTGCATACCAAGACGTCTTGTCACACGAATGTGTCAGACAAGACAGCGACTTATTACAATTATAGGTAAATGGTAATAACTTTTGGACGAAAAATTTGGGCCTGATGTCCGTTCTATACCTAACTATACTGTTGAATGTCTTTGTTTTATCCAGACCCGTACAAACGATCTAGTGTGATTCATTTACAAACACCCATCAAAATTTTCGTATTCATAATAGCAGTAAGATAAGAATTTCTACCTTCCTACCATTGATGTATTAAATTTTTAATACATCAATGCTTCCTCCTCAATTTATTTTCATTGATACCACAGAATATCTTTTTAGGTATGTTAAAGCTTACCTCTCAAGGTCGAGGCGGTCCCAAATGATGCCCTCGTGGTATTTCGACTCAGTCATGATGGGTTTCACCACCAGCGATCCACTTTCGAATCCCACTGTGCCGTCCGTCGTGTACAAGTTGTAAGGGTAGTCCTGAGAAACATAAAAAATACGCTGATTATTTAGTGGTAGTGAGTATGGTATTTGTATCGACCCAGCTAGTAGCCACCGTAGACGAGGTAAAAGCAATACTGGTTCAAGTAACTATGTCAGAGACTTTAGTCCTTAGTCCACCACACCAGCATAATGGGAGGTGGAAATTTCACCTTAAATTTTTTAATACTTTCTTTTTCATCATATTATTGCTATACTAACCGGTTCACCAGGAAATCTGACTTCAGCGGTCCAATTGGTTAAATCAGCCAAACTGGACCCATCAAACTCCTCGCTGAAGACAAGGCTGCCCTTGCAAACGCGTTCGCGGCCAAGGACTTCAGTGAGGGATCTATCGCAAGGTTTCCACTGGGGACCAGGTACTAGGTCGTCCTCATCGTTGGACGGAGTTACTGGTGGCGGTGCTGTACTGGTGTCCACTACTTTACCGTTCTCGTCCACGTATTCTGGAACAAATATTAGCCATGTAAATTAGTGACGTAGAGGCGACTAAATGGGATTTGAGAGAGTCACGGGGTGAGCAGTGGGAGGCTGCTCGCTCAATTTCTCCAATTTATGCGACTCCGAGGTGAACGAAAATGCGGGTGGTCTGTCACTGTAGTACACGCCAAAGGCGTGCTTTAAGAGTTCAGGGACTTCTTAGCCCCCTCATCTAGTTGGCGAAGTGCGTCATGCGCGGGGACAGTTTCGTGCAGCTATTTTCGTGCAACGAGATACCCCGGAGCTGTCCCGTATGCGTCGAAGAAGGCTATCGCGGGTTTTGGTTGGTAATCCGGTGTAGGGTGTACATAGTGTTTGGGACTCGGTCCAATGCTCGCTCGGAAAATGTTAAAAGTAGTCCCGAGTGTCGATATTGGGCCGTAATATCGGTGAAATCAACATAACTATTCCACTCACCCCGCAGTGGTAGCGACAACGCGATATTCCCCGCGATAAAAAAAATGGTGAGTATATGCAGTAGCATAGATAATATCCATTATTATATTGAAGACGAATCGTTTACCACTTAAGAACTTGAACATTGAGTACACAGTAGAGGTGATCATTAAACGTTATAACTGTTAATTTAACTCATTATAAAAAAATAGCTGTTAATTCTATTAACTACTATTGCAATATTCATTAAACGTTTAAACTAATGAACGGACTGCGGAGGCAGTTAATGCCATCTGTTAATTTATCATTCAACTAAACTTGATAACTGTTAAACTAAACTTGATAACTGTTAATCATAGAAAAATGCTAATAACGCCTCTATAGTCTATAGGTTATTTATTAAATGAAATTTAATACTACTAATAAGTACAAAAATGATATTTTTTCTTTAGCTAAGACTTAAATTATGCCTTGTCGTGATTTGATTTGAACCCAGGACCTCAGCGCGCAAATCGTACTCGTAATGCGTACGCAATACCACTACGCCACCGAGGCAGTCTGGATATAACTTTAGTTACCAAAGACTGATCCAATGTCGGAATCGAAAAAAGTGGCCGCCATTTTGAATTTCTTTGTTTTAAGGCCTATCGACCTCAAAATCGATATCTGGGCAGGCCTGTAGGTACAAAAGACGGATCCAATGTTAGAATTGAAAAAAGTGGCCGCCATTTTGAATTTCTTTGTTTTAAGGCCTATCGACCTCAAAATCGATATCTGGGCAGGCCTGTAGGTACCAAAGACGGATCCAATGTTAGAATTGAAAATAGTGGCCGCCATTTTGAATTCCTTTGTTTTAAGGCCAATCGACCTCAAAATCGATATTTGGTCATGGCTTTAGGTACAAAAGACGGATCCAATGTTAGAATTGAAAAAAGTGGCCGCCATTTTGAATTTCTTTGTTTTAAGGCCAATCCACCTCAAAATCGATATCTGGGCAGGCCTGTAGGTACAAAAGACGGATCCAATGTTAGAATTGAAAAAAGTGGCCGCCATTTTGAATTTCTTTGTTTTAAGGCCAATCCACCTCAAAATCGACATTTGGTCATGGCTTTAGGTACAAAAGACGGGTCCAATGTTAGAATCGAAAAAAGTGGCCGCCATTTTGAATTTCTTTGTTTTAAGGCCAATCCACCTCAAAATCGATATCTGAGCAGGCCTGTAGGTACAAAAGACGGATCCAATGTTAGAATTGAAAAAAGTGGCCGCCATTTTGAATTTCTTTGTTTTAAGGCCAATCGATCTCAAAATCGATATCTGGGCAGGCCTTTAGATACGAAAGACGAATCCAATGTTAGAATTGAAAAAAGTGGCCGCCATTTTGAATATCTTTGTTTTAAGGCCAATTGACCTCAAAATCGATATCTGGGCTGGCCTGTAGGTACAAAAGACGGATCCAATGTTAGAATTGAAAAAAGTGGCCGTCATTTTGAATTTTTTGTTTTACGGGCAATCGACCTCAATATCGATATCTGGGCATGGCTTTAGGTACAAAAGACGGGTACAATGTTATAATTGAAAAAAGTGGCCGCCATTTTGAATTCCTTTGTTTTAAGGCCAATTGACCTCAAAATCGATACTGGGCATGACATTGATAGTAAAAGTCATATTTAATGTTGAGACTTAAGAAAAATGAGCGCCATTTTGAACTTCTTTGTTTTAAGAATGATTGTATTTAAGATAGATATTTGGGCTTGTCTTTAGACAAATAGAATAAATCAAGGTTGGAATGTCAAGAACTGCATTCCATGTTAAATGTTCTTGTTTTAAGGGCTATTGGTTTTAAAATCAAACTCCGCTGGATATGGCCACAAACTATAGTAGGTTATAGAACTTTTAAATAATATGGCCACCATCAATGCTTATTCAATGCTCTTCAATAACGATATCGCAGGTTTGTTATGTCGCAAAATAAAGAATTGAAGAACAAAGAAGTGGCCCGTGGCAGCAAACAGCAAATAAAGTAAATTCTTCTGTGAAAGCATCAAAATCGGTTAACAATCAGGAAGTCGCTAACAATTCAACTATTGCTATAAGAATAATTAGCCGCGTAGTAGAAATTATCTTCTATATTTTTCTTCCCCCACATCGTTATGCCCTGTTGGTTGACCATTCAATTAATGCATCTTTTTTTTATTTACCCCCCTTCACCAGACTTAAAAGGCTACTCACGTTGATTACCTTATTAATTTTTTAAAGTATTTAATTTTGATGTGACTGCGTATTTAAATTGTTAAATTAGTAAAATTACAACCTCGATTTATTCTATTTGGCTAAAGACAAGCCCAAATATCTGTCTTAAATCCAATCAGTCTTAAAACAAAGAAGTTCAAAATGGTGACAACTTTTCTTGAGTCTACCATTAGATCTGTTTTTTTACTAACGATGACATGCCCAAGTATCCATTTTGACGTCAATTGTTCTTAAAACAAATAAATTCGAAATGGTGGCCACTTTTTTCAATTCTAACATTGGATCCGTCTTTTGTACCTAAAGCCATGACCAAATATCGATTTTGAGGTCGATTGGCCTTAAAACAAAGGAATTCAAAATGGCGGCCACTTTTTTCAATTCTAACATTGGATCCGTCTTTTGTACCTACAGGCCTGCCCAGATATCGATTTTGAGGTCGATAGGCCTTAAAACAAAGAAATTCAAAATGGCGGCCACTTTTTTCAATTCTAACATTGGATCCGTCTTTTGTACCTACAGGCCTGCCCAGATATCGATTTTGAGGTCGATAGGCCTTAAAACAAAGAAATTCAAAATGGCAGCCACTTTTTTCGATTCCGACATTGGAATGTTCTTTGGTAACTAAAGTTATACTCAGATGTCGAATTTGAGGTCAATTGGCCTTAAAACAAAGGAATTCAAAATGGCGGCCACTTTTTCAATTCTAACATTGGATCCGTCTTTTGTACCTACAGGGCTGCCCAGATATCGATTTTGAGGTCGATAGGCCTTAAAAAAAAAAAAAACAAAATGGCGGCCACTTTTTTCAATTCTAACATTGGATCCGACTTTTGTACCTACAGGCCTGCCCAGATATCGATTTTGAGGTCGATAGGCCTTAAAACAAAGAAATTCAAAATGGCGGCCACTTTTTTCCATTCCGACATTGGAATGTTCTTTGGTAACTATAGTTATACTCAGATGTCGAATTTGAGGTCAATTGGCCTTAAAACAAAGAAATTCAAAATGGCGGCCACTTTTTTCAATTCCGACATTGGCTCAGTTTTTAGTAATTAAAGTTATACCCAGATACCGATTTTGAAGTCAATTGGCCTTAAAACATAGAAATTCAAAATGGCGGCCGTGTATACCAATTCTAACATTGGTTCTGAATACTATAGTGCTAATGTCCATAATAAATAAATAAATAAGTAATATAAAGATACGTACTAACATAATTTTAAGTTGTAAAAAATTTAACAGTCATTACACCTCAAAGCAGATTTTTTCAATTGTATGAACGGCACGCAAGCGTCATTTACACAAATGTTCATGAATACGTTATAATTAGAAAATGTTTATTTAGATGTGACTGTTATTGTGGAAAAAAATTAACCTGTTGGTTATTGGTTCAATGTTAAAAAATTTAACATAATTAAAATAAACGACGCAAGACACGTGTTGAACATGTTATCGCTAATGCTTTTCACGTAACTCCTTACTTCTTGACCGTTATAACTTAACTATTAATTTAACACGTTATTTTTTTTTAATGTTTAACTTTTAACCATTAATAATTTTTAACCATTAATCACATCACTAGTACACAGTGCCATTAAAGATGGCACTACTGACTGCAGACAAATATGGAGAAGTGTTAACATAAACATCGAAGGTACGTGATCATAGTTTTGATGGTATAGATATGGGTATCCAACTTTTTTACTGTAATGATTCTTTACATTCCACCGATATTTTTATTAAGATCAACGTATCAACGTCTCTAAACATGACACTTGAAATCTGTAAATACCTTTGACAGTCCATTCTCCATTATCCTGCCTGTAGCCCAACCCGTCCTTGATAACGTAAGTCCAGAAGTAGATTTTGTCACCGAGCTTCAGTTGAGCGTTTCTGTCCCTGAATATCCATCTTCCCTGCTTGGGTTTGGTGATGTCTCTGGACCAGTGACCAGCCTCTAGACCTTCCATCTCCTCATTGAGCTTGCCGTGGAAGGCAAATAGGGAGTAGCCATCATCTGGAAACGTTCAGAAGTGGTGTAGGAACATTTCTTCTAAGCAAATTCTTCATTTTTTATCAATACTAGTTACTAGCCAGAAACTATTATTTGATTCAAAATTAAACATGTATCGCTGTGTATAGTTTTACAGCAATTGTATTTAACACCGATATTTAGCCATTTAATGGCCCCAGCGATGCGACCTTTCATTGTAGTGGCTGTCCGTCTTTGCTGCGGGGTTTCATCACATTTGGAAACTCATTTAAAAGTAGATAAACAACTCAAGATAACCGATGGGAATATCAAAATTTCTAAAAGCGAATAAATCACCGTACACAATTAACATTCTCGTGCAAAATGCGGCTTTAATGTAGCCTTTGCCTTTTGTGTTCCTCTTCACCATCGGTAGTTATAACCACTATATCATTGTTATAACAATCCATGTACAGTCACCCGCATAAGTAGCTGAATAAATTCAAAATATCAAGTTGCCTTTTGTGTTCTTGCTAATATTATTTTTTCATTCACAAAAATAAAATAAAAGAGATTTGCTTTACTTCATACGAAGAAATTTTTTTTCAGTTTAACTTAACGCGTAAGTATATAGGCCCTTTGAAATTTTGATTTGTACAGATATTTATGGTGCTGACTGTACTCACTTAGGTAATAAATAAATTTATGGAAACCAAAAAGCCTTTGTCAAAAACAGGCTGTCCCTTAAACCTCTGATTGCTATGTCATGAAAGTCGCCACTGTTTTTACAATGCCTGTCAGATATATCAAATTGGACGAAATTTTAATCGAAACTGAACGCGACTCACGTTCAGCTTTGTTTTATTCCAACTGCAAATTATAATTATAAAATAACTTACCATTTACTCGATTTTCAATGAAGCTTGAGTTAGGGAAGTCAGTTGTCTCTTCCTAGGAGCCTAAAATGTAGCTGAGTTTTAATAGATGATATTCTTATAATGGAACATTTCCTATCCTGGTACTACAAAGGGTTGTAACTTGTAATCGAGCCTTTGAGTATCTAGCAATACTCAAAGAGTAGAGCTGATATCGGGAACGTGCACGTCGTAAGCTCTGCCATCTGGTGGTGCAATCTGACTCTTTTTCAGCACATCGATACTTGTCATTGACGTAAAATATTCATTAAAAGAATGAAAAATGAGATTTGATTTGTGGATAATGCAGTGTATCTGGATGCTCCAAAACATAAAAATAAACAATTCAAATGATGTCAAATTCTATTATGTTCCCAAGAATAGTACTTAAGTACCTACATTCCGTGATTATGTAAAAATCGCCAAAAGTAATAAAAGCTGTATAAAACATAAATAAGCATGAGTTCCAAAAGAATCTAGAAATGTGTAATTACGTCTATACTAATATTATAAAGAGGAAAGATTTGATTGTTTGTTTCTAACGGATAAACCCAAAAAGTACCTGATCGATTTCAAAAATTATTTCACTAATAGGAAGCTACATTACTCCTGAGTGCTATAGGCTACATTTATCGCGGAAAAACCTTTTCACGTGGGCGGAGCCGCGAATAGAAGTCTATAATTTACAAAAATAAAGATGTTTTGAAGATAATATTCAACACAAACAAATCTGTACCTAATTAAGGGAACATGACCTCCTAATTTCAAATCAAAATAACTAGCTCCCATCTAAAAAAATAAATTATTCTGGCCACGGTAGGTGTCAATAATATTCATATTTTATCATTTTTGACGTAATAAAAGAATAATGAAAATAGCTTTGAGAAGTTCCTTTTTATCCACATGTGGCTCTTGTGTCAATTTTGTGCTGCCATCTATAGTTCGTGCACGTTCCCTATAGGTAGGTATATTACAAATAAAATGAAGACCAACGAGGAATTGCATCGATGGTCGCCAGAAGCATGCTGGCCAATATAATTCTATCCTCATTCGTCAACTATTTCGTACGGATACAATATGCATGCGAAATAAAGTAAATTAATGAGACCACGATAATCAAAGACTAAAAAACTATAATCACTAAAATAATAACTATTATACGGTTAGCGTCAATAAAAAGTTTCATTTTACGGTCACTGACTCGATGTTTTAAGATCTTCGGGCCTGTGTCTTCATGCCAATGAACCGATAGGACATCGTTTGGAATATGTATACCTACATCTCTATAATGTTTGTTATCAATATTAACCGGTTAATCTTGTAATGAACAGAGTTTTTAATGCGGTACAATAAAATACACTGACAAGATTATAGATACCTGTTGCCAATTTTTGTTTTTTCTGTCTCGGATTCATATAAATGATGTTGTGTAATCGGTAGAGGTCAAACATTGTATTTTATTACATATGGGTGAATATTTGAACAAGTACATATTACACGACTCTAAGTAAATAACTACTTAGTATAATTGTTTTTTTTTTTGTATTTTACCTAAAATGTAGTTCATGGGCTATATAGAGATGTGCATAACATACCCGTATTGCAATAAATAGAAAAGTTATCTATCAAAATGATACGCATTAAAGAACACTTTTTTATTATTTTTGACCACTTTGAACATTGTCCGAACACTTTGAACTAACTACCATTTGTTGAAATCGTCAAAGAGTTAAACCTTAAATGGAAGGTGTCAGGGCCTGTTTGGTTAATTCAGGGGATCAGGCTCAGTTTGGTCTTACGACTCATGCTGATAACACGTCATGAACTAATTAAACTACACTTGCAGCTCGTATTTACCGTTGAGAAATAGAGTTTGGCCTCAGAATAAAGACCAAAGCAAGTTTGGTATAAAATTCTCCTTGCCATTTGAGCTTGCTATGGGAAGTCTGTTTTGCTTACTTACGAATTGAATTAACTGTAATTATCGTCATTTACAACTCGACTGTCAAATGATTTCTTAAATTTATAAAGTAGTATAAATAATGTTTTATTATATAAAATTTAGCAAAACCTTCTTACCGTTGTTATAATTACCGTGTTTACCGTTTGAATTTAGGCCAACGGTAAACAGGAATCAAATATTGTAATTAGAATTGAGTAAGGTTGAAGTAAGAAAAAATTATTAAAATTTACATAGTGAACATTATTGTATATGTTATATTGTGTTTATTAAAATATAAGATAAGGAACGTTATATCATCCCTAAAAAGTAATTGATAGTGTACAAAGTTATGCAATTAATGGTTTTATTACTTCTTATATTAGGTGAGCTCACTAATAGCTTTCAATAAAACTAGTGATAGCTCTCTCATATGTGAAAGTTCACCTGGGTATATACCATCGCAATGTCTATTACTCCGCTGAGAAAAAGTGTACATGCACTATTATATTCCAGTTCAAAGAAAATTGTAGATAGTCTAATTACAGGGCATCGAGAGACTTAACATCTTATATCTCAAGATGACGAGCGTGGTAGAATACCTATCACACAAGCAGTGCTTTGTAATTTAAAATTTTGGATGGTGTTGCTACTGTTTATGATTGGTCGTAGCACTTACCATCTTCGTTTATTTTTGTTGGGCAAAGCCAAATTTTTAAGCTGAAGACGGAAGAAGGCAACGTAGTGTCGACGAAGGCAGAAATATTAAGGGATATCGAAGGTTTCTACGGACAGCTTTACATCTCAGTTGCCAAACCCGCCATCAGCACGGCCGGAGAGCCAAGCTGGTCTGACACTATAGTGAAGACATCTTGGACATCAGCTTGAGCGAGATTAGGATGGTTTTCCAAAGGCTCTTTCATTCCGTTCTGTTCGAAAGTGTCACGCCTGAAGCATGGAGCAGGAGTGTGATGGTACTTTTCTTCAAGAAAGGTTATAGCGAAGAATTAAAGGCCCATTACTCCTGAGACATGGTTATAAACTATTCTCGAGGGTTATCACGATTCGTCTCGAGCTCAAGCTAGATGACTTCCATCCTTCCAAACAAGCTGGATTCCGAGAAGGCTTTAGTACCATAGACCACGTTAACACGTTGCGGCTGAATTGCTGGAGAACTTTAGCACTGTGCCCAAAGACCTCAACCGAGTTTCTCAACTTGTTGGCCTTAAAATTAACGTGGATTTTAAAATCTTGTCCAATATTTGTGTTGGGCATATGCCACTTACTGTTGGGAACTCAACTGTCAAAGTTGTCGAAGAATATGTCTATTTAGGATTAGTCATCCAGTTAGGCAGGTCCAACTATGAGAGAGAATTTAATCGTTGAATCCGAGCTGGATTCACCTTGCTGGCTGGACCACTATTGCCGTTTATCTTCGAATGAGACGGCAGTGATCCAACATACAATATCAATAACATTTTACCCGACCCGGGGATCAAACCCAATACCTCTGCACAGCCACCGCACTACAATAAAAATAATCCACCGAGGAAGTCATAATATTAAGATCCTAATATAATATTTGTAGAAGTATTTTCCTCAAAAATTGAGCCTTGAGAAAGGCATTTATGAACAAACCAGTTTATTACACAGGTTTTTAAATTAAAATTATATAATGGGTTTTGGAAATCATGTTTCGGAAACATGAACAAAAATACCCAGCGTGTATTAAATACCATAACGATATGAATATCGTTATGGTATTTAATACACGTTTTTTGTATTTAATACAATTTTAATGTCCAATCTAATCAGAATGAATTCTGATTAGATTGGACATTAAGTTTTAGAATGAAATTCCATATTACACAAGGAATGCAAAAAGTGTTGATGTCCTTTTTATTTATATTAATACTAGACTACATAATGAAAAAAAAAATCAAAGCACGTTTAATAATTACTAACAAAACAACAATTGCCTCTATTAATATACGTGTAAATATAATATATTAAGTAATCCGGTCATTTATATTGTGTTTTCTCAATACACTCTTAAACGGTTTTAAATAATGTAATACTCTGCGATATCATTATTTCTAGTGTGGCTAGCAAACTTGGGTAGAGACTGTGGACGAATATTTACGTCACTTCTATTCCCTCACCACGAATTAGGACCTTCTGGACTTAAAGAGAATTAATAAAGGTTGTAGAGTATTTTTTTTAAGTGAGTCGATGGTGAAATTCCAAACTATGATGAATAATGAAAAAAGGGGTCTCGCGGTCGATTTTAATGAAAACTACTACAGAGCGTTAAGGATCACCTATGGGACTTCTAAATGCAGTCAGGTTACTATTGGAATCCCTTTAGCATGTTCCTTATAAGGTAGCCTCAGGGTCGCTTATAGAGAATTAATTATCTCTGTTAGTTCCTCAGTTATATCCCTGGGTCTGCAGACTTCTTTAGATCACCTTTTTGAGGCACGAGATACTGTGAGGGTATTCTTGTAACGCCCGTAATTAAGAAACGAGAGACGAAGAATCCCGTTGTCTTAAAACAGATTGGATCTGTAAGGCATCTGTTTCCAAGCCCTCGACAAAATTATTGTACGGTAGGGGGGTTTTCATATGTCTTGGATACTTAACAGACTTACAGAAAAGGAGGAGGATCTGAATTTATGTGTTTGATTTTTTTTATGTCTACACCGATTACTCTGAGATATATGGGCTGATTTCCGTGATTCATTGTTTATATTTTATCTAGCTTTTGCCCGCGGCTTCGCCCGCGTTAATTAGTTTTTCCGGGATAAAAGTATATATAAACCTTCCTCTTGAATCACTCTATCTATTAAAAAACGCATCAAAATCCGTTGTTTAGTCTTAAAGATCTAAGCATACATAGGGATAGACAGCGGGAAACGACTTTGTTTTATACTATGTAGTGATTATGTTCGTGAAATGGACACATTATAATATATCTTGAGGGTTCATAATGTTTTTTTTATACATACATACATCACGCCTTTTTCCCCTCTTCAGGGGGTACGCAGAGGTGTATCACACATTCACACCCACATTTCGCCATGTATGTTAGATCCCATGTAATAGGGGAGGGCCTATTACCATTTCCCAGGCACATTTCCAGACTTAGGGCTGATACTGTCCGACCCGGGAATCGAACCCGAGACCCAAGCACTGCAGTCGTACCGTAATACAACTACGCCACCGAGGCAGTCATTTTGTAATATCAATCTCTTTAAATATGATGTATTAATGCATCGTTTACCATGTTAGCGAATTGTGTAACTACTTAGACTTATAACTTGTCTTTATTTTTATTTAAGTTTTCCTTATAGGTTGCAAACCGGTTTACCCAAGAAATTTTATCGTGATCATTATTATTTTTCCTTTGTATATTTTTGTGCTCGATTTTTTTTTATCCTTCTTCGTAAAAGGAGAAGGCAAAGGCGCTCGCTCAGCCATACAGTCTAGTCTGTTGTTTCTTTTCCAGATCTAAGGACTTCTTTAAAATTCAAAGGCCGGAGCCATGTTGCCATTTGATTATTTTTAAACGACTTGTAAAAAAGGAACAGGTTTTGTTTATTTATACTGTTAACATAATAATTATAATTTATTTTTATAAACGTAGATTTCATTGAAAACGTGATGCTTAAAAATATTACACACAGGGATATATAATTTTTCAGTATCTTATAATTGATATTTATAATTGTTATTACTGAAACTAGTAAATTATGATAAATTAAAAATAACATAACGAAACAAACTCTCATCCCCAAAGTTGTAAGTAGATACCTAACTAATGCAGCCACCGCGCCACCGAAGGCAATAGAGACATTGTAGCCAGCGTAACAAGGTACTTTACTACGTGTTCGAATTTGTACATTATTCTTTATATAACATCAAATAAAATGAAAAAGAAGCCTTTCTGTGAAATAATAATAAATATAATAATAATACCAGCCCTGTATTATATACTGTCCCACTGCTGGGCACGGGCCTCCTCTACTAGGTACTGAGAGGGTTTAGGCCTTAGTCCACCACGCTGGCCTAGTGCGGGTTGGTAGACTTCACATACCTTCGAAATTCTTATATGGAACTTCTTAGATATGCAGGTTTCCTCACGATGTTTTCCTTCACCGTTAAAGTGAACGATAATTGATAATACGCACGTAACTTCGAAAAGTCAGAGGTGTGTGCCTTGGGTTTCGAACCTCCGGACATTGTCTCGGCAGACCGTTCCATTCCAAACTAGGCTATCGTCCACTTTCTGTGAAAACTGCATTTAAATTGGTTAGGAAATGAGGCAGTAATTCGTATTTCAAATATTGCAATATGCAGGAGTTGGCGCGTAGTGGGGATAACGCTCCATCCCACTCTTTCGCACGCATCGATATTCTCGATGACTTAACGTGCGCGTGCGCATACTTCTTTTCTCGTTTGACACTTAACCTTTCTACCGGAGTTCAAAGGCTTATAACTTGTTCATTTTTTACCACATTTTAAGCAATCTTTCTGTCTTACGTATTGTAAGGTAAATATTGGATAAACGTAAAAAACTAAATTGAGTTAAACAACCTATACTGGACATTATGAGGCAACATCTAATGTCTCAGGGTGACGAGGGCAAAGCAGTGTCATGCAGTGCTTTGTTATTCAAATGTAGTTGTTGCTACTGTGTATAGCCAGTCGTGACATCTGGCGAGCTACTTGCTCGTATATTTATCACTGCATAGTATAAAACAAAGTTGCTTCCCGTTGTCTGTCCCCATGTCCCTATGTATGCTTAGATCTTTAAAACTACGCAACGGATTTTGATGCGGTTTTTTTAATAGATGGAGTGATTCAACGGAAAGGTTTTTATGTACTTTTAGCCCGGAAAAACTTAGTAACGCGGGCGAAGCGGCGGGCAAAAGACTAGTTTGTAATAAACTACGGTTGAAATACATTGGTTTGATCCACGAGTTATCGGCTATTCCATTGAGGCTCATTGTTCTCAGTGGCTTTCCCGTTTGCAATTATCAGAAAATAATTTAGGTCTTAACTTCCTTAAACAATCTACTCAACCTAGATTGAGCTGTGCATAACAAGTGACATAAGTAACAATGGCATTATGTTATAAATAAGGAAACAATATTTTTATTATTCAGTTTATAATGGTTTACCCCAAGTTCTAAAGGAAAGCCCATGGATTTCCTGGTGGAAGGATTGGGATTTCTTGAGTCTAAGGGCCGCATTAGAAGATGCAATTTAATTTCACTCTGAAGTGCGATATCAGCCGAGACGCTATTAAACTAAGTTCAGCATCTTAAGATAGTCGCTATTTAATAAACTAGTATTAACATCAGCTCAATTGACATCTTAAGTTGCAATTTGTGACGGATTTTGACAACTCAGTTTTGTTTATGTAACACCGCTTACTGAGCTGAGAACGTGCACTCAAATCACAGCTTAGCTTTGGTTTATTAAATAGTTCAATATATTAAATATCTACTTGAGATTTTACTCAAACCTGATTTTGATCTGTTAATACCGTCCAAGTCCTTAGGAAATTTGAGTCCTGAGACTCAGCAGTATGTTTCACTAACACAATTTATCAGTTATATAGTAGGTAAGCATTGCATCATTAATTATTTTCGTAACGTGTTCATTTGAATTACCATATCCAAAGGTCATTTTATTGACAAGATTTGTAAAACCAATATAATGTTAGTGACCCGTATATTTTACTCTTGGCTTCAATTTTCAAACAGAGAAGCATTTTTTTTGTCTAGGATATTTTTGAGATCTAAACATATGTAACAAACACTTATTTTACTAGCTTATGCACCCGACTTCGACCACGTGAATGTTTTTATGAGTTAATAGTCCCGGTATATATTTTCCCGCGATAAAAAGTAGTCTATGACCTTCCCAGAGTTTTAAACTATCTCTATACTAAATTCATCGACATCCGTACGGTAATTTTTGGATTTATCGTTCAGGCAGACGTGGCGACTGTCGCGAGACTTTATTATATAATATGTAACGATAAGAATATTGAATACTCCTCAATATTATTATAGCAACTGTGTTACATTCCGTAGCGTATGTAATTTTTAATAAAAACCTTATCAAAATTCGTTCAGCACAATTCGAGTTAACGTACAAACATGCATTGTATTTTATACGCACTTACATGACGGCAGTTTTCTGCAGTGATTCATAATTTTTTTACATTAAAAGGATAGTACTGTAAGATATAAGATCAATTCATTATAAAAAAGACGAAATTACCTAGATGCACTATTTCTTTTTACGATAACACATAACTACATTGTCTCTGATGCACTCCTCGAAAAGATAGATTTTAAAATACCACGCTTTTCCTCTCGTTCACAAAACCCATTTAATATATCTTTTTGCTATACAAAATATGCTAAAAATACCTTCATTCGACGTTCCTGTGACTTTTATAATGAATATCTAAATTATGCTGACGTATTCTCTTTTCCACTTTCTGCAGTGATTCATAAAATTTTTACATTACAAGGATAGTACTGTAAGATATAAGATCAATTCATTATAAAAAAGACGAAATTACCTAGATGCACTATTTCTTTTTACGATAACACATAACTACATTGTCTCTGATGCACTCCTCGAAAAGATAGATTTTAAAATACCACGCTTTTCCTCTCGTTCACAAAACACATTTAATATATCTTTTTGCTATACAAAATATGCTAAAAATACCTTCATTCGACGTTCCTGTGACTTTTATAATAAATATCTAAATTATGCTGACGTATTCTCTTTTCCACTTTCTGCAGTGATTCATAAAATTTTTACATTACAAGGATAGTACTGTAAGATATAAGATCAATTCATTTTAAAAAAGACGAAATTACCTAGATGCACTATTTCTTTTTACGATAACACATAACTACATTGTCTCTGATGCACTCCTCGAAAAGATAGATTTTAAAATACCACGCTTTTCCTCTCGTTCACAAAACACATTTAATATATCTTTTTGCTATACAAAATATGCTAAAAATACCTTCATTCGACGTTCCTGTGACTTTTATAATAAATATCTAAATTATGCTGACGTATTCTCTTTTCCACTTTCCACTTACAAGACACAAATATGTAATTTGACAGCAGCTTTCTATGTAGTTCGAAATAAGTAAGATACCTATACCTAAGTGAAAACACTAGTAACAATTTAACCATAAATATTTTGACTGCTTTTAACATTCAATTCCGCAATTATGTCGATGTCAATATTTTAATACAAATACATAGGTATATACTCAGGTTATACATAATTATTATGACCTAAAAATGACATCACACTACAGTACTACTAATCATCGTTTTTGAATAAAAACAAAGACTTCATACATAATTTCTAAACGTTCAATTATTGTCTCTTCATTTTCTGATCTCTTGATATTTTGCACAAAACTGACGAATTTGGGTAAAACTAACTTCATTATTACGTCAGCAAGGAAGCAAACTACTTTTTCATTTTGTAATCAGCGTGTTAGTTTTATTGAGTACAAAGTTCATTTACTCCAAGCACGTTTAAGTAGCTGTTTATCGTATTAGCCCCTATTTATCTAAGAAAAGAGTGCAACACAGTACCTGAACTGTTAATCCACACTCCACGGTTAGATGTGCAAATACTTTGTGTATTTTTTTTATTGCCACGAAGGCAGTGGGCTAACGGCCCACCTGATGGTAAGTGGTTACCGTCGCCCATAGACGTCAGCAATGCCAAGGGCACAGCTAAGCCGCTGCCTACCGTAAAAAACTTTTTTTAAACCTTTTTGAAGAAGGATAAGTCATAGTGCTGAGGAAACACCGTGTATGTATGGGACCTGACACAGCTGGTGAAATGTGGGTGTGATACACCTCTGCCTACGCCTGAAAAGGGGAAAAGGCGTGATACTATGTATGTACAGTCAGTCACATAAATAGCTGAACAATTTCAAAATTTCAAATCGCCTCTACTTTTTTCTTTTCTTAACAATTTTTGTTTTCTTTTCACAAAAATAAAATAAAATGGATTTACCATACTTCACACAAAGAAAAACAAACGTATAAATTGAACTTAACGCGCATAGGTGATTTGAAATTTTGACTTTGTTCAGCTATTTATGTGGCTGACTGTAGCTATGTATCTCATGTGTCATCTGTGTGTATTGTGCAAAGGTTGTTTCTATAGCTCTTATTTCAAAGGAATTAGCTTGATGCCTTACGGCTGACTGATATACATAAACAGGTCACGCCCTTTTCTCTTTTCAGGGGTAGGCAGAGATATAAATTGCACCAGCTAGGTTTGCTAGGCCCCATGTATTCCTAGAGGCCGGTCTTTATCATTTACTGGACGCAACTCAAGACTGGGCCAATACTCAATATTATTTTGCTCGTAATATTATGTTCAAATTACCTCTGTGGCGTAGTTGTATTGCATACGTGGTAAGACTTCCGCTTTGCGGTCTCGGCTTCGAATCCCTGGTCGGCCAGTGATATTGGGTTTTTTGGCTCAGTACCTATCAATCTAGAATTAGTGTCCATAGGGCGATTGCGCCCCATCACATCATGGGAAGGAACACACGGCAAAAACTGGGTGCTAGCCCACTTCTGCCTACCCCTACGGGAATAAAAGCTCGATGTGTATGTTATTTAACCTGACGTGGAGTCAAACCTGAGACCTCACCTTTGCATATAAATATAATAATAATACCAGCCCTGTATTATATACTGTCCACTGCTGAGCACGGTCCTCCTCTACTAATGAGAGGGTTTTAGGCCTTAGTCTACCACACTGGCCTAATGCGGATTGGTAGACTTCACATACCCTCGAAATTCTTATGGAGAATTCTCAGGCGTGTAGGTTTTCTCAAGATCTTTTCCTTCGCCGTTAAAGCGCACGATAATTGATAAACAATACACATATAACTTCGAAAAGTCAGAGGTGTGTGCCTTGGGTTTGAACCTCCAGACATTGTCTCGGCAGACCGATTCACTCCCAACTAGGCTATCGTCCACTTCACCTTTGCATGGCAGTCGTAAATGTTTAGTCCTCGTTTGAAAAAAAACAAAGGAAGATTTTGGGATGTTTTAAGAGACTAAGATCCAGTAATATTATGTGAATAAAAAGTAAATGACAGCCACTCCTCGAAAGTGTTTAATATCATTGCATAATTGATGAGTACAAAAAACGTGTGCTTTGCTATAAGTACTAATTTAGCAATTACGTTCGCAAAAAACCCAGCTACATGAATTATGTCGGTTTAACGATCTCTGAACGAACCTTTTATGAATACTAATTCATTAGTGTCAAAAGAAACCAAAAGGTATACAACTTTATGCAAAAACTGGTTATGGTATTTCTTTTTTTATTGCGAAGACGATGCAACACAGTGGTAATTATACAATTTTGTCAATTTAATTACTTCACCAAGGAGCTATACGTATGTGTTTATTGACATATTTTAATAGATCTACGTATTCGTGATGAGCATCTCAAGCCTTAAGAAGACTCTTATTGTTGACATGTTTTCCTTGTATCACGAAGAGACAACTCAAACAAACAGGTTAATGATAATTTGCAGTTGGATAAACCTCTTAATGCATTTTGAATTACTAACCTGGCACTGAGACCCTTAAGCCCTTGGGGTATATAGCTTCGAGCCTCGCATCTGGCACCTTGTACGGACCTGCTGGCGGCTGGCCGAAGCAGCTCGCGATGGTCGCGAACAAACAAACGCTCTTGAGCAACATGACCGTCCTCTGTCACTGCCGGCGACAGACTGAGCTCGAGGTGGTTTGTTGATGCCTAGACGTGCGCAGGAGCATTGTCTGCGCGGAAAGTACAGACACGGCATCGTGAAGGCCATGAAGGTCTTTTTTTTTGTGAGGAAACTAATTAATTCCGCGAATTTGATACGATATTTTTGGGTTTTATGTCTACAATTATTACACGTTATGGGGACCAACTTTTCTCTTTACCAAGCAATGCCTCTATCAGGCTCACTAAGCTGATCAGGTTCATAATTGCATGAAATAAGCGTGACTTTGTAGAGTTTCTGAATCCGTGCCATGAAGTGGTTATAGGCGAAATAAATTGACTATTTTTTATTAGTTTAAAATTATTTGTCGAAACTATATAATTAAGTAATTAATGTAGTCGATTATAATCAGTTCAATGAAAATATTACAAGGTAGAGAGATAAATTGCATTGCAACGCTAGCCCTAACATATGCCTCAAAACAAAGTTTAAACTTTAAACGATGTTTGATAATATTAATTTTTAAACGTTGATCAATACACTAGAACGACCTTGGAGTGACGAATATTTTGCTCAACGTATTACTCATTCTTAGAATGGTGTAGTTTTTACGAAGCACATCGTGATAATTATAGTCAATCCCACAAAAAACACTTCCATGTAAAATGTTGCCAAGACGAAGATCATTTATTATAATCATTTAATATAAAATGATATAACCAATAACAGTGGTATTACATATTCCTGTCTAAATTCACATAGCTCTATGGCAGCTGGGAATGACCGCCTGGTTATACTGGTAGCATCGTCCAAGCGGTCACTTATATGTTTACGCGAGAAAAATAATCTCATACATTTATAAATATTGTTATTACCTGATAGCTTTACGTCTACGATAACCATAATTATCTAAGTATATTTACAAACGTGAGAGGTGTTATGAGTGTTTACATAGGAAGTATTCTGCGGATCTATCTGATTCTAGGTATACTTTCAACAATTAAAGGACTGTCTCGGTGGCATAGTTAAGTTTGGTTTAATACCCGGGTCCATATGACATTGGGTTCTCCCACTTAGTATCAGCTCAGAGTCCGGAATTGTGTGAGCAATAGCAATAAGCTCAGCCCCAATTTATATGGAACTGTAGTGTAGGTAACTATAAATTGGGATGACGACAAATTGGTCTTCTTCCTCGGGTCTGGGTGATAGAGGCCCGTAGCTCCATCACCCCGACCCGAAGAAGAAGACCGTTCTGGAGTATCATAAAAAGTGGCCTGATTTTGCACTGCCGAGAAGCTCATTCCATATATTTGCCACGGTCCTTCACCGGTTTAGTTACGCCACTGATATGGGACCTAACATAATTGGTGAAATGTGTGTGTAATACACGTGGGGTAATACTATGTTCATTATATTTGAAAGCTACATTCTCCCTGGACTTTTGAGAACTATTCCATACTTTGTTATCCCTGGACACTTGAGTGCTATTGCGTACTTTCGGTAGCATGGATTGTGAGGCTCTGGTATCCATTCCCAAGCGGATAATACAGTGTGGGATTTTTTCACAAAAAAGAATTGTGTCCCAGAGGGAATTGACGCATGTCAGGCGGCTGGCCAGAAAATGTAACGGCCCATGATATTAAACGATTCCATAGCTAACTGAAGACTAATGGCGGTAACTGCTACCGACTGTCCCAGTTAAAATGGACCAATTAGAATAAAGTAACTTGTTTACAGATGATTAATACCTACACTGCCTACCCGACTGCCTCGGTGGCGTAGTGGTATTGCGTACGCATTACGAGTACGATTTGCGCGCTGAGGTCCTGGGTTCGAATCCCGGGTCGAGCCAAAAAAATTGTGACTGGGTATTTTCATCTTAAAATTTACTCAGTCGCAGCTCGGAGTCAGGAAGTTGGCGGTGTGATACCCCCGTGCCTCGGAAAGCACGTAAAGCCGTTGGTCCTGCGCCTGATCTCTCTCCGGTCATGTCGGATTGCCGTCTCACCGGACTATGAGAGTGAAGGAATAGCGAGTGCACCTGTGTATGCGCACACACTTGTGCACTATAATATCTCCTGCGTACCTGGCTGATCTCCGTTGAGATTGGCCGCCGTGGCCGAAACTGGCTAGGAGGATTTCAATACCTACAGCATCTTTTTCCATTTAATCCGAAGGGAGCTATTAGATTCGTGTATTAAAATTCGCCCCATAAAGAAAATCGATTGACTTGTATGGATATAAAATAATCTATAGAGAAAGTCTAATCTGAAGGTACAAGATCTCACCTTCAAACACTGGTAAGCTTAACATAGCATTTTCCCTTGAAAACAACAGTAAAATGATAATTGAAAAGAACGAAGAAAAACCAGACAAGTGCGATTTTGACTCGCGTACCGAGGGTCCCGTACAAACCTTGCCTCTTGCGAAATTTCACGAATCTAGGTCAAGGAGACGGATCTTATATGTGTTGATTTCCTTGCAAAATCGCACAATATTCGAAAATATGCGCCATAATCCATATCCGTATCTATTGATTTCTTTGATTTACAAGCTTAATTTCTTCACAGCTAAAAGAGACCGCAGGCCCGAATATTTGACGTAAATTTTAACTTGATATTTTTACGCGTTTCTGAGAAAAAGGGTCTTGACAGACAGACGGACAACAAACCGATCCTATAATGATTCTGAGGTACGGAACCCTAAAAAAGGAACTACTGCAGGACATGAAGGTAATAATACTACAAAACAAACAGATAGATAACACCACATTAATAAAGTCTATTTGTGACTCAGATATGGAAGTAATAACATGTTTATTTATTGTGATGACCTGGATTTTGGGTCATCGCGAGAAGATAGATTGAGGAAAGGTTGCAGTTAAGTGTGAGGTCAAGTGGTAGATGATTTGGAAAACCCGTTAAGGAGGAAATTATTATTAAGAAATTATGTAATTGTATTGAACTATAAGTGGATGGAATTTGCCTCGTAACAAATTTTTGCCTTTATGTTCCTCAGTTTTCCTTGAATAGTTCCTATCGTTCATTTTCAGTGCAATGCAGCCAGCCCTATATTATAAATTCCCATTGCTGACTACGGGTCTATCGTTCACTTATTTATCCTTTATGGCCTTTGAGGGTTACTATGACAATACAATTGAATGCAGTCAGACAGCCTGGAGAGATCACCTAACCTTAGGAAACAGATAAAAAATGGCGAAGAAAGACGATCTCTGTAACTCCTGTGGAAGATAAATCGAATGCGACACGAGCCTGCAATTACGAAAATCCTAGCTTCTAGCAGTTTTCCTAATTATCCTACTTATCATTTTTACTGCGAAAGCTATTTTTTTCTTCTCTGTCCCAATAATTTGGTACCTCTCCTAAAGCTCCGCAACGTACCCTGATTGCAATACCATTGTTTCACAAAGAAATTTTTGCTCTAAAACTTTTTGGCCGCATTGAATGAATGTTGATTGTTTATCGTGAATGAATTACGTAATTTCTTGTGGCCAATTTAATAATTTATGTACCTATGATTCATGCGTTAGTTAACAAAACAATGAACGCCATATTGCATTTGACTCCGATTTATGTAAAAATGTTTTTTATCAGGGTTCAAGACGTCACTCTATGGAAATTCTCGTTAGTCTGCTACAAATTCTATGCCTGCGTAAAGGAATGACACATGTATGAATCATGTTCGATTAAGTTATAAGCCAGCGTGGAATACGCTAAATCAAATCGGGTCGTTTTAATTCGCCTGCATACATTTACTGTGAAACTACTACTACTTTTACTGGTGGTAGGTCTCTCATATGTAAGAGTCCGTCTGGGTGGGTACCACCGCAATGTCTATTTCTAGCGCCAAGCAGCAGTGTGCATGCACTGTTGTGTTTCGGTTTGTAAGGCATTGTGGCCAGTGTAACTACAGGACATAATGAGACTTAACATTTTATGTCTCAGGATGTCGAGCGCAATGGAATTCCACACAGTACTTTGTAACTCAAGATGCTGGATGGTGTTTCTACTGTTTATGGGTGTCGTATCGCTTACCATCAGGCGAACGGCATGCTCGTATCGTCATTCGATGCCATAAAAAAATATTATCTGGGATGTTGACCATACATTTTTAAATGGTGCAGGTGGCATACCTAATCTGCACTCAGTCTTGTGAAGTTCTTTTTTCTTATAAATATTATGGTAATTCCATGGAGGTAATTCCATGGAGGTAATTCCATGAGTACCTATTTAATTTTAACACACATTTTAATAAATGACTGCCTCGGTGGCGTAGTTGTATTACAGTACGACTGCAAAGCTGAGGTCTCGGGTTCGATCCCCGGGTCGGGCAAAGTGATATTGAGTTTTTCTATTCAGTATCAGTCCGGAGTCTGGAAATTGTGCCCGATATGGCAATAGGCTCGCCCCCTATCACATCATGGGACGGAATGTCGGCGAAAAGTGGGTGCACTAGTCGCGCCTCTGCCTACCCCTTCGGGGATAACAGGCGTGAGTGTATATGTATGTATTTTAATAAATGAAAATGAATATTTTGCAAATGGTCAGCATTCATAGTAGTCGCAATCATTTTTTTGTTCAAGGCAGTACGCGTAACTATCTAGATACTCTGATCCTACACGACCGCGACTTGATCCGATATTGCTTTATTATTTTGTTTTCCACATTATACCCGAAATGAGGAATATGGACGTCTTGTCAGTGCAGATAACGAAATCTCTACGAATAGTGGTACTTGCCTATCAGTCCGACACTGTTACCTCTTCGGAAAAAACAAATAATAATCATACTTTTTTTATGTCATTCAATGACGAGACGAGCATGCCGTTCGCCTGATGGAAAGCGATACGACCGCCCATAAACAGTAGTAACACCATACAGCCCCTTGAGTTACAAAGTACTGTGTGGCATTCCACTGCGCTCGTCATCATGAGACAAGATATTAAGCCTCATTATGGTCAGTGGTTACACTGGCTACAATGTCCTTCAAATCGAAACACAACAGTGCATGCACACTGCTGCTTGGCGGTAGAAAGGCATTGCGGTGGTACCCACCCAGACGGGCTCTTACATATGAGAGACCTACCACCGGTTACTATACTAGTTACTAATATCATAAATGCGATAGTTGGTGAAAATGTTTGGATGTTTGTATGTTTCTTAGAAGAAAATGCAGAACCTACTGAACCGATTTGGATGAATTAGCACACGCGTAAACCATGTCCTGGATTAACACGCGGGCTACTTTTAATCCCGGTAATTTGATCCAACGGGTAATGATGGAACTTTTGAATTTGTTTTTGTTTTTTAGCTATTGCATAGCTTTTATCGCGGGCCTTGAGCGTGGAGACTGAATCCAGAAATTCCGTAACGAAAAATAACTTAACACCCCTCACTCCGACCGGCACAGCGGTGATATTTTATTTTCACCTCTATCACAACCAGGTAGAGTGTAAAATTCCTTAAGTAAATTTAATATCACAGTCTTGTAATTTATTTTCAAATCTATCACAACCATGTAGAGTGTAAAATTCCATAAGTAAATTTAATATCGCAGTCTTGTAAGAATACAATATGTAAGAGGATATGAGCTGAATGTTAAACGATAAAAGGTCGAAATTACCGTGTATTTAAAAATTGTTCCAATCAGTGAAACGTATCGAAATGTCAAACGCGCGCAGTTGATGAGAATGTCCCCGTGGCGGGATGACGTGATTCTAAGTCTGAATTTTTAAAAAGTTTTTATTTTACATCTGTTCAAAGAGGTTATAAATATTGGAATTGCCTGCTTAGAGTTTCGGCGTTAGGGCACGAGTGAAATTTGGACAATAGAAAAAAAATAAAATAAAAAAGGACGTGTGGCACTTGGAGACTGCCGCGGTAAAGCTATAGCATAAATTCTAATATTTATAACCTCTTTGAACAGATATAAAATAAAATATTCATCGATAGATGGCAGAACTAAAAAAAAATATGAAAGACGGGCTCAATCGACTAGTATCCAGAGGCGTAATATTTAAATAATAACCTCTTTGAACAGATATAAAATAAAAGAACTGGCCGTAAAAGTGACATTCGAAATTTAAATAAAACATCAACTGCGCGCGTTTGACATTTCGATACGTTTCACTGACTGGAAGAATTTTTAAATACACGGTAATTTCGACCTTTTATCGTTTAACATTCGGGTCATATCCTCTTACATATTTCTTACAAGACTGCGATATAAAATTTACTTATAAAAATGTACACTCTACATGGTTGTGATGGAGTTGAAAATAATGAAGGGTGTTAGGTTTTTTCGTTACGGAATTTCTGGATTCGGTCGCCACGCTCAAGGCCCGCGATAGAAGCTATGCAATAGCATAATAAATAATTATAATTACATGAGATGATAAAAAATGCCATGCAATAGCTTTACCGCGGCAGTCTCCGAGTGCCACACGTCTTTTTTTTTAAATAGATGGCGCTAGTGTCTTGCAGTGTTTTAGGGAACTTTTGTCGCGGGAAAACCTTTCAGGCGGGTGAAGTCGCGAGCAACACCTAGCAGGTATTATAATTAACATTTTAAAAATGGCAATACCTAAAATATCTCTCATACTACGTAAAAAAATCTTCAACGTTAAAATGTCCGAAAATTTCCCATTCATTCTCCATAAACAACAAAATAAAAAATAATAAACATTCCTAAAAAGTCTAAACAGAGGCGTGTTGGTTTATAGCGTGTAGGTATGTAGTGTTCGCTGTAATTACTTTGCTTCCAAATTGAACGCAAACGATCGATCCTTCAACAAACACGAGCGCTTTCGTTGTTTGTTTTAATCACACCGATGTGTAAAGTTTGATTTTATTTTTAAATGAAGACTGTTTCGGCGTAATTGTATATTTAAGGTTCGATATCCATGTTCAGCGACGACCGTACCGCACAGCGAATTGGTACGGCCGCATCAAGTCCGATCGTCTATTCGTAGTTTAAGAGGAGAGAAGAACGGTGCCGTGGTGCCTTGTCTGACATTTTTAAGCTATTGCATAGCTTCTATCGCAGGCCTTGAGCGTGGAGACCGAATCCATCCAGTTAAAAATTGTTCCAGTCAGTGAAACGTATCGAAATGTCAAATGCGGCGGGATGACGTGATTCTAAGTTTGAATTTTTAAAAAGTTTTTATTTTATATCTGTTCAAAGAGGTTTTTATTTAAATATTACGGCTCTGGATACTAGTCAATTGTGCCCGTCTTTCATATTTTTTTTTAGTTTTGCCATCTATCCATGAATATTTTATATCTGTTCAAAGAGAGAGGTTATAAATATTAGAATTTATGCAATAGCTTTACCGCGGCAGTCTCAGAGTGCCACACGTCTTTTCAATACAAGTTCACCGTTTTATAAATCACAGAGCTTACGTTTTTTTTTTTTTTAAATCGGAGAGCAATTTTATTTGCCATTCAAGTTTAGGCTACCACTGCCCAAGTTGGGTAAATTAAGTTTTTAAGCTCACTATCGGTTCGCAGTCAGGAATAATGTTTGGTGAATGACAGTGGTATTTGTTAACGGTGCCACACGGGCAGTGTGGCACGTTGTCACTCCTCTATTACCCGTTGTGCTAGGTGAGCGATGGGACGCGAAACGTAGCGACGCGACGCGACGTATCGCAATCAATACTATACGTCACACTGACACGCGATAATGTAGGCCACAAGTACTTACAACGACTATTCGATATTTTCGCGTCGCGCCGTATTACCGCGTTTGTCGTTCACCTAGGACAACGCCTTAGAACGCAAGTCCAGCGCGTTGGCGGTGCGACGTCGCATGGCGACCTAACGTATCGTATCGTAGTAATATACCTGGTGATTTATATGTAGGACTAGCTTTTGTTGAATAACTTTTCCCGGATTAAAGGCCCGATTTATATTTTTCCTGGGATAAAAAGTAGCCCATGTAATTACTCAGGACATGATCTACTCGTGTGCCAAATTTCATTGAAATCAGTTGAATAGTTTTTGCGTGAAAGAGTAGCAAACATACATACCGACGGCTCCGTAGAACAAAGTCGTATATGCAAAATGAAGCTTTTCAGTAGAGCGCTTTGAAAGACTAAGTTAATTGTGAAAATCACAAGTTATAGTGAACAAAACATTATATTCTATAGGGTTCAGTAACAACTTTGAACTTAATGTGTGAAAATAGCACTAATTCGCACATGAATACAAAATAACGACTTTCAAAGCGCTCTACTGAAAAGCTAACATTTTGCATATACGACTTTGTTCTACGGAGCCGTCGATACATTCTTATAAACTTTCGCGTTTATAATATTAGTATGATAGGTATTTATAATATTAGTATTATAGGCATCGCTCCGGCGCTGCACCGCACCGTTAACGCATCGTGTAGCCTCACTATTACATGAGATCTATCATTGTTGGTGAAATGCGAGTGTGTTATAAGGGAAAAAGGCGTGATTTATGTACTCCTGACGCCATTACCAAGGTTACGTGACGGTGTGATACGATCCGTTTCCGTACATCCGACGTAAACTTCCAGCCCCCTTATTCTCTATGACACGCGTTATTTTCACCGTTCGTAACAAGCGCGTAACGTAACTCGTCGCGTTTATCACTATGGAAATTGGCATACAGAATACCATTTTACGCCCATTACACGAAGTGAACGTGACGCGGCCGCGTTACGAGTTGACAATGTCATAGAGAATCATGCCTCAGTTTAGTGTAAATTTGATCCCGGCACAAACATTTGTGTGCCCGTGTAAACTCACGCGTAATGTTGACGTTTTTTATTTATAAAACCACTATTGCACATAATGGCTTCCGATTTTCGTGGTATTTTTTTTTTGTGATTTTGAATGTGATGTTGTTTGTTGGCTTTGTTTTTACTTAAAAGTTTGTAATAAACATTTAATTAAATTTAAATAACATAATAAAAAATGAAGTTTCTGTCGTTCAAGTACCTAGTAATATTTTGACCCAAGCGTCCTCGCGTCGGAGGACAAAACTCTGGATCAGACAGATGAAAATACTTTTTAGCGGTTCTTTACCTAGGTACCTATTGTCTCGCTGGTGGATATGGAACCCCTCTAATATTATCAGAGACTTTGGATATTTCTGCCACTCCGATCTAAGCGATTTGGTAGACATTTGAAATTCTTATAAAGATCACTAAATTATCACATTTAGCCGCTCTCGCTCTCGTTCTCGCTCTCACCCGCACTTCGCTCCCGCTCCCGCTCTCGCTCTTGGTCCCGCTCTCGGTCCCGCTCTCGCTCTTGCTCTCGTTCCTGCTCTCGCTCCCGCTTCCAACTCCGCTTCCGCTCCCGCTCCCGCTCCCGCTCTCGCTCTCGCTCTCGCTCTCGCTCCTGCTCCCGCTCCCACTCCCACTCCCGCGCCGGCTCCCGCTCCCGCTCCTATTCCCACTCCCGCTCTCGCTCCTGCTCCCGCTCCCGCTCCCACTCCCGTGCTGGCTCCCGCTCCCGCTCCCGATCCCACTCCCACTCCCACTCCCGCTCTCGCTCTCGCTCTCGCTCTCGCTCTCGCTCTCGCTCTCGCTCTCGCTCTCGCTCTCGCTCTCGCTCTCGCTCTCGCTCTCGCTCTCGCTCTCGCTCTCGCTCTCGCTCTCGCTCTCACTCTCGCTCTCGCTCTCGCTCTCGCTCTCGCTCTCGCTCTCGCTCTCGCTCTCGCTCTCGCTCTCGCTCTCGCTCTCGCTCTCGCTCTCGCTCTCGCTCTCGCTCCTGCTCCCGCTCTCGCTCCCGCTCTCGCTCCCGCTCTCGCTCCCGCTCTCGCTCCCGCTCTCGCTCTCACTCTCGCTCTCGCTCTCGCTCTCGCTCTCGCTCTCGCTCCCGCTCCCGCTCCCGCTCCCGCTCCCACTCCCACGCCGGCTCCCACTCCCGCTCTCGCTCCCGCTTCCAACTCACTCAACTCACGCTCTCGCTCTCATTTCCGCTCCCGCTCCCATTCCCGCTGCCGTTCCCGCTCCCGCTCCCATTCCCGCTCCCGTTCCCGTTCCCGCTCTCGCTACCATTTCCGCTGCCGCTCCCACCCAAGGCCCCACTCCCTCTCGTTCTCGCTCCCACTCCCTCTCTCGTTCTCGCTCCCACTCCCGCTCCCGCTCCCGCTCTTTGCTACGCTCATCCTTCTCATTCTCCTTCTCCTCATTCTCATTCTCCTCCTCCTCCTTCTCATCCTCCTCCTCCTTCTCATTCTCCTCCTCCTCCTCCTTCTCCTTCTCCACCTTCTCATTCTCCTTCTCTTTCTCCTCCTTCTCCTACTCCTACTCCTACTCCTACTCCTACTCCTACTCCTACTCCTACTCCTACTCCTACTCCTACTCCTACTCCTACTCCTACTCCTACTCCTACTCCTACTCCTACTCCTACTCCTACTCCTACTCCTACTCCTACTCCTACTCCTACTCCTACTCTTTCTCTTTCTCTTTCTCTTTCTCTTTCTCTTTCTCTTTCTCTTTCTCTTTCTCTTTCTCTTTCTCTTTCTCTTTCTCTTTCTCTTTCTCTTTCTCTTTCTCTTTCTCTTTCTCTTTCTCTTTCTCTTTCTCTTTCTCTTTCTCTTTCTCTTTCTCTTTCTCTTTCTCTTTCTCTTTCTCTTTCTCTTTCTCTTTCTCTTTCTCTTTCTCTTTCTCTTTCTCTTTCTCTTTCTCTTTCTCTTTCTCTTTCTCTTTCTCTTTCTCTTTCTCTTTCTCTTTCTCTTTCTCTTACTCTTTCTCTTTCTCTTACTCTTTCCTTTACCCTGGTCTTTGCCATTGTCCTTGCCCGTCTTTTGTCTTGGCTTCCATTTTTCACATTTATGTTTTTGATGCAAAAATTTGTGAAAATGTTTGAATGTTTGTTAGAAGTAAACGCAAAAATAAACAGATTTGTTTGAAATTTGGCACACGGGTAGGTCATGTTATGGATTAATACATGGCTACTTTTTATCCCGTTTATTTTCTCCCTAGGGAAATAATAGATATTTTGTATATGATTGTTTATGTTTTAGGGACTTTCGCAGTGGGAAAGGCTTTCACGAGGGCGCATTCGCAAGCAACACCTAGTACCCAATATCACTAACCGAACTTGACATCGAAGTAGAGACCTCAGTGCCACATTCGTACCGCAAGACAACTACTCCACCGAGGCTGCCTACTATATTTTAATATATCACACACACAAATTCACTCACGCCTGTTATCCCCGAAGGGGTAGGCAGAGGTGCAACTAGTGCACCCACTTTTCTCCGGTATTCCGTCCCATGATGTGATAGGGGGCGAGCCTATCGCCATATCGGGCATAAATTTCAGACTCCGGGCTGATACTGAATAGAAAAACTCAATATCACTGCCTGACCCGGGGATCGAACCCGAGACCTCAGCTTTGCAGTCGTACTGTAATACAACTAGGCCACCGAGGCAGTCTGCATACTTTAATATATATTCTAAATAATATCATACTAAGATTTAATCTATCTATCTAATTATTTCTACCGCCAAGCAGCAGTGTGCATGCACTGTTGTGTTTCGGTTTGAAGGCCATTGTAGCCAGTGTAACTACAGGACATAATCAGATTTAACATCTTACGTCTCAGGATGACGAGCGCAGTGGAATGCCATATAGTACTTTGTAACTCAAGGTGCTGGATGGTGTTTCTACTGTTTATGGGTGGTCGTATCGCTTACCATCAGGCGAACGGCATGCTCGTCTCGTTATTCGATACCATAAAAACAGAGTTATGTGTACATACTTAATTTCAAAGAGTCTAATGTGTCTCAGCAGTCCGTCCCACTCCCAATTAGGCTTCCACTGCCGGTAATACCACTTATACTCTGAACGGCCAAGAGAATATCAGAATTATCGTACCGGTATCACTGTCGTGAACTTCGTTACCTTCAATTTTGGCATTCCGGTCGAACAAAGGATCAATTAGCCGAGACCCGGAATCTGCGATGGACCGGCACACAAGATGAATAGTGCAATAATCCGTTTGGAGTTTGGACGCAACACGATGTCATAGTACATATACCTGTCTGTAGCATCTGGATGATACAAGCTGCCATACTTATCTATTTTTACTAATATCCTCTAGTTACTTATATTTTCAATAAAATGTATTTTGTGTTGTTACTTAAATATTTTTCATTTAGAACACACACACACACACTTACGCCTGTTATCCCCGAAGGGGTAGGCAGAGGTGCAACTAGTGCACCCACTTTTCGTCGGTATTCCGTCCCATGATGTGATAGGTCATATCATTTTCATTTAGAAAATCTCGGAAATCCGCTGAGAAAAATCAAATGAATTAATCACAAAGTTTGTGGAGCACTATTAAACGCCTCGTTTGCATAAATAACTAAAACAGGAAAACAGGGCTGTACTCAACGAATAAATGGAGGTCATGTCTCACATTCATTTCATAGAGGGTCGTGTTCAATCCAACCCTTATTATTTTATGTTGTGTGTGTATTTAATTGTTAATCATGGGTGAATTCTTCGTGTAAAAAACAAAGACTAGGTTAACATTAAAGCATCATGATATTAAATGTGTAATATCTAGTCAATTTGGACAAGTTTTTACAAATACGATCTGCGCGCTGAGTTCCTAGATGTGAATCCCAGGTCAAGCCAAAAACATTGTCACTGAGTTTTTCCATCTTAAAAATTACTCAGTAGCAGTTCGTAGTCAGGAAGTTGGCGGTGAGACATCCCTGTGCCTCGGATAGCACGTAAAGTCGTTGGTCCTGCGCCTGATCTCTCTCCGGCCATCGCGGATTGCCGTCTCTTCGGACAATGACAGCGAAAGAATAGCGAGTGCAACTGTATGACGCACACATTTGTGAACTACAATATCTTCTACGTAACTGACTGATCTCCGTTGAGATTGGCCGCCGTGGCCGTAACTGGCTAGGAGGATTACGTTTAATCAATTTGGGTTGTTGTCGCTTTTTAGTAAAACCTGGTATCACTCCGCGAAATTCCAGCTTCGCAGCGCTTTCTCGCAAAAAGCGGGGTGACGTCATAGCTTTACATTTCGTGTAGTCCTTACGATTGCCAATAAAAAATTGCCCAATGTGCTCCAATCGATTTCTAATTCTCATTCCACCTGTTTAAACAGCCATTAACCACAATACTTCTGACTATGAAGGCGTCCATGAGCAATGTTAATCACTACTTGTTTTTTTTATTGCCATAAAATTAAAATAGCCTTATTATTAAAAATCCGGCCCTGGTTACACAGTCATACCCGGCCCTAGGCTACGAAGGGATCCATTAAAGAAATCCCCACGTAAAAAAGGGAAGTGGGAGAGCGTGAATACTAACAGTAATTTTTTTATCGCCATTTTGAAATTTTAATTGCTATATTTTAAGTTTTGGTGAGTGTATTTCAGAGACAGAAGAAAATGTAGTATTTTATTAACAGAATTGTATTGCTAGAGGGGATTTAATGACGGTTGTTTAAACATTTTATAGCTCAAGCCTGTATCTTTGAAGTAGGGGTTTCCCGTGGAAGTAAGTGGGTATGCTTAGACTTGTTTTTGTTCGCGGCTCCCTCTGCTTTAAAGCTGTTTCCTGAGATGAAAAGTTGGATACCGAGCTCGGGGATAATATAGTTTCCTTTTTGTGAGCAGTAGTTATAGAATTAAGTAAGTTCATGTAAACCAAAACAGCGTCAGCTTGATATTGACTGCCTCGGTGGCCTTTTTTAGTTCATTATTTTGTCTCCCGCTTTGCTATGGAGGGAAGTGGAAAAAAATAAAATATATTTCTAACTCCTTCCTATTCTTCTGTTTGATTAACTTCGTTGCGGGTTAAGACTAATTAGTGTTCCCTGAGACTCGCCGAGCTTCACCGCTCGGTGTCATAAAATGCGTGCCACTGCTGATCCTGACTTACAGGAGTTGCAGTGGTGGGTGTGAGGGCGGGATAGTCTCGTTGCCTCGGTGGCGAAGTTGTACAGTCAGTGACGTAAGTAGCTGAACAAATTAAAAACTCCAAATCAAGTATACACTAAATGAGAAGACAAAAAAAAATTAAGAGCACAAACGGAATTTACTTTACACATAGAAAAAAAGTATCAATTTAAATTACGCGTACAGGCGATTTGAATTTATGAATTTGTTCAGTTACTTATATGGCTGACTGTACTTATTGTGGCACGATTACCGTGCCGAGATCTAGGGTTGGATCTTCGGGTCGGATGAATTAATTTTGGGTTTACAGTATTAATCTGACATCATTTAAAGGTGTACACAACCAAATATTACTCTAACATCAAGAGACTAATCCTACTAATATTATAAAGGCGAAAGTTTGTAAGAATGTATGGATGTATGGACGTATGGATGTATGGATGTTTGTTCCTCTTTCACGCAAAAAACTACTGAACGGATTTCGATGAAATTTGGCACACGGGTAGACCACGTCCTGTATTAACACATAGGCTACTTTTTTATCCCGGGGAAATATAAACGGGACTTTTATCCCGGAAAAACTTTTTAATGCGGGCGGAGCCGAGGGCAAAAGCTAGTTTAATAATAATATGCTTAAGAAGTCTGCATAGTCCGCTATAGACGCGCATCAAGTACTATAATCTATACTAATATTATGAAGCTGAAGAGTTTGTTTGTTTGTTTGAACGCGCTAATCTCATGAACTACTGGTTCGAATTGAAAAAATATTTTTGTGTTGAATAGACCATTTATCGAGGAAGGCTTTAGGCTATATAACATCACGATGCAACTATTAGGAGCGAAGGAATAATGGAAAATGTGAAAAAAAAAAACGGGGAAAATTATTCATCCTTCAGGGCTTCCATTGCGTGCGCTGCGAAAACGGTTCAGGATACCAAAAATATATGTATGACAAAATTATTCCTCTTGAAATGATCTTAAAAAATGTCCCCGACAGTATATGTCTATCTTTTAAGATTAACTCACTAGAACCGTTTTTATGATAATCAAATTTGGTCGAAATTAATGCATTATTTGTTAAGAGTATTATCAACGTCATAATATTAATTTTTAAGCCGTAATTTTTAAGGCGAAGCCGTGGGCAAAAGCTAGTGTTATTATAAATATATTTGTGATCTATGGCTGCGTGAGTGCGGAATACGCACGGCAAAAAGTGGGTGCATTAATTACGCCTCTGCCTACCCCTTCGGGGATAAAAGGCGTGAGTGAGTGTGTGTGATTTATAGCTGATTTGGGGCCCATACGTTCAGTACATTAGGTGGCCACTGAAAATCAGTGCTCTGTTTTGGTTTTCATAGCACAGCTTATGCTGAGATGGTCACTTAGCTGTCGCGGTGAATATTATGTTGTACACACACTTCCCTACTACGCTAGTTTGTTAGAAACCGTTCTTACGAAAAATCACAAGTAGAATCCAACCAGAGCACGATGACCAATAACTTTTTTATGACATTGAATGACGAGACGAGCATGCCGTTCGCCTGATGGTAAGCGATACGACCGTCCATAAACAGCAGCGACACCATCCAGTGCCTTGAGTTTCAAAGTACTGCGTGGCATTCCACTGCGCTCGTCATCCTGAGACATAAGATGTTAAGTCTCATTACGTCCAGAAGTTACACTGGCAACGGCAAAAATGTCCTTCAAACCGAAACACAACAGTGCATGCACACTGCTGCTTGGCGGCAGAAATAAACATTACGTTGATACCCAGCCAGGCGGGCTCTTATGTAGGTATATGAGAGACCAGTAAAACTCAATCTCGTCAAGGCCTTAAAATAACAAAGACAAATTGAATAAAATATATTTTGGTGTAATGGTTAGTAGAACGGATACATTAATATAAAAGCTTATGATATATGCCACCTGCAGCGTTATTGCTCTGTGCTGATAGATAAATACATAAATGAAGTCGATGGTGATTCAAAGTTGTTTTGATGCTGCCAATGACTACAGTGAATTTGTCACTGTCATGTAGATATAGCATCTTGTTTATATTTTGCTAGCTATTAAAAAAACCGCATTAAATTCCGTTGCGTAGATTTAAAGATCTAAGCATACATAGGGATAGATAGACAGATAGCGGAAAGCGACTGTTTTATACCATGTAGTGTCATGTTGCGTCTCTACATCAGCCCAAGATAGATTGTTAGAGAATGCCTTTGGCATTAAGTATACACACACGCCTCTCGATTAATGTGAAATATAGAAGGTAATCTAAGAGTTCTAATGGGGACATTAAATTTAAGTTTAGCCAAAAGATCAGGGCAGTCAACAGCTCCAGGCGCAATCTTTGCTAAATAGGTTATATCGGCTATTTCACGCCTTTTATGAAGCGGTAGTAAATGATGATTCTCACAGAGACGTAGATACAAATCAGAACTATAATATGATTTTAATTTAAAACACAGGAATTTTACAAACTTTTTTTGAATATTTTCGATTCGATTTATATATGTGTTGTAGATTGGATTCCATATTTGAGACGCATATTCAAGGTGACTGCGAACGTACGTACAGTATAGAATTTTTAAAGTTTTAAAATGAGGTCGAATTACGCATTATAAATCCTAACATTTTAGAGGCTTTAGATATAATGTTTTCGATATGCGTCTTAAATAGGAGCTTGGTATCATAGTAAACATCTAGATCCTTTATTACAGTCAACCTTTGCAAAACCTGATCTTTAAGTACATAGTCTGTAAGAACAATATTACTCTTACGTGAATATCGGACACAAATTCCAGACTAGCGATTAAATCCAGTATCCAACTGCAAAGTTTTAAATAATGTTATAAATGCGAAAGATAAAATTTCGTGAATATTCTCGCAAGAAAAACATAGAAAAACATTACAAAGAAATCGTAGGAACATCTAAATTAACGCGTAACTTTTTATGAGTTAACGTTAATATATTACCGCGGATTTACACGCCGAGTGATACAATCCAGCGTCGTATTAACATGAATTTATAATGATTTTATCGCGTCTAGATCTGTTTCATATAGCATCAAACGTTATTTCTTTATCGACTTGTGTAGGTCTAGAAGGTCAAGCCTCTGAGAAATCGCAGTTGTTATTTAATTTTACATATTAAGACAATTGCCTCTTTTATCTCCGAAGGAGTAGGCAGAGGCGCAACTAGTGCATCCTCTTTTTGCCACGTATTGTGGTATAGTGTCATTTTATTTCGAGTAAATGAGAACTGATGCTTGGAATACTATGTTCACATCTAGAATAAGGGAAAAGTTATTTCTTCATAGTAGTCAAAAGCGCCTATTAAAGGCTTACATTTATTTTTAATTAATCTAAACCTCAATCCTACAAATATTATAAAGGCGAATGTTTGTAAGAATGTCTGGATGTATGGATGTATGGATGTTTGTTCCTCTTTCACGCAAAAACTATTGAACGGATTTTAATGAAATTTGGCACACGGGTAGATCATGTCCTGGATTATCACATAGGCTACTTTTTATCCCGGGAAAACATAAAGCGGGACTTTTATCCCAGAAAAATTTTACAACGCGGGCGGAGCCGCGGGCAAAAGCTAGTACACGATATTTAGATGTAAAGATACTATACCATACCAGCCTTCTATTATATACCGCCCACTGCTGAGCACGGGCCTCCTATACAACTGAGAGGGTCCACCACGCTGGCCTAGTGCTGTCCACCATTCCTTCGAAATTCAGAGAACTTCTCAGGTGTGCAGGTTTCCTCACGATGTTTTCCTTCACCGTTAAAACGATCGATAATTCACAAAGATTCAACACATTATTTTTTAAAAAAGTCAGAGGTTTTGATCCTGCGGACATTCGTCTCGGCAAGCCGTTCCACTCCCAACTAGGGTATCGCCGCTTCATTCGATCTAAAGATAGTTCTAGATAAAGATTTACGTCACGTATCGCAGGCCGTGTAGAGACTCGTGCTGTCGTGTAATTTGCTCGGTAACACGCGTGATCCGCGTACAAACGATATTTATTTCTATTACCATTTCTATAGAGGCGCAACTAGAGCCTCACATAGCGAAAATTCGTTGGGTACATCTCTGCCTACCACTTCGTAAGAGAACGGCGTGATGTTTTGAATTTGGCTTCAAATTACTATTTCTAGATAGTATGCTAGTCCATCGGTAGGTTCCGTCGCAGTGTCTATTTTTGCCATTAAGCAACATAGTACAAGAATATATGTTTTAGCTCTGTGTTTATTACTTTGTGCCCTATATGGTGATAGGCTCACCCCCTACCACATCATGGGACGCAATACATTCAGCGAAAAATGTGTGCATTAGTTGCGCCTCTGCCTACCCCTACGGGGATAAAAGAAATGAGTGTGTATATACACACACTCACGCCTTTTATCCCCGAAGGGGTAGGCAGAGGCGCAACTAGTGCACCCACTTTTCGCCATCATTCCGTCCCATGATGTGATAGGGGGCAAGCCTATCGCCATGTCGGGCACGAATTCCAGACTCCGAGCTGATACTGAATAGATAAACTCAATATCACTTTGCCCGACCCGGGAATCGAACCCGAGACCTCAGCATTGCAGTCGTGGGTGCGGATCCCCATCGGCTCTAGCATGAAGTATCTAGGTTTAGTCCTAGATAGCAGATGGCGATTCCGCACCCACTTTAAGGAGTTGAGGACAAAATTGTCCCGGGCAGCGGGCGCTCTTTCCGGCCTGCTGCCCAACCTGGAAGGTCCTGGCTTCCCTTGCCGGAGGCTGTATCACGGAGTCGTGCGGTCCATGGCCCTTTATGGCAGCCCCGTTTGGGCTGACTCCCTGGGCCGCCCCTGCGTCGCCCTTCTGCGCGCGTCGCAGAGAGCTTTAGCGCAGCGGGCGGTCAGGGCGTACCGCACGGTCTCTTTCGAGGCGGCTTGCCTATTGGCCGGATTTCTGCCCTGGGACCTGGACGCCAAATCCCTTGCCGATGTATTCCATTGGCGGGAGGAGGCGTTCAGTCGCGGGGAGCGTCCGGCCCTGAAGGAGGTGGAGGCCAAGAGGGCCGCCTTACGGCGAGCCGCCGTGGAGGAGTGGCGTCTCAGGCTGGAGGCCCCGTCGTGGGGGCACAGGGTCGTAGATGCAGTGCGTCCTGTCTTTGCCGAATGGCTGGACAGGCGCCACGGAGCGGCAACATACCGCCTGACGCAGGTGCTCACCGGGCATGGCTGCTTCGGTGAGTTCCTGTTTCGGGTGGTAGGGATAGAGGAGTCGGCCGTGTGTCACTATTGTGACAACTGCCCAATGGACACGGCCCAACATACGTTGGAGTGTTGTCCAGCCTGGGATGAGGAGCGCAGCGCTCTCAGAACAGTCGTCGGAGAAGACCTCTCGCTGCCGGCCGTGGTCGCTTCCATGGTCGGCGGCCGGGAGGCCTGGCAGGCGGTGGCCCACTTCTGCGAGGCGGTTCTCTCGCGGAAGGAGAGTGCCGAGAGGGATCGCCAGCGCAGTGGTGATCCCTCCCGCCGCCAGACGAGACGTAGGAGGCGTCGGGTGGACGACTGACCGACGTCTCCCGCCCTGTGGATTGGGGGCGTTTGGAGAATTCCACCACGGTATCCCCTGCCTGTCGTAAAAGGCGACTAATAGGGGCCTCCGGGGGTCACGGGTGGGCGGGACGTGCCGCCCACCCATTAGTCTAGCCAACTTCTGTGACCCCCGTGATGGACATGTCCGAGGCAGCGTGTCTCACGCTGCCTCGGACACCAACAGGCGGACACGGTACGGTGTTTCGGGGGCTTCTGAGCCCCCGCAACAGGAAAAGGACCGCAACAGCGGTACGCGCAGGGGCGATTGCGGACGACAACTTAGACGTGAGTCGGAGGAAGCCCGCAGCCGTCCCTAATGAGCCGAAGATGGCCATAGGAGAAAAAAAAAAAAAAAAAAAAAGCATTGCAGTCGTACCATAATACAGCTACGCCACCGAGGCAGTCGTCAAATGAGTTTGTGTGATTATTTATTACTCTTTAGGTGGTAACATTGTTTAGGAGGGTCTGAACAGCTAAATAACACGGTAATGTCTATTTCTGCTGCCGAGCAACAAAATGCAAGCATAATAATTATTGTCTTAGCTACAGACAAAACTTAGAAAATTTAAAAGGAGTTATTACGACACGAAAGGAATATACGACTAAACGCTTGGAATGGCCTCTGAAGAAATAAAGTGATGATAAAATTAAGATCAATTCTTACAGATAAACCAATTTGCTGTAATCTAAAGGTTTGTTTTGTATTTAGACGCCGTGAATGCTTTCAATTGTTAAGCAAACCAATTTGATAGAAACAATCGTCAACTAACCCAACTTTCAATTAGTTTAGAAACTAGTTTTACCCACGACACCGCCCGCGTTAAAAAGTTTTTCCGCGATATAAGTCTGCCTTATATTTTCCCGGGATAAGAAGTAGGCAGCCTATGTGTTAATCCAGGATATGATCTACCCGTGTGCCAAATTTCATCGAAATCCGTTCAGTAGTTTTTGTGTAAAGAGTAACAAACATCCATACTTACAAACTATCGCGTTTATAATAATAGTAGGATTAGTCAACTTTTACGTTTATCTATACTAATATTATAAAGCTGAATCTATACTAATATTATAAAGTTGAAGAGTTTGTTTGTTTGTTTGTTTGAACGCGCTAATCTCAGGAACTACTGATTCGAATTGAAAAATTATTTTTGTGTTGAATGGACCATTTATCGAGGAAGGCTTTAGGCTATACCGATTTGATGTCTGTCGACGTCACATGGGCATCTCATCGAAAACCAGCGCTGCGGTAATGCACTGATGGTACCGTGGCATTTAGCTGAATGGGAGGCCCATTGTTGGTGCAATAATTGCTTTTATATTTTATTTTTTATTTTAAATTATGAGAAGTTTTTTTGTTTTCCGTGTGCAATATTGTACCAATAATAAACTTCTTCTTTCTTTCTTTCTTTCTTTCTTTCTTCTATATAACATCACGATGCAACTATTAGGAGCGAAGAAATAATGGAAAATGTGAAAAAAAACGGGGAAAATTATTCATCCTTGAGGGTTTCCATTGCGTGCGCTGCGAAAACGGTTCAAGATACCAAAAATATATGTATGAAAGAATTATTCCTCTTGAAATGATCTAAAAAAATGTCTGCAACAGTATATGTCTATCTTTTAAGATTAACTCACTAGAACCGTTTTTATGGCAATCAAATTTGGTCGAAATTAATGCATTATTTGTTAAGAGTTGTATCAACGTCATAATATTAATCTTTATCCAGATAAATGAGTTGGATAGAGTGATTCAACGGGAAGGTTATTATGTACTTTTAGCCCGGAAAAACTTATTAACGCGGGCGAAGCCGTGGGCAAAAGCTAGTACTTAATAATTATATTATTATGGTATTCCATAGAAAATAAATTTTGTCAGCATATACCACTGTTTTGTATTAAGTGGAATAATTCGTCGGCATCTGTACGTACCTTACAGTCTCAATATTGAATCGTAATTAATACAGACATACACACACACACACTGACGCCCTTTATACGCGAAACGGTAGACAGAAGTGCAACTAGTATATACACTTTTTGCCGTGTCCATTCCGTCCCGTGATGTGAATTGTGATTGGAGAGTGAAACTATCGTCATATCTGTATACTTTATTCACATCGTCATTTACATCTAGTCAACACTGAAATGCACAAACACCGGGATATACGTTAAAGTCAAATACCAAAACTTTGAAATTGTCAATATTTCACCATGATGTATCCACGAAAAGTTACTTAAGTTTGGCACGGTTTCCTTATAATACCAATTTTCAACTCCCACTTTTCAATACGAAGCCGTAGTGTCTACCGCACCTGAGAACCAAACTTTTCGCTTAAAATAAATCAAGAAAATTACTTGCCTTAAAACAGCCAATCTTACCAAAATAGCGCTTACGCCTTAAATAAATTATTAACCGAATTCCGTAACAAACGAAATTTGATAAAATTTGTGTTAAAGACTATTTTAGAAGAATATTTAGTAATTGAATACCAGTGAAGTTTAACAAAAGCTGACTCATTATTCATTGAAAAGAAATCAGAACACAAATTAAAAATAACGTTAAAATGTTTTCACTCTAACAGTTTTTCTCTGTCCTTCACATCGGCCTCGTCTTTTAGTTCATTCACAAAGAGCTACACAAATTAGGGACATTTAAAAGAGTACTAATCTTATAATCCGCGATGCAACAAGTCGGCGGGCGGGCGGCGCGGCGGCGTGGAGGGCGGGCGGGGCGAGCTTCAGCCACAAAACTTCAGTATCGCCGCGACCATGGCTACCGACGGACGGACGAAGCGATCGCAGTCGATATGCGCGCCCGCCTCCGCGAGTATGGAAGCGTTAGCCGCGCCAATGGAGACCACGCCAGCCCCGAGGCGGCGGCCGGCTGCCAGGTCGCAGTCAGCCAGGATCACTGGCGGGCGGTCGGTGCGACACCGACGGCAGCAGCAGCAGCAGCAACTGGACCGCGAGACCAGGGCCCGGTACAGTTCGGAGCCGCGGCTGGCTGAGGCTGAGACGCCGCCGCAGGTGCGCCGGCAGGCGTCCGCGCGCCGCCGCCCGCCCGCCGGCCAGCACGCCCAGCCACGCCGCTCGAATGCGTTTCTCGACGTGCCACGCACCACGCACCAGCCCGAGGAAGAGCCCGACGAGGACTCCTACAGGCTGCGCACCTTCAACATCACACAGAAAGGAGGTCAGTGCTAGCCACGTTCATTCACCTCTACAAATCTATATTTACTCAACAGAAACTTAGTGGTCTTTTTTTAATTCGATTTCGGAACGAAAAAGTTGGCAATCGGCCTGGTTAATACCACTGCAGAGATGTGGAGTGTTTTCACCCTTCGTCGCGCTGTACGATGCGGAAGATCCGCGGAGTTTCTGCAAAACCGGGTTAAAATGACGATCGTTAAAATTATTTTTGTGTCATCATGAATCATGTGAAACGTTTACGAGGTTGTCATAAATCAAGATGCAACGTTTGGGTTTACTTTTGAGGTAAAAATAAACTCGGCGGAGACGCGCGAGCTCTCACAACAAATGTAACGAAAATTTTTAAAGCGAAATATCATGTTCAAATCATATAAAATCTCCACGCCGGCATACACATGCCAAAAACAATTTGGTAACCCAAGAATTCTTTGTGATCGAAGAGAGATCGAGAGGGAGCGGTACAAATATTTTGATAAACAGCATCGAACTTTCCGATAGCTTTATTTATGCAGAATGACGTGTTCTGGTAAATAATAGAGCATCGTATCTGTTTCACATAATGCACGGTGAATGCACCACGTCTATATTGTGCCACTTTTCATTAACTCGGCCGACGTCTCTTGGATTGTTTCTTGTAGCTATTCTAAAAGTTATTATATCATATTTCATGTCCAGTCAATTTATGTTTCACTGACGTAAATTTTATTTAGAATGTACAACAAGTCGCTATCAAAGAATTTTGTCCGTCATAGTTTGTTATGTTCAGCTCGAATTTTTATATTACACTTTTGTGATGAGTCCTGAACTTTCGAGACCAATCAAGGTTTAATACAGAAAGTTTTAATTTTTTCCATAGCCAACATGTGTCTTGCTTTGTACAATCTCGAGTTTTGTTCCAACATCGAAGTTGGATAAACTTTACGAAAACAAAAGTCGGTACATCCCTAATTGGTCGTTAAGACTCGGAGAGTTAATAAAAAAAATATATATAAAAAGAAACACATTACTACATTTCAGTGGGAAATAAACTGTTTTAAGTAATTACATAGCTCTAAGTATAGTTTCAGAAAATTCTTTTAATAATCTAATAGAGAAATAACAATGAAAGACATTCTTGCTCGTTTATGATCATTAAAAACATGTAGCTTTTAATGTCTTTAAAGTAAACGAAAATTATAATTAAAAGAAATTTATAGCGAACACTTCAGAAATGTAAATTCTCATCTAGACGTGTTTGGGTGAGCAGTAAATATTCATCTGTAATGTAAGCAAAACGTTTCGGTGGAAATTCACTTTAGATATTTATATTCATGACTTACTACGTATTCAAATCTAAAAATTCTCTTAAAATATAAAAATATCAGGTGATAGACAAAGAATATTTACCATTTTAGAAAACGTGTAGGTACCAAAATACTATTATGCTACTACGACTACCGCAGTAGCGTAGTTGTATCGTGGTAAACCATCATTCCGGAGTCTCGGGTTCGATAAAGTAATATTGAGTTACCACCCAGTTTCAGGACTCTGAAATTATGACCAGTGAAATGATTTTTATACGGAACCATAAAATGTCAAACATTATTTAGATTCCGTTAATATAACTAACAAGCAGTTCTCACCAGAGAACGACGGGATAGAAACTCTAATGTTGCTCTTTTCAAAATCAGTTCAAGGTATAAAGTATAATGTATGATATAGGAAATTTATATACTCGCAAAATAGATAATTAATTTTAAACACCCATATTAGTGCACAACCCTCTCGGGAGTAAAAGGCAATAGGCTGGCCTCTTATTACATGGGACCTAAGATAGCTGGCGAAATGGGGGTGTGGTAACGCTTTACTTGTGGTAGGTCTCTCATATATGAGAGTCCGTCTGGGTGGGTACCACCGCAACGTCAATTTCTATCGCGAAGCAGCAGTGAGCATGCACTGTTGTGTTTCGGTTTGAAGGACATTATAGCCAGTGTAACTACTGGACATAATGAGACCTAACATCTTATGTGTCAGGATGACGAGCGCAGTGGAATGCCACACAGTATTTTGTAAGTCGAGGTGCTGGATGGTGTTGCTACTGTTTATGGTCGGATCGCTTACAATCAGGCGAACGGCATGCTCGTCTCGCCATTCGATGAGATAAAAAAAACTTCTGCCTACTACTAAAAGGGAAAACGGCGTGATGCTACAGTGTACACGCTAGCATATACGCGAGAACTCAAAAATGAAAACTGGATAACTCACATCGATCCTCAGTTAGCTGGAGCCCATTCCAAGCGAATTCACTTTCAAGTCACGTCCGTACATTGAATTTTGGAAGTTAATTACAAGAGGACACGGTCTGAATTCCTAATTAGTATTAGCATTTTTCTACTTAATAATACCTAGGAACCTTAACAAGATAGTTTAAGCAAAATGCCCTTGAGAATTTAGCAATGAAAATTTAATTATTATGGTCAGTGGGCTTTTCCGAAGCACTGGTAGAATCATATAGTTTAAAAAAAAACATTGTAAAAGTGACGTGTAAAAGTGCCCCTAGGGGCCTAATTACATAATAAATGATTTGAGTTTGAGTTTAAGCACAAATACCTAAATTAAAAGGCTTCGATAATAAACTAGAATAAAAATATGACTTCATGTATTGTGCTTTTAATATCTTAAAAAGTTTCGAATGAATTCACTTCTTTCAATAAAGACAACGATCTTGAGTCTTTTGCAATGGAATTCAATTGACTTGTTTTGAATAATGGTTTTTAAAGTTGACTGTGTTTTTATCTTTGTCCATTTATGTTTGGACCTAGCCTTTTGTAGTATTGACTTTTAATTTAAATGTTTTTTCGTCTATTAATATATACTAATATTATAAAGCTGAAGAGTTTGTTTGTTTGTTTGAACGCGCTAATCTCGGGAACTACTGAACCGATTTTGAAAATTCTTTCACTAATAGGAAGCTACTTTACTCCTGAGTGCTATAGGCTACTTTTTATCCCGGGAAACCTTTTTCACGCGGCCGGAGCCGCGAGCACTACTAGTAGTAATAATAAATAGCGAAAATGAGACGTGACGTACAGACAGATTCATAATCCTTCATAGATAATACCGCACCATAAAATATCGTAAAAGGCATTTATAACTTGTCTTTAATAGACAATGATGAATTATTTATATAGATATTTTTTTAATGGTATTGAATGAAGAGACGAGAGTGCCGTTCGCCTGATGTTAAGCGATACGACCACCCATAAACAGTAGCAACACCATCCCGCACCTTAAGATACAAAGTACTGTGTGGCATTCCACTGCGCTCGTCATCCTGAGACATAAGATGTTAAGTCTCAAAAAGAATCAGAATCATCTAAATCAACTCATTCATAAACTTAATCCTATCAAAGCACAAGTGAGTATTACGTAGCGTATAACTCAAATGGAAGGGAGTGACCCTCTAAACGCTGGACATTACTCGGACGGGTCACATGACATTGCGAGATCATTGTCGGTGTTAGATGAAAAATGTCTGAGAAGTCAGAAGGGTAATATGTCTTCAAAATGATAAATAGTCTTATGGTTTAGGAGGACGTAATATTTTAGTGAATAGAGCTTATAATCGAGTGATAATCTTCTTTTTATTGTGTGATTTCTTCTTATCTCATGAAATTGTAATGGATTATGTCTAAACAATCATATTAAGCTAATAAATAAAACGAATAACGGATATCACTAAAAATCACTAGGAAACTATAAAAAGTAAAGCCATAGGCATATTAAAAGCATGCTGCCTCATAAATTAACAAAAAAACAAGACATATTGAAATAGATGAAATGGACCACTTCGAGACCCTTGTTTACTAAATAAAGAAGTAATCAAGGAAATACGCTGACAATTATCAGAGACGTCAGTGTACATACATAAAAATACAAACACGAATTAAGAACCTCCTCCTTTTGTGGAAGTCGATTAAAAATGAATACTATCTATATTAACTGCTCAACATCATAAGTGTCAAATACAACTTCCTTAAAATCTATGCAACTGGCCCTTACTATGTAGATGTAATTATGCATTAAATGCGTAATAACTACATTACGTCGGGGATAGCGCAATACCGTAACTAGCATTGCTGCATACCGCGTAACTCGCACTGGTAAATACCGCGTAAGTGAAAAAGAAAAAAGTGCAGTATTATCAATCATAAGTATTAACTTATGATTGATAATACTGCACTTTTTTCTTATAAAAGTATCAATTTCAATTAAACATTTTTCGTCACTTACGCGGTATTTACCAGCGCTAGTTACACGGTTATGCACTATCCCCGACGATTAAATATTCGATACAAGATAATGAAAAAAATTATACAGATAATAGAACAATTAAGATTTATTAAAACCCTTCAGAATTTAATATACCGGATCTCGCCTGAGGCTGTGTCCGCGAAACATCGAGCGTTCATCACTGGAAATTATTAAAGACAAATAACTTCCAATCAAAACTCAAAGGGAAACTCATCGGGGATATTTCAATTTAATTTGTCGTGGAATTGTCAAAGTTCACTACTGAGTTATTAGGGCAAATATGGTTTGAGCAATTTGGGCTGACGCACCGCGGTCGGCCGATTATTCAATATTTAGAATAGGTTTAACTTTACAAAAACTTCGCAGTTTAGACGGCTATCAATTAATGTTTAGAACGTATCATTATTTAACGGGTTTGGCGTTAGATCTAAATGACTATTTTGTTTTATCGAGCTCACTGCGCGTGTGTGTTTTATATGCTACTATTTCGCATATCGACAAAAGAGTCACTACACAAAAATAACAGATTAACACAAGCGGAATTTGACTGTGCATATTATAATATCCAAAAAATCTTATATTTTATGTGATGTTATTTTATTTTTGCCGATGTGCAATTTACAAATTTTGAAATTACGTGGACTTGTCTACTCAGACATAATGTTCAGTAATAAAGTTTGCTAAAATCTCTCAACAATTCATTGTATAGTATAAACTTTGTAAGCCTGTTTTCACTAACAAGGGCCGTTAGTTATGACCTAATTGTTATTGAAACGATTTTTGGCTAAACAATTTCAAATATTTAGACATAGCATTTATTTTTCCCATGAAAACTAATTAATCAATTCATTAATGCGTTTCTTGACCGAATTGTTGGTTATTTAAGGTTAAAATTAAACCCACTCTTGACCTCGAAAAACTGTAAAATAAACTGAAATTCATGAACCATGAAAAAGCAGTGTCTGAAATAACTTAAAGACTGAAATAAGTTGCTATATTTTATGTTGTTGTTGGATCTTAGTTTTATACGTTGCATTTTAAAACTTCCATTTTCTTCGACGAGAAACATTAACATAGAAAATCGCAATAGCTTCTTCATATTGAATAACTACTTTATATTACGAAGTATGATACAATTCATAGAATAAGTATTTAGAGTAATGAAGCTATCCACACCGTGGTGAAATTTTACCTATCTACTCAGGTCAAATCGTAAGCTTATCTTTAAAGAAATTATTAAACCGACGTCACCATGAACCTTCTAAAATGCTTCCTTCGATTTTGTATTGGTTCACAAAAAAAATACATATATACATATACACTCACACCTGTTATCCCCGAAGGGGTAGGCAGAGGCGCAAACTAGTGCACCCACTTTTCGCCATTATTCCGTCCCATGATGTGATAGGGGGCGAGCCTATCGCCATATCGGGCACAAATTCCAGACTCCGAGCTGATACTGAATAGAAAAACTCAATATCACTTTGCCCGACCCGGGGATCCAACCCGAGACCCCAGCTTTGCAGTCGTACTGTAATACAACTACGCCACCGAGGCAGTCACAAAAAAAATACAATATACTAATAAAATTCTGCTAAAAGGTAAGGAATAATAGTTATTTTTTCAGCACCTCAATATCGTTCTTGATGAGCCTGTATAGTGTAACTATTACATTAATTATAATCTACTAGACTTTTGCTCGCGGCTGTGCCCGCGTGAATGAGTTTTTCCGGGATAAAAGTTCCCCTTTATATTTTCCCGGGATAAAAAGTACTCTATGTTACTGGCTGATAATATAGCTTTATAATGGTGAATAAGAATTTTAAATATCGGTCTAGCATAATTGTCTCACTATGTGTTTAGACGTAGCAATTGTTTATATTCTTTAAAGAATCGCACAAGCGAAGCGAGAAAATTACTTCGACTTATTGAGGCTTTGCGTTTAGACCCCGCTATGGCCCTCTTCAACGCATAGAAAACAAACAAACACCTCGTGAGACAACATCCTTAAAACCGCCAATTGCATAAACAGTAATACTACATTCAGCAATAAAACTCAGAAGTATGATTGAGCTCTAGTGGTGGGATAAAGTTCACGACCTGCAGCTCGCAATTCACTCCATTCCATCTTAATTTACGAAATACCCAAATAGCTTATTATTTGGGAGTCTATATAAAAACCTTTTTAACCGCCTTCAATAGGAGGAGGTTACTCAATTCGTCGAAATTTGTTCATGTTTGTTAAGAGTTTTTTTTATAAGTATAACGTTTCTTTCAAATACAACGCGTTTGGATGAATAATTTGAACCCAAAAGGGTCCGCCGGTCTCATGTACGCCGAAATGAAAACCCAGTATTAAAAATGAATCAGCACAAAACATTTCGTGGTAAAGGAATTTTCTCGCGTATTTTTACTGCAAACCTAAATGACATGTCAAACTTAATGAAAAGTCCGATTATCACAATGTTTTTGTGTCATTTTCTGATATTTTGGTCAATTAACTTTTCGTCCAGGTACTGTATGAAAGTGTACGAAAGTGGACGACAGCCTAGTTCGGAATGAAATGGTCTGCCGAGACAATGTCCGGAGGTTTGAAGCCCGAGGCACACACCTCTGACTTTTTGAAGTTACGTGTGTATTGTTTATCAATTATCGTTCGCTTTAACGGTGAAGGAAAACATCGTGAGGAAACCTGCATACCTAAGAAGTTCTTTAGAAGAATTTCGAAGGTATGTGAAGTCTACCATCCCGCACTAGGCCAGCGTGGTGGACTAAGGCCTAAACCCTCTAAGTAGTAGAGGAGGCCCGTACCCAGCAGTGGGACAGTATATAATACAGGGCTGGCATTATTACTGTACGAAAAGATTTTTTTTTTGCTTTTTAAATAATAAGACAAAAGAAACAAAAGCAACAGCATCAAGCATTACATGGCAAAACGTTGATCTACGCTAGCACCAACATTTAGATATACTAGTATTGCTCTGCCCGCGTTAATAAGTTATTCTAGGATATATATACCGGAATAAAAAGTAGCCTATAGCATTCAGCACGGGCGTAGCTGAAGCTTCCACATAGTCATATGGTCCGAAATGTACCAGACGCCATAAGTCACGTTTATGGATCCCCCTCGTCACCAAATTCATTGATTTTTTGCATTGGGTTGGTTTCATCTTATAAATGCGAATGTTCGTGAAAATGTTTGTTTGTTTGTTAGATTTTTTTTGTTTGTTAATGGCCCTAATGCAAGTAGCCTGACACGAGTCGGCTTTTCTGGCCACACCGGTCTTTAGGGTGAACGCAGAAGGCGCTCGCAACCCTTTGAATTTAAGCGACCATGCTGAGGGCAACCCACTAACGGGTTACGAACCTCGGGTCAGGACAGCTCGGCGAGGACGGAACTGCGGTCTTGTGAAGTGTAGGAGTTTCAAGAACTCGTTCTTACGGCGGATGGCCAGAGTGATTTCGTCCTCTGGATCGGTTAATACGGAACGCGGCCGTCTCCATTTGTCGCGATCGTATGGTTTGTTTGTTAGAAGTAGTTTGTTGTTTCGTGGCCCAGATTATTTTTGTTGTAAGCTAAGGGGGGGTCCGGGCCCCCAGAGCCCCCCTAATATATGCCCATGGCAGAAGTAATGTAGCTTCCTATTAGTGAATGAATTTTCAAAATCGCTTCAGCAGTTTCTGAGATTAACGCCTTCAACCAACCAAATAAAAAAATTAACAAAATCTTCAGCTTTATAATATTGTATAGTAGGTACCTACAGATATAACATTTTAAGTCTCATAATGGACTAAATAAGGAAAACAATTCTTGTAAATTACTTTATAGCAAATATACAAACAGTACCCACATAATCTCATACGCGAAACGTATATTTAAAGCCTATTTTATGTTTTAACTTACCCGAAGATAAGCATCGCCTGCTCTTAGGTAATAACCAACGGTAACTTAATGAAGACCGGGAGTCTAGATTTTAGACTCTAAATCACTTTAGACGCAGACCAATTAGGCTCAGTGGTTTCGCATATTGAACCATAAAGGAATATAAGGCATATTTAATAGAGATTCAGTGGACTGTATTTTTATGTCACAAATGGGCTAACTCGACGGGGTCAGTATAATTTTATATCATTAGTTATGTAACCAGCAAATTTATTTGATGTTATATCTTCTACTGTCTCGGTGGTGTGGTTGTATTACAGTACGACTGCAATGCTAAGGTCTAGGGTTGATCGCCGGTTTGGGCAAAGTAATATTGGATTTTTCTATTCAGTATCAGCCCAGAGTCTGGAATTTGTAACCGATATGGCGATAGGCTCGCCCCCTATCACACCATGGAACGGAATACGCACGGCGAAAAGTGGATGCACTAGTTGCGCCTCTGCCTTCCCCATCGGGGATAAAAGGCGAGAGTATGCGTATATGTATCTTCGTCAGTAAACAAACTAATAATTTTGAAATCAAACAAATGTTAACAGACCATTTCAATAATCTATCCCATTCCTCAACTGTGGATCAATAATAAAAATAAACCAATCAGCATATCGCCGTCCACTGCTGGACGTAGTCCTCTTCAAATGAGCGCCAACCATCCTCGTCTTGAGCATCCTGCATTTATCACTCCATCATGCAGCAGGGCGTCCTACACCACGTCTCCCTAATCTCGATCTCTATTCCAGCACCGGTTTGCTCATGCTTATGAAAGGCATAGCCCACTGAAATTAATTATTGGTAAGCATATCAAGCAAGTTACTTGTGATAGGTCTGTCTGGGAATACTTAAGGGAGGCCTATGTTCAGTAATGGACGTCATATGGCTGATGATGATGATGACGATGATGATGATGAACTTTGTGAAACAAACTTTTATTTGTCCATTATGTCAATCTGAAGGTAGGAAGAAATTTTATTGAAAACCAATACACTTTCCAAAAGTGATCATCCTTGTTTTCTTTCGATTTTCATAATAATTATTGCAACGGAAACTGAAAAGTCTGACACTTGACATTGGCGAAATCACTGATAAACAGTGGAAGTCACAAAACGAAAAGAAGAAGAAGAAGATCATCTATGTCATTACAATTCTATTTGAACACTCCAAGAAAGTGCAATTAATTTTAATCCAAATAATCCTCGTCTAAAACTAACCCTAACTAGTTCATTAGACTCAATTAATCCGGATAGTTCATTACCAAAACTACTGTCTCGTTGGTCATTTGTGTCTAACTTTCATATGAAATTATGCTGGTATTAGCTAACTGCATCGCAGCCAAGGTTGACTTAAATTGTATGAATCTTATAATGGTGGAAGTTACTTTGGATGTAAGAAAGTTCCAAGGTATTGCGATTGGTAGAATAGAACTAAGTTTTATAATGTAGCTTATTAACTTATTAACAAAGAGTCATGAAGTCTAGTTGCCCCAGATATAAAGAAAGAGAGCTGGAAGTAGATTACTTAGTTCACCATGCAGGGCTATTGCCAGTACTGTTGCTTTAGTTAAATTTATCTTAATAAGGTTAAATTGTTATTCATCATATAAAATCCTATTCATAAAGCGTGATGAAATCTATAATATATCTATGTATATAAAAGGGAAAGGTCACTAACTCACCCATCATATAATCTCAGAAACTACAAGTGCTAGGACTCTCAAATTTTGCAGAGGGTTGCATGAGGGTTCCTTTTATGACGCAGGTATTCACCAAGACGGGATTTTGCGAAATTCAACCTCTAAGGAAGTAAAAACGGGTGGTTAATTTTGTACGCAATAAACTCAAAACTACTGAACGGATTTCGATGAAATTTGGTATGGAGATAGTTCGAGACCCAGGGAAGGTTTAAGGCTTTGAGAAAATGTATAGCAAGACTTTTATTCAGGAAAATCCAGGCAAAAGCTAGTACAATATAAATACATTATAAATTGCAATTGTATCGATAAATAATATTAATTGTCTGACGTCTGTATTCTGTCAGGCTACAATTGATGATACTTTTTTCCAGCAATCCAGCCTTGGAGCCCAACACGTGTAATCGTTTTAACAAATAACAAAAAAAAAATTCTAATCTCGCATTTCAACAATCCCCTATTCAGCAAAACTCAGCTTGTAAATTACATTAAACATTTTTTCATTAAAATTATACCTTATTCTAAGGAAGTACGTTGAAAATGTAATATTAAGGAAAACCTTTTTAAAGCTCGAGTGTGGGTAAAATTAAATGCTAATTCACTTTTGGAAAATGTCAAGTGAAACGATATGAGGTTCTTTGATGAAACAACGTTAACGAAGCGTTTACATAATCTTTTCAATATTCTGTAGATTTGTGATACATTTTAATAATGGCTTTTTCTCGTGGCTCTTCTCGTGTGAAAATTAACACTTATCTAGAATAAAATGTAGCTCAGTATGTACTGAAAATTACTCTCACTGCTTATAAGTGTGTCAAAATTGGTTCAGCCGTTTCAGAGATGTGATCGTCCAAGTTGCAGACAAAAACCTTTAATTCTGTAAAACGATCCATGAGTGGAAATTAAACGTACCAATACTTAATTTTAGAAAATATACATGTATGCAATAAAATTAATGAGCATATCCATCGCTATCGCCTCCCTTACGTCACAGCGCGAAGATACATGTATGTAATTAAATGCTGACAACGAAATCACATTTTTTGGTAGGTGTGCAAGCGATGTGATAAGCAGCGTTGACGTCATTATTATATACACAAACGTTGTAGGTACAACTTGTTTGTGCGTTGAACGTTTTCATGTTAAGAGTTTAAAGTATGCCAGTTGGTGGTAAATATCTCTAGGCTGGCATACATATAGATGTATAAATTATATAGATAGATATTATAATATAGATTTTAGTACCAAAACAAATTATCAATGCGAAATATTGACCGCTTACCAACAGCTGAATTACAAGCTGGCTTTAGGGGCCGTTCAAATATTAAATAAGCACCAAAGGGGCGCCCGGGCGTGGTGGTCTATGCTTTGCTTATTTTTGATGAGATAGGAGACGGGGAGGTCTGAATAGAGGTAACGTCAGCAATATTTATTTATTTAAAATCTATTTTTGATAAACATTAATGTAAATACATCAATGTTGATAAATAAAAAACAATAAAGACATTTGAACAGATTTATTAAACATTAAACCTTTGTTTAGGCTTAGGGAGGAGGGATTAGAGCTTTGTTTATTTGTGTTGATAGGGGGTGGGGGGGTACAAATACAAAATATCGACTTAGGCAATACTTGAACGGCCGGAATAAAAATAGAGGACCGCTTGATTACGTTGACAGCCAGATACTGGAACTATCCATTCCCAGAAAAGGACCAAGAAGGAGATCAAAAACTATATGAAAAAATGTGTTGCAACGCGACATGGCAGCATGTAATGTTTCCGATGACGACCTCATGGATAGGGCGGAGTGGAAGAGAAAATGAAAAAGACTGACCCAACCATCATGTGGGAAAAGTCTGGAAAAGAGAAAGACGCTAATAAACCAGCATTACAGCCGGCTCTAAAGGAGAAAAGGAATTAATGATGATAGGTGATATTTGGACCACTCAAAATCTGACTTGCAAAATGAAATGTAAGTTATATATCTATAAAACTGTGATTTTACCACGACCGAGCCGACCTATTCATGCTGATTGCTTTAAAAAGAATTTAAAGATTTTAAAAACATTGCTTGAGGGCCACGAAATTAAGGGCGGTATTAATAAATCAGTCTCAAGTTTGAGCTACATCTCAAGTAGACATAAAGTATTGAATTATGTTTACTTGAGATGTAACTCAAACTTGAGATTCATTTATTTATACCGCCCTAAGATTTCTCTCTCCTCATTCCTTCTCTACTTTAAAACCTGTTCTTGAATAATGTAAAATATCAAGCCATGGCAAATAAGGCATAGTTGTTACAGCCATAAATTGAATTAGTGTTTCATCTCGCGCCTTACTCGGCCCAGGAAATAATTAAACTGTTAACATCAGGCTGAAACGAACAGCCTTCTAATGGTGTGCATTATGTTATCAAAATATAAAGTTTAATGTGATTAGTTGCGTTTTTCCACTTACTCTTAAGACTCATTTAGATGGGTCAATTATTGCATGCAATAATCATACGCTATTATCGCTGAAAACGTTACCCCGTCTGAACATGCGCAAGAGACAATTCTAGCCCGCGTTGATTTATACGTCTTTTGAAATATATTCAAAAAACGAAAACTGCTTTGTCGTTTAAGTATCTAGTAATATTTTGATCCAAGCGTCATCTCGTCGGGGGACCGCTAAAGAAGTATTTTCATCTCCCCCGGGTCCGAAATTCGGTCCCCCGAAGTGAGGACACTTGTGTTAAAATGTTACTAGGTACCACTTTTATTATTTTACTTTTTAGAGATTTTGTGTGTCAGGGGTTATTTAAATTGTAATTTAATTTATATTTCAAATGTTTAAATTACTTAATTCTCCATCATGGGGCCTTGATAATCAATTATACAACATCTGCTCGTTGAGCCCATCCTTATGAGCCCAAATACACCATATCTGCTACAAGTTGCTAAGGAGTTGGGTATCCCGCAGACTATTTGATGCCGCAGCGTCAGCTAATGTTTAAAAATATTGCCGAAGTCACAGTACACCAAATAAAAAATTGGTGCATTCGTTTGAGAGCTACGATGCTACAAATAGACATACAGATACACACCCTAATCTTATAACACCCCTCTATTTCTATCGGGGGTTAATAAAAAAGAATAGATGTACACATAGGTACTAACAGTTTTATAAGCTTACATTGATGTTTACTTAATCAACTATGTCCCGAAGGTTCAAGTAATAGGAGCAATATCGAGTCAATTGTTTACTTTAAAATATCGATTGTAATACTACTGTTTGGATAGGTCAGTGTGGATTTCATTACTATCTAATTACAATTGTTATTTGTAATTGAAATTGTGCGGTTTTTAGTTATATGAAATCGTATTTGGACTATAAAAGGAAGCGAAAATAGTGTGCCAGAGTCGAGCAAAGTGGCAATCCCTATGGCAGAGACTATTCTCTGTCTACCCCTATGGGATAGAGGCGTGATACTATGTATGTATTTAGACGATGAAATGTGAGTTTCTTAGAACGGGGACAAATTGGGATTTTTTGAATAACCACACCAGAGTAGTCCAGGATTGGATTTGGAAAGGTCAGTAGCTGTTTTAATTAATGTGAGGATTTGGCGGCAGATCTTTGCAAGGCGTTTTAACTCGCTTGTCGAAGGAAGGTAATATTTCTTTCTTTATACGTTTCGAAGTGCGAGGCCCTGGGCGGATGCCTCTTCTACTATTCCCTAAGGCCATCACTGTCGTAGGTTTAGGAAGGAGCCCAGTTGATCTACGTTTCACCATAGTTATATCCATCATTATTAAGAATGTGTGAGTTTGTATGTGTGCTTCTTTTTAACGAAGAAGGCTCTAATTTGTATTTGCTCCATCCAACTATGAACCCAGAATATCACAGTTCACAGTCGAAATGCACAGCCACTATCAATGGGGCGAATTAGTTTAATTCTATGTTTAATCGCATAATCTTCCACTAATTAGCGGCAATACCATAACATTAATTAAGACGTACGACAGGTTGTAATTATAACGTAAGAAGCTTTGATTGAATTTAAATCTAATCGGGTTCTAATTAATGTTCAATTTACTTAATTACTTAACACGAAATAATCTTCTTTTTTATTAGACACTGAGATAGTTATTGGAATCAAGTGATAAAGTAATAATAATAATAATAAAGCTTTATTTTTTATTCCATGCAAAACAATTATTTTTACAATTAATAGGATATTATTATGCTATGCATGTTTGCATGGACCCCCTCGGGTAAAAGCCTCCTCCAAAGATTTCCACCTTTCTTTGTCATTTGCAGTCTCCATCCATCCTCGTCCCGCTACCGCCACTATTTCGTCTGCCCATCTAGCCCAGGGCCGGCCTCTCGCTCTAGAGCCTCGTGGTCCCGACCATTTCATTATTCTTTGGGTCCATCTGCCGTCGGTGTACCTGGCTACGTGTCCTGCCCATTTCCACTTTCTTTGAAGGGAAAAAGTTAGTGCATCCGTTATATTTGTTTTCTTGCGGATGTCTACATTTCTCACTTTGTCTTTTAGTTTTATACCGAGGCAACTTCTCTCCATTCTTCTTTGTGTAGTCTTAATTTTGTTTTTTGTTTTGAGATCGAACGTCCAAGTTTGGCAACCATAAGTGAGGCAGGGTAGAATTTCCGAGTCCATAACTATCTTTTTTGCAGGCAACGGAAGCTGTGATTTAAACAATTCCTTATGAGCCCAGTACTTTCTCCAGGTAATTGATATTCGTCTATCTAATTCGTCAGCTCCTCTTTCTTTGTTAAAAGAGATCTGTTTGCCTAAGTAGATGTATTTTTCTACGAACTCGAGAGGGCTATTATTTACTGAGACGGGGGATCTGTGACTGTTGGTCATAATTTTCGTTTTGTCGAGGTTCATTTCTAATCCAACTCTTATGCTGGCCTGGTGTAGGTCATGTATCATGTTGTTCAGTCTGTGTGTAGAATCCGAGAACAGGATGATGTCGTCGGCGAACCTGAGATGGCTTAGGAAGTTTCCATTTACGTTGATGCCTTGCGTAGCCCATGGTAAATTTTTCATTACATATTGTAAAACGGCAATGAAGATTTTTGGAGACAGGGGGTCTCCTTGTCTCACGCCTCTGTTTACATTAAATTTTTCTCCTATTCTATCCAGTTTGACTCTACTTGTACTATTGTTATAAATGTTTTGGAGGATTTTTATGTAGGTTTCTTTAATATTTTGTGACCTCAAAGCTTCCCAAATGCTAACGTGTGATATTGAGTCGAAAGCTTTTTTGTAATCTATGAAAGCTATATACAAGGGTCTACGGAATTCCAAATATTTCTCAATTACCTGGTCTACTACTTGAATATGATCCGCTGTGCTGAAACCGCTTCTGAATCCGGCTTGTTCTATCGGCTGTTGTGCGTCTATGTTTAAAGATATCCTTTCAAGTATGCAAGAGGCAAATAATTTGTAGAGACAAGGCATGAGGCTTATTGGGCGGTAATTTCCGATGTCAGCCGGATCGCCTTTTTTATAGAGCAGGATAATTTCGGATTCAGTCCAAATGGGCGGCACAGCTTCTTCTTCTAATATTTTGTTAAATAGAAGAGTGATTGGAGTTACCAGTAGGTTTCTTGCAAATTTGATATGTTCGTTTGTGATACCATCTGGTCCCGGACTTTTTTCTGATTTTAGCTTAACCATTTGTTTTAAAATTTCCGGCTCTGTGAACTCCGGTGTAGGGAAGGTTTCGATTTCGATGAATTGGTTAGCAGCGGGCATTTGTTTTGGGTAGTCTAGTTGGCTATATAGTTTAGTGTAAAACTCCGTAGCGGCATTTATGACATCAATTCGGGATTTGCTTTTGGTAGAGCCAGGCTGTAGCGATGGAATCCATGTCTTTGATCTATTTAGTTCTTTGAAAGCTTTTTTGGCCGATCTATATTGCTCAAGGTGTCTTTGTATGGTTTCAATTCTATAGGATTCGTAGCATCTTTTTATTACTTTGTTGGAAGTTTTGTAAAGGTTTTTAAGCACATCTTTGTCGGTTTTGTTTAATTTAGCCTTATTTTGCAATTTGTTTCTTTCTTTCATGAGAGTTAGAGCCTCTTCTGATAAGATATTACACTTTACTGCCCCTTTAATGCTTTTTAAACTTTCTAATATACAATATACTATTTTTTGGCAATATTTATCAGCTTTATACATTTCATGTTTTGTTAAAAGTTCGGGTATGTAATAGTTTAGGTTTTTGAGATAAATCTCTTGCTCTTTCGTTGTTTTCAGCTTTCTTGGTGTGTTTGAAAAATTGCACCTGCTTTTTCGTATCGATTTCAGATGTATTATGGCTCTCAGTAGTCTGTGGTCTGATCCGAAGGGTAATGATGATATAACTTTAAAGTTAATGAATAAGTGCGGTTTTGTAGTCATAATATAGTCGATCTCGTTTTTTGTATTCCCATCAGGAGATATCCATGTCCATCTGTTCTTTGGTTTTGACTTGTATATTGTATTTAAAATCGTTAGATTGTACTCATGTGCATATTGGATAAGTCTCTCTCCTCGAATGCTCCTATTTCCATACCCATATTTTCCAGTAACTGGATGTTCATGTTCCTTGGGCATTCCTGTTTGTGCATTGAAGTCTCCCATAGATATAATATACTTTGTGGAAGTAGAGTCGTGAGCTTTCGATAAGTCTTCATAGAATTTGTCAATTTCTTCCTGAGATGAGCTTTCGGTGGGAGCATATGCCTGTATTATCGCAAAGGGTATATTTCCTAATTCGATTTCTAGGACATAAACTCTCTCGGATATTCCGGTGAATGTTATAATATTTTCTTTATATTTCTTCCTGACAAGAAAACCCACACCGTATAGGCCTTTAGTCTGGCCTAGATAGTACATAATGTATTCATCATCTTCGATGATCTTCTCCCCTAATCGTCGAACTTCGCACATCGCACATCGTGTGATAAAGTAAAGTGTGCAGTAAATATTTGCGGTTCCAAAACATACTTTTTCGGGGAAAAAAATTACAAGTGTTTTCTAAGAGACACTGGTTGTACCGGATCCAGTGCTTTGCAGTCACATATATTTACAGCATTTACTAACAAAAATCCAACGGTCGTATTTCATCATAGGAATTCCGCTGCTGAACATTAACCTTAAAATTTCTAGATGAACCTGTTGCTCATTATATTTAACATGAACAAAGGACACGTAAGTAAAACGTTAATGACGTCATCAATACTAGTGACGTCAGTACTATCTTCATCCATTAAAATTATCGGCAGCAGGCGCACTGCATGATTCATTACACTTCATACCGCCAGTAGATTGGTGATGCTAGAATAATCCACGCCAGATTGGCTTTGTAAGCCGCTTTGGGTTTCTTATCCGGGTTTATCAACCCAATCTACATGAGTTTGATTACATTTAACTACACGTTATTGTTTAGGTTTATCTACTTACTTCATGAGTTTATCCTAAAAGCAAAGCTTTACGTTGTTGTATGAATGTAAAAACTGGATTACTTTGGATGAGACGGCACAGATAATTAATCTTGGATTACTGCTAAGGTGCTTTTTATCAAAGAGTACTTTTAAAGGACTTTGATGCTGGCAAAGGGCTATCATGGAAAAGGTTTTTTAAGAATCGGTAAGGTAACTTCACTACACTTGCAGTTAAGTAAAGCGAAGCCAAAGATTTTTTTTCAATTCTCCCCATCCAGGTATACACAAAGCATTCGGTGTTCTGCCAGCTCAGGTCTGTCCCTTTATTGTTCCATTTTACGCTTTTAACATTATCGCGAAATTGGTTATCAAACTATTGCAAAATCACACTTTTTCAAAGGATATTCAAATATCTGAACGATATTACCTATTTGAAGAATTTATAAAGTTTTATATCAGAAGAAAGCGAATTTTACTCCCTTACTTTAGGGATGCGTATTAGAATTCTTATAAGATCACTTTGTTGATCCCCTGTCCCACAAAGACCCTTTTCAAGAACGGCTAAAAGTATTAGGTTGAGAATAATACCATGTACTGAAGTACAGATCCTGTAAAAGCAGATAAAATAGTAAGAACTAATTATAATATACTTAAAATACGCAAATTAACATGATTTTACTTTTAGTAACATTGAACAATTATAATCATATTAATCCATAAACATGAAAACATCCATTTGACAAACTGGTATATTTTAAAAATCTGTCTTTATTCGCAATTATTTCTAATTACCAGTTTTCATCGTTCATTAAGTGGTTAAATTGTCGATAAAGTACACTTTATTTATCATATTATAAGTAGCGTCTCGTGGTGGTATCTTGTGGAAGGATATTTGATGCCGGTATTACAACTTTTAATATTACAATATGCCTTCATGTTAATTGTATTTTGACTGCCTCGGTGGCGTAGTTGTATTGCGTACGCGTTACGAGTACGATTTGCGCGCTGAGGTCCTGGGTTCGAATCCCGGGTCGAGCCAAAAACAATGACTGGATTTTTCCATCTTAAAAATTACTCAGTCGCAGATCGGAGTTAAGAAGTTGATGGTGTGATACCCCCGTACCTCGGAAAGTGCGAAAAGTCGGTGGTCCTGCGCCTGATCTCTCTCCGGTCATGTCGGATTGCCGTCTCATCGGACTATGAAAGTGAAGGAATAGCGGGTGCACCTGTGTATTGCGCACACACTTGTGTACTATAATATGTCCTGCGTACCTGGTTGATCTCCGTTGAGATTGGCCGCCGTGGCCGAAACTGACACTAAGAGGATTGCATTTTACATTTTGAACTACCAACTCTAATGGGCATTGAGACCCAGAACTAAGCTATGCTAGTGTAGATTGGCTTTATAGCTGAGCAAATTACGCATAGTACATAGCTTAGCTAACATGGTTTGCAGCACTCTAATATAAAAATGTACCTCAGCTATTTGAGCTAGGGGCGGTTGCGGACGACAACTTAGACGTGAGTCGGAGGAAGCCCGCAGCCGTCCCTAATGCGCCGAAGATGGCCACCGCGGAGTTTTAGTTGGTATGCCGAGCGGTGTACATAGGTTAGGGACTCGGCCCGGCGGTCGCCCGATGTTTTCCATCTCTCCGGGCGGCTCAACGTCGGGTCGTAAGGCACGGTGAACCCAACATAACCACTCAGTCGTTCCCCTTGAACACTGGGCGGTAGTAATAATTCACTTTTTCAGTATAAACAAAAAAGAAAAAAGCTATTTAAGCTAAGCTAAACTGATCTAAAGGCTAATTTTTCAAGATCCAATACTACTTAAGTAAAGAGAAAGTCAGTCGTATTCATGAAATTTTTTATTAGTTTTATCTTTTTATATTTATTAAGTCAAGTAATATTGAAATATCAAACCTAAATGAATAAACTTAAATAACATTGGGACTTATTTGATGCATTATTCTCAGATACAACTTTTCGAATAGTTCCTTTTTCGAAGTTGTAACTAGTTTTACGCGTAATAAAATTTACTCTCTTGTAAATGGGCTAACTTATATTGGATTTCCTTTCAGAAACCACCTGTTAATTTGAAATTGTGAGTTTGTGTTCCTGGCATTACAGGTACTACGTTGTGAAGGAAGTGATTACTAAGTATATAGCTCAGTAGAGTATGGTATATAAGAAAAGTTAGGAATTGTCTGAAAGTATGAACTTTACCGTTTTATAATAGTTTTAACCTTTCTAATCATCGATAGTTTCATAAAACGCAGTCGGGTAAAAAAAATAAAAATCTTTTTAAAAAATTCGTGAAAATAACGTTACTGGCTGGAAAAAAGTTGGATATAAAATTGCAAATTATAATTCATTACAAAAAAATTTGTGGGCAGTAGCTCCTTGCTAAAGAGAAAAAAAATTCTCAAGACCATGAGCTCTCGTCACGCTACGATTTGAATTTCAAGAACCCAAACATGTTAACGTACATTTTTAATCACGTTAAAAATCTGTTCGTAATGGATTCAGTGAACGCCGCCATTTTTAAGAAATTGCGCGTCTAATGGAGGCAGTTTAAATTCTTTGTAATTGGAAATTTATTTAAAAGCAACGTTATCGGCACAGGCGGGACGCATTCTTACCTAATTTCTCTTGGAGTGTCTCCGTTTGGAATTAATTAAGCATATCTGCCAATTTTTGTTTAACATAGCAGACTGCTGTCGGGTGGTGAAAATTCGATTCTGGAATTTTAACTACGAACTGTGAAGTTTGTTGAGTGGAGTTTATGAAACTTGGCATATTGTAAGGTGTATAATCGTACTTTTATATAATTTGCTAGGTGTATCCCGCGGTTTTGCCCGCGTGAATAGCCTTACCCGCTGTAAAAACTCCCCGAAAAGCCAGCGCCTGCTATTTAAAAGTTCAGATGAAAAATGACCATTATTTACCATGGGAGAAAATTGCCGAGATAGAATGTAGCATGTGAGTTAAGGTCATGGTCTATCCGTGTACCAATTTTCATCCAAATCCGTTCAGCTGTTTCTGCATTTACTTCTAACAAACATGCAGACCTTTTCACAAACTCGTATTTATATTAATAAGAAAGTAAACATAAGAAAGTAAGATAATATTATTCAGATTATAAGACAATACAATGTGACAAGCAGGACACTTACTAGGTGAGACCGTCAACAATGTTAATAGTATCCAGAACTTTAAATGACAGAAAACTGCATGACTTAACTGACTCGGTACCTTGATACAAGTCGATGTCCCATCTCATAGCCCTCAGTACTTACATTAACCAGAGGTACAATTTCTGTCATCTGAAATACCTACTAAGCAATAGACAAGCAGATTCTACCTACAAACGGAAAATGTATATAACTAACCTTACTCTGAAATTCGAAGGATACGTTCCTAATAATCCAATGAGGCGATGTCTATTTTAAGATTATGATGTGTTTACACTCTTACTAAGGAGATAAATGATAGAATTAGGACAATGCTACATTCGGATCAAGGTTTTAGGCCGCGACGTCAATACATTAGCGAGAAATACAATAGAATCAGGTTTATCTCCTTTTTAAGTAGATACACTTTACGACGAGCCGGTTTGCTGTTTATTTTTACAAGCTTTTATTTAACTTGCAATGTATGTTTGTTCGACTGGAATCTTGCAAGTCAATTTTGAAGCAGTTACCCTCAATCTCTTGTTTTGAAATTTTGCATTAGTTTGGGTGACAATGCATTGTTAGCTAAGTGGCGTCATTCTGAATCTAATATGGCGGACGGTCAAGATGATGGCCTAGTTGTCTTTTGTGCACATCCATAATATGGATATCATATGAAAGGGTTTGCCGAGAAGAGTACAAAAATTAAAATGACTTCTCTCTAAATTCAATATGGCGGATGACCCAAGATAGCGGACTAGTTAATATTTACGCACTCCTATAATATGGGTATCAAATGAAAGGGTTTGCTGAAAATAACTCAAAAAATTATTAAAAGGTACAAAATATATTAAAAAAAAAATCTTTACAACCAAGCTTTTATTTAAATGCTCTTAAAAAAAATAGACTTTTAGTTGAATCAAACTTTGTTTAATACTATGTAAAGATAAATGATTGTCGCGAAATTTACAGTAGGTACAGGAGTTTATTTGGAAATGCTTGGGATTAGGTTGCTTCCATTCACACATGTTCTATAATTTGAATTTATATTGTTACTTACTTGCAATTTGTAAAATATATATATATTAAAAAAAACAAGATGACAATAAATGTCCTACGCTGAGTTTCTTTTTGCTTATTCTTAGGTCAGTGGGCTTTTCCGACGTACTGGTAGAATCTTATAGTTTTCAAAAAAACGTTGTTAAAAATGACGTGTAAAAGTGCCCCTAGGGGCCTAATTACATAAAAATGATTTGAATACATAGTATTAAACAAAGTTTGATTCAATTTAAAGATTTTTTTTAGACCATTTAAGTATTTTTTATAGGTAAAAACGCATTGATAGACCAGGAATTGAATTACAAGCAAAGGCCATGTCCAAACGGGCCTAAAATTCTAATCAAGATAGTTTATATATATTTGGATAGAACTCCTTAAACTAGCACTCACTCACGCCTTTTATCCCCGAAGGGGTAGGTAGAGGCGCACCCACTTTTCGCCATTATTCTATCCCATGATGTGATAGGGGGCGAGCCTATCGCCATATCGGGCACAAATTCGGGCAAAATAAAAACTAGCCTTTTACAATAAATCGTTTAATTTTAAAGACCTCCGATTTTGAGATTTGTGAAATTTAATTTGCTTAATAACTACACTTGATATAAACGTGTTTAAAAAGTTAGTTATAAATGGAGGAGTCTAAAAATATTTTTTTAATGGATCCAATATCCATATTTTGCCCAATTAAAATCTCTAAAGTTTGAGCCTGGTATATTTTGAGCCCCAGCATCCATACAAAAAGCGGACATCTCCTTTGTTTTATAGTAACCGCCCGTACAGAGAATATCATACAAAATTCGAAAGGCGTAGGTAGGTATTCATATAAGAACGTAGTTTTATATGAAACTTAATAATAAACTTTGTATGCGTCAATAAATGTTTTGTCTCACTTCCTCTGACGTCAAAACTCTCAATTATAAGACGAAACACTAAACAACGAATATATTATCAAGTCTCATACAACGTAAGAGGCGATGTATCTACGTAATATGTTGCAGGAAAGGCCTTAATATTGATGAAGAACGCCTTCCCGAATCCCAAAGGATACCCAACCGGCATAATAAGCTATTATTATTCAGAAAATAAAGATTATTCTCTGAAACGAGAATATATTCTGATACAGTGTCTATATTTGTCTTATTTTTATACAAATTCTAAGCTTCGATGTCTATCGGAGTGCTGTACTGAAGTTATTTTTGTTTTCAATCCTATGATACTGCTGTGCTAAGCTCAAAAGCCGTATCTCAAAGAATATTGGATACTTGATTTTTATGGCATCAGATAGATAAAAATGCACATTTAGTGAACAAAAAGGTGTCATCAGTTTTACCCTAAATCACAAAGTGAAAAGAAAAATATATTTACGAAACTTCAATTTAATCGAAACTACATCAGTTTTAGTTGCTCGTTCAGCCCCTTTTATTCAATACGAAAACTTCAATAATTAAACCTTATAAACCGGCGTGACGTTTGAATCTACCTTTTAACCACAAAACTTCTATCTTGGTGTCGGATCAAGAGTATTTGTTATTATTGATTTGTGTATATTTGATTGAACATTAAAATTGAGACTATGTGTTAGCTCCCATGTTCAAGTAAGTGAATATTTTCCGCTTACTAACGTATAATAAATAACCAATTTATTGAGACCATTATTATAAACCTTCTGGCTTTTGCTTGCGACTTCGTCCGCGTAGAAGTCGAAAATGGTTATGATAGGATGTTTAATTGTTTTTTACGTTATTACTTTTGTTGTAACATATAAATTATTATGTTCAAATGATTGAATATTTATGCTAACAATTTTTATTATAGATTTAAAGGTTAAATAAACATAAAAATAAAATTTTGTTATATTTTGTGAACACGACGCTCTCGGCCTTTGATTTGGAAAATTACACGGGGGTTTTATCTTTTACAACGAAATCAAAATACTACACACCTACAGCAGTATTTCTTTGTAAACAATATTTTTGTATTTCTTCGGAAGCTAGAATCACCAGGCTGTGCGCTTACTCTGGAGCATAACACGATACAACTGGCCGTGAGAGAATTAGGTTTCCCTCAAGTCTATTCACGCTACCTTAAGAGTTTGACCTTGAGCTTTGTTTATAGATATTTCAAAACAGACTGATGGGAAACTGCACTCTTTGAAATTCGAAGGGGTAATTTGATGGTGTGAGAGGAAGCCTAAGGATAAATACAGACTCTCATCTAGAACAACGGATCAGTATAGTTGCAACATTGCATAATTTTGGTGGATTTATATTGGCACCAACATAATTGGGGCGCCAACTCTCAATTTTAATATGTGAGTTGGGAGACCGGGAGGCATCAGTGTCTTTGAAATTCGAAGGGGTAATTTGATGGTGTGAGAGGAAGCCTAGGGATAGACTCTCATCTAGAACAACCGATCAGTATAGTTGCAACATTGCATAATTTTGGTGGATTTATATTGGCACCAACATAATTGGCGGGAGGAGGCGTTCAGTCGCGGGGAGCGTCCGGCCCTGAAGGAGGTGGAGGCCAAGAGGGCCGCCTTACGGCGAGCCGCCGTGGAGGAGTGGCGTCTCAGGCTGGAGGCCCCGTCGTGGGGGCACCGGGTCGTAGAGGCAGTGCGTCCTGTCTTTGCCGAATGGCTGGACAGGCGCCACGGAGCGGCAACATACCGCCTGACGCAGGTGCTCACCGGGCATGGCTGCTTCGGTGAGTTCCTGTTTCGGGTGGTAGGTGTAGAGGAGTCGGCCGTGTGTCACTATTGTGACAACTGCCCAATGGACACGGCCCAACATACGTTGGAGTGTTGTCCAGCCTGGGATGAGGAGCGCAGCGCTCTCAAAACAGTCGTCGGAGAAGACCTCTCGCTGCCGGCCGTGGTCGCTTCCATGGTCGGCGGCCGGGAGGCCTGGCAGGCGGTGGCCCACTTCTGCGAGGCGGTCCTCTCGCGGAAGGAGAGTGCCGAGAGGGATCGCCAGCGCAGTGGTGATCCCTCCCGCCGCCAGACGAGACGTAGGAGGCGTCGGGTGGACGACTGACCGACGTCTCCCGCCCTGTGGATTGGGGGCGTTTGGAGAATTCCACCACGGTATCCCCTGCCTGTCGTAAAAGGCGACTAATAGGGGCCTCCGGGGGTCACGGGTGGGCGGGACGTGCCGCCCACCCATTAGTCTAGCCAACTTCTGCGACCCCCGTGATGGACATGTCCAAGGCAGCGTGTCTCACGCTGCCTCGGACACCAAAAGGCGGACACGATACGGTGTTTCGGGGGCTTCTGAGCCCCCGCAACAGGAAAAAGGACCGCAAAAACGCGGTACGCGCAGGGGCGGTTGCGGACGACAACTTAGACGTGAGTCGGAGGAAGCCCGCAGCCGTCCCTAATGAGCCGAAGATGGCCATTTAAAAAAAAAAAAAACCAACATAATTGGGGCGCCAACTCCAATTTTAATATGTGAGTTGGGAGACCGGGAGGCATCAGTGTATTCAGGAACTCGACCTGATAATGAATGGCACCGTCGGTGTTTATCACTGAGGTGACGTATTTATATTGATATTAGAATATTAGAATTTATATTAGACCCCTTCGAATGATCTCAAAATATTACATATTATACAATACTTTTTGTATTTCATTTATGACTCGGCTTGTTAGTTTTTGGTGCTAGTATGGTACGCTCGCATAACCATTCTGCAGGTTTATTTGAATGTGTTTGAAATCAAAAGCACTAAGGAGTATTGTTATCAACTTCGAAGAAAATCAATGCCAAAAGAAATTTCTACCCCTTTTTAATCCTGTTAGGGGATGAATTTCAATAAAATACGAAACACTTCTTCCATAAATTTTGTTAAAAAAGGTTTATGCGAAATTCGAAGTAGATTGGACCAAGGAACCACGTTGTCCCATACAAACTTTGCCTCCCCTTTTCACCCCTTTAAGGGTAGAATAGGTAGGTCTCTACGATCAGCGGTTTAAGCTGTGCGTAGATCCGTCAGTCAGTTATTCAGGACAAAGCATTTTACATATTGTATAAATATAATAGCCAACACGCTATATCTGCTGCAAGGTGCTGAGGAGTTGGATCTCTTGCAGACCACTTGATGCTCATCATCAACTCAAGGTTTCCCTGTCTTGTAAATCCCACCGAAGTAACAGTACATCAAATTATATCAATCGGAACCGTTAAAATATAGTTAAAAACCAAATACGATTCGAATACCTACCAATATTACTTAGGATTTATTCTTCATGGTTGTAGGCGGTGAGGATGCCACTTACCAGCTTTTGTGGCTGTTAATCTTCTTAGCGAAGACTGTACTCAGTGGTTCGGAGGAAAAAACTTCTCTATTAATCTTTGTAAACATTTATAAAGTTGGAGATTAAAACACAATCAATTATTTAGTAAGTAGACAGAGTTTGTCGAATAACGATAGATGATTACCCTCGGCAATCGCCATAATTATGCCTGCCTGTTTTTATTGAATTGAATTGCTTTGGTTTTTATACAAGTGAATGAAAAACGGGCGTACTGCTCCCTTGAGAGCAATCTAATAACGACACCACTCGAATTTAAACTGCACTGCACGCTCATCGCACTGTGACCTTTCACAGGTTTCAACTCAATTTTATTTGATAGTTGGCGTATTTAGCAGCTAATGTAGATAGTACTCATTTTAATGCCATTTATTTAGGAGCATAGATTACTTACATACATACATACATACATATTATCACGCCTCTGTCCCATAGGGGTAGGCAGAGACTATGGATTGCCAATTTGCTCGATTCTGGCCACACTACTTTCACTTCTTCTACCTTCATGAATCTTTTTATGCACTTCAGCTTGTTCAGGGTACTTTTGATCTGACCTTTACTTAGAATGTCAGATATCTGATATTCGACGTTTCGGTGCGGTCGACCCCTGCCGGCCCTTCCATCCACACTCGCCTTATAGATCCTCTTTCTCATTCGCCTATCATCCATCCTTTCCAAATGCCCAAACCTCTTAGCACACCCTTCTCAATTTTGGTCACTACATCCTCTGCCACTCTACACATGTCCTAGTATTCCGCACTCTTATCAAACAGTCACCCCATATAAGCTTCTCAACGCTCTCATTTCCACTGCTTTAATCTTACTTTCGTGCTTTTTCTGCTATACCCAGCTTAGAAGGTGACTTTTGTTTTTTATCGACTTATACGTTTATGTGGCAAGCAGTATTTATCAGAAATTGGTGAACTCGACCCTATATGTCATGTCTTATAGCGCTCAGTAATTAACTACAATGTCCTTCAAACTCTAACATAACTAACAACTTACTCAACGGTTGCAGAAATAATTGCAGTTCCTAATACGAGAGACTTACCATAGTAAATAGGCTAAAACAACGAATAAGTAGAGAAGGGGAATTCTTCTTTTTCAGGCTTTAGAAGTAACATAGGCCCTCGCGAAGATTTCCAGACCGTCCTGTTAGAAGCAGCCTCCAGGTCTTAAGAGGGTAGATCACGGGGTACATACAATGGTAAATGCAAATTAAACATCACGTTGACGCGTTACTGACACATAGTATCATAATAGATTGTTATATCTATAACTAGTAAGTACTATAGTGACGTAACATCTAATTCGAACCGATTCGGGAACGCGCTTCGAGTACAAGCTTCCCTTTCAATCTAAATATAGTTGTTATAATTTTCTGTAACAGCATAGGCCGATGTAGTTTCATCTCCCGAAATAGCTGTACCAAATAACGAGTACGTATGATGTAATGTGTGTTTTATCGGTTATCTTACTTCTTGTTATAAAGTATGTGAAAATTATTTGATGCTTGTTTTAGAGTAAGCTCGGAGACCGCTGAATGGATTAAACCTGGTACACAGCTGATTGACTACATACATAGGCGACTTATTCTTGCGCTAAAATACATGGTAACTAGAACTTTTGTTCCGGTAATATGTTAAATAATAACCTATAACATAATAACCTAAAACACATACCCACCATAGCAACAAAGTTGTTATTTTGCGAAGATTTTCTGTACACTAGTAATTTTCTGGTCGAGCCACTGTCTTCAAAAAATTGGGGAAATATCGTAAAAATAATTACAAAACACTGTAAAATATAGAGCAAACAGATTGTGTTGATTTTTGTGTAAACAAAAATGGTCAAAGAAAAATGCTTTTAATCTCTGCCAGAACCGGTGTTACTAGGGATTGACACGGGTGTAATATTCACCTTAAATCGAAGCCGAAGAAATAATATTGTATTGTATTCAGATTTTCAATTTTTTTTAAATGTTAAGAGGGATCATAATTTTAAGTAATCTGGTATAATTTTAGCAAATGTCTGGGTACCAAACATTTTTCCTTCTGGGTACAAAAGGTAATTTTATGTGTTTTTTGGGCGAAAATCTAAGACAATAATTAATACAGTGCAACGACTGGACATAATGAGACTTAACATCCTATGTCTCAGGATGACCAGCGCAGTGGAATGCCACACAGTTCGTGATAAGCCAAGGTGCTGGATGGTATTGCTACTGTTTATGGGTGGTCGTATCGCTTACCATCAGGCAAATGGCATGCTTGCTTCGTCATTCAATGCAATAAAAAAAATGATAAGCTGACGATCGTTTATAGATTTAAGAAAACGCCTTAATTTTAAATTCTTTCTTGACCCAACCAACTTCACATCACAGATTTGGAATAGATTTAAATTAAGTCAACGGAGCAGAACCTCCAATAATATTTCATTAAATAGTTTGACAATATTATATTTCATATTTACGGTCGCTGATGTCTCACTAACGAGCTCTATTGAACGACCTAATCTAGAACTCCCAAGCCGAATTATTTACGTCACAACACTAGTAGCGATAGCACGGGCTGTAGTGTATTTTACTCAGTATTTCAACTCTCCGAAAACCAATTCGTGCTCTATTTATGATCTTGTACCGGGAACTTATATTGTGGTTACTTCTTAAAAGCACTGTGCCACTGTGCAGTCTTAATATTTTTATAAACTATGTCGCTTCACAGATTACAGTGTTATGTAGGTATGTTTAAACGAAAGGGCTTTATGTCCAAATTTTCGAATGATAGATGAAGACATATTGTACATAGTCATATCACTAAAATGGTCATCTATATTAGACCTAACGTGCCATGTGATAATAGGTACTACCTACAAACAGACCAGATAATTTAAGACTGCATTTACGTTATTTGAGAGAAAATAGCTCAAAGTTTTTTTTTTTCAAATACTTTATTATTATATTTGTAGTACTGCTAACTGTGCTGTGTTTTACATCGCTTGCTGAGTTCATCTACACCTGTTACTTCTCACTAATTAAGTTATCACGATTCACGTCAGGAGCAATTATAATGCTGACTAGAGTTACCAAATCACTTTCGCATTTTAAGGCAATCAGCATTCAGTACTTATTGGAGATAAAGTTATTTATTTTATTGTATTGACTGACGAGACAAGCATGCCGTTCGCCTGATGGTAAGCGATACGACCCATTGAAAGTAGCAACACCATTCATCAGCAGTTACAAAGTACTGTGTGGCATTGCACTGCGCTCGTCATCCTGAGTCATAAGATGATAAGTTTCATTATGTCCAGTAGTTGTATTAAAACAATACAATCTCCAATGTGAAGTCTGGCAACCCACACTCGGCCAGCGTTGTGTTCTAAGGTCTTAAACCCTGTCAGAAGTAGCGCAGGCCCGTGCGTAGCAGTGGGCAGTATATAATACAGGGCTATACATTTTACTTTCAAACCTTCCGTTTTCAAATTTATCACAGGCTCATTGATTGATTTACTGTACGCGCAGTGCGGCCCAGTATATACAGTGTAATTATAAATAATTATGTCGATATTTATTCTGTTTTTAGGGACAGTGTACGTATGAATGGTGTTGTGTGAGCGGAATCGTGGTGTGAATGAGTGCATAAACAGTGAGTGACGGCAGTCGCTGCACTCTGTCTGTTGTGTACAACTGTGATTAGTTTTGGGGTACCCCGAGTTAAATTCAAATAAACGTCTTCTATTCAATGTGTGCCGTTTAATTGAAGAAGTGTCGCAGCGGCTGCCAAGGCAAACCTACATTTACATGTTTTACAATTATTTCACTCAACTAAAGACATGGCGAAATTCCTGGGTGGATGGGATATCATGTAAAATACGGGACATCTGGTCACCCTATAGTCTACCCTACGCAATTCGTATAGCTGAGGGGTTATTGCCCTAACAAAGGTTTACACCAGCGTTTTTTGACGCCCATAGTTTTTCAAGATGTGCAACTGAGTAATAAAAAGCTTATTAGATTCTGGGCCTTTAACTGTCACTAAACTTCAGCGTAATGATAGTGGGGGAGAGCGGAAGTTTTATTGACGATTAGAAAATAAACAGACTAATCCGATTCCTATTTCCCTACTAAGTTTTCAATAATTCTTCAGTCTTCGATAGGATTTAAGAGTGAAAGATACTGTACGTAATTTTAATTGCTACCTGTTGCATTGTAATGGGTGAATTTGTAATCAGATCTTAAGCTTATTGACACACACACACACATATTCACACCTTTTATCCCCGAAGGGGTAGGCAGAGGCGCAGCTAGTGCACTCACTCTTCGCTTAGCCTATCGCCATATCGGGCATAAATTTCAGACTCTAGCCTGATTAAGAGTAGAAAACCTCAAAATCATTTGCTTGACCCGGGATTGAAACCCGAGACTTCAGCACTGCAGTTGTACCGTAATACGATTACGCCACCGAGGTACTCAAGTCAATAATATATTAATCTTCTATTATGTAAAACTCTAATAACTCTGTTCTTAGATTGTCAAAACATACAGAATCTTCAGTGAGGGAATGATAAGTCTTAACCTATTAATTCACACCATTTTCATCTCGTTACATCTGGGCCCAAGAATTTATGTAGGTAATCATTTCCGTCTCCTTTGTCGCGTTAACCTCGGCAGTGTCCGTGCTAACTTCTATTTCGCGTCCTAAACATTCTGCCTACAATAGCAATAATACAATGACAACAATAACAAACGCCCTTCACCGTCAAAAGGTCAAATGCATACAAAAAACCGACCAAGTAATAATGAAACATGGACAGAGGGTTCCGAACACAGAAAACAAAAATATCGCACCTTTAGAACGAAATCGACACAATTCAAAAAATAGAAAATTGAATTGTCATTTTTAAATGACTAAAAACTAGTCCCTTATTTATAAAAATATAATAAAAAAGGGACCGATATAACAGTTTTGTCCTTTTCCTGCTTGAATATGGCTGTGTTTGAACTATTGTTATATTGAGTACTTCGTTTTAAGTAATTTTATGACGGTAACCCAATTTTCTATCTTTTTGAATTGTCTCATTTTCATCCTAAAGGTGCGATATATTAAGTAATGTTTTGCGGTTCTGTAGCACAAGCTCGCGTCGTGCTTGACTGGTTTCAATTTTTTTTATTTTTAAGAATTTTATGAAGTTCCAATTTTGAATCTTGTATGTATTCTCGTTTTTATGATACAAAAAAGTTTAAGAAACTATGACTTTTATTTAATTTTTTTTTTAAATCTTTTTAAGATTATGAACATGGATGGTAGTAATTATATTTTGTGGAAACTTCTATCCAAAGATGGCAAGGACTTAGTAATATGGTCCCCTTACCTATAGGGTGCGGAACCCTAAAACCTTTTTAGACCTTTTGTGAGGCGATATTTCATTCGCTCAATCTTAGTAGACCTCCACAATAGGAAGGGTTGAATAAGGAAATGCTGAATCAGTTTTGCCTTTATCAGTCGCCACAACTCTTCGCCTTTTATCTGAATGATTGTTGAAATGTTACTACAAAATGAGTTGGATACTTTATTGCTCTTTTATTTTATTCTTTACTAGCTTTTGCCCACGGCTTCGCCCGCGTTAATAAGTTTTTCCGGGCTAAAAGTACATACATAAAAACCTTCCCGTTGCATCACTCTATCCAACACATTTATTTGGATAAAGATTAATATTATGACGTTGATACAACTCTTAACAAATAATGCATTAATTTCGACCAAATTTGATTACCATAAAAACGGTTCTAGAGAGTTAATCTTAAAAGATAGACACATACTGTCGCAGACTTTTTTTTAGATCATTTCAAGAGGAATAATTCCTTCATACATATATTTTTGGTATCTTGAACCGTTTTCGCAGCGCACGCAATGGAAGCCCTCAAGGATGAATAATTTTCCCCGCATTTTTCACATTTTCCATTATTTCTTCGCTCCTAATAGTTGCATCGTGATGTTATATAGCCTATAGCCTTCCTCGATAAATGGTCTATTCAACACAAAAAGAATTTTTCAATTCGAATCAGTAGTTCCTGAGATTAGCGCGTTCAAACAAACAAACAAACAAACAAACAAACAAACAAACAAACAAACAAACAAACTCTTCAGCTTTATAATATTAGTATAGATTAAGAGGGGAGAGGGTGTTCTAGAAACTACGCCTTTAAACCCGAAATCGTAACTGGTGTGAGTCAGAATCGACAGTTTTACACAATCTTATGAAACCTCGGAAGCTATTAAGAATATTAACTCTAATCATAATGACTTTTAAATGATGGAAATGTGTGGTTGAAGTCATAAGATAAATATTTCTTTTTTCTGATAAATTCGTGGGTTAAGAATCTATCATCGAAATATATCGCTTGTTTGGTGTTAATCAGCCCTACTTCCTAAACAGGTGGAACAAAAACCAAAAAGTTTAAAATTACATTTTTTCGTTTATTATTCAGTAAGTGTCAATGACTCTTATGAAAAGTCATTACAATATACAATATTAAGAAGACAAAAGAGGCTTGGCACTGCATTGCGTTTGTTAATGCGAGCTTTGAATTTATTACGACATTTTAAACTATTAACATCGGGCTGTCATACACAACGTTAAGAAAACCTAACAAAAGAAAACTATTAAGAGCATTGTTCGCATTTAGTTTAAAAAGCAATTCCACTCGGCGAACATTGTCGAAATTTCTCCGTTGTTCGTATTTTAAATTAAAGTAAACTAAATGGTAAATCTACTCGCAATCCACGCTTGAATTTGAATGGTATTGTTGACGAATTACATATACACTCACGCCTGTTATCCCCGAAGGGGTAGCCAGAGGCGCAACTAGTGCACCCACTTTTCGCCATTATTCCGTCCCATAATGTGATAGGGGGCGAGCCTATCACTATATCGGGCACAAATTCCAGACTCCGAGCTGATACTGAATAGAAAAACTCATTATCACTTTGCCCGACCCGGGGATCGAACCCGAGACCTCAGCTTTGCAGTCGTACTGTAATACAACTACGCCACCGAGACATAAGATTTCATAATAAAAAAACGTAAATTAAAACTCTCGCATATTTAAAATCCAATTAATTTTTACTTTCTACATTCTGAATTTAAAATAAAAATGAGTTCTATAAAAAACTTTGCTTCTCTTTACCTCAAGCTTAACTACCTCAAGAATGTTGAAGAATACTCAACCTTAAGTTGGACACTTTGTCCATAAATAATTACGCAAAATGCCGAGTAAATTATAACGCAAAACTTGGTAAACGTTTTATTATTTATAGAGGTGATTTTTTTATTCTAAGTTTTTCTCATGGCCATGGCCGTGTGAAAATATGGGAACCAAAATAAACAAGTTCGAATAATGTAGACTATTACTTGATCTTTCACTGTAAGCACCCAATTTCAACTAAATTAATTCAGCAGTTTATGTGTTTCTAAAAGCGGTGATAGCCTAGTTGGGAGTGGAACGGACTGAGACGAATGTCCGCAGGTTCAAAACCCAAGGGCACGCACCTCTGACTTTTCTAAAAAGTTATGTGTGTATTCTTTGTGAATTATCGCTCGCTTTAACGGAGAAGGAAAACATAGTGAAGAAACCTGCATATCTGAGAAGTTTTCTATAAAAATTTCGAAGGTATTTGAAGCCTGCCAATCCGCACTAGGCTAGAGTGGTGGACTAAGGCCTAACTCCTCTCAGTAGTAGAGGAGGCCCGTGCTCAGCAGTGTGCAGTATATAATACCGGGCTGATTGAATTGCATTGTATGTGTTTCTAAAAACATTACACAGACATACATGGCGATAAGTGGGTGCACTGCCTACCTGGGGAATAATAGGCATAAGTGTATATATACATACATACATATACACTCACGCCTGTTATCCCCGAAGGGGTAGGCAGAGGCGCAACTAGTGCACCCACTTTTCGCCGTTATTCCGTCCCATGATGTGATAGGGGGCGAGCCTGTCAACATGTCGGGCACAAATTCCAGACTCCGTGCTGATACTGAATAGTGTGTATATACGAAAAATGTATATATTTGACATAAAATTCCGTTCTTTTTAACCAAGAAAAATTCTAAGCTCGACGCACCCAAAAAATCACAGGCAACGCATCTCTCGATGGAACACAAAGCCTTTCCGCTCATAAGGCCACCCTACATGTCGAGAGCCACTCGAACTACTTGAACTTTCCTTTGAACAGATACTAGTAACGTCTTATATATTTGTTTAGGGTAGACAATTTATATATTATCAATTACTTAACTCATTTTGAACACAGAAGTAATGTTTTGCATGTCTCTTCAAGAATCCTACTAATATTATAAACATGAAAGTTTGTAAGTATGGATGTATGGATGTCTAAATGTATGGATGTTTGTTACTCTTTCACACAAAAACTACCGAACGGATTTCGATAAAATTTGGCACACGAGTAGATCATGTTCTGGATTAACACATAGGCTACATTTTATCCCGGGAAAATATACAGCGGGACTTTTATCCCGGAAAAACTTATTCAAGCGGGCGGAGCCGCGGGCAATGAATGAAATCCTCCTAGTCGGTTTTTCGGCCACGGCGGCCAATCTCAACGGAGATTAGCCAGGTACGCAGGAGATATTATAGTGCACAAGTGTGTGCGCAATACACAGGTGCACTCGCTATTCCTTCACTCTCATAGTCCGGTGAGACGGCAATCCGACATGACCGGAGAGAGGTCAGGCGCAGGACCAACGGCTTTACGTGCTTTCCGAGGCACGGGGGTATCACACCGCCAACTTCCTGACTCCGAGCTGCGACTGAGTAATTTTTAAGATGGAAAAACCCAGTCACAATATTTTTGGCCCGATCTGGGATTCGAACCCAGGACCTCAGCGCGCAAATCGTACTCGTAACGCGTACGCAATACAACTACGCCACCGAGGCAGTCAACGGTCGCGGGCAATATACTATAACTTGAACTTTATTTGAAGAGATGCTATGACTTATACTTACGACTTTTCTCTATATAGGGTTAAGATAAGTATATATCTAACTAGGTGTTGCAAATGGCTTCGCCCGCATGTAATGCCTTTCCAGCTATAATATTTCCTCAAACACAGTACGATGCCAGCGCCATTTACTTATACAATCAGATTATAAATATCCATTAATTCCCATGGGAGCCCATTACCGGGATAAAAGTAGCCTATGTGTTAATCCAGGACATGACCTAACCGTGTGCCAAATTTCATCCAAATCCGTTTAGTTGTTTCTAGATTTACTTCTAACAAGCATTCAAATATTTTCACAAACTTTCGCATTTATCCTACTAATATTATAAATGCGAAAGTTTGTAAGTATGTATGGATGTATGGATGTCTGGATGTCTGGATGTCTGGATGGATGGATGTTTGTTACTCTTTCACACAAAAACTACTGAATGGATTTCGATAAAATTTGGCACACGGATAGATCATGTTCTGAATTAACACATAGGCTACTTTTTTATCCCGGGACAATATAGAGTGGGACTTTTATCCAGGGAAAACTCATTCACGCGGGCGGAGCCGCGGGCAAAAACTAGTTTATAATATTAATAAGAAATAAAATAAATAATGTTTTATACGAGCCTAAATAGCCCAGCAAATGGCTATACTCTAGTTTATTATCCGAAATATTGCATAGTGACTTGTTCGCGAAACTTACACACGAACTGAACCACGAACGCTACATCTAAAATGAAATCAATTTTAATATTAAAGTAACAGTTGTTAACCCACAATTTTGGACAAACAGGCGCTATTTATTCTGAATGGGTGGCCTCTCCTAATTCAATTCTTTCATTATGTATGATGTGTTAAGTTGGATAAACAAATCTGCAAAAGGTGGCCTAATTAAATTATACGCGTCTACGAATATTTTAAATTCAGAATGTAGAAAGTAAAAATTAATTGGATTTTAAATATGCGAGAGTTTTAATTTACGTTTTTTTATTACGAAATCTTATGACTCGGTGGCGTAGTTCTATTATGGTACGACTGCAATGCTGAGGTGTCGGATTCGATCCCCGGGTCGGGCAAAGTGATATTGAGTTTTTCTATTCAGTTTGGAGTCTGGAATTTGTACCCGATATGGCGATAGGCTCACCCCCTATCACATCATGGGACGGAATAACGGCGAAAAGTGGACGCACTAGTTGCGCCACTGCCTACCCCTTCGGGGATAAAGGCGTGTGGGTGTGTGTGTGTGTGTGTGTATTTTTATGAAATCTCATTTCTTTTTTATTTTATACTAGCTTTTGCCTGCGGCTCCGCCCGCTTTAAAAATATTTTCCGGGATAAAAGTCCCGCTTTATATTTTCCCGGGATAAAAAGTAGCCTATGTGTTAATCCAGAACATGATTTACCCGTGTGTCAAATTTCATCGAAATCCGTTCAGTAGTTTTTGCGTGAAAGAGGAACAAACATCCAAACATCCAAACATCCATACATTCTTACAAACTTTCGCCTTTATAATATTAGTAGGATTAACCCATATAATAGATGTGGTAATATACCTCTTGGTGTAATCATGTACAGTCACCAAGAAATTAGATTAATAAATTCAAAATTCTTAATTGGAATCAAAAACAATCCATTTGAAATATTAAGGGTCGTTTTTATAGCTTGCTTATAAATGCTACTCGTCACATAAATGTATAAACCGACTAAATACAAAAGTCATATACTAATTTATGCTCCCAAATAGCCGTTTAATACCATAACTGTCAAATAAAGTTCACTTGAAACCTATGAAACTGGCCCTAAATTCTAGTTTGCCTCCAAACTCAAAACAAAATAATTCTATCCATCCAAACATTAATCACAATCCTGTTGGATCTAGACCAAACTGCCGCGGACAGAACATTACGACGGCCACCGTTACGTTACCACAAAATGGCGGGGCTGAGATCAAGTTAATTGGCCCATTAACAGAATAATTTATATTGAGCTTTTGCCCGTAACTTCGTCCGCGTAGAAGTTCGTAAATGTTTTTTTTTAATAAAATCGGTTTGAGTTTTCAAACATGTGTATGGATGAATTGAAGAATTTAATTGAATGTGTTTGAAATCAGTTTAAACACATCTTCGATAAATTCTGTTAAAAAAGGTTTATACAAAATTTGAAATAGATTGGACCAAGAAATCACGTTGCCCCATACAAATTTAGCCCTCCTTTTTCACATCTAGGGATTTAATTTCGAAAAATCCTTTCTTATCAGATGCCTACGCCATACAAAGACCACACCCTCCAAGTTTCAGCACAATCAACAGTTTAGGCTGTGCGTTAATCCGTCAGTCATTCAGGACAAAGAATTTTATGTGTATAGATATTGTGACAAAAAATCACAGATTACCGTTTTTTATGTGGATAATTTGATAAATCATATTAATAAATTACTTTTCGTTAATTTAATAACTGTGTGCTCGCTGTGGTCATGTTAAAGTCACTTATTGAAATAAAAAGTAGATTAAAGAACTCAAGAATAATGTAGCTCTCAAACATCAAAAGAATTTTCAAAATTAACCCCTACATATAAATTTACCCCTTATAATATTTTTAAGTATCGGTTTGAATACCTTAGTTCAGAATAAAACTTTTATTTCATTTTTGGTATTTCTTTGTTCAACCTTAAGTACGTTACAAGATGAAATGTTTAATATAAGTAATTTTAGATACCGGCTCAAAATAACAAAAATAGTGTTATATTATCTATTACTTGTGCCAGTATTATATGATGTTAAAACAAAAACACTACGTATTAAACATTAAAAATTTTGTGAGGCTATAACTTACATAAGTTTTTATCTAAGTAGCTATTTTGGAAATTGATACGAAGCGAGTTTTTACAATCAGACGGAATGTGAAGCAGAAAATCTCGTTACGTTGATGTAATAAAACTTACTACATACCAGTGAAATGAAATTTAAGGCATTTATTATCGTAGCATTAATGTTAGATTGGTTTTTCAACGTGGTGACAACTTTTTATTTATAAGAATCTATATTTAATGTTTTGTATCTTCTATTATTATTTGACATTGACGAAATCACCGGTAGATTATAATCGATGGAACCCCGGGCTTACTTTTTTGTTATCATTTGTCTTTATATATATTTTTTTCAAGTCTTTTGCGAAGACTGTACACGAATAGATTGCAATTATTTAGAATTCAGTCCAGTTTATTGAGTTGGTCTGCATTCAGATCAAAACAACACACATCACCATAGTCGACTACTGAAAGGATTAAGGCTTGCACAAGCATAGTCTTGGTCTTAGGCGGGAGGAAATTCTTCAGGTGGTAAAGAGAACAAAGAGTGCCGGTGACGGTCTGACAGACAGAGGCTCTCTGCGGTCTCTAGCTCAGGTTGGAATCAATGTGTAGGCCGAGATTTCGAACACTGGAGCTCTAAGGGATGCCTAAGATATTGCCGTTGAATATATTGGGTGGAATGATCATCATATCCAACCGGTTAATCATCCAATCAATATACTTTTGGTATGCCTCGGTGGTGTAGTTGTAGTGTGTACGCGTTACGAGTATGATTTGCGCGCTGTGGTCCTGGGTTGGAATCCGATGATGAGCCAAAAACATTGTAACTGTGTTTTTCCATCTTAAAAAAATTACTCAGTCGAAGCTCGGAGTCAGGAAGTTGGTGGTGTGATACCCCGTGCCTCGGAAAGCACGTAACGCCGTTGGTCCTGTGCCTGATCTCTCTCTGGTCATGTCGGATTGCCGTCTCACCGGACTAAGAGAGTGAAGGAATAACGAGAGCACCTGCGTATTGCGCACTCACTTGTGCACAATAATATCTCCTGCGTACCTGGCTGATCTCCGTTGAGAATGGCTGCAGTAGCCGAAACAGGCTAGGAGGATTACGTTTTTACGTATACTTTTGGTACAACACATATCAAAACATCGTTGCTTTGTAATATCGACTGTCTATACCAAACTAGGAGTAAGGCGGCATCGTGGCGTGGTTGCTCATGCGGAAACAATTGGTCAATTATTTAAATAAAATATTACACTATCAGGCGAATTTCGGCGTGTTTCGACGCCAGAACGACGCGACGTGGCGACAAAATGACGTCACGTCAGATAATGCAGCGACCCGTACCATGCCAAATTCAAAATGTGTAGTTTAGACTAGAGCCGACTTGTACTAGTCGAAAGGCTAGTGGGCTTAAGATGTGACAAAAACCACGATTCGTCTCCGCTTCGTTTTTTTCTGATTGGTTGAGAGACTGATGTGTCGATCTCTCGATCCTTCAAACCACTTCTTATTAGGTTTTGTTTTCGTATATCAAAATATTCTCGAAATAGAAGTAATGAAATCAAAACACAATTTAGCATGTTTTAGTAAACTGTATCCCAGGGATGTTGTTTTATTGAACTCGTTGTGTAGTTCCCGGGATTTACTCCTCACAACTTAAACTATATAATATTAATAAACAGTGCTTGAACATAAAGGAAATTTAAACTTATTACAAATTCATTAAGAAAGGGTTCTGGAGAAGTTCTCAAGTTTCAGTAATTTTACCGATTATTCAGATTACAAGTTATATTATACTTCAACTATTCCTTAATCATGAACACAACCTCCGTTGGAGATCAGGCAACACTGGCATCTTTGAAAATCCGAAATGAATCAAAATTTATTGTGAAAAATTTTTTTCCCCTGGGCGTGACAAAGTAGACTGCACATTATGCTAAGTAAAGTGAAGCTCAAAAGCCTGACAAGAAAAAAACAACCCCGGACGGTTGGCACAGTTATGCCGGCTTGCTTAATTGCTTTTTATTGCTGAAACCTTTATCAAAACATACACTACCGATATCCTTGATTGGATGGGTTGCCTCGGTGGCGTTGTTGTGTTAAGGTACGTCTGCAATGCTGGGGTCTCGAGTTCGATCCCCGGGTCGGGCAAAGTGATATTGGATTTTTTTATTCAGTGTCAGCCTGAAGTCTGAAATTTGTGCCTGATATGGCGATAGGCTCGCCCCCTATCTCATCATGGGACAGAATAACGGCGAAAAGCATGTGCACTAGTTGCGCCTCTGCCTACCCCTTCGGGGACAAAAGGGGTGAGTGTATGTATGTATGTACATCCATGATTACAATGTGAAGTAACAAGTCCCTATACACCGCTTCCTGTTTTCCGAAGTCCGAAACATTTTCCCAAGGGAGTTATCATAAACTCAGCGGCTTCGATCGAGTTAATAATTTACCAGCCTCCAGGGTCTTTGACAGTTACTGATCACGTATCACATTTCGATCAGGTAGACGTTGATATCTTAGCACACGTGTCGTGTCGTAATCGCTTAACTACTATCGGAATTACAAGTTATTATTGTTATTTTTTAGTTAAAACATCTTTCAAGCATGAACAACGAAGATTAAAGCCTGATTTGGATGGAACAATTTTCTTGCAGCGTACTTTTAATTCTTGAAAGGATTTAAAAATTTGCACCGTATGAACATGCATAATGACGGACAATTCTCGTCAGAATGTACACGTAATACTCGCCTGGCCTAAATAATAATCACATTGGTCTGGGCAGATATTAATAAAAAGTATTATAAATTCGAGAAAAAATGTCATCGGTTAAATTATACATACATATACACTCACGCCTGTTATCCCCGAAGGGGTAGGCAGAGGCGCAACTAGTGCAACCACTTTTCGCCGACATTCCGTCCCATGATGTGATAGGGGGTGAGCCTATCGCCATATCGGGCACAAATTCCAGACTCCGGACTGATACTGAATAGAAAAACTCAATACCACTTTGCCCGACCCGGGGATCGAACCCGAGACCTCAGCTTTGCAGTTGTTAAATTATAGTGGGCAAGAAAGTGGCTTGAGTGATTCTTGTCCGACATAATCGCCTGCGTTCTGAACAGTATGATGCAATCTCCTGACGATTATTTCGAGCAATAATTGCGTGCGGTTATTGCTAGCAATACTTGTGTTCCGTTTAAATGAGGCTTAAATGACGTCGCATCGTATGCGAACATAAATGTGCCTTCATAAGGCTTTCAGAATATGTGATTACTATATGTTTCTATTACGGCTTGTGTGCAAAACACCTTTAATCTGAATCATGAATAGAGCTTCAGTAATATGGTACCCAGTCGTGATAGCAATAACGCGATTTTTCCCCGCGAAAAAAAAGAGAGCTGCCCCTATGGCACCAACTTTTCTCCGCGTGTGTTCCGTCCCATGATGGGATAGGCGAGATTTACGCCACATAGGACACGAACTCTAGACTCTGGGCTAATACTGAGCCGTCATTGAGAAAAACCAATATCACATGCCCGATCGTGGAATCTAACGAAACTAAATACTATGTCCAATTGCATTGTCTTACTAATTGATATATCCCTGAATCCCAGTTTCGAGATACAAACGCAATCAACAGCACAAAGGTGATCAAAAATTAAATGTGCTTCGCGAATGGAGGATTGTGTCGCCCAATTGTTCTCTCTCGTGTGGTTAATGGGCAGGAGTAAATTGTGTCCGTGATTTTGACTCGTGAAATATTTATATTTACTTTGATAATATGACAAAAAATAAACAAACAAACGCCTTTTATTTATTTATTTTAACACTTTGTACAATGGTATAGTACAGGCGGACTTAATGCCTAAAGGCATTTTCTCCCAGTCGACCTTAAGGTGGTGCAGAAAGACGGAGGCAGGTGTAAATTATAAATAATGAAAATTAAAAATGTGAATAAAATACAATGATAATTATCAAACATAATATATGTATACTTACATTAATTTTGCTACATATATAACTGCGTACATATATAATTATCTATCATATATACATAAACAATTACATACATAAATAAATACATACATACACAAATAAATACGTATTTAATAAACTAATGATGAGAATCTGCTACTTCGGCGAGGAGTAATTGCCGAACTCTCATTTTAAATGCCAGCCGTGTTGTACATGACCTGATTTCGAGCGGGAGTACGTTCCAAAGAAGGATGGACTGGATAGCAAAGGAAGAGTGAAGGAAGTCAGAGCTATGAGGAGGACATTTAAGAAGGAGATTGCTAGACAAACGCAGGATTCTATCATGAGTATCACAACGGTAAATGAAGTTGGAAGACAGGTAAGAAGGAGGGGTAGGAGAAGTTAGAATAGAAAAGAGGGTAGTAAGCGCACGCAACGAACGGCGTTGACGGATGGGAAGCCAATTTAACTGCGATCGGTAAGAAGAGATGTGGTCAAACTTTTGTCTCCTAAGAGGTTAGCAGACACAGACACCCTTTCTCCTACATATTCCGTCCTATTCTGTGATAGAAGGCGAATCTAAAAACTTAAATGCAAATAAATATACTTTTCAATTCAATCTTTTTCGTATTACATTAATTTGATCTGAATTAAAGATTTATTTCAAAAGATGTATTATTAAATTTTTAAAGTTGGTCTTTTTATCAAAAAATTAAACCAACAAATACCTAATTTATCAAGTTAGTTAAATATTTACGGGGGTTCCGACGCTTCTACGTCAAGTATTACGTTTGCATATTAATGTTATGTAAATAGTCAAATAGTTTTAATTTCGGGGAACATGACTCGGTCCAAGTTCAACAACAATCATTATTTGCCAACCAAAGGAAGCAATAGCATGTTTTGACCAGTGTGAGGGAATACGGATTAAATGAGAGCAAATACATACACACACACTCACGCCTTTTATCCCCGAAAGGGTAGGTAGAGGTGCAACTAATGCACTTTTCGGCGTGCGTACTCCGTTCCAGGATGTGATAAAATGTATAATTTCGTCATTTATGTAATATGGTCGTAGATCGGGCAGTCATGTTGTTTTTTTTTATCAGTATCAGCTCGGAGTCTGGAATTTGTGCCCGATATGGCGATAGGCTCACCCCCTATCACAACATGGGACGGACTACGCACGGTGAAAAGTGGGTGCACTAGTTGCGCCTATGCCTACCCCTTCGGGAATAAAAAGCGCGAGTATGCGATGCATATTTTAGATTTGATTAATTATTCTGTAATGGAATCAATTCTGGCCACACCTATGTAATGAAATACAAGAAAGAGACATAAAAAATTATAGAACAGCCGAAAATTATATGAAAATAAAGCCCATATATTTCAGCAACATGCTAGAGAAACTGTGTTGTGCCGATCACTCACTGGTTGAAGAGTATTAGATACCTATACTTGAGCTTACCCATCAATTTTGCAATCCGGGTTCATCATAGTTCCTTCTGCTACAAACATAACAAATTATTACAGTTCTTTATATCTATAGAATTACTAAGCAAATTAACTTTCAACTCTTCATTCCAAATACTTCTACGGTTTACCGTAGAAAATGTACGAATGAGCACATAAAATTCAACTTTATGCCTGTAGGTATGTGTGGTCGTATCGCTTACCATCAGGCGAACGGCACGCTCGTCTCGTCATTCAATGCAATAAAAAAGGGAAGTAAAAGCAAATTAATATTGGTTTCTTTTAATATCCCCGAGTCCCAAAGCAGATGTGATTAAATTGAGATTGTAGTATGTATATAGTAGGTAAGTAGCTTGATGTAGCCAAAATTATTCGTGAATTAAGCTCACGGACAAAAGACGATACTTTGTATATGTTTGGTAGATAATGTTCCCGTCTTCGCTTGGGTTAAAGTATTGTCCCGGGATAAACGTCTAGGGATAAGGGATCCAGGACGTATTTTTTCGTCGTGCAAATCTAATAATAATAAGTTGAACGTTATAATACGTCTTCCACTTGCTCTAACCCCAGTCGAATGTGGCGACGTCACAACATGTAAATAACATTTGGCTAGTTTTTACGACCGGCCAATTGTCAACACTATGTTAGTATCGTTATTGATGACGTGAAATATGGAATTGAAACTGCAGTTGCCGCGTTTCTTGCAACATGATAAAGCTGTGATTCCGCAGGACGTGGCAGACGGCAGACGCCAACGGCAGACGGCAACAGCATATGCAGCGACGGCAGACGGCACTACTATGCAGTATTAAATTGTATGAGACCGATTCCGCACACGACGGCAAATGACTCGCGGCAAGTGACGTCCTGCCGGGTTCCTCGGAATCACAGCTTAACGTCTACGCGTGCCTAATACAATGAAACCACATAATTATAATAAAAAATCCTCTTTGAAAGCAACAACTAGATTCCTACACCCACAATGCTTTTTTTTAGATGCAATTAATTCAATATTGCAAACGTCGGCGAAAAGCCATAAAATTGATGGCGCAGTCACAAACAGTTTGGTTCTAGCTGAGGGTATAAATTACTTAATTTATTGCAACATGTGGCGTTGTTAACCGACTGTTTACTCATTCTTTATTTACCACCTTTAATACGGAAATAGAATTGTGATTGAAGAGTTACCTAATGTTGAGGATGTCTGTTCGTACCAATGCATGTTGAAAAAGTACCGACATGTTTTTTATTATATATGTGAACAATACGTAGATTTTTTCGGCAAAGCACAGTTACTACATTGAATTTGACGACTAATACATTACTAGAAGTTTACTAGCTTGTCTTAGGTCACGACTTAATAGAACTTCTGTGCTGAATATTTTCGGTGGCCTCTATCCAATCGAATATAGATAATATCCATTAACCTTTTGAACATCGTAATAAAATTATTAAAGGAAACATACTAAAAATATGTGGCCTAGTTGTATAGGTAATGTATTAAGATATGACTTCAATGTTGACGTCTTCGGTTCTATCCCCAAGTCGGACAAATTAATATTGGATTTTTCTATCCAGTATCAGCCCGGAGTCTGGGATATGTGCCGGATATGGCGATAGGCTCGCCCGTATCTCATCATTGGACGGACTACGCAAGACGAAAAGTGTATGCACTATTTGCGCCTCTGTCTACCCCTTAATAAAAAGCGGGAGCATGTGTGTACATAAAATATGTAATTCAAAGGCACACAAATACCCACATAATACTATATATAAACATACAAGCTGGAACCGTTCATGCATAACATTTATTTGCAACAAACCTAACATTCATGAACACTGTATTTCCTATCTAACAAATCCTATTGGAAAAAAGCTGTTGGCCGAGTGTCCGTGCTCGACTCACTCGTTGTCACTCCATTGAGCAATGTGCGCTGTTCAACTAATGGACAGACAGATTCGCCCAGCGAATACTACTCCAGGGTTGTTAACGAGAAATATGTCACTTTTGACTAGTCACGGGATTTTATCGAATTGATTTTTTTAGTGGACTACATGTTACTCGCGGTTTCGCGTGAAAAGTCGCTATAAAAGTCCTTAAAACACTCTACGACGTCAACGCCATCTACTTAAAAAGTCAGATTAAAAACTCCCATTATATCCCATAGGAAAAAAATGCGTAATAAAAAGTAGTCTATTTGTTGATCCAGGACGTGGTCTATCGGTGTATGAAATTCCATCCAAATCCATTCACTCATTTTTAACAGATCAAACATTTTCACAATCATTCGCATTTATAATATGAGTAAGATAAGATAAGGTAAGAACTAAGACGTGAGATAATATAAGATAGGAATGTTTCGCACCCCTAGAATAATTGATGACGTTCATGCACCTATCATTAGGTACTTAGAGAAAGTATTTGAATCAGTTTATAACTTTTTTAAGTACTTTAAAATTATTGACATATTTTTGGTCATAGTAATTCTAGATAGTAATTCATTCCGATATATATTTTTTTAATAGGATAAGTCATCTTTGAGTCTAGGATTTTTATCAATTAGATTTTGTAAAGCAAAAATCTAAATGATTACTTGTTTAGTCACGCTATTTAATACCTGCTATGCCAGATTCTTTCACTGCGTACTTAAAAATAATAGAGTGGAAAACTAAAGCGAAATATTTTGGGCTTCTAAAACTTCATTGATTCTCAAAACACAATCCCATTCCCTACTATGTGGTACATAATATTTAATAATTAATGATGATTAAATAAAATGAAAGATATTTTAATTGAGTTCTAGAACAAATTTGTATAATTGTTGCCTGAAACAGAACGAGAAAAATAACCCAGAAATATTTAATTATACATTTACCAAACTTGTTATTTACACAGAATCAAAAAGGGGCGAATCTCTGAAGTAGGTATTTTAACAAAAAATCTACATAAGCGGCGGACAGCCCGTCGAAATAAAACCACACACTCCATGTTTTTTTAGGTGGTACGCAAAAGCAACTTTATCCATTCTGCCTCGCGTGGCATTTTATATTTTTTATACAAACAATACTTTTGGATAAAAAATACTATAAATAAGTCTAAAATTAAATGAAAATTTTAAATTATAAACTCATACATACTTACCTACACAGTCACGCCTTTTATCCCCGAAGAGTTAGGCAAAGGCGTAACTAATGCTCACTATTCGCCGTGCGTATTCCGTCCCATGATGTGATAGGCGGTGAGGCTATCGCCATGTTGGATATAAATTCCAGACACCGGACTACTGAATAGAAAATTCCAATATCACTTTACCTGACCCAGGGATCGAACCCGAGACCTCGGCCTGGCAGCTACCGTAATACAACTACGCCAACGAGGCAGTCCAGAAAGTAAAATTGTTATTTATAATTTTCATTACATTGGTTTTCTTTGCCTATTTTTCAATCTTTATCTTCTTTATTATCACTTAGGAAATAATATGAATTGTAATTTTCGCTACAACTATATTTTAGTTATTTTATTTCTTCGTTGTATCTTTAACACCTAGCAATAGAGTCCATTTCTCTTTATTTTTTTTGAGGTTTGGTAAGAAATATATTTATATAGGATATTTTTTTCAAGCAAGCTTGATTGCGATATCCGCAACTATGACGTATAACGAAAAATGCTCAAAGGAGTTTCAAGGCCGATTTTGATGAAAACTAAAACTTTTCAGGAATCAAACTCGTTGATTTTGACGATAAATGAACACAATGTATTATTACACCATTCAATAGTGTTAATAATAAGGATCAAAGCCTGGGAATTAATGACATATCTTCGTTGTCAAACCAATATCTCATGTGCACTTTTATGAGCTTTCAACATTTTGACTAATAAATATGACTAGTTTGTCCCCCATACTTTGATATATAAAAGCCGCTATGTGATTCTAATCGTTACTCGGCGAACTATGAGCGCTAGGAAAAATATGTCATGTGCAAATTTTGTCTCAAAATTTTACATGAGGATGTTTTAGTCCGTATCTCAAAGCTGAACTTTTTGCAGACAGCAGTTATTGGTTTGATATCGGCGATATGCAAACTAGAGGAAAGGGCTCATGTCTAATAAATACTATTCTATTGAATTCTACGCTATTTTTCATACAACTGTAATTTGGTTTCAATAATATTAACCAACTTCAATAAACGAGGTTCTTAATATCCTCACTTTATTCTATCAGGAACTTTACATTAGAAGACAGGGTAGGACTTCTAGAGTGGCGGGTCTACTGTACTGTGCACTTGCCACCCCCATTCCCCAACACCACCTTGACCCCCCAAACCAAATTAGACCCACAACTCAATTTGACCCCGTTGACCCCACAAACGCATTTTGACCCCCAAGCCAATTTGAACCTCCTTGACCCTCCTTGACCACAAACCCAAATTGACCCACTGACCCCCCTTGACCCCCCACACCCATTTTGACTCCCGACTCCTTGACCCCCATAACCGTTTATGACCCTTGACCCCCTAGTTTAATATATTTAATACTAAATATTAAATTATTTAATGATGCCAAAGAAGTATAACTTGTCACGCGCGTACATAACTACACGCACCCTTTTATTTTTGTTAATAAAGTATATATTTACGGTCTTCATATTATTTCCATTTATATTATTTCTTGCCGAATTTCATGATTCTATGTCAATGGGAAGTACCCTATGGGTTTTGATTCCCTTGTGAAACCGATGTTGTTTGATTAAAAGTGATCGCATTGAGTTTCATTTTTACACAACTGAAAGAAACCGTAGATCTAAGTGTTCATTATAAATTTCAACTTGATACCTCTTATCAGACAGACAGACGGTGACAAAATTATCCTATAATGGTTTCTTTTTGCGGTATGGATCCCTACATCATAAAAATCTCTTACGGTGTGTTATACCCCTCGTGAGTGACCCATAAAATAAGCAGGGTTAAATATCCCAGCTACTTAGGATAAGTGCCTGAAGGGTCGAAAAGGTACATTATGTATAAAATTAAATTAAATGCCATCCAATATTTCTTGATGTATGTAATACTAGCTTTTGCCCGCGGCTCCGCCCGCGTTAAAAAGTTTTTCCGGGATAAAAGTCCAGCTTTATGTTTTCCCGGGATAAAAAGTAGCCTATGTGTTAATCCAGAACGTGCTACCTGTGTACCAAATTTCATCGAAATCCGTTCAGTAGTTTTTGCGTGAAAGAGGAACAAACATCCATACATCCAAACATCCATACATTCTTACAAACTTTCGCCTTTATAATATTAGTAGGATAATATCACATTCAATTTTGTATTTTCGATGGTCTAAGTTAAATATAATATCTGTCGTTCGATTCTCGGTCTTCATCTTCACTTAAGGGTTTTTTGTTCAAAAACAATACCAGCTTGATATAATATTTGTTTATATGAAACTTTGCACAGTGGTATAGTACAGGCGGACTTAATACCTAAAGGCAATATTACGTATTGTTGTACAGAAATTTTCCAATGTCTGGCAACAAGTACAATATATTTGCATACATACATACATATTATACACTCACGCCTTTTATCCCCGAAGAGGTAGGTAGAGGCGCGACTAGTGCACCCACTTTCCTCCATTATTCCGTCCCATGATGTGATAGGCGGCGAGCCTATCGCCATATCGGGCACAAATTCCAGCCTCCAAGCTGATACTGAATAGAAAAACTCAATATCACTTTGCCCGACCCGGGGATCGAACGCGAGACTTCAGCATTGCTGTCGTACAATAATACAACTACGACACCGAGGCAGTCCCGAAAGTACATATTTCCGATTAAAAACGTCATACATTTTTACCCGCCGTAGAAACCGATCCCAGAACTTTGTAATTCACAGTTCAAACTCGCTGCCATTGTCCTACATAATATTACACACTACTAAAATAAACTGCGTCATTGTACTAACATCACGGAAATAACGTCACTATTTTCGGCTCACCCTTCACAAAATGTCCCAACAAATTATACATTCACGTCATAGAACTGTATCTTATGACGTCACCCTCACCTCATCAATTATGGCACGGATGACGTAGACGTCTACGGCGTAGCGGTGGAGCGTGCTACGACGCCGCGTCAGCCCCTCATTCATTTTGCTTATTTGATTTCAATGCGAGTGTGTTATTGATTCTTACCTCTGATTTTTAGTGCTTTGTGTGTAGTTTATACATAATGTGTTATATGATATATATTGAATAACCCTCCGTTTCTAGTGAATGTTCTGATTGAGGCTAGCGCAGTACTATAGCTATTATTAGTGCGAGCTTTGAGTAATCGTCATCATGACTCTAAAGGTCAATTTTCAGCTAATAAATGCTACTCGTCACATAAATCTATAAGTCTAATAAATACAACAGTTACACTAATCTATGCTCAAAATATAAAATGAGTATTATTTACATTAGCTTTTTGATACAATAACTGTTTAATAAAAAGTACTTGAAACCTGTGAAATGGCCCTCAATATTTAATGTCATAAGAAAATATGGTAATAATTAAATGTTTTTAATTTTGTAGTTATTGCTCATAGGCTCGAGAGAGCGAACTCTTTATATAAAAATTCACCAGACTCTATCCGACAAATCTGCACACACATATGCAATTTACTTTTCGAACAATTCTGTTCCCATTTGTTAGATGTTAGGGTACGAGAGGACGAGGTAGTCAAAATTTATGCGTCAGCGTTCCCTACAGGTTCATTTAGTTTCGTTCATAGTTCGAACAGATCAAATGTTTCAGTTGTACAGTAACAGCGTCAAGTTTATTCGGAAATGGATCAATAGTCTGAAAGCATTTTAATAGGAGATACGATTTTTATGTTCTCATCTCACGGTGTACAGTTAGCAGCATAAATATCTGTACAAATTCAAAATTTCAAATCGCCTATCAGATTTTTTTATCCAATACGACAAAGTGTTTTAATCGCATACCGATACATGAGATCAAACTATCCGAGAATAATTCAAGCATGCTATTGATAAGATAGTAAATTAAAAGTATGAACTTCTTCCTGGTCCGTTTCTATAATAAATTATTTATTTATTTGCACTTTATATACAAATGTATATAAGTGGACTTAATGACAAAGGCATTCTCTCCCGGTCACCCCTAGGATGGTGCAAAGATACACAAGGTAGATGCATCAGACACGTAACTTGATATTAGAGATACGGATAAACGTACAATAAAAGTAAACGCAGCAATCGACAATAAATATGTAAATTAAATAAAAAACATAACATAAGTAAATTAAGGAGACGGAAAATATTTAAGAAGGTTGTCTCTAGCGTAAAGCTCATAGGCTCGACTGTGTCACCCATTTATCACCAAGCCTTAGCTCGCCGAGTCTCCTTGAAAATTAAACTGTATTTAACTCTTAACGGAATCTATAAATTAAAAATGTTGAGAGAATTTGTTTTTTTTTTGTATTACGACGTTCTTGATTAATATTATTCATACACATACACTCACGCCTTTTATCCCCGAAGGGGTAGACAGAGGCGCAAGTCAGAGGCGCAAGTCAGGCAATTTAATTCACATGAGTAATATTGCTGCCACTGCCTCGGTGGCGTAGTTGTATTACAGTACGACTGCAAAGCTGAGGTCTCGGGTTCGATCCCCGGATCGGGCAAAGTGATATTGAGTTTTTCTATTCATTATCAGCTCGGAGTCTAGAATTTGTGCCTGATATGGCGATAGGCTCGCCCCCTATCACATCATGGGACGGAATAATGGCGGAAAGTGGGTGCATTAGTTGCGCATCTGCCTACCCCTTCGGGGATAACAGGCGTGAGTGTATATGTATATGTATGTAAATTAAATCCATACCAATATTTTAATTAATGAATTTGATCAAAATTCCTTTATTGTAAATGCGTACTACATTCACATTTAACTCTTATAAATACAATTGTTTCTAAAAAACCTAGGTCCACAAATGTGACATTCTTTAAAAGAAACCGCTACAAAAGAGCTCCACAAAAGTATAGCTTAGTACCTACTAATTAAGACTGCATTTAGTACTAATTAATTGGTCCTAAAAGCTGGCTACTTCACCCCATTATTTGCTCTCAACTTCAATAATTACAAACGCTGAATAAGCAATCGGTGGAGCTAAACCGTTTGCTTCGGTGTTTACAATTGTTTACCCGGAGATTAGATTGTGAATATCTCCGTGTACTGTTGTACTGTATTACTGTCTTCTATTTATAGGAACTGCTCCAATATCTTTTAAATCGTTTTTAGACTTTGGTCGTTAAAAAAGGGAAAAGACCGCATAAATGGTTTCCATTTTAAACTACATTAAGAAGACAAAATGGTTTATAAAATATCCCAGCATAATGTTAATTTGAAATACTGAAAACAAGAGTTCAAATATGGTTCTATTGTGATTATTAAATGAATAAAAAAAATTTTTTTTTAGACTTTTTACTTAAATTCCGACTTTACAAAGTTAATTTCAAATTAATTAATAAGTTATATTTTCTAATATTTTTTCCAGCTAACATCTGAGACCACGGAAAATATACTAAAACAATATTTCACGCATAGCTTTATTCATAAACAGCATTGGCTATATTTCAATTTAAATTTAATAATCTCCGTGTAAATAACTTCGTGCGTAGCTGTAAACAAAGCTCAGTAATATCAAAGGCTGTGGGTTTTCTGAGCTCTTATGTTAACCCACATTGAAGATCAGTGAAACGTAGACTTACTGGCAAATCGTTTCTGAAAGAATCTTAAATGCCAAGCTATTCTTTGTTCGTTTATATTACAGTAGTACGAAAGGTTAGCTTGAAAATGAACTCAAGTTTTCCAAGGCTTCAAATCTCGGCTGGTTGATCTTGGTTATAAAAACTGCTCCCTTACGCTTTATGGCAGAGTTAACTCCTAACGTGGCCGTGTTATGTTAAGTTCGTGTAATTAGCGTTAAATGGTATTCTGGGGGCTTAGAATGTGAAAAACAAACACGATGCGTCTCCGCTTCGTTTTATTGTGATTGGTTGAGAGACTGACGTATCGGTCTCTTGATCAATCACAAACACCAAAATATAGTTACGTCAGTCTCTCAACCAATCACAATAAAACGAAGCAAAGACACATCGTTTTTTTTTTTCACATCCTAAGCCCTCTATATGCCAATTTCCGTCGTGATAAACGCGATAAGTTACATTACGCGCGTGTTACTAGAGGTGTAAATAAGGAGGCTGCTATCATCATAATCAGCCACATGACGTCCACTGCTGATCATAGGCCTCCCCCAAAGATTTCCAGACGGACCTGTCAAAAGTTGTCTACATCTAGCGCGTTCCTGAGACATTTATCATAGGCGCTTTAGGCGTATGAAATCTTACTCCCACATCCTACTAATATTATAAAGGCGAAAGTTTGTAAGTATGTATGGATGTCTGGATATATGGATGTTTGTTCCTCTTTCACGCAATAACTACAGAACGGATTTCGATGAAATTTGGCACACGGGTGGATCATGTCTTGGATTCACACATAGGCTACTTTTTATCCCGGGAAATACAAACCGGGACTTTTATCCCGGAAATTTTTTTTAATGCGGGCGGAGCCGCGGGCAAAAGCTAGTTTTATATAAATCTGTTATGATATCTGTTTATTGTGCACCATTATTTTTAACAACTCTGATAATAATGTCTGTTTGTGGTGTGGCCGGATTTGCGTTTCTCGTATTGGCCTCTATCACATCGTGGTATGGAATATGTACGGCGAAAAGTGGGTGATCTATTTACCTACCGCTTTGAGTGTATGTGTGTGTGTGCATGTCTCTACAACCACCAACAGTTAACGCTGTTTAAATCATCTGCAATAGATGTAACAGGTCTATGATTGATATGCTAGCAACTTTGAAACTAAACTACTATAACGGATTTTATCTTGGTTTTTAAGCTATTGCATAGCTTCTATCACGGGCTTTGAGCGTGGAAATCGAATCCAGAAATTCCATAACGAAATAACCTAACACCCCTCACTATTTTCAACACTATCACAACCATGTAGGGTGTACAATTTCACTTTTAATTTATTTTTTTGAACTCTATCACAGCCATGCAGAGTGTAAAAAACCATAAGTAAATTTAATATCGCTGTCTTGTAAGAATAAAATATGTAAGAGGATATGAGCTGAATGTTAATCGATAAAAGGTCGAAATTACCGTGTTTTTAAAAATTGTTCCAGTCAGTGAAACGTATCGAAATGTCAAACGGGCGCAGTTGATGTTTTATTTAAATTTCGAATGTCACTTTTACGGCCAGTTCTTTTATTTTATATCTGTTCAAAGAGGTTATTATTTAAATATTACGGCTCTAGATACTAGTCCATTGAGCGCGTCTTTCATATTTTTTTTTAGTTTTGCAATCTATCGATACATATTTTATTTTATATCTGTTCAAAGAGGTTATAAATATTAGAATTTATGCAATAGCTTTACCGCGGCAATCTCCGAGTGCCACACGTCGTTTTTATTTTACTTTCTCCCGACGTTTCTAAGACTTTGCAGTACTTCGTGGTCACGGGGCGGATAGAGGTGTAGGTGGTCCGAAAAGTTAGTTATAAATTTACCTTCAAATTACAATTATACAATTACAACATGTCATTGTTTGCGGTCGGATCTAGGCAGTAAAAGCACGCAATATCTTGCGGTCTGGAAGCAGGTCTTTTGAGTCCCGATTTGCTTGAATTGCACAGAAATGGCTAACAAGAGGCAAGCGGCCATGAAATCCAATTCAAACCGTTTAACAATTTTGAAGTATGTTTTGTATCTACCACGTATTAGAGAAGAATATTGGCAAGTGGAAGAGCGTACTAAGCCCGGTAGTCGAACGCAAAACCTTACAGTCTACAGCAAATACCAAAATTACTGACCAATGACTGATTATTAGCAGTATAAAAACCAAATTTACACACACGCTCATTAATCTCTGAAGGGGTAGGCAGAGACACAATGAATGTACATTGTACCCATTTTTCACTTTGCGTATTCCGTCCCATGATGTGATAGGTGGCGAGCCTATCGCTATATCGGGCACAAACTCCAAACTTCGGGCTGATACTGAATAGATAAATTCAATATCACTTTGCCCGATCCGGAAATCGAATCCGACACAGACACATCGCGGCAGCATTTATCGTATAAAAACATGTTTAATCGTAATCCAAGGTAACTATACCTGTAGATCAACGCGTATTTTAGAGTAACAAGGCAGATTGGTATTTCGAAAGACTAGATACTTCTTGAACATGACTTTCTTACCATATTGACTTACTTTTTCGCTCCTAGACAAAACAGTTATATCTTCGAAAATATTGATAAATTAAATATGGACTTGCGTTATACCGTTTCTGACGCATATATCCGAACGAATTAACCTATCTAGTGATATAAAAATGTGATGCCCCTCACACCGTAATTCATAAGCATAAAAACTGATTTATGACGCATATTTACGTACAAATGTTCCCGTTTAATTACGTCAGGCGACGCGGTAAGCGCTGCCCGCGCTCAGTCAAATCCGGGACTAAGTGCTTAAAAACTTCCAACAAATTGGCTGGGTATCAAAAAGTTGAACCGGGTTTTAGCCTGGTTTTGGCGAATGTGTTTATCGTAAATAAGCATTCTGTATACAACGTACCAACTGTAATAACAAAATTGGAAAATAATAATATCTATCCTAAATAATGATGGTAATAATGTTTGTTTGTCTGAACGCACATTTCTGTAACCATAGCTCCGATTGAAAAATCTTTCATTAATTCATTAACAGTCTTTCGTAATCATCAAAATTACGAAGATACATCTCTTTTTTTTGGTTACGCGGAGAAAGTGAATTATTACTACCACCCAGTGTTCAAGGGGAACGACTGAGCGGTTATGTTGGGTTCACCGTACCTTACGACCTGACGTTGAGCCGCCCGGAGAGATGGAAAACGTCGGGCGACCCGGTGGTCGCCCGGTGGCCGAGTCCCTAACCTATGTACACCGCACAGCATACCAACCAAAACTCCGCGGTGGCCATCTTCGGCGCATTAGGGACGGCTGCGGGCTTCCTCCGACTCACGTCTAAGTTGTCGTCCGTAACCGCCCCTGCGCGTACCGTTATTGCGGTCCGTCTCCTGTTGTTGGGGGGGGGGGGCTCAGGAGCCCCCACACACCGAAGGACGCCCTCGGCGTCAAAGGCAGCCTGAGGCCTAACCGCCACGCTGCCGTCCATCACGGGGATCACAAAGTTGGCTAGGCTAATAGGTGGACTGCCCCTTCCGCCCACCCGTGACCCCCGGAGGCCCCTATTAGTCGTCTTTTACGACAAGCAGGGGATACCGTGGTGGAATTCTCCAAACGCCCCCAATCCACAGGGCGGGAGACGTCGGTCAGTCGTCCACCCGACGCCTCCTACGTCTCGTCTGGCAGCGGGAGGGATCACCACAGCGCTGGCGATCCCTCTCGGCACTCTCCTTCCGCGAGAGGACCACCTCGCAGAAGTGGGCCACCGCCTGCCAGGCCTCCCGGCCGCCGACCATGGAAGCGACCACGGCCGGCAGCGAGAGGTCTTCTCCGACGACTGCTCTGAGAGCGCTGCGTTCTTCATCCCAGGCTGGGCAAAACTCCAACGTGTGTTGGGCCATATCCAGCGGGCAGTTGTCACAATAGTGATACACGGCAGACTCCTCTATCCCCACCACCCGAAACAGGAACTCACTGAAGCAGCCATGCCCGGTGAGCACCTGCGTCAAGATACATCTCTGCCGATAACACAAAAATCTAGATTAATAATAAGATACAATATGAAAAAAATAAGCATATAATGAGAAAGGTTATTAGGTCGTTATATTAGGCTGAGGTCTTACGCAGAATCGTTAGTAGACAGAGACCCCAAAGCCGCTAGAATTTACTTATTTTCTGAGAAACCAAATTTGGGGGATATAGTAGTGTTAGTGTACCTTTGATGTATGAATACTCTCTAGCATATGTCGACGGTTAATTTACAGGTATCAAAGTGCTAAATGTATCTAAAAATATTACTCAGATACATGGACGTATATAAGCAAAATACAATATCACTATGCCCGACCCGGGGATTGAACCCGAGACCTCGGGATTGCAGTTATTAATAATAATTAATAACAAACTAATCTCACGCGTAACAATGGAAGAGATGGAATGAATTTCTGTTGCAAGAAATAGTATGACTCTTTAATTTATCTTTATTAGAGTTTTAAAAGTATATACATATACACTCACGCCTTTTATCCCTCGAAGGGGTAGGCAGAGGCGAAAATTAGTGCACCCACTTTTCGCCGTTATTCCGTCCCATGATGTGATAGGAGGCGAGCCTATTGCCATATCGGGCACAATTTCCAGACTCCGGGCTGATACTGAATAGAAAAACCAATATCACTTTGACCCGACCCGGGGATCGAACCCGAGACCTCAGCTTTGCAGTCGTACCATAAGACACCTACGCCACCGAGGCAGATTTAAAAGTTGAGAGCAAAAACGACCGAACGGACTACGATGACATTTGGTATGGACATTAATTGAGACCCTGGAAAGGACAGGGTACTTTTTATCCTGGGAAAATATAAAACGGGACTTTTATCCTGGAAAACACATTCACGCTGGTGAAGCTGCGAGCAAAAGCTAGTAGAGAATAAATTTTATACCTAATAGTTGTTTTTCAAGCAACTGTAATGTAATTATTGTGTTAAACTTTTTACTAAAAATAAAATTGAAAATTTTTAGTAGTAATTTTTTTATTACAGATCTTTGTCTAGAGATAATTGCTTTTACTACATAAAACTCATAATTATAATGCTGACCTTGAACGCATAGAAGTAAACTTTCAGAGGCATAACGAGGAAAACGTGGAGTGATAGGCTGACTGAAATTTTAAAATAGACGAATTTGTGTGCATTTTATTCTAAAAGCTAATTGGCTTAACTACCCTTCCTCGCTTTGACGTTGTCAGATGAAAAGCTGATAATTTTTTTTCGGCTTTATTCGTAGCGTTGCGTCGTAACCATTCGAGAATACTAGCTAAGTAATACCCTTTAATGTTTTATATCTTTATGGAAACATTGAAAACAGAAACAGCCGAAAGCAGGATTTGAACCCGCGACCTCCAGCTACATTCCCTTTAATTTTTGTAGCTGAAGATTCGTGCCGTCGCCATATCTTGTTTCTTTGCAGATATGCATACCATTGTAACCTGTGCAGTAGTTCGATCCCCGGGTCGGGCAAAGTGATATTGGATTTTTCTATTCAGTATCAGCCCGAAGTCTGGAATTTGTGTCCGATATAGCGATAGACTCGCCACCGGCAAAAGTAGATGCATTAGTTGCGCCTCCGCCTGCTCTTTCGTATGTGTAATGTTAATGTTTTTTGTTACAGGTAATTATTGATGTTTTCTTACATGAAGCTGAAGATTAGAAGCTACTGTCCAGGTAGGTGTTGGTATAATTAATCACGAATCTTTAAATTTAATCAGAATTCAAGAATTTCTAACCGATACATTAAGTTACATTACTTACAATTGTACTTGACTGCCTCGGTGGCGTAGTTGTATTACAGTACGACTACAAAGCTGAGGTCTCGGGTTCGATCCCCGGGTCGGGCAAAGTGATATTGAATTTTTCTATTCAGTATCAGCTCGGAGTCTGGAATTTGTGCCCGATATGGCGATAGGCTCGCCCCCTATCACATCATGGGACGGAATAATGGCGAAAAGTGGGTGCACTAGTTGCGCCTCTGCCTACCCCTTCGGGGATAACAGGCGTGAGTGTATATGTATGTATGTATGTACTTACAATTCAAGTATATTGTAAATAAGTTATCACTTAATTTCCATACTCAATGGTTATACTTTTTTGGATTATTTTAATTTACAATTCTCTAGGTAATTTTATTTTGATAATCATTTTATAGAAAACTAAATACGAATTGTCTTAAAGAATTTCAAAGAGTGCCTAAAATACAGATAAAATGCAGTATCTACTTGGTTTAAAAATATGGTATATCTGTGTATACATCGGAATAATAAACGCTCGTTGAAGTTTTAATTCTGAAACAGAAGCAACAAAATTATCCAATACTTATCATACAAGTCTTTGCACTTCAAAATGAACTTGTAGCGACATTTCTCCATACTGTAGTACGTAGTGGTAAAACCCCAGCTCTATCTTGAGAAGAAATGGTGCAGCGGTGTTTGCCTTCACACTCTATTACCCGCCGAGTGCAAAATCCAAACCAATGGTTCAGAAACGCCCATCTGTAGCCATACCGTCACCGGTAGCTTTTTCGTTATGTTTAGATGTATTTATAAGTGAATTGGATGGGTAAGCGATGCGATTGTCAAGTAGAAACTCCACTAAGTTTGATTACAAAGCGTGGCATTGTCCGGTGCTTCGCATCTGAAGACTTTTTTACTTTTTTATAGGGCTCGACAAAGTGACCCCCTGAATCTGGTCAGTGAAATGGGGTACGAATAGAGTGTTATTGCCGAGAGATGTTTATTTCTCTTTTAATTTCAGCCCGAAGTCTAGAAATACACACACACACACACACACTTACTCACGCCTTTTATCCCTGAAGAAGTAGGCAGAGGCGCAAGTAGTGCACCCACTTTTCCCCATTATTCCATCCCATGATGTCATAGGGGCCGAGCCTATCGCCATATCGGGCACAAATTCCAGACTCCGAGCTGATACTGAATAGAAAAACTCAAGATCACTTTGCAAAAGGAAAAAGGCTACTATGTATGCATGTATATATGCACATACACCATCACCCGACCCACTTTATAAAATACATGTCACAGTGAATAGAACTTACTCTTATATCGGCATTGTTCATCTGCTACACGGCAATCGAACAAAGACAACTATTTGGTTTCTTTTTCTTTGGCCTATTTAATCTTGTCCTGACTGGGTCTAAATTATTGTTAATTCATTCTAACAAAACATGCAAGTCCTTTCTAGTGCGCTTTTGTAGTCTTACCTCCTAGTAATTCCAAGCCCTTGATTGTTTTAAAAAGTAACCATAATATATAACGACAAACATCACATAAAACATTTAAATCCTACCAACATTATAAACGCGAAAGTTTGTAAGAATGTACGGATGTTTGTTACTCTTTCACGCAAAAACTACTGAACGGATTTAGATGAAATTTGGCACACGGGTAGATCATGTCCTGGATCACATAGGCTACTTTTATCAACCGCGGGTATAAGCTAGTATGGAATATTAACAAATAATTTTCAAACATCGAATGCAAATGACGAATTCAGGTCATTTCAAAAACCTCTTAAGTCTCATTCTTTTTCCATGATGCTTTTTTACTAAAAATGGTTCCTTAAAGGGAGATGTGTTTTCTAGATAAAAACCACATAAATCGATACTTTCCTTCCTCTTCAAATAATAACGTGTGAAATTGAAAAAAAAATTAAACGATTTAAAGCAAGCTCCGGATAGTATTTTGGAAAAACATATGCCATTTTATAACAACATTTTTAGCTGGCCAACTGCATATGTTGATGATAATCCAGATGAAAATGTTGGTGTATATGACTATGTACCTTCAAAATATTAAAAGATGACAACCTAATCAATACATGTAAAGTGTTAATAAGGTTATTTTTAAGTGTAATTTTGAATAATAAGCAATTAAAAAATTGATAACTACGATTGTTTTGGCTAAATTATATACCACTAACCCTATTTCGCTATATCGCTATAACTACATAAGTCAAGAACAGTTTGAGTATTTTTTTTCATTATTTTTATTAATAAACTGTGAAGGTTATTCGATATTAAAATTGTATACCACTCAAATACTAAATTAAGCACATAAAACTCATTTGTTTGTGCATAAAACAGTTTTTTATTGCTTTCTGAAAAAAAAAATTGTATGACTTATGAGGTTTTTGAAATGACCGATTCAATAAGAATTCAAATCCATACAGCAGTTGAAACGCTTTTGTAACGCACCGTCTCGTATAAACAACATTTGTTTCACATCAAAGGCGATGCGAAAGCGTTTTCCTATTTTAAACCGTCCGACGCGAACCAGCGACTAACCGAAAATAGCCGAATGCGTCCGAATCGTGACGAAAATAGCCGAACGCACGCTGCCACACCGCCGACGTAATTCTTGACCCTATTTCAAAAATGTCTAAGTGCTAAACTTAGATTTTACGATGACCACTCGTAGATGTAATAAGAATATCGAATAATTATGAAAGGTTGTTTTATGCGTAGTATTAGATGAATTGAATAAGGTAATTGACATACATAAAATTCCCTGTATCTATACATTAGTAAAACTATAATAAATTGATAATACCAGCTCTATATTATAATTATTATATTGCCCACTTCTTAGCATGGGCCCCCGCGACTAGTGAGAGGATTTAGGCCTTATCTTTTATTTATATTTATTTAGGCTTACACATGATGTTTTTTTTTATCATTCGCTTTAACGGCGAAGGAAAACATCGTGAGAATACCTACACATCTGAGAATTCCCTATAAGAATTTCGAAGATTTGTGGAGTCTGCCAATACGTACTAGGTCAGCGTGGGGGACTAGGGCTTAACCCCTCTCAGTGGTAGAGGAGGCCCGTGCTCATCAGTGGGCAGTATGATAATACAAGGCCGGTTGTGTTGCATTAGTTGCAAAGCATAAAACTATGCTTTTTGCAAATATATCCGTCCCATATAATAGTTGACTATTCCATAATATAGAAACCATATTGGAAATGAATATCGGCCACTCGCATCTGTTATAGTAAATAACAAAACCGCACTTCAGAATACTGAATACGCTGGTGCAGCGCCACAACATTCATAAATCAATTCAAATGGCGGTAAAATTTTCCGACCCCAGTTAAGTTATATCAACTAAATATTTTCAGAAATATATAAATATCTTAACAAATTTTAGTATTATAAATATGGTAGGCCTCCACAGATAATACTTCAACTTCAAAGGTGATGTCATTATTATTAATTATCATTTTTTTACTCATCAGTTTTATTTATTTATTTAGGACTACCTCCAGAGATTACCACAAAATGTAACATTAATTTATATGCAATTATGTCATTGTATCTCTAATAACGGACACAACATGAGTTATACAGCAATATTTTATTAAGGTGTTAATAGTGTAATAAAATTATCAATCGTGACATCTGAACAATTAAAAACGAATTTAACAAACAGTTGTAAAACAATTAACAATTATCATAAAATCACCTTAACCGGATTAATGTTATTAATAATCAGTGTTTTAACGTAACTATTTTATGTCAAAATATAATTTGGAACAAAAAAACGTTCATCATTTTATTTAACAAAAACATATCAGGCACTAATTGTTAAAGAATGTTAATTGTCGATAACATTTGATATACAGATAACCACTATTTATACATTAGCCGCCGTGGGACGATAATGCGTAAGAATTCTTTTAATTTTTCTATCGGCGTACATTAACGGCGCCAAGACCAATGATCGCGAAAATAAACCTATTAGGGATCCCTATGCTTAAGGGAAAACTTTATGTTATCGTACTATTATTTTAAATGAGAAAGTTTGTAAAAATGTTTGGATGTTTGTTAGACGTATACTCAGACTCTACTGAACGGATTTAAATGAAATTTGGCACACGGATAGATCATGCGGATATGTAGTAGACGATAGCCTAGAGTGGAATTGAACAGTCTGCCGAGACAATGTCCGGAGGTTCAAACTCTTAGTAGGTTTATTATATAATTAGGCCCCTAGGGGCACATTTACACGTCATTTATAACAAAAAAACTATAAGATTCTACAAAACACAAGGCACACACCTCTGACTTTTCAAAGTTACGGATGTATTGTTTATCAATTATCATTCACTTTAACGGTGAAGAAAAACATAGTGAGGAACCCTGCATAACTAGAAGTTCTTTATAAGAATTTCGAAGATATGTGAAGTCTACCAAATGGTGAAGGAATAGCGAGTGCACCTGTGTATTGCGCACACACTTGTGCACTATAATATCTCCTGCGTACCTGGCTGATCTCCGTTGAGATTGGCCGCCGTGGCTGAAACTGGCTAGGAGGATTTTCAATTAAAAGCTCTAGGTGTTGTTACTCCTTCTACGCAGTTGTCACTTACCATCTGGCAAGCAGCTTGTTTGTCTCATTTTTCAATCATATAAAAAAAAAAAATATGATTGAAATTGAGTATTCTAAAACTGACTAGGGAGCACTATACAGAACCTAATTTTCTACGTAACTCATCTCCGCCTTTTTTTAAATTTTAAAACGATTGGCACCCATTCAAATGTATCGGCGCATTTGTTAAGATGCCGTGCGATGTGCCGTCCATCAAAATGTTCATCTTTAACTCCAAATAAACAGACGTTACTCAGAATAAATAAAAATGGAGTAGGTAAAGCGTCTTGTTTCATAAACAATGTATTACAGAAAGCGATCAGGTGATAATCATATGACTCTAGTTCAGCGTACAATGAGCTATCTGCGGCGATTAGTAAACCAAATTTGGGATTTTAGGAATAATTAAGAATTGAATGCTTGGGGCAAAATGGACAATCTGCCAATATCTCACTTTGAACAAAACGGTACGACTACGTTAAAATATCATACCGGTTTTCTGCAACCTCACTATTTTCGTAATAAATCCCGATACGATCATACTTCAAAACATGTAAACAAATCAGAAAAAGTGGTGAAATTATTTGACAACCGTATCTCAGTATGTTTTTATCTACCGTACCATTAAATGCTTAAACAAATACTGCTGTAACATGCCGGGAATTTGCACTTCTATCAGCACACATAAATTTGATAAAAACTTCATTTCGAAATACACCCAACACATCAGGGAAAGACCGAGCCATTGTCGGCGTTTATCGCAGGACCGCGTCCACGCCAAAACATAACCCGACTAATAAAGTTTAATAGCAACTATCACTTGCCTCAGTTTATGGACGTGTTAAACGTACAGTAAAGGTTAACTCGGCTGGATAGTGACTGGTGCGAGTTTTAGTATGCCATAATTAAAATACATAGTATATTTGAAGCGGGTTTTCATAACAATATCTAGTTTTGGTCTAGAAAAGCTAGTAAATTTAACACTCATCAGTCATCATTTGCCTAAATTTGCTAAGCCTTTTTGGCAAGTAACTAGCATGGACAAAAAAATTAAAGTAGGAAAGCTTTAACTCTCAAGTAATTATTTTCTCAATAATTTTATAGTTTAACATTTCTCATAATAATAAACCATATCTATAGAAGTGTGGTTATAAAATACAGGTAATATAAAAACAAAGCTGTCTACGAAATAACGATCCTCTACGCTGCTACGAGCCTCCTACGACACTACGAGCCGTCTACGAGACTACGCGGTAGCAACTTTCGTGAAATTCGTATTTTGTTAGTAATTATTTTGTATCAAGTCCTTAACTTAATTATGTTCAATGATTGAAAATAACTTCCTGTTCATTTATTAAGGGTTTATGTGAAGTCTTTTTAACGAGTCTCAATGTAGAAATGTTAATGTGCTTTATTCTTTGTTTTGACTTCGCAGGAAGTCATTCCGTTAAATTTGAAATGTTCATATGGCATAGTCATTTTATGCAGCAGCTGTACGCTTGAATCTCACATGCGGAATGAAAGTAGGTACGCAACTGTTTTGATGTAAGTTTTAAACATATTTGTCTCGCGATGAATAAACTAATAATTAATTAAAGTTTAATAAAAATACAAACACATGAATTGAGAATGTCTTCCTTCTGGAAGTGGGTTAAAAATTTATTTCTGAGTCACCTACCGAGTGAACTAACGTATTGGATCTTATTTCGATGTCGAAAAACAACGTATGATTTTCTAATAATTCAACATTTAGCGGTACTTTAATCCCAATACAGCACTGGGCCTGTTTTCTCTATCCTACTAATATTATAAAGGCGAAAGTTTGTAAGTATGTATGTATGTCTGGATGTCTGCATATATGGATATATGGATATATGGATGTTTGTTACTCTTTCACGCAAAAACTGCTGAACGGATTTCGATGAAAATTGGCACACGGGTAGATCATGTCCTGAATTAACACATACTTAGGCTACTTATTATCCCGGGAAAATATAGCCCGAGACTTTTATCCCGGAAAAACTTTTAAACGCGCTCAAAGCGGGCAAAAGCTAGTGTTTTATATACCTTAAAACTAGTTTGGCATTGTTTACCATCTTTATTGGACCGAATTCTGTTAGCGATGACGTTGATTTGTCTGTTTGCATTTTGCATAATCCTCCGTTTATGAGTTTGACAAAAGATGTTAAGTTGGTAGCTCACAACGCCAACACATTTCGGAGATTTTATACAAAGATTATTAACCGACTTAAAAAAAGAGGAGGTTTTCAATTCGATGTGTATCTTTTTATAATGTCTTTTAAATGTGAATTGCCTTTTAAGTCGTCACGTCGATGCTCTTCAGTAGCTTTTACATACTGACATGACATATACCTGCTGTATCTGATGGTAAATAGGTTGGGGGCAGATAGAGTAACGTTTAACGAGAGATACCTCAATAGTCAAACTGGTCATTTCGATACACATGCTAATTCAAAAATGGGACACCTTACGCAGTAGCGGCTTACCCTACCCACGCAAGGCCCAATGAGAACAAAACAAACAAACTAAGGTCAAGGTGGTTCACTGGTGGTAGGTCTCTTATATGTAAGAGGTCATCTGCGTGTGTACTACCGCAATGTCTATTTCTACCGCCAGGCAGCAGTGTGCATGCACTGTTGTGTTTCGATTTAAAGGACATTGTAGCCAGCGTAACTACAGGACATAGTAAGACTTAACATCTTATGTCTCAGGATGACGAGTGCAGTAGAATGCCACACAGTACTTTGTAACTCAAGGTGCTGGATGGTGTTGCTACTGTTTATGGGTGGTCGTATTGCTTACCATCAGGCGAACGGCATGCTCGTCTCGTCATTCAATGCCATAAAAAAAATAGCGACCTTATAACTCCAGGACAATCTCCACAATAAATGGGCAGAATAGCCTGAGAAACGTGAGATTGCGATTTAATTTCCGCGTTTAATAATGTTGCGTCAATTTTATTGAAATTTCATTTGTATAATTCGTCAATTTATGATAATTCTCGAAAGACAATTGAGGTCATACACACACACTCACGCCTTTTATGCCCGAAAGGGTAGAGGCGCAACTGGTGCACACGCTTTTCGCCTTTATTCCGTCCCATGATGCGATAGGGGGCGAGCCTATCGCCATATCGACCACAAATTCCAAACTCCGAGCTGATACAATTGAGGTAATGCTTTATAAAATAACCCAAGACGGATTAAAAAATTATTCGTTTGATGGACACATGACATAACATACATACATATACATATACACTCACGCCTGTTATCCCCGAAGGGATAGGCAGAGGCGCAACTAGTGCACCCACTTTTCGCCGTTATTCCGTCCCATGATGTGATAGGGGGCGAGCCTATCGCCATATCGGGCACAAATTCCAGACTCCGGGCTGATACTGAATAGAAAAACTCAATATCACTTTGCCCGACCCGGGGATCGAACCCGAGACCTCAGCTTTGCAGTCGTACTGTAGTACAACTACGCCACCGAGGCAGTCACGACATAACTGCCATTAAAATATAACTCATCTAAACTTGAGTTACAAAATATTATTATATTTGAATACACAAGATGTTATATACCCAGTATTACTGCGGGGTAAAAGGAAAAATCATCTGAACCAAAATAATTCAACTAAAAACAAACAAAACTCACATCATGCCTGTATCCTCAAAGGGTTAGGCAGATGTGCAACCCACTTTTCGCCTATGTTACCATGACGTATGTGGCGAGCCTATCGCTATATCGACCACAAATTCTAGACTCCGGTTTCATATTAAAAAAAAAACAACCTTTGCTCAACCCTGGATTCGGTCCCGGGACCACGAAGCAATGTTGTACCGCGCAATACAACTACGCCACCAAGGCAGGTAGATAATTCATAATTGACTCAAAAATTCCCTCATGAGCTCAGTATGCCCCCGTCCCTACATTAAGTTGATACATTATTCTGTCAGCTTAGTTGACGCGTTCGCGCTTCCCGTTCTATTCCATGACATCATTCATTCCTTTCATCATTCTGCCCTTGCGAAGGTTCTAATCGTTTGGTACATTAAATGTCTAAATACAGCCATGAAACCTTTTTGTTTTAATCACTTTGTATAATTTTATCTTTTAATTATTTTTTATTATCAGACCATTCATGTATGCAATGTTCATTGATGTATTGGGTTTTTAATACATCAATGGCAATGTTAGATTTTTCTAAGAAAAAATTAATTATCTAGCTTTTAAATGCGGTGCATTCACTTACGCACATCTGAGAGGCTACTTCATGCCCAATAATTTCGTTTACTTTGGTCTCTTTAGAACCGTACCACAATAAGGCTTATTGCAATGAAATGCAATCAGCCCTATATTACATATTGCCCACTGCTGAGCACGGCCTCCTCTACAACTGAGAGGGTTGCCTAGATGCTGGCCTAGTGCGGGTTGGCAGACTTCACATGCCCTCGAGATTCTTAGGGAGAACTCTCAGGCAGGTAGGTTTCCTCTCGATGTTTTACTTCACCGTTAAAGCGAACGATACTCAATAAACAATACACACGCAACTTCGAAAATTCAGAGGTGTGTGCCTTGGGTTATAAACCTCCGGACATAGTCTCGGCAGGCCGTTCGATTCCCAACTAGGCTATCGTCCACTTCAAGTCTTGTTGATTGTCGAGAAAAGCAAGAAAGATGAAAGTTGAAAATATAATTGTGTTTTTTTGAACATAGACTGCTTTGGAACTATTGTTACGTTGTTGGAAATTTATCCTACTAATCCTACTAATATTATAAAGGCGAAAGTTTGTAAGTATGTCTGGATGTATGGATGTTTGTTACTCTTTCACGCCAAAACTACTAAACGGATTTCGTTGAAATTTGGCACACGGGTAGATTATGTCCTGGATTAACACATAGGCTACATTTTATCCCGAGAAAATAAAAAGCGGGACTATTATCCCGGAAAAACTTATTAACGCGGGCGGAGCCGCGAGCAAAATCTGGTAGAAAACAAAGTAACATTTTTAACACACACACGCCCATTATCCCCGAAGGGGTAGGCAGAGGTGCAACTAGTGCACCCACTTTTCGCCGTTATTCCGTCCCATGATGTGATAGGGGGCGATCCTATCGCCATGTCGGGCACAAATTCCAGACTCCGAGCTGAAATTGAATAGAAAAACTCAATTTCACTTTGCCCGACCCGGGAATCGAACCCGAGACCTCAGCGTTGCAGTCGTACCATAATACAACTACGCCACCGAGGCAGTCATAACATTCAGTCAGTCAGTAACATTTTTAATTAGTACTATAAATGACTTTGATCTGAAATACGGAGTATATGCGAGTAAAACTGCTACCAATAATTATGTGTTATTGGGACATCCAATAGTTGTTACATTATATGTATTTAGGTCGAAGAATCAACATTATTACACAATATTCTAAGCCTTTCAAGGTATATACATCCCTACATAACAATTGAAACGCTTAATTAAATCTATTTGCACATACCTTAGTATAACAAAAGCAACTCAGATAATCTTATAAGGCTCAAACTCAAATCTGCGAAGGCTTAACATTTTAGATGTTAATTTGGCTTAAATAACTTATTTATGAATCTCATCGCGTCTTTCTTAAGTAAACAACTTTACGGTTAATCCTCGAGTTTTTAATCTTAATTGAAATGGGGTCAGGCGCAAGCTTTGATGTATTGAGAGGTAAAAGGGCGACAACATAATTTTAAACTCTTGCTATAAATAATTCTTGTCAATTATTCGATGTTAAATAGAACTTAACAATAGTATTTTACACACGCACTCACGCCTTTTATCCCCAGGTGGTAGGCAGAGGGGCAACTAATACACCCACTTTCCACCGTGCGGATTCCATCCCACGGACGGATTTCATGCGGATTTCGCTGTAAATCCATTCAGTATTGTTACTTTACCGTGCTTGTATTTAATGGCAAACTTTACTACATTTAGTGATAAAGCTTTTTCACAAAAACTGTCACATTGCACGGAAACCACATGAAATTCACACTGAATGGTTTATTTTCAGCACATTATATTGGCAGAGTAGGTTGTGAGACGTGCTGATGAACTGCGGGCTTACTCGGAATACATTTTGTTTGGCAAAATTTCACTATTTTTATTTATATTTACAGATTTTACGGTAGCCTTTTTGTTTGTCAGTGAATTAATCAGTTTTATAGTATGAAAAAGCCCTAAAGTCAACGAACTATGACATTATAATAGACGCATTATGACAGCAGGCACACGCATTTTTTTGTAGATCACCAGTCGCTTCATAATTAAATTCACCACAGTCGAAACACTGCAATTTAATTTAAGCTTACAAACAACATAAATAATAAATATCGTACAGATAAACGCAATCAACCAGAACGTGTACGAAATACATTTGCGCTACCGAGGCAACATAAAAAATCTACAAACCATACAAATGCGCAAAATGATAGTACGCGTACAATTCGCAGACCTCCAGTAGCTTCTCACAGCAAATCTACGACTGGCGAGACCCTGCAATGCAATTTAAACTTCCCTCTTGTGTCAAACGCTCAAACTTTTCCCACGGCTGATTGTTTTATATTTATAAGAAGCTTTTCTTAAGTATTTTTAAACTCTCTTGACCACAGATTTAAAAAATGCATGCAATAGTTGAGTTCGAAGGAGATGAAATAAAAAAGAGACAGGCATAGTCCTGTGTGTACATTCCATGTGCTATTTTACATTCCAAGTGTCTCAATATATACAGACAACGTAAAATCATGTTCCAATTAATTATCTATCCAAAGATCAAAACTAAATATCTTCAAAATTCAAAGATAAATATATACTCTGTATTCCTTAATAGAGAATAAACATTACAGCTCGAGAGTTCTATGTAAAAATGAACTCGGCAAAAAGATCAAGAAATGACGAAGGATAAAGTCTCGCAATGCTCGTGACTTCGCTATATTGAATTCCGAGCAGTAGGACGCTGCGAGCGCAGCGTCTCCATGCGTTTGCTGCCACAAAATATTCACAAATTAAAATCATGCAATTATGTGCTGGTAGTTATTCAAAGGAAGATATTTTTTAGTATTTGTGATATTTTAGGTTGGCATTCTTGACGAGTTATTAGTGTATTAAAATAAGCTGCGAGCAAATTAAAGAGGTGGGAAATTATGTTCTTGTATGGGCCGCGTACATAATAATTATACCTGCCCTGTATTTTATACTGTCCCACTGCTGAGCACGGACCTCCTCTACTATTGAGAGGGTTTAGGCCTTAGTCCACCACGCTCGCTTAGTGCGGTTGGCAGACTTCACATATGCAGGTTTCGAAACGAAAACGAAACCACACACTTATTTCCTTGAAGCTAACACTTTCATTAAGTTATTTTAACCATAGATGTAAAATAAAAAAGTGTAAGTTTCGAACAAAACTTACACTTGTAAACTGCCTCGGTGGCGTAGTTGTATTATGGTACGACTGCAATGCTGAGGTCTCGGGTTCGATTCCCAGGTCGGGCAAAGTGATATTGATTTTTTCTATTCAGTATCAGCTCGGAGTCTGGAATTTGTGCCCGATATGGCGATAGGCTCGCCCCATATCACATCATGGGACGGAATAGTGGCGAAAAGTAGGTGTACTAGTTGCGCCTCTGCCTACCCCTTCGGGGATAAAAGGCGTGAGTGTATATGTATGTATGTATTTCGAACAAAATAGATATCGATAAAAAAATTAAAAAACTTTAAGTTTACACGCCTTAATACCACTACTCTAAGAAGATTCGTCGCAGCGGCAACATTACAGCGGGGTTAGAATGTGTAAAAAAAACACGATGCGCCTCCGCTTCGTTTTATTGTGATTGGTTGAGAGATTGACGTATCGGTCTCTCGATGAATCACAAACATAAAAATATCGATACGTCAATCTCTCAACCAATCACAATAAAACGAAGCGGAGACGCGTCGTGTTTTTTTTTTCACATTCTAACCCCACAGGTTTACTCAGAAAAACTCACGCACACCATATTCGCACTAAATTACAAAATAAAAATAAAATCAAGGAAGTATAATTTAGATTATTAGTGAAAGTATTCGTTTTCCATGTCGCGAGCAAAATTTAATTACTTATGATGTGTTTAATATCGATAAATACTGTAATTTCGTGTAATCCACGCTACTATTAGAAACTGCAAAACCACTTAAGGAATAGCTAACTTACGAAGGAAAGCACTGAACAAGTAATGTATGTGATTGGATGGTATCACGCTAAGGTCCCGAGGGAGAAAAAAAGGTTGAAGGGTTAAAATGATTTAGCTCATATGTCCTCTTTTTGTTTTGGCTTTATTGCGAAATCTTATTTTATTTGGGTGTAGAGGTTATGCTTTTGAAAGATGCTTTTTTATATTTATGAGTCATTTATATCTTTCTGTAGATATACTTAAGGATATATCGGACTTTATATCCAATTAATTAAATGTTTGGGCAAAACTATGAGACTGTAAACAATAACGTGTTTCCTTTACCCAAACAACGTGATTCATTAAAACTTAATAAGATCAACATTGTAATTCGAGGGCATCTGAGGCCCCTAATTAGAGAGGAGCCGCAATGCGGTATTACGCAGGGGCGGTTCCGTGTAACTATCTTAGTGCAACAAGATACCCCGGGGCCGTCCCGTATGCGCCCAAGAAGGCCACCGTGGGTTTTGGTTGGTATGCCGGTGTAGAGTGTACATAGTGTTAGGGACTCGGTCGAATGCTCGCTCAGATGATGCTAGACTGACCGAGTGACGACATTGGGCCGTAAGACTGATGAAACGAACATAACATAACATAACATAACATAACATAACGCGTTTTTCCCTGCGAAAAAATAATGTAATTCGAGCGTATGTAAGTTCAATTTGCAATTAAAATAAGAAAGATTTAATTGTTCGTCCTGGAAACTGAATCTCAATTTCACGGTCCGAAGCCGAAATGCGTCTAAGAAAAAATACGAAAGTTTACGAAAATATTTTGATGTTAGAAATAAAAGTAGAAACAACTAAACGGATTTGGATGAAAAGAGATGTCCGCTTTTGTTTGGGGGCTGGGCCTCAAAATCTAACCAGGCTCAAACTTTATGGATACTAAAGGGGCAAAAAAAAGGATCTTGCAACCATAAAAAAAATATTTTTGGAGCCCTCCATTTATAATTTCCTTTATTAAAACTTTCATTTTAAGTGTAGTTTTTAAGGAAAACAAAATTACATGGATCTCAAAATAGGAGTACAGTCAGCATCATAAATATCTGTACAAAATCAATTTCAAATCGCCTATATACGCCTTAAGTTAAACTGAAACAAAATTTTCTTCGTATGAAGTGAAGCAAATCTATTTTATTTTGTTTTTGCGAAGGGAAAAAAAGATTAGTAAGAACACAAAAGTATGTAGGCAATTTGGAATTTTGAATTTATTCAACTACTTATGCTGGTGACTCTACATAAAAATTATATTATGATTTATTGCAAAAGCTTAGTTTGTGGAAGTACTGTCCAAACATATATATCAAGTATCATGGTTAGAATATCCCGTTTTTGGAATTATCCTTTGGCACACGGGTCTTGGATTAACACATAGGATTTTTATTTCGTGAATTTGCTGCTAGGCGAAACAATGGATATTTTTTTATCTGATTATTTATGTAGATTGCGCTGCCGACGTTTTTTATTTTAGGGATTTTTGTAAAGGGAAAGGCTTTTCACGCTAACGAAGCCGCGAGCAACAGCTGGCACAAGACCCAGGACATCTAAAAGGACTCGTTTTGAAGGCAAAGACTCACATTGGATCGCTAAGCCAGCCGAATTAATTAATCTCTAAAAATGTTTTATAACAACCGAATAGTCTATGATCTAACCACTAAAACCACATTCTATTCAAATTCCAATGCATATGCACGTTCCGTTTTTAAACTTATAAACATTATCTCAGCTAATGATAAGATAAATAATAACCTAAAAGTAAGATAAAGCGATGTAATGAAATGCAGCACAGATTTAAACATGCTATTTCTGTGCACACGTGCGTACATCGTGCGGTTTAATTTATAAGGTAAGACCATTATTTATAATGGCAAGCGTTTTTTTTTTGTTTTTTTTTTTATTCGAATACGAATGGCCAGCAATTTTTAATTAATGTCTTGCTAGCCATGCGTACTTCATTACATTTTTAGGTTGGATATACTGGTGGTAGGACTCTCGTATGTAAGAGTCCGTTTAGGTGGGTACCACTGCAATGTCTATTTCTACCGCCAAGCAGCAGTGTGCATGCACTGTTGAGTTTCGGTTTGAAGGACATTGCAGCCAGTGTAACTACTGGACTTAATGAGACTTAACATCTTATTTCTCAGGGTGACGAGCGCAGTGGCATGACACACAGTACTTTATAACTCATGGGACTGGATGGTATTTCTACTGTTTATGGGTGGTCTTATCGCTTACCATTAGGTGAACGGCATCCTCTTCTCGTCATTCGATGCATTGAAAAAAAGGTTGTTCGGACGTGACACGACTTTATAGTGTGTAGTAACCATCATACACATGGTAAAAAACCTGGCCATAGTTATTCTGATACGGCACATGTCGGAATCGCCAATTTTTATATCCAGTAAGATGGGTCAGCAATTCAGGCGACCATCGAAATACACAACGTGCCTATCCTTCATCGATTTTTGGACTACACTTTATTTAAAATGTCAAAAGCATTTTTTTACTTTGTGGTGGTTGAAATTTAATTTTATAGATAATATGTTGGACTCATGCTATAGCCAATCTACAGCTTCATATCACAATTTACCTGCTTTGTACCACTGTCATAGAAGACCACCATGAAGCAGTTTTTTTTTTTTAATATGGCCATCTTCGGCGCATTAGGGACGGCTGCGGGCTTCCTCCGACTCACGTCTAAGTTGTCGTCCGCAACCGCCCCTGCGCGCACGCTGTTGCAGTCCATTTCCTGTTGTTGCGGGGGCTCAGAAGCCCCCGCACACCGAGGGACGCCCCTGGCTGAGACACGCTGCCGTCCATCACGGGGGTCACAGAAGTTGGCTAGACTAATAGGTGGGCGGCACCTCCCGCCCACCCGTGAACCCCGGACCATGAAGCAGTGCCTCTACGATTACTTTTCACATACTTCGAGTTTCCAGGGGTATACAATTTTTCCACCCTCCCAAACAGGGTATTTTCCTATGTTTGATTTTGTTAATTATTCTATATGTAACAGCAAATAGAATGAAAAAGAAGCCCTTCTGTGAAAACTGCGTTTAAATTGGTTAAGAAATGAGATAGTAATTTGTATTTGAACTATTGCAATGTGAAGGAGTGGGCGCGTAGTGGAGATATCGCTCCATCTCATTCTTTCGCATTTAGTGATTCCCAATGACGTCATGATCGCGTATTGCGCCTCTTTTCGCGTTTTTTGATACTTACCCCTTCTACTGAAATTCAAAGACTTGTAACTTCTTGATTTTTACGAGTTTCAGTGTTTTTGTTGTTTCCACCGAATTTTAATCAATCTTTCTGTGTTATATGGGGGTAAATATCTGATAAACGTAAAAATGAGTCGAATACCCTATTACAGTTATTTGCTACCTCGCTTTGAGCTCATAACTCGAAACGCCATAACAAACGGTTAATTTTTTTCACAAGGCCGATCATAATGCGTACTGGCGTTTGATCGTTCTTATTGATGGAGCATGCGCATGAGTGCCTCTCAATGGATTAAACGATGACGCCATCTTAAATGCTTTATATGAAGATTGCGTTATTCATCTTTGTCTTGCCTCATAGAAAATATTACAGACATTTTGTTCCAACTTAAATTTGTTTTGAAATTATTACATCCCTACTATTCTGCTAACGGCTTTATATAAAGATCTTTGCTACAATAAAAGTAAAAAACCAACCATGAAAATATAATTTATATTCAAAGACAACATAAATCTATCTACCAAACATTCAATTTCACTAATCTATGCAAGCGCTAACAAACATCCAACTATCCGTTAAGAAACTTTCAGATTTAAATTTAAATTGTAGCAAAGGGCCGAACCTGGGCCATTGACGTCACGGGATGGGCTCGCACCCAACGCACTATCGCTCATTATTTACAATATATTGCGTAAAATCCATTTAGATTATTTTAATGGCGTGTGATGTAGGTCGATGACTTAATAAAGGTGGCAGGAACATGCGGGAAACAAGCTGTTTTTGCCCAGACCGTCTGGAAATCTTTATAGGAGTCATATGTTCAGCAATGACTTCATGTGGCTTTTGATGATGTGATAAAGGTCTATGAATATACTTATTTGCGTATTCGTGGTTCAGTTTCACAAAAATATAAGTTTTAAAAATATAAATTGCAGAGAGTAAACGACTTTAACAAGGAAGGAATTTTTCAGTTTCGTATCGATTTATTATTATAGAGATCAGTTTTACAAAGATAAGTCGAAAGAAAAAAGTAAATAAATACGAATGTGGTGTAGATGTATGATGTACGAATAAGAAGATACAATTATTAATTACAATAGTATAATTTTGTTTTTTGTATGCCTTTTTTTCTCTCTTTGGCAAGGCGCGGTTTGCGCGCCTGCCAGTGTCAAAGCTTTTGGTTAAAATAAGTTGCAGTTGTATTGTTTCTTTTTTATCCTTATATTAGTACTAACAACCTCAGAATAATAATGCTTTAATTATTATTTGGAGCTAAGTACTATATCGAAGTAAAGCAGCGGCTACCTTACCAAGACTTCGTCGAGGATTTTTGGCGGCAACAAAAACAAAACACTTGATTAGCACAGTTATTGCAATTCACTTCATTTGAGCCCTTTAATAGACCTATATTGGATAATACACCACCATAATTATGCAATGCAACTCTAAGTATCACCAAAATAATGAATTAAAACAAGAGCACCTCATGACTGTTGGAAGTTGAACTTGGAAGTCCAAGTTCCCCCCAAAACTCCCTTGTATGCCTTGCATTTAATCATATATCTTATTTTATTTTTATTGACATTATTTTTTATTAAGATTGTATCTGGCCATTGACCTATATTTAAATCATGCAATAAATAAGTTATAAAAAAATGCTCTATGAAACGCTATTTCATGTCTAACTTAACGGACATTATAAAAAAAATAATTGGAATCGAAAAAAAAGATACTCATTCTAAACATGTATCGTCGTATTGCGAAAAAAATGCTTAAAAGAAACAAGTTTTTCCTCCTCGATATTATAAACATACAAAAACTACGCGCGACGTATCCTGACGTTACACTAGTGAAACATTACGAGAAAATTGATTCAATCTGTAAGATGTCATTTATGTTGTAATTTGGCGGGAAATGTCACGCGGCCATGGGTAAATTATGGCGGCAATATACGTCAAAATTATGTTGATTAATATGTTGTGTCCATACACTTGGGTATTAGGCACGGAATTAGAAATATGTTTTTGTATCAGGTAATGTGAATTCTGGGTTTTGACGTCAACCAGGTGATTTACATGCTTTGTATTAATAAATAACGAAACGAGCAAATAGCTGGCCAGATGGTACTATTAATTACATCATATCAAACATTACTCTATTTTATATATTTTTTACAAAATTACCGTATATTTCGAAAAGAATTTACATTTGTTTACAATGAAGTACAAAATCAAACGTAAGAGGCAACCCGAGCCGTTCATTACACGCGTAACACCCCTAACTCATGCAATAAGTTAAACCCGTGACGACAAACGTGTTACTGCACCTTTACTCGGGTTGTTTAACACACACACACACACACACACATACACAGGTTGTTTAAATATAGACATTTTATTAGCAATATTATTGATATTATGATTCGGTCCGTGCGTTTTATGTATTGGAAACATTCCAAAACTAACAGTTTTGAGCAAAATTACAAGTGTTTACTAATTTAAACTGCCGATACACTAGAAATAAGTACTGCTGTTTAAAAATCAGTTTCCATGGAACATATGAAGTATTTTTGTTTATGTGATAGCTATTTGCCTTTGATGTGATCTTATAAGGGTATTGTGTAAATATTTGGCTAATAGTTCTGACTTTGATCTCGTGAAAAGGAGTTCAAGTAAAATAGCAGACATTTTTAACATAAATCCTTGGTATTTTGTATTGAATACGTTTCAAAATACTTATAGATTTTTACCTAAATACTATTTCTACAGTGCTAATTATTAAATCACAAACGCAAATAACGGTCAATAAAGAAATAATTGAGTATGTAGTACATATATTTAGGACAACTTATAGCTGTTACGGATGGTATGACAAAAGAAATTGATAGAAGAATCATGAACACCTGGAGAAGGAATTGGTCACTCTCTGAAATTATGAAAAATAAAGACATACCCATTCATGACAAGCGAAAAGTATTCAACAGATGTATACTTCCATGCTTGACCTACGGATGCCAAACGTGGGCACCAGCACAGAAACACCTAGAAAACCTAAAAGTATGCCAAAATAACATAGAAAGAAATGTAATCGGAATTAAATTAAGAGATAAAATACAATTGAATAAAATTAAACAAAAAACAAAATTTGGATATGTTGACCGAATTGTTAAGACTTAAATGGAGGTGGACTGGACACATGAGAGAAACAGTAGAAAACTGGACAAAGATTGTTACCGAGTAGTATACGCGCGGAAGAAAAAGGAATAGAGGAAGACCAACAAAGCGCTGGGAGGATGATATAATAATAAGCGCAGGAAAAAAATGGATGCGAGTTGCAAGAGAAAGAATGGACTGGAAAAATTTAGAGGAGGCCTATGTCGGAGGACAAGCTGTTGAAAGAAACGGTGAATAAAAAAAGGAAAACCGCTAATCAAAGGCTATTTTTATTCATTATCCATCTCTCTACGAGATTTGATGGTACTAATTACTCAGAATTCACTGGTGGTAGGTCTCTCATATGTAAAAGTCCGTCTGGGTGGGTACCACCGCAATGTCTATTTCTACCGAAAAGCAGCAGTGTGCATGCACTGTTGTGTTTCGGTTTGAAGGACATTGTAGCTAGTGTAACTACTGGGCATAATGAGACTTGACATCTTATGTCTCAGGATGACAAGCGCAGTAGAATGCCACACCGTGCTTTGTAGCTCTAGGTGCTGGATGGTGTTTCTACTGTTTGTGGGTGGTTGTGCCGCTTACCATCAGGCGAACGGCATGCTCGTCTCGCCATTCAATGCAATAAATAAAAAAAAATACATATATTTTTGTGACAATGAAGATTATAAAATTATATACACAGAACCAGTGAATCACGGTTTATGATTACTGTATTAAGTAAAATTTAATGGTGTTCAACTCTTAGGTTGGCAAAGTTGTTATCGATAAAACGCAGTGAATAAATCATGTGGTAGAAACTATTGTTAAACGTGCCCTAACATAGCAAAATGTGGATGCGATACACTTCTGCCTACCCGTAAAAAGGAGGCGTGATGCTAAATTGAAATGCAAGACAATATGTCCCGTCGCGAGGTAAAACAACTCTCAAGAGTAGTTTTGTTGAGATAAGATCAATATCTTGAGAACTCACGTTCACACCTGCGAATTGACGTTTCATTTAATATTTGGCTGAATGGACTGTTGTCTTGAACATTTTGATTGTAATGGTGGAGTTTTATTTTTCAATTGTTTGTCTTAAATAACGTTAAGATCGGGTAGGATTCATTGATATTGTGATTCTATTTCTTATATTTCGTATGTGTCAGTGACTTGTCAGAAGCGGTGTTTGCAGGCACGAGGCTGCAGCCAGGAGCAAAGAAGTCCACAATTCCATCAATTTTATTCCTAGGCAATATGCTTTGTTAGTCAATGGTTGGTTACCCAAAATACAGATCTTCAACTAAGTCAACGCTCAAGGAACCTATATCCTGTGACCTCCCTTTTTATTCAAATTCAGCCAGGTTATAATTTATTTGACACATAATACTTATCTATTAAATCAAACCTCCTACGTAAATAATAGCGTCAATTTGAAAGACACCCACAAACCATTCTGTCTGTTAACCCCGTTTGAATACAAGCGATAACAGCACAGCATCCTTTGTATCACCAGATAAACGTATAGATCTGACATGGGCGTGCCTACTCGTTCCCTTTGAAGCGGTCGGAAGCGGTTGTCCGGTGTAGGCGGTGGAAACGCGGGTTGCCAGTTACGGAATAAGAGATAATGCTAGGAACTTTTTAACCGACTTCAAAAAGGAGGTTCTGTATTCGATGCGTATGTATGTATGTAAATTTGTATGGTCGCGAGTTTCTCAAAAACTACTTATGTAAATTCGACTCGTAATATACGTATATACTAAGCGAATACAAATTGTAATTATTTTTTGATTTGTAGTGGTTTTGAAGTCGGTTTATTTATATTTGCAGAAGCTGTGAACGTCATGGACCGTCCATTTTTTTTATATTATTTTAGTAGATTAAAGCCAAGGTCTCGGGTGCGATCCCCGGGTCTGGCAAAGTGATATTGGGTTCTCCTTCTCACCATCAGCCCGGAGTCTGGAATTTGTGCCTGATATGACTATAGGCTCGCTCCCTATCACAGCGTGGGACGGAATACCCAAAAAGAAAAGTGGGTGCACTGCTTGCGTCTCTGCCTACCCCTTCGGGGATAAAAGACGTGAGTGTATACATATACACTCACGTCTTTTGTGTATGTGTAAATTAAATTTTTCTCAGCATAAATTACGATGTTGTAGTAAACGTCATAGAACGTCTTTGGTTGACATTCGGTATTTCTAATCAGACCGAGTCTCTTTCTAGTGAACTAGTGAGTCAAATTAGGATCGTCTACTGTTGATAATCGAGAAACTGAAAGATAATATTTTTGATTGGAATTGATAAAATAATGCATTTTAGAAATATAAACCAACGTATTCAATATTTTGACACACAAAACAATTTTTTCTATGCAATATATTATATTAACCCGTCAAGCCCCGCTTATATATATAGATGTACCATTCAGACTCCAGCGTCCGTCGCGGGGTTTGGCGAGTCAATTAAAAAACAAAATATTAAAACAAAACAAAATACCCAACTGCATCAAAATCTGCCATCTTTATAAAATTTATTGAAGAACTGAAAATATAAAAATAAGATTTTAATTTTCATATTTTATTTTGGTTTTGAATAATCTTAGTTGACAGTGTTCACAAACGCTGTCAGTACGCAGTGAAACCTAATTTAAAATAAATTTAGTTTATGTTCCGATGTATTATTATATTTATTTTATTTTTTGGTGTGTTTAACTTAAACATTATGATAAATGATTTTTTATTCTCAGATGATGAAGAAGTCATTGAGTATCAAAACATGTAAGTCAAAATGCTTTAAAATTGAGCAGAACAAGCGTTTTAGTGAGACCAAGATATCTGTGAACAAAGTTCCATAAAGTGTTAACAATCAATATTATTTGTACTTATTACAATAATTTTTGTAATGAAAAAAAAACCATGGTTGAAGTCGGTTTTATGTCAGATTTTTTTTCTGGAATTACCATTTTGGCATTAGAGGCACTTTTCTTTGTTTTCTTTTTTATATTTTTGCAGCAAACTCTCTTGTGTTTGAGTACAACCAGCAGTACTAGAATTGACATAAGACTGCCTCGGTGGCGTAGTTGTATTGCGTATGCGTTACGAGTACGATTTGCGCGCTGAGGTCCTGGGTTCGAATCCCGGGTCGAGCCAAAAATATTGTGACTGGGTTTTTCCATCTTTAAAATTACTCAGTCGCAGCTCGGAGTCAGGAAGTTGGCGGTGTGATACCCCCGTGCCTCGGAAAGCACGTAAAGCCGTTGGTCCTGCGCCTAATCTCTTTCCGGTCATGTCGGATTGCCGTCTCACCGGACTATGAGAGTGAAGGAATAGCGAGTGCACCTGTGTATTGCGCACACACTTGTGCACTATAATATCTCCTGCGTACCTGGCTGATCTCTGTTGAGATTGGCCGCCGTGGCCGAAACTGGCTAGGAGGATTTCACTAGAATTGAAATTTTTTGACACCTCTAGCCAAACTGCATATCTTTGTTGGAGATTTGCATCATCAGTATTTTTATTTGCAATCACGAGTTTGATTTTGCTACTATATCACATAGAAGCATATTGTCATTAACTGTGAAATAAGCGGCCCGTAAACGCATTTTCTATCCATGTTTCTTTTAAAATAAATTATTTCAACACGTTTTAAACACCAAGAAAACCATATATGACAGAAGTGACACGAAATTAATACGGTTAAAATAAAATGTCATCAAATGTCGCAGAATGAAGGATACACAAGAAAGTTTATATACGTTGTATTGAAGTGTAAAATGGATAGACATATGTTTCGTTTTTTGTTTATTCATTCCGCTTTGTTCGGATTACAATAGACACCAATAGATAATGCAATGTTCCCAGTTAAAAAAATGTCAGGTTAGTTAACCCGGTTTTATTTTTAGTGGTGCAAGGCACGATGAGAGTTCAAATTTAACTATCTAACCTCGAGTTTACAAACTCTGCAATTTGTTTATTTAACCCGAGTATCGCGTGCAACTGGCCTTTAGATGAGAAAGGCAAAAATTATTATTTTCGTCGTTATTTACTAGACAATATTCACCTGTCATACAATATAAAGATGTTTGCCTATGTTCCTTTCAAACGTTCACGACGGAAGCGAGTGTCTTGTCTGGAGGCAGGGGCTGCCAGTAACAAAAATAAATATTCCGTTTTCTCGTTTTCTTCGTCTCTTTCGTAACATACATTTGAATTTTCATTATTAATATGTTATGTTATTTTATATTAGATTTATCATTTAGTTCAAATGCCATCGTAGATAGTTAACAGATACTTAACATTTATTTAACGGCAATGATTTTTGACAATTTATAATTCGAATTTCAGCGGTGTCGTTCCAGCCAAAACTTGTTGGTATTTTAGTTAAGCGTCCACAATTCATCACAGTGTATAGCTGATGTATTCCTGTATTATAATTCCTACAAAATGACTTACAATGTTCAGGAGATAATATGTAAAATATGAGTATTTTCATTGATAGAGTATAGAATAATTCTGTCGCGCCGAATAACCAGCGTGCATGTAACGTAGCGTTTTTGGTGGGATATGTAAGCATCCTCTTTTAGTTGCCACCCGTTGAAACTATCATCCACTATTCTCTACTACTGGAGTGGTACTTTGTGGCAATACAGCATCAAGTTTTAGCCACTTACACGACTCGTATAATACAGATAAATTACCGCAAGTACACAGCCCTAGCGAACAAATGGCACGTTTGATCTGTCAGGGAGGGACAGCTGATCACTTCATTAAACATTATCACTCGTAACTACAACCAACTTTAATTGTACCAACAACTTGCGTTTGTGGAGTTTTGTGTTTGTAAAGCTTGGGAATCTTAATAATATAAAGGGTGGAATTATTCACTGTTTTCCCGAGTAATCAGTCATTAACGAAAAATCTAAAATGCAAAATTCGAAAGAAGAATAAAAATGTTGACATGAAGTAAATTTCATACTTCGTTGATTTATATGTCGGGACAGGAAGGAAGTATAAAAAGGAATTATCATTTTTATTAATCACATTGAGGGTGTCTGAATATATTACGTCGGGTAAGACTAAATAAAAATCATGTTGAATTGTCAGAGCGACAGTTGGGTTTATAAAAGGGGTGCCGATTCATTTGAAGAGACAGTCTTAGTTCAGTCGTCGTTGAGTTCGGTTGTGTTGCAACTAGTACGGTGCAGATCACTAATAAGTGGTAACTATGGTGGTTTCCATATCAGTCAGTGCTTAGTAAAGCGGTTACTATGTTATTTCGAGTTGTTACTAGGTGAGTTGATTATAATCACTTAACCAAACGGTTAAGTAATTGCCTCAATATGCAATGTGTTATAATAACCAAAGTTAATAATGAATCCTGACGTGGTATTGTACTCTGTGAACAGTTTATTACGCAATAATTGACCAACGAACAATAAATAGCGAGTTAAAGAGAATTCATTTGTGACTTTTATTATGTGAACCTACGTGTATCGATATCGGCCGCCACTCTGTCTCCGACATCAGAAGGTGGGATGAGCCTATTCCCGCAGATATGTGAAATACAATTAATGGTACTATGGAGAAGCTATTTAAGTACCCGCAATTTACATGAAGAAAAAAATTGCATTGAGTAATGTCGGAATAAGAACAAGACTACAACGTGAATAGTGACAACGTGTGAAATATAACTATCGCATGGTCATTTGTGATTTTATGTGCATACGACTTCGAATGAAAGAGAATCGCGTGTGTACCGCGATTGAACTGTTGGTGTTCAAACGTTCCTGTTGGTGCTCAAGCGTTCCGGTAGATGTGCTGCCATATGGTGCGTCGTAGTTGGTGTCCCAGACATGACTGTACGGTTGTCTAGTACCGGTTGATGCTAACTATTGCATCGCGTATCATGTGTGGCTATATATGAAGACAGATATGCTTACTGCAGCACTACAGGAAGTTTGGTATCGTATGACCCATAATCCTTATTTGAAGGTTATGGTTTCCTTTATAATTATTTTTTGGTTATCTCTAAAAATATTGGAATTTCGTTTAGTAGTCATGTACCTAGTTCTTGGACGTAACAATCTATTTGTGGATGTAAGTCAAGTACCGTATAGTGTAAAAAGAAAAGTATAGCCATTTTCTTGTGTAATTCGCATAGTGGATGTATTTTGTGTCAATAAGATTGCTGTCCAGATATAATGGCAGTGATATTTGACATGTTGAGTACTTATGAAGGTTCAAATATTTTCCGTTAAATGACAGTTTTAAGTACAAAATATCGTTGATGGCTTCAATTGGTAAAACTTTTAATTTCTACTACTAACTACTTAGCATAAAAAGATTCCTTAAAGGGAAGTCCTACCGTAATTCAACTTATGTGATTTCTTTTATTTCTTGGTAACCTTTACAAATGTTGAGATCTTGTTTAATAGGGCATGTGCAGCCATGGATTAACGAGCTATTCGTGGTTCATGTTAGTACAGAACCGTCCCTATGACTGTGCATAGCATTGGTTTACAAAAGTGATCTAGGTGTATAGTGTTGGGTCTGAAGGATTGCTAGCCTTCCATGGTCAATGTTTCCCATTGTTTAAAATTTTTGAATGAAGACCGAGACGTGCGATAATTTTGTGATTGTCCTCATATTAAGATAACTACTGAATTCCCGCTCAAAGATTGATGCGTGACTTGATTTAAGTTCAGGATAGGGTGAACGGTTTGATGCTGTTGCGATATTTTTGATTGCAGGAACTAGAGATCCTTGCAGGGAGTACTTAAAGTATTCAGCGTTAGAAGACGCCGTAAGCTGTGACTACTGAAGAGCCTCTGTGTGATCCTTTGGTGGACCTGACATTAACTGCGGTGATAGAGGAGTTGGACATCAGGAGTTTGAAGATTCTTGCACTTTGGTGAGAAGTTTTCATTTTGTTGTGTTGAGCTTTTTTTTTTTTTTATTTGTCCCTGCGATTGATTGTGGAAAAGCCTGAAAGTGAAGTAGTGATTGAGACGTTCAACGCTAGAACAAAGTAGATGAGCCTGTTCTCGCAATAAATCTGTGTGGTGAATGTTCCAGTAAAATATCTCGAAAAGGATCTTTGTGGTTAAAATCTTGTACAAGATCTATGTGGTTAAGGACGGCTGTGTGATCAAGTCCATGTGGTTAAGGACTGCTGTGTGATCAAGTCCATGTGGTTAAGGACTGCTGTGTGATCAAGTCCATGTGGTTAAGAATGGCTGTGTGATCAAGTCCATGTGGTTAAGAATGGCTGTGTGATCAAGTTCATGTGGTTAAGAATGGCTGTGTGATCAAGTCCATGTGGTTAAGAATGGCTGTGTGATCAAGTCCATGTGGTTAAGAATGGCTGTGTGATCAAGTCCATGTGGTTAAGAATGGCTGTGTGATCAAGTCCATGTGGTTAAGAATGGCTGTGTGATCAAATCGATGACGTGACTTCGACCAGTCTTATATTGTAAAAATAGTAAATAAATTACAATCTGCTCACTATATGTGTCTTGTGTCTTGTGTATTGTGTTGTAACTATAGCGTGATCATCCTCCACTGGGTCTGAATCATTGTAGCAAATTTGGTCCTGATGGTAAACAAGCATAACTGAAATAGTGATTGTAGTAGTTAGGAAGAGTCTTAATGTAAGGTCAGAATAGGCCGAGCGATGTGATGCTGCTGCGTATATTTTCTGTTTGCAGGCATTGGAAATTACTGCTGGTGGTGCCGCGTGTGACGTGTCTACTCCGGTTCGAAGACAGTGTGCAGTGCAGTGCAGCTACTGAGCCGCTTCCGAGGGAAGATTGCTGCTGATCGTCAGTGGCACTGATCTCCGTTTAGATAAGAATTGTTTGCATTGTATACAGTTCTAATAACTATTGGACAGCTGTATCCTTGAGAGTTTGTTACCGTCACTACTTCTCTCTTGTTAGGAGGTACTAGGAAGTGATGGCGGAAGGGCGATTTGGGGGTGCTGTCTATTTTGTAAAACATACGTAAGAGAACGATCACATGTCAGGAGTATCATGTCACTATACGTGATTTAACTGAATTTTAAAATTAGATTTGTTTCTTAAATCCCTTGCACTTAGGGAGACACATTGCGAGCTTTTCCTTAACGTTTGAACAATGGAAGCAACTGACTACAGTAACTTGTGTAAATGGTTACAGCGATAACTTTCTTTGCCTATCGATTATGGTCACTGGTATGACTGCAGAAATAATTCTAAATTCATGACAGCATTAATTCCTAAGTTTTAAAATTTTGGTTGGGTTCTTACACTTTAATTGGAATTTTAAATTGTCATTTAATTATTCGGTGTTAAATTTTCATGAAGCGTGCGTTGGCGAAAAATGCTTGAAGGTTAAGTTTTGAGATAATCGATGAAATTGTAGCAGAGACAAGTGGCAGTGACAGTAATTAAGTTTGCATGATGATCTGGACTGCACTTTAGTAGTCCGTTGGATGTCGGTATTTGCTGTGTAAGCAATCCGTGGATGCGCGGTGCGCGGGTGGTTCTGGCTGAGGTCGGGTTTCAAAGGAAGCCATAGAGTTCGAAAGAGATGAGAGTAACTAGAGGTTACTGCCAGAGATCACATGCAGGGCTTAATTGGTTAGATTATGTGGTTTGCATTTGGCAATCGAGACGGACCTTCATCCATTTTTGGTACTAACTATGTTGTTTTGAAGAGTGTTGTTAAGTTAACGTGATGATCGTACTTTGTGTCATTCAGAGTAACACACGAGGACGTGTGTCTTACCAGAATGGCCGTGTCGGGACAGGAAGGAAGTATAAAAAGAAATTATCATTTTTATTAATCACATTTTTGGTACTAACTATGTTGTTTTGAAGAGTGTTGTTAAGTTTACGTGATGATCGTACTTTGTGTCATTCAGAGTAACACACGAGGACGTGTGTCTTGCCAGAATGGCCGTGTCGGGACAGGAAGGAAGTATAAAAAGGAATTATCATTTTTATTAATCACATTGAGGGTGTCTGAATATATTACGTCGGGTAAGACTAAATAAAAATCATGTTGAATTGTCAGAGCGACAGTTGGGTTTATAAAAGGGGTGCCGATTCATTTGAAGAGACAGTCTTAGTTCAGTCGTCGTTGAGTTCGGTTGTGTTGCAACTAGTACGGTGCAGATCACTAATAAGTGGTAACTATGGTGGTTTCCATATCAGTCAGTGCTTAGTAAAGCGGTTACTATGTTATTTCGAGTTGTTACTAGGTGAGTTGATTATAATCACTTAACCAAACGGTTAAGTAATTGCCTCAATATGCAATGTGTTATAATAACCAAAGTTAATAATGAATCCTGACGTGGTATTGTACTCTGTGAACAGTTTATTACGCAATAATTGACCAACGAACAATAAATAGCGAGTTAAAGAGAATTCATTTGTGACTTTTATTATGTGAACCTACGTGTATCGATATCGGCCGCCACTCTGTCTCCGACATATATAATATTTTATTTTTCTTTCTACATGCTGCAGAATTGTTCTATATCATTTACCGACTACGTATGTTTCGGGAAAACAGTGAATTAATTTTCACCGTGTATAAAATGTAAATGACAGACGACTTGATAAAGTTCACATGAACACGCTGGATGTAGGCCGCTTTTGACAGGTCCGTCTGGAATTTTTACAAGAGCTTCAGCGGTGGGCTTCATGTAGCTGATGATGATGAAGCATGTACAGATGTTTGGAAAATTAAAGTAAATGTAGAAACCGCTGAACATACGTGGATGATGGTTTCTTAATACAAAAGACCAGTGGATTAGCATATAGGATACTGTTTATCTCTGAAACGTAAGCAGTGGGATATTTATTAAGGGAACGTGTTTTTTACGCGGGCGAAGTAGCAACTACTACTAGGGATTGCTTGCTACTTCGCCCGCGTAAAAAACACGTTCCCTGAATAAATATCCCACTGTTTCGTATATACTAATATACGTGTATAAGATCACGTCTTCACGAACCTGAAGAGGTAGGAGTTGCAACTAGTGGGCAATTCATAGAATAAGTACTTTTTATCCTATGAACGGGAGCTATATTTATATTGCCTGTTTATATTTAAGATTTCCCTACAATGAAATATATACTATTAACTCCATAGAGAAAGTAACATACAAAATGTATTCCATACCTTTAACATAAATAAAATTAGAGATGTCGATTCCACATCTCGTGACGCGACTGATCCATCGACGTCAGAATTATAAAAACATTACGATCTCTTTGATGTGCGCATCTCTACTTGATTTATTTGATACATTAAATTTGTAGGGTGGACACGCGTTACGATGAAATGGTTTAACTAATTTATTAACTCTCAAAATGAGTAATGTTTGATGAAGTTAATTGGTTGACAAATTAAACAAGATTGATCAAAAACATTAAGATATTTGGCACAGTTGACTTGAGATTTCGTGTTTTTATATCTTGCCATGGAAAGGTGCATCTGACGACAGATACAGTGCAAGTGAAATAATATTATGATAACAGAAGATGGATTCCAAGCATAGATATCTGAAAGCAAGGTATCAATTTACTTCTACCCAGGATTTCTGAGTATCCTTATACTCGCTCACACGCGCACACTCACGCCTTTTATCCCCGAAGGGTTAGACAGGAGTGCAACTAGAACACTCACTTTTTCCATGCGTATACCGTCCCATGATATGATGGGGGGCAAGTCTATCGCTATATCGGACACATTTTTCAGAGTCCGGACTGATACTGAGTAAAAACCCAAATTTGCCCGATCCGGGGATCGAACCTCAGCACTGCAGTCATACTGTAGTTGTCCACCGTGGCGGTCCTAATACTCATAAATCAAAAATATGAAATTGAAAATTTCGCAGTGAGAATGCATCGCCCGATATTACATTGTAGCAATTGTGGATGTGCGGACGCGCTAACCATCTTGTCTTGTCCCACCTCATTTTGTTTATTTTATTTTTCCATATGAGACCATAAGGCGCTGCCGAAATACTTGTTGTCAAACACTAGTCAATTTATTTGACGGAAATGGCTGTTTGGAAGTGTACAATATTTTGATAGCTCATTGTCACCATTTGTGCTGCCTGTTAAAAGCTGATAGCGTCTGCGCGAACTACTACAATAGTAAAATAACAGACTCCGCGCTGTTTTGTTATTCACAGGCATTGATCTAGGTTTTTAATACATCAATGTTCACAGGCCCTGTTTCACAAGTTTCAAACAAAATTTTATTTGACAGTTATCGCATTAAACACTAATGCAGATTGTACTTTACTAGCATTTATTTGGGAGTTTACCTACAGGTTTCAAATAAATTAAGTTTGAGTAAGACTTCTATCAACTTTATTTAGGGACAAAATCAGTATGTTCGTTACATTGTATTTTACAGAGCTAACAAAAACCGACTCTATTGACAAAATCAAAAACCTTTTTTTCTTTTACACAAATAAGGCCATGACAACTGGTTGGTCTCTCATATTATGTAAGAGTCCGTCTGGGTGGTTACCACCGCAACGTCTATTCCTACCCCTAAGCAGCAGTGTGCATGCACTGTTGTGTATAGGTTTGAAGGTCCTGATCTCTCTCCGGTCATGTCGGATTGCCGTCTCACCGGACTATGAGAGTGAAGGAATAGCGAGTGCACCTGTGTATTGCGCACACACTTGTGCACTATAATATCTCCTGCGTACCTGGCTGATCTCCGTTGAGATTGGCCGCCGTGGCCGAAACTAGCTAGGAGGATTTCATTTCAGGTTTGAAGGGCATTGTAGCCAGTGTAACTACAGGACATAATGAGACTTAACATCTTATGTCTCAGGATGATGAGCTCAGTGGAATGCCACACAGTAGTTACTTTGTAACTCAAGGTGCTGGATGGTGTTGCTACTGTTCATGGGTGGTCGTATCGCTTACCATCAGGCGAACGGCATGCTCGTCTCGTCATTCAATGCCATAAAAATAAAACAATATTAAAACCTCTATCATACAATTTCTTTTCTAACAGGCAGCATAGATTATAATGAGAGTTTTGTATTTGGACGGCTTAGACATTAATGTAACTAGTACTTTAGAAGCCGTTAAATAGACCCATAGTATTAATAACCTAGAACGGCATTAATCCGGCTCGTATTTTAAAACTGTTGACATAAAATTTCTATACCTACGATTTAATTTATGGCGGTAAATAAAACTTGTATTAAAATTAAATATTTAGTTACGTGTAATCAAATACCGGACATTGTCTCGGCAGACCGTTCCGTTTTCAAATAGGCTATCGTCGCTACATACCTGAGAATTCTCCATAAGAATCTCGAAAGTATGTGAAGTCTAATAACCCGCACTAGGCCAGCGTTGTGGACTAAGCCTAACCCTAACTTTCAGTAGTAGAGGAGGCCCGAGCTCAGCAATGGGCAGTATTTAATATAGGGCTGACTGCAATCAAATACCGCAGTTTTACTTTTAAGTAACTGTTCGAAATTTCTGTACTTATTAGAAAATCGCGCACATTGTATTTACAAAGTATAATGTACACTCAGCCACATAAGTAGCTGAACAAATTCAAAACTTCAAATCGAGTCTACACTTTCATGTTCTGACCAATTTTTCTTCTCTTCACAAAAATAAAATAAATGCGATTTTACTTCCCACAAAGCAAAAAAATGGTTCAATTAAACTTACGCGTGGATGTGGTTTGAAATTTTGAATTTATTCAGCTATGTGGCTGACTACATGAACATACAATGCAGTATAGAAACTTCATATCCGTCGAACTACGCATCCTCCCCTCACCCCCGGCGCCCCCTCCCGCTTCCATTAACGCCTTCAATTTATTTCTCCTCAGGATGTGAACTGCAATCTAGTTTTTAATTACAAGATTAATGGCTTCTAGAATTCTCTAAGCTTCTACACTGTCATGTTGGGACGTGTTCTTTTTTATAATAGAAAGACAAGGCGTTACATGGCCCTTTTGTATAAGTAAATTATAAAAGAAATATATTTGTACCTATGAATGATACTGGCTGGGTCTTTCGACGTTAAGCAGTCCCAGCTTATACTTTATATGTGATCAAATTCACGATTCACGGTTGCCTCGGTTCCGTAGTTGTATAATGTTATGCTGAGGTGTCGGGTTCGATCCCCGGACTTAGCAAAGTGGTATTGGGTTTATTATATGTATTTAGTTTAGTAATATAATATTTTTTTATGCAAAGACATTTAACTGTTAATTACTGATATGAAATATTTTTTTATATAAAAACAAGATATAGAATTTATGACCGTGATGACGTTCTCTGATGATTAACCTATTTCTATTGTAAAACTATCTATACTAATATTATAAAGCTGAAGAGTTTGTTTGTTTGTTTGTTTGTTTGTTTGTTTGAACGCGCTAATCTCAGGAACTACTGGTTCGAATTGAAAAAATCTTTTTGTGTTGAATTGACCATTTATCGAGGAAGGCTTTAGGCTATATAACATCACGATGCAACTATTAGGAGCGAGGAAATAACGGAAAATGTGAAAAAAGCTGGGAAAATTATTCATCCATGAGGGCTTCCATTGTGTGTGCTGCGAAAACGGTTCAAGATACCAAAAATATATGTATGAAAGAATTATTCCTCTTGAAATTATCTAAAAAAATGTCCGCGACAGTATATGTCTATCTTTTAAGATTAACTCACTAGAACCGTTTTTATGGTAATCAAATTTGGTCGAAATTAATGCATTATTTGTTAAGAGTTGTATCAACGTAATAATATTAATCTTTATCCAATGAATATTTATACGGTACATACACCAAAATTTTTTTTTATTCAATTTTTGTCTGTCTGTTCCGGCTAATCTCTGAAATGGCTCGACCGATTTTGACGGGACTTTTATTGGAAGGTAGCTGATGTAATAAGGAGTAACTTAGGCTACGTTTTATTCCGGAAAAGCATAAAGCGGGACTTTTCCCCGGAAAAACTTTTTAACGCGGGCGGAGCCGCAGGCAACAGCTAGTGTAGTTATAAAGTTGATAGACAAAAATAAATGAAGATGTCCTCGAACAATGAAATATTTGTAGAACATCAAACACGTCGTTGAATGTTCGAAATTTAATAAAACCAGAAGGTCTCGCGAGCTTGTAAAACAGAACGGGATCAAACTAAAATTGTTTACGTTGATATGTATTTGATAAACCTACCCATTACCCAATGTGCGTTTTTTATTCAACGAAGGAATACCCCAAAATATTTTGATATTACTTTTGAAGGTTCTTTCCCTTTTTCTTGTCCTTGACTTGTTAATACAATTTTTAATTTGGTAATCATTTTAAACTCATTTAGATATCGCTTAATTTTATTAAAAGCTAATCTTCCCTACTTATGAGACACATCAATTCGTTCAACAATTAAATTACGAATGATATCATTAATTTTTATTTCATCATTAATCAAAATATCTCAGGGTTTTTTTAATAAACAAATATGATATTAATTGATTTCCTTCTGCAAAAAGGTGCCTAAAAACTTTGTTTCTGACTTTGTCTTCACACGTCGACGAAATTTCCCATACCCGCGAAAAATAACACTGTACAGTTCGGTAAGAAGTTTTCTAGTCTAATCTAGGCGAATTGAATTGAAACGCAGTTTATTTTCAGTCAGATTAGGCAAAGTTTGATTGTGCGCCGAAGGCATATAACATCTATGCTATTAGGTCTCTATTGTCTGACGAATTAGTTATTTATTATAAGATAATTATGTAGTATTATATATTTAGGCCTCCCCGATGTCAATCTTTGGGGGAGGCCTATGTTCAGCAGTGGATGTCGTGTGCCTGATGACAATGATGATTATATATTTTATGTTATGACGAATTAGTAACATTATGTTAATGAAATTAATAATAATATACAATGCTGCATTTTTAAATAGTCACTTCACTCGCAGAATGTGTTTTAAAAAAGAACTAAGTTCAAATGTTTTTATGGCATCGTATGACGAGACGAGCATGCCGTTCGCCTGATGGTAAGCGATACGACCACCCATAAACAGTAGAAACACCATCCAGCAACTTGAGTTAGAAAGTACTGTGTGGCATTCCACTGCGCTCGTCATTAGATGTTAAGTCTCATTATGTCCTGTAGTTACACTGGCTACAATGCCCTTCAAACCGAAACACAACAGTGCATGCACACTGCTGCTTGGCTGTAGAAATAGACATTGCGGTGGTACCCACCGAGATAGACTCTTACATATGAGAGTCCTACCACCAGTGGTAATGTGGGTGCCTATTACCATTTTAAATCATAATTATCCTTTGCTACACTAGTTACCTTTAGTTCTGTTTGGAAAACAGCCTACTTTAGCTTTTATGCGCCCGATTTTTCAAACTAAAGTTAAACTTTATGAACGAGATATTCGTAGTTTTAAACGCTATAGTTCTCTGTAAACACATCCCTGGGCACATCGAGTTACGTTGCGGAGTGAACTGTCGTACATTTATTATGTCATAATTCTGGCGACCGTCAAGGGGCATGTCTCTTGAGGTTAGTATCGTATTAAAACTCTACCATCTGAAGCAGTATTTTATCTTTGCCTGGGCTGAATTTTTAATCAGTACATATTTAAAGAGGAACATTTAGTATCAACGAAATTAACTGTCTTTCCAATAAAATGAATTTGTATGACTGACGTAGTATGTCTCTATCTATTCACGAATATTGATTTATATTAATTTGCGAGACAAAAAAACATTCAATAACTGTAATAGGTTTATAAAATATTTACGAATAAGGTTGTTACTATAATATGTCCTTGAGGCTTTACGTGAAACGAAACGCTATTTATTAAAACTACGCTTTCGTTTACTTAAGCGTTTGCGTTACAAATGAAACTCGGTGTGCGGACAGCAAGCCCCGCACGCTGCGAATATAAAACGCCATTTGTCTTCGCGTTGTAAAATAACCTATGATTTATGATATTTACGCATGAAACTTATTGCTAAGTTTATATGTTTTAGTTAAAATGTATATTTTTAGATATATTATATTTTTAATAATTGTATAATTTATAATATTTTTAATTATTGTTTTTTAAAAATATATAAAAAAATGAAGGTAGATATTGTATCATTAACTTTTCGGACCACCAACACCTGAGTCCGCCCCGTGACCACAAAGTGCCGCAAAGCCTTCGAAACGTCGGGAGAAAATATTAATTAAAAAACCACGATAAAATCCGAAAAATAGTTTTATTTCAATGTTTAGTTATCTAAGTATTTCATAATATAAATAATCTTTTAATGTATTGAAAAAGAATTGAAACCATAAACATTAGTAACTAGGTTTTTATTAAAAAGAAAACACATCCAAAAACTAAAAGTGAGCTTGCTATCCGAGATCAAGAGCCATAAGCAATGCCTGTCTTTCAATTACCTTTTCAATTTACTTATCAGATCTAACCATTAAGGTGTTGATACCAAAGTCGGCAATAAAGACTCGTGGCAATTCCGTGTTTATTGCCACTCGAGACAGAGTTTTAGGACTTGACATTTTATTATCAGTTTATTTCGCTGACCCCTCTACCTACCCCTGTACCGCGACGTCTGTTCGAAATTAAAACGTGTTCCCTTCAAATTTATTAATAGAGTTGTGTTTGGTGGTAGGCAGTTAGGGAAAACCTAATTAAGTTTTTAAATCGCCTTGCGTGTGTTTTATAAAAACTTTTTCGAATATGTACTTACATATTTGAATACTTTCTTGCTAACTTAACTGAATAGTTTATCCATCAATGGATTAATTGCATTTAATAATTATAGTAGTTTTAAAGTGTTTTCTTAAGTATTTACGAAAACAATATTGTCCTTGTCTATATACATCGGCATTAAACATAAGTATCTATACGTCTCTGTTTACCCCATAAAAGATAAACGCGTCAGATGTATACACACTTTTGTGTTACAATATTTATCCTTCTGCGAATAAATTGATTAATGCATATTCCGATCGAAGATAGCAAGTAAATAAAGTAATTAAGTAAATTTATCACGGCACCATCATGTGAAAACTAAATAAATACAACTCGAAAATCATACGCAGTAGAGTTCTGGAATGTTCCAGGCTCTCTTTGTATTTTAAACGCATACACTTTGGTTCAAATTCGAATGGGGGAGTTTCAACAATACAAACAATAACGTTTTGGTATGATGTATAATCAAATAAGAATCAAAAGAAAACCGATGTGAAGTAATTGCTAGACGAGTGACTGCCCGAAGCCCAACACATTTTTTCTTTTTTTTCTGTAGCAATGCCCTCCTTCCATGAACTCCTTTCATGCAATGAACTCTCGTGCCAGTATTCCCCTATAATAAACGATCATGTGATTTCATTGTCTAGGTTGAATTACGTTTATTACAAAGATTAAAAACTTTTAGAATCCGGGGTCAGGGAATGTGATAATGGGTTTTTCCACTCAGTATTAGTCCGCAGTCGGCAACTGTGCCCATTAAGCCGCAATAGGTGAAACATATAGCTGGTGGAACATGGGTGTGTTACACCTCTGCCTTTACCTGAACAAAGGAAAAGGCGTGATGACATGTATGTATGGAAAATAACTTTCGTCCTTTCTTAGAGTTCAAACTTACTCCATGCCAAATTTCATCAAAATCGGTTCACTAGTTTCTTCATGTAAGCGGAACAAAGAGACAGATTCGTGGGTATGGATGGACAGTGGACACCTAGACAATAAATGGAATTCTCCAGACGAGGGTGTGTCCACGTTCTTTGTTCAAATTTAGCGTATGCATAAACAAGTAGGGTGACCATAAAACAGGTGCAGTTGTTAGTAAACACGCGCATTGACGTCACGCGGCTTCGTCTCGAATTCAGCGCCAAAATGACTCGTGATTCAGTTTATGACTCACAAATGCGATTGATTTTTGATGGCTTTCTTAAGAACTTTGAGTGGAAATGTATGGTATTTATGGTTTATGAGCGGTTTGGATTCCACGATTATTTGCCAATAATTGTAATATTTTGTTGTATGGTTTGTTCTAGATTAGAAGTAGCGATACAACCGCTCATAAACAGTAATAACACAACACAGCACCTTGAGTTACAAAGTACTGTGTGGCATTCCTCTGCGCTCGTCATCCTGAGACATATAATGTTAAGTCTTAATATGTCCAGTATTCACACTGGCTACAATGTCCTTCAAACCGAAACACAACAGTACATACACACTGGTACTTGGCGGTAGAAATAGACATTGCGGTTCCCACCCAGACGGACTCATACATATGAGAGACCTACCACCAGTAATACCTACCTCCTACTATTGCTTTGAACTCTCAAAATACTTACTACATTAAATACCATCGGAAACGTAACATTGTAGACTGCTATCCGCTCCTCGCTCTGACGCATGATGCCAGATCTATTGTGAAATATACTGACGTCAATCATGTCGGAAGCAGTGTCAAATCTATATGAGTCTGGGCTTACGTTTGTCAGACACGCCTACCGTAGATTTCTGACGTTTGTAAATTTGCTGGATATTATCAGCTCTGATCTAAGAGCATTTAACCAAGCTCTGATAGCAATTTGTTACGCTAGTCAAAAAACATATCGAACTCCTCCCTATCGTTCTATTTGATTGATTTCGTTGTTAATATTAAATTTATTTGTTAAGATGTATACTGCAAAAAAACGTGCTGGACAATACCATGTGAAACCAGGTTGATTCTTCAAAGAATTAAATTTAATCATCATCAGCCACACGACGTCCACTGCTGAACATAGCCCTCCCCGAAAGATTTCAAGATGGACCTGTCAAAAGCGGCCCGCATCCAGCGCGTTCCTGCGACCTTTATCAAGTCATCGGTCCACCTTGCATGTGGATGGCCGAGGCTGCGCTTGCCAGTACGTGGTCTCCACTCGAGAACTTTTTTGCCCCATCTGCCGTCAGTTCTTCGAACTATGTGCCCTGCCCACCGCCACTTCAGCTTGCTTATCGGCTGGGCTATGTCGTAAAATTAATAATAAGTAGTTAATTCAAAATAAAACCCTTCCGTTCAGAAACGATATAGCGTTTTATTTAACTTAATGTTTATTGATATAGATTCAGTACCTATAGTAGAGATTGTTTATTACAAACTTGCAAATTTTATCTTTGTATATTGTGGAAAGCTATCCATGCTAGTAATATTCATGTGTTATAGTAAGGTAAGCCACCTTCTTGCCCCGGGCATTACATCTGACAGATCAGTAAGGCCTTACACAGTTTGGTATAATCTCCGAGCTTTCTTAATACAATATATTCATAACGGTATGACTAAAAATAGATATTACATAATATCAATATCATGAATCATGACTGCCTTTGTGGCGCAGATGTATTGATTACCGAGACGAGGTGTTAGACTTGATTCTAGATTGATGATATTCGATTTTTCTATTCAGTATTAGCCCGAAGCGAGGAATTAGAACCGGTAAATATCGCCCCCTATTATATAGGACCTAACTTAGATGGCGAAGTGTGAGTGTTACATCACTGCTTACCTACAGGGAGAAAAGCATGATGCAATATATCATAATACGAATTCCGAGCAATATGACTAAAAATAGCTGTTGCACAAACTGCCAGTCATTTGGCACAAATGCTTTGCAGATTGAGTGATGAAAACTAGTTGTTAATCTTGTTTGAACATTTTCTCTTTTCAGAGGTAGGCAGACGTATCACAGGTTGTTGCATGCACATGTGTACCCCTTGACCTTCATAAAAGAGGGAATGTACAGTGGGGTTTTAGTCGCGTGGCATAGACCGTTGAGACCGGCAGAAATCTGTAAATGGTCTTGGAATTAAACTATTATAACGGACTAGCTTTTGCCCACGGCTTCGCCCGCGTTAATAAGTTTTTCCGGGCTAAAAGTACATAAAAACCTTCCCGTTGAATCACTCTATGACTATCACGTTGATACAACTCTTAACAAATAATGCATTAATTTCGACCAAATTTTATTACCATAAAAACGGTTCTAGTAAGTTAATCTTAAAAGATAGACATATACTGTTGCGGACATTTTTTAAGATAATTTCAAGAGGAATAATTCTTTCATACATATATTTTTGATATCTTGAACCGTTTTCGCAGCGCACGCAATGTAAGCCCTCAAGGATGAATAATTTTCCCCGCTTTTTCACATTTTCCATTATTTCTTCGCTCCTAATAGTTGCATCGTGATGTTATATAGCCTATAGCCTTCCTCGATAAATGGTCTATTCAACACAAAAAGAATTTTTCAATTCGAACCAGTAGTTCCTGAGATTAGCGCGTTCAAACAAACAAACAAACAAACAAACAAACAAACAAACAAACAAACAAACAAACAAACAAACAAACAAACTCTTCAGCTTTATAATATTAGTATAGATTTTATCGCGGCTTTTTATTTTATTTACTCCCGACGTTTCGAAAGTTTTGCAGCACTTCGTGGTCACGGAGTACCTTCAATTTACAATTATACAATTTTACATTGAAGGTATATTTGCAACACTAACTTCTCGGACTACGTACACCTCAGTCCGCCCCGTAGTCTATACATAAGTATAGACTTCCGCTTGCCGCTCGACCAGCGTGAAAAAGTGTTTCCGGTATAAAAAGTAGCATATAGCCACAATTGTTTGTCACTGTATTAGTTCAAATCACAATTTAGCAGAAATCTTGAAATAACGGAATTACCCTATGATCCGGTATTACCCAAACGCACCCTAAACCTTTTTAGAAGAGTGTTAGCGCCGACTCTACATGAGTGGAATTCTAAAAATTTGTCGTACTAATGGCGTTGTTTCTCACTGTATTAGTTCAAATCACAATTTAGCAGAAATCTTGAAATAACGGAATTAACCTATGATCCGGTATTACCCTAACGCACCCTAAATCTTTTTAGGAGAGTGTTAGCGCCGACGCTACATGAATGGAATCAGAAAGATTTGTCGTACTAATGGCGTCGTATCATTTCCCTAGAAACATTTGAATAGTGGCCAGACATATATTGTTTCCCTACAAATGCATGTGGAAATGTGCCAATGAGTAACTCCTAATGATTTAATAAGAATTTTCCTAGAATTGTTAGTAGGGGAGATTTATATGAGGCGATTTATAGTCGCACGACTAACACTGGATCGAACTGTAAATAAATCGCGACAACTGAAATCGACCAACGCCAGCTAAAAGAGAATGGACCGAGAAATACACAAACAAAAATACAATATTATATATACAATAGTGTGTTCCGAGGCGGCCTCTTCGATTAGTTCGAGTAGAAAAAATAAATACCTACTCAGAATTGTCTTTGAAATTTAATAAAATTGTATGGTTTCGAATTGATTTAGTTTTAAGTCATTTTTTTTTATTAATATTTTGTAATTGATTGTATTAATAAAATTGTGTGATGTAATTTAAATAAAAAAATATAAAATTATGCACATAGAAAGAGACAAAGCAGTTGTGTATCCAATTTTTTTTTTTGTTTACGCGGAGAAAGTGACTTATTACTACCGCCCAGTGTTCAAGGGGAACGACTGAGCGGTTATGTTGGGTTCACCGTGCCTTACGACCCGACGTTGAGCCGTCCGGAGAGATGGAAACCGTCGGGCTACCGCCGGGCCGAGTCCCTAACCTATGTACACCGCACTGCATACCAACTAAAACTCCGCGGTGGCCATCTTCGGCGCATTAGGGACGGCTGCGGGCTTCCTCCGACTCACGTCTAAGTTGTCGTCCGCAACCGCCCCTAGTTGTGTACCCAATACCTATCTCTTTTCCGTACCTCTTTACTCTGTAGGCTCTGAAGCATATATTATCCACGTAAATGTATATTGACACAGGAATAGTTTATCTTTGTCATACTTCTCTACCCTTATTCATTTTACAGCTAATTTAGTAGGCGTAATCTTATAACTCGACATTTTGTCGCAGAAATAAATGGACCAATGTAACTCTGCCTTTACATTGCTACACTTACTCTAATAGATATATTTTGTATAATTTTCAATATTATATAGTGTCATTTACAGTCGTACGACATATTGTAGCCAAGTTTTAGCGAAATGTATAGCTATTGTAAAAGGAAAATGTAACAGAAAAATTTTCCGAACGTTAATGTAAAAAATGAATAGTAGTCACGATTTCACGAACACAGCTTTTTCCATCGCATCGACTGAATATTTTCCAAGTTTATAAGTTTAATTGTGTACTTTTAAATAAGTTTTATTCCTAGCGGATCTATGAAATAACATCGATCTGTGTTATTATTAAGATAATTATGAGTAAAGGATGTCTTTAACATACTGAATATTATAATATTAGTGGTCTAGTTTCTTTTGGAATTTTAAGAATCATTAATATGAAAATTACCCCACGGTAATCCTACTAATATTATAAACGCGAAAGTTTGTAATGAATGTATGTTTGTTAATCTTTCACGCAAAAACTACTGAACGGATTTCGATGAAATTTGGCACACTGGTAGATCATGTCCTGGATTAACACATAGGCTACTTTTTATTCCGGAAAAATATAAAGCGGGACATTTATTCCGGAAAAACTTTTAAGCCCGGGTGAAGCCGTGACCAAAACTTAGTACATAAATATTTTCAAATACAACCAAAAATATTAGTCGCATTGTTTCTTTAGTCCTCAGATATACATCTATTAAAATCACCCGTTATAAAATAAACAAAAAACTTAATGAGAATGAAATAAAACTTCTTTAGCTACCGGTATCAAAGCATGTTGTTTAATTTTTACTTTCGATATTTGGACGACCGCATCCCTAATGACCACATATAAAACCCATAAAGTAGTTTTATTTCAATCAACATTCGCGTAAACATAAAAACTTTAATATCAATTCAATGTTAATAAGCCCATTCTCCCCCAGGCATAGTAAACCGCGGCGACTCGTTCCGTCGGCGGAGGTCACGTTCCGGCAGCCTGGCCCCATCTTCCCCTGCCCAATCGGCGCCAGAGACAACTGAGCGACGGCCGGTGGCGTGTCACCGGGTCGCGATGGTGGGCGCCCCGGGGGTCGGCAAGACAGCACTGATCAGCCAGTTCCAGACCAGCGAGTGCATCAACGCGTATGATAGACAAAGAGGTAAGTAATGTTTTTGCGTACACGTTACGAGTACGATTTAGGCGCTGAGGTCCTGGGCTTAAATCACAAGTTGAGCCAAAAAAAACATTCTGACTGGGTTTTTCCATCTTAAAAATTACTCAGTCACAGCTCGTAGTCAGGAAGTTGGCGGCGTGATACCCCCGTGCCTCGGAAAGCACGTAAAGCCGTTGGTCTGCCGTCTCACCGGACTATGAGAGTGATGGAATAACGAGTGCACCTGTGTATTGCACACATACTTGTGCACTATAATATCTCCTGCATACGTGGCTGGTCTCCGTTGAGATTGGCCACCGTGGCCGAAACTGGCTACGAAGATTACGTTAGTAGAAATATGTTAAGGAATGATTGTGCTCATTATATAAAACTCTACTATTAAAATGCCCGTTGTGTTTTGTGTCTTAATAAAAAGGTAGATAAGTTTATAAGTAATAATAATAATAAGTTTTTTGGAAAAAAAAATACAATAAATTTACACTAAAAACATAGGCTTTAAAGATTGTGACATTAGGCAAAGTTAAGCCTCAATATGCCGAACTAGGTTAAATCACTGTATCTCAGCACACAGCGCCGTTCCCCACAGTTGTACAATAGCCTCAAGAATTATTATTATAAGAAATATAGAAGTATAGTGAACCTCTTTGAATGTGTGTGTGTGTGCGCGTGTGAGTGTCAGTGTATGTGTCAGAGAGAGAGTGTGTGCATGCATGGTTTATAACTTACCGAAAAAGGCATGAATTTGTAAATAACAAAACCAATAACTCATGCGTATCACCATAGTACTCAACAAAATAACTTAAATATTTTATTTATTTTTTTTACCTATGAAAAACATGCAATTAATATTATTTTAAAACGGTCAAGAGTTCTTGTTTCATCGTATCCCAGCGTTAACAACCAAGATAATGTTTTCATTTTGCACAACGTTTTATTTTATGCATGTATAGAAATTAGATTATTAACTTTATTGTAAATAAATGGTCCAAAAGAACAATAAAATTTCCGGACAAAAGACGCACAATAAGGTTTCGATACTTCACAGACTCTGTTTTTCAAACGGTTTATATTCTTAGGAGTTTTACTTTTTTACATTAATTACTAAATTATCTATACATTTCAAAAAAGTTCACTTCCGTACAATGTTTGAACTGAAAAATGTACTCCAAAATACATTTCAAAGTAAATATTGGGACTTTGTAGACATTTTTAGCGACGGCAAAAGCTAAATCGCGAGTGTAAAACGAAAATGTTAACCGTGACGGTAAGCATTCAACGTAATCGCTTTTGTCGAATGAGCACCTGCTTTTCACCGCCTCGGCGCATAGCTAATAGGATTGTCATGTACTCTAACCTTTACGACACGTGTAATAAGATTTAAAATGGACTAGTTATCTCAAAGTGGATGAATATATTCTACATCTAGATAATTATTACAAAGTTTGGGAAGATGTATTACTGAAATAAAAAGAGTAGAAAACTTTGTATAGGGGTATGCATATTTATATTTTTGGATGATATTTTATTCTCAAAGTATGCACACACACACACGAATTCACGCCTTTTTTCCCCGAAGGAGTAGGCAAAGACACAGCTAGTGCACCCACATTTCGCCGTGTGTATTCAGTCCCATGATGTGATAGGGGGCCGAGGCTATCACCATATCGAGCACAAATTCCAGAGTCCGGGCTGATACCATTGAATAAAATGTATTACGTAGTACATTAACTCAATGGCTGTTACTGATTATGTCAAAGTATGTTCAAGTAAAATGCCTGTTCTTATAAGGCAATACTTTAAACCTAGGTATTGCAGATATATTTTTCATTTTCCTATACGATAGAGGTAGTTTGAATGTTACAATTAATACTACAAAAAGGTCTTTTAAACCTGAAATAGACATCAATACAGTACTGCAAACACAAGTTATAAAACGAACAAAACAAATCCTTAGTCATGACAAACAAAAAAGAAACAATTTATCAACCATAACATTTCTCATACAACAAAATAAATACCACACATAGTTAATACGAACAAGGGAAGTAAGCAATTATCCCTCTGGTGAATACTTTAATACTGCGTATGAAACAAAGCTTAAACTAATTAAGCCGTGTGCTTAAATGGTTCCCAAACCTTTTGGCTTTTTTTAAGCTGATTCTTAAATTACTACACATTGTCGCCTTGGAAAATTTCTATTATGACTGTGTGTGAGATAATAAATAAATAAAATAAATAAATAAATCTATAAAAAAAAACAAAAAAATGTCTATATATCATAGTATATCAGCATTTTTACGCCTTATTTTTTCAATAACGACATTATATCCAGAGTATACTACGCAATAAAAACAAATTGTATAAAGACTCGATGGGATGAATTTAAAAATAGAGCACATTTTGAAAATCGAACACAAATTTTTACTCCAGGTACAAAATGAAAGTCTAGTAAAAAATCAAGCGTCAGAAAAAAGCAACAAGAAACGAACACCGGGTTTGCTTGGTTTTTTAACAATTTCACGACAATAGCACAGCGCTCGATTAAAGAAAAAACTTCGTTAACTCAAGTGCACACGTTCCGTTTAATGGGGAATTTTGATTTTGCAGCTATTTTCCTTGGAAAAATACTCGCGTATGTTACTATGCTATTTTAAAATGATTAGCTTAATGTGCTTATAAAGTGCATTCATCAGTTTAATAGTACGCATGTTCTCCTTAAGTTAAAAGATGTAAAAAAATATTTTACATAATCTTGACACTTGGTGTGTCTTCATCATGAACTTACTGTACGTGATTTTTTGAGTTTTGGTGATTGGGAAAAATTTACAATTTGATTTCAGACTATAGAACTACTAGTATGTATACTTTAAAGACCTTTTTTTTTTCAATGGCCATCTTCGGCGCATTAGGGACGACTGCGGGCTTCCTCCGACTCACGTCTAAGTTGTCGTCCGCAAGCGCCCTCGTTGTATCTCTGCACCACTTTAGGTTGACTGGTAGAGAATACCTATAGCATTAAGTCCGCCTTTACTCCATGTATGAAGCTTAAATAAATAGAAACGCAAAGTCTTTGATAGATCAAAGAAAGCGAACAACCTCAGAATATAAAGACTCAAAGGAGGTCGAACATTGAACCTTATTTCGTACAGTCAGCCACATAAGTAGTTGAACAAATTCAAATTTTCAAACAGCTTATACGCGTTCAGTTCAATTAAATCTTTTTTTCTTTCTATAATATAAAAAAATCCCTTCTATTTTATTTTTATACATACATACATATACATATACACTCATGCCTGTTATCCCCGAAGGGGTAGGCAGAGGCGCAACTAGTGCACCCACTTTTCGCCATTATTCCGTCCCATGATGTGATAGGGGGCCAGCCTATCGCCATATCGGGCACAAATTCCAGACTCCGAGCTGATACTGAATAGAAAAACTCAATATCACTTTGCCCGACCCGGGGATCAAACCCGAGACCTCCGCTTTGCAGTCGTACTGTAATACAACTACGCCACCGAGGCAGTCTATTTTATTTTTGTGAAGAGAAAACGAAAATTTGTAAGAACACAAAAGTGTAGAGTCGATATGAAGTTTTGTATTTGTTCAGCGACTTATGTGACTAACTGTACATATCTACAAAATACGTGACATTAAAAGCCTGTTCCTTGTTTCCATCACGATAAACGCCTGTCGCACCCGATAAACAGCCACAAAAGCGTTCATAAATTATGAAATCCCACGTTGAACGCTTGTAAGCCTGCTCGAAATCGATTTAGTTCCGTGCTTTCGGGTCGGTTAATCTGAAACTTAATTTTAGTTACAAGTTTACGTTTTTAATTAAGTGCCTGAACTTAGTTGGTTTAATTGCCTTATGCTATTAAAGCGTCAAGTACTGTAACAGAATTCACGGGAATAAAACTATTTTACGGATTTTGACGCGGTTTTTTAATTTATATTTTCTCCCGACGTTTCGACAATACCTCTGTCCAGCCCGTGACCATTTTTTTTTTTTTTAATATGGCCATCTTCGGCTCATTAGGGACGGCTGCGGGCTTCCTCCGACTCACGTCTAAGTTGTCGTCCGCAACCGCCCCTGCGCGTACCGCTTTTTTGCAGTCCTTTTTTTCCTGTTGCGGGGGCTCAGAAGCCCCCGAAACACCGTACCGTTTCCACCTTTTGCTGTCCGAGGCAGCGTGAGACACGCTGCCTCGGACACGGGCGGGCGGCACGTCCCGCCCACCCGTGACCCCCGGAGGCCCCTATTAGTCGCCTTTTACGACAGGCAGGGGATACCGTGGTGGAATTCTCCAAACGCCCCCAATCCACAGGGCGGGAGACGTCGGTCAGTCGTCCACCCGACGCCTCCTACATCTCGTCTGGCGGCGGGAGGGATCACCACTGCGCTGGCGATCCCTCTCGGCACTCTCCTTCCGCGAGAGGACCACCTCGCAGAAGTGGGCCACCGCCTGCCAGGCCTCCCGGCCGCCGACCACGGAAGCGACCACGGCCGGCAGCGAGAGGTCTTCTCCGACGACTGTTCTGAGAGCGCTGCGTTCTTCATCCCAGGCTGGACAACACTCCAACATATGTTGGGCCGTGTCCATTGGGCAGTTGTCACAATAGTGACACACGGCCGGCTCCTCTATCCCTACCACCCGAAACAGGAACTCACCGAAGCAGCCATGCCCGGTGAGCACCTGCGTCAGGCGGTATGTTGCCGCTCCGTGGCGCCTGTCCAGCCATTCGGCAAATACAGGACGCACTGCCTCCACGACCCTGTGCCCCCACGACGGGGCCTCCAGCCTGAGACGCCACTCCTCCACGGCGGCTCGCCGTAAGGCGGCCCTCTTGGCCTCCACCTCCTTCAGGGCCGGACGCTCCCCGCGACTGAACGCCTCCTCCCGCCAATGGAATACATCGGCAAGGGATTTGGCGTCCAGGTCCCAGGGTAGAAATCCGGCCAATAGGCAAGCCGCCTCGAAAGAGACCGTGCGGTACGCCCTGACCGCCCAGCCCGTGACCATAACGGCTGTAAAATATTCGAAAAGTCGGGAGAAAATATAAATAAAAAAAATAATAGATAAAAGCCGCACAATAGTTTTATTTCAATGTCTAACATTCGCATAAATATAAGAAATCATAAAAAAATCACGGGTTTGGTTCAAAATGGTAGATTTCAACCACAAATTATTTTGGTCTAGTTTAGTATTATAATTTTAGCTATTTAATCATAAATAGCTAAATACGTCATTTAAGGTGAACACTGAAAATCAGCGTTGTGTTGTGGTTTGCACCACATCACAACATTATGCTGAGTGGTCACCTATTTGTCACAGCCACGACTAGCCAGTGTTATTATTAATTGTCGTTTTATGTCAATTGTATCTGTTTGTGTCGCGACTGTGACTAATAAATGGTTTTTCTTTCTCTCTTACTATAAATGTGTATTCTTTGGAAATGTATTATAGAATTACCATGTTTGGCTTGAAGTTTCTTAGAACACTTACATAACCTAAGAAATGGATTTAAGAAAATCCACCTCGTATTTCACCGATCCAAAACAGCGTACAAACCTATTTTATGTGCAGTCTCTCCAGCATAAGCAGCTGAACAAATTCAAAATTTCAAATTGCCTACATACTTTTGTGTTCTAACTAAAAAAAAAGACGTGTGGCAGTCGGAGATTGCCGCGGTAAAGCTATTGCATAGCATTTTTTATCAACTTATGTAATTATAACCTTGTTGCTTGTGGAATCAGTTACCTGTATCAGTAAGAAGGGCTAAATCTCTTCCTATTTTCAAGAGGCTTGTCAAGCATCACTACTTTTCACTGTGATATTGTTTTTCTCCTTTATTTTTCTGTATATTACTAGATTTTATGTATTTATCGTTTTTTTCTGTTTAGTTTATGTATTATAATATGTAGTTATTTTATTTTATACATTAATTAGTTGTTTTTATGGTATATGTACTATATTATATATTTGAATATTTATGTACATCAGATTTCCTCCCCTTTTATATCCCGATAATGACCGCCTGCTCTCTTTTTCCTAGTTAACTAAGTCCATCCAAGGGTTGTCTGGAAGAAATCACCGGTTGCGATAAGACCGCCATTTGTACTTCTTGTTTTAGTATAGTCTCTGTTATATATGTAGTTGTTTATTTTACGTTTGATGTACAATAAAGAGTTTAAATAAATAAAATAAATAAATAATTATAATTATTTGTTTATTTTTTTTTCTATTGTCCAAATTTCACTCGTGCCCTAACGCCAAAACTCTAAGCAGGCAATTCTAATATTTATAACCTCTGAACAGATATAAAATAAAAACTTTTTAAAAATTCAAACTTAGAATTATGTCATCCCGCCGCGTTTGACATTTCGATACGTTTCACTGACTGGAACAATTTTTAAATACACGGTAATTTGACCTTTTATCGTTTAACATTCAGCTCATATCCTCTTACATATTGTATTCTTACAAGACTGCGATATTAAATTTACTTATGGAATTTTACACTACGTGGTTGTGATAAAGTTGAAACTAAATATCACCGCTGTGCCGGTTGGGGTGTTAGGTTATTTTTTCGTTACGGAATTTCTAGATTCGGTCTCCACGCTCATGGTCCGCGATAGAAGCTATGCAATAGCTTAAAATATCTTTACAAAAATAAAATAAAAGAGATTGGCTTTACTTCATACGAAGATTTTTTTTTTCATTTTAACTCAACACGTATATAAGCAATTTAAAATTTTGATTTTGTACAGATATTTATCCTGCTGACTATACGTTAGGAATAGAAACACACCTATGTCGTAATATAAATTCATAAAGTTTTAAAGGCCCCCGGACACTAGCCGTTTTAATTTATGAAATCCTAAATTCATGTCGGTGGTCCTTACCTTCGCGAATGAGCGAAGGTCACGCATATTTTATACATTGTTCAGTTTATTTTTATTTTAATGTTTTAAATATTTTCAAAGGGAGGATTTTTGGCATGAAATCTGATAATGCTTACGGCTGCCAGTGTTAGTTTATTTGAATATTTTTCTAAAAAATATGACCAATTTTGTGTGTAATTTTACAAAAAAAATCTTTTGTTGTCATATACTAAAACTGACTTGCACAAGGACTCACTAAATAATATGATTTTATTCACAGTGCTGTCTTTGTCATCTACTAATAAATGACAGAGACAGAACGAATTTTTTAATGTATTTATCGCTAAATTTATATAAGACATTAGAATTAATTTCTAAATCGATAAAAAACTATTTTATGAACCGTAAATCATGGTGCACCAAACTCACGTACGAGATAAAGGCAAAATGTTGTAAGTACCAATAAAAAAGGGGCTGCAAAGAAAGTTCAATCGTAAAACTAACATTACCATTAATGTAGCGAAAATTTAATGTATATATCCCCTAAGAATGAAAGGAGATAGATACTACTATAGAGACCCACCATCACAGGCTGATGGGAAGGTACCGAATGTACCAATAACAGTACATCGATAGCAGATGGCAGATGGTAATCTATGTCACGTAAACCAAAAGAGTAAAAATATAATGTCATGTACTTACTAGTGATAGGTCTCACGTATGCGAGTGGCCGTCTGGGGAGGTACTACCGCTATGTCTATTTCTACCGCCAACCAGCAGTGTGCATGCACTGTTGTGTTCATCCAAAAGGTCCAACGGAAGACCAGCGCTGGTTGTACTGCCAGCATATTTGCTGAGTTGGAGCCTTTTTGTAACAAATATAGTTTAAGTGTTTTATGTCTGTTTTATTGTATTGTATTGTGTACCTATTTTGTTGCAAATAAATTTAATTTCTTTCTTTCTTTCTTCTGTTCCGGTTTGATGGATATTGCACCCATTTTTTGTCGTGCGTATTCTATCCCATGATGTGATAGGGGGCGAACCTATCGCCATATCGGGCACAAATTCCAGGATTGATACTGAATAGAAAAATCCAATATCACTTTGCCCGACTCGGGGATCGAACCCGAGACTTCAGCATTGCAGTCGTACCATAATACAATTACGCCACCAAGGCAGTCCAATATCCACCTTCCATCCTCGATACCAGAAGAATAAGGTTAAAGAAAAGGTATATTGATTGGGGAAGAGCAAAGGATGTTCAGGCTTCCACAAATCTCGAATTGTGTGATCCCCAAATATTTGTCTTGGACCCAAATTGTGGGTTCGAAAACCCTAAGTAATTAATCATGGCACAACTCCTGTATATTTACTATGAGGGTGTATTTATTTAAGGGTTTACTTAACCTCAGCAATCTTATTAGCTTTACATAAAATATTTTAATAAAACTGTAAATTCGCTTAAATAGATGGAATTTTTGAAGCTGCACATTTTGTTCCAAGTTTTCAGTACTGCGACTAATTGCCTCTACTTCTCGCCGTAAATAATGAGTTGAAAACCTGAGTGCCACTCAGTACATTATTATAAATAAATAATTTCACATCCAATTCCCACTTAGATTATTAAAACTTTTTTTTATGGCAACAAATGACGAGACGGGCATGCCGTTCACCTGATGGTAAGCGATACGACCATCCATAAACAGTAAAACACTATCCAGCACTTTGAGTTACAAATTACTGTATGGCATCCCACTGCGCTCGTCATCCTGAGACATAAGATGTTAAGTCTCATTATGTCCTGTAGTTACACTGGCTACAATGTCCTTCAAACCGAAACACAACAGTGCATGCACACTGCTGCTTGGCGGTAGAAATAAACATTGCGGTGGTACCCACCCAGACGGACTCTTACATATGAGAGTCCTACCACCAGTAAAAACTTGAACAAAACGAGCTAGACCTAATTTACGTTTCAAATGCAATGTAATCATTACCCTGCCTGGCTTCGCCGTAATCGGGTAAAAATGCCCATGGCGACTCATACAAACATATTTTGTACCGTGGCGAATGACGAACCATGTTGGAACAAATATTTGAATCTTCAAATGTTTGCATTGATTATATTATAACTAGCTTTTGCCCGCGGCTCCGTCCGCTTTAAAAAGTTTTTCCGGGATAAAAGTCCCACTTTATATTTCCCCGGGATAAAAAGTAGCCTATGTGTTAATCCAGGACATGATCTACCCGTGTGCCAAATTTCATCGAAATCCGTTCAGTAGTTTTTGCGTGAAAGAGGAACAAACATCCTTACATCCAAACATCCATACATTCTTACAAACTTTCGCCTTTATAATATTAGTAGGATTATACGCTAATAATTATTTGTTCGTTCTTTCTTCATGTATATTTTAATGCATTGGTTTATTATATGACATATTTAATTGCGTTTGTAAACAAAAGCTAAGATATTATATTTCAACTTAATTTGATTTCAATTACATGCCCCCGGCGCGTCTATCTGAACGCGTTAAACTCAATATCACCGTAGGAAGAACAGGCTACTTTTTATCCCGGGGAAATATATAGGGGGAATTGATCCTGGAAAAAATCATTCACGCCGACGAATCGCGAGGAAAAGCTAATCTTATATAAAACTGCATACCTACAAATAGTCGTAAATTGTATTAAGCGGTAATGGAGTTCTTCTATTATTGATCAATTTGTTTCTGATCGGCTCCCCGTTGTCACGAAATTGTATTCCATTCGTATAACCGTAGGCAGCTTAATGTATCTATCCATTACGTAAAATGCTTTTATAACCATAAATAGGACTAGGTTTCTTTCGTGTCTTTTCCCGCGTGAATATTTTCTCGATAAGTCGGGAGTCTTTAGATAAAAATATATTTATTTGTCAAACATGCGTAATTATACATTAAGAATGCAAATAGATGTTATAGATAATTTTTAGAACAAGCATGTTCGGTCGGTTCGCATGGTAGGAGTACAAAATTTGTAGATAAAAAAATTGTGAGAAATATTGACAGTAGTTACGACTAAGTCAATTATAAATTTACTCGGGAATAAATCTTTTTAGTTTAGCACACTCCAATATAGAGCCAACATAATACAGCAGGAACTTAAACATAAAAAACTGGACAAGTGCAACTACTCGCATACCGGGGGTTCCGTTGAAACTTGCAGGTAAGTACATAAGTTATAATAATAGTTTGCCAAAATTAATTGATAAATTTACCGAATTGGAAAATTTTGTAAATTCTCTTTTTTGTTATTGAAGTACATATTTGCGGTTTTAGATTTTTCCTTTTACATGTGCTGTAAGGACCTTCCTTTTTGCCAAATTTAGCTCCACAGTACCCTATAGGTTTTGATTCCCTTGCAAAATCGCGAAATATACGACATAAACGTTCATATTTTATATTATGGTTTTTATACATGTCAATGGCCATGTAGTGCCTGGTCATTTCCTCTAAGATAATTAAATACGGATCCTGAAATTGGCAATCGATGGCGAGGGTCGGAGTAGCTCAATTGGAAGAGCACCGGCACGGTACGCCGGAGGTCGTGGGTTCGAGTCCCGCCTTCGACTGTTTCTTTTTCAGAATTCTATAAGAAAAATATATATAAAATCATAAACGTTCATATCTTTTCATCGCGATGACTTACAAATTTAACACGCAACTGAAAGAGACCGATGACCCAAGAATTTGATACAAATTTCAACTTAATATCTCTACACGTTCCTGAGAAAAAGGTTCTTGACAGACAGACAGACGGCCAATAAAGTGATCCTACGAGCGTTTCTTTTTTCCTATTGAGCTCCGGAACATTAAAAATAAGTAAGAATTTACCAAAAATAAAAATTACTCCACCAATCCCCAAATAAAGTGAAGCGCGTCTAAAAATGTACAAAGGTGATTATTTATTACAATTCATCATGGACAATTTGTAAATGGCAGTCCTCCATTTAAGGATTCTTTTTACAAATGCGACTATTTTTTAAACTGTCATCCGTTGTTTACAACGACAAAGGAATGAATGGCGTCAATTTTATAGCGCCTGTTAACATTATTAGCATACTTGAAACAAGATATTTTTGAAAAATCTTTTTGTGACACCCCTGGACAGTTTTAGACTTATCGTAATAGAATATTAAAATGTTTTTAATAACTGTAATCATATTAATTTCATAATGTTTCTGTCGTTCTAACGTAAAATGCCCAAGTAAATGCAGAACCGCTGAGCGGATAACGATGAAATTTAGCACAATGACAGACCTAGGCTTACATTATAATTACGTTAAAGATACTGCTTTATCCTTAAAAAGTAAACAGTGAGCTTTTTATTCTGCAAAAGGTTTGACACACGGAGGGAGCCGGAAGCTCCATCACCAATACACGAGTGTTCATGACAGATACAATAAACAGAAAAGAAACAAATAGACACAAAAAATGGAAAGCTGACATTTCTAAGATAGCAAGAAATTCTCGGAATAAGATTTCTTTATGAAAATGGACCTCCCACTGTCTACATCCTGGTACGGAAAAACAGTTAATGAAATTGGGTCTCGGATTACGCCTTTTTGTTCTGGTTTACAGTTGTTTTTTAACCTACTTCAAAAAAGGAGGTTTCGACTCTAAATATACGCATATACTAAGCGAATGTAAATTATTTTTTGGTTTGTAGTGGTTTTGAAGTCGGTTTATTTTTTGTTAAAAGTTTTTATTTTTTATTTATAAATAAATATTTACGGACTATTAGTGGAGGAATACACATGGGTGCTCGATAGCCTAGTTGGGAATCGAACGGTCAGACTTTTCGAAATTATGTATGTATGTATTTATCAATTACTGACTGACTGCCTCGGTAGCGTAGTTGTATTACAGTACGACTGTAAAGCTGAGGTCTCGGGTTCGATCCCCGGGTCGGGCAAAGTGATATTGAGTTTTTCTATTCAGTATCAGCCCGGAGTCTGGAACTTGTGCCCGATATGGCGATAGGCTCGCCCCCTATCGCATCATGGGACGGAATGACGGCGAAAAGTGGGTGCACTAGTTGCGCCTCTGCTTACCCTTTCGGTGATAACAGCCTATATATGTATTTATCAATTAATTATAGTTCGCTTTTACGGTATAGGAAAATAAAGTGAGGAAACCAACATACCTGAGAATTTTGTGCGTATGTGAAGTCTGCCAACACGGACTAGGCCAGAGTGGGCTCAGGCGTAATCTGTCTCTGTAGTTAAGGAGGCCTGTGCTCAAGAATGGGTAGTACATACTACAGGGCTGGTACCTATTATTATTATAGGGGTTCAAGAAACTGAAAGGGTTATTCTTCGTCTGTTAAGCAAAATTAAATTCGGTCCGGGAGTTCCACAACCGCAGACCATAAAATATAAGTCCTACAGTTTATTTTATTAGCGTTGTCCTCGAAATAACCGCTTGGTTTAAAAACCGACTTTTCCATTTTAGGGTTTAGAAAAAGTTATCTCAATGGGGTATATTAAACAGTCAATAATATCACGCGATACTAGTATTATCAAGATAATATTGATACGTATCCCAGTATCGTGGGGTGCGAAGTCAGGAAACCTCCACGTGGTGCACCCTGGGCAACGGAGCGTCGGTCGAGTTGATCGGCGCAACGGCCAATATCCTGACGAACAGTGGTCTTGGCGGTAGTCGCCGCTTTTTTGCGGTGGCTGCCGCATCTTTAGATGGTGGGCCCGTTTATTCGGGCGGCTCCTGGTTCATCCGGGGGTGTCGACGGGCTCGGTGTGCGCTAACACCGCCCCGAGCAGGCAGTGGGGGGGAACCTTCCTCTCCGCTGTCACCGTTGCAGATCGTAATCTAGTATGGAGGTCCGTGGACATGTCTCGCGCTCCTGCTGGACCGAGGGTCTTGGCTTAATCGCCCGGACCACGAGGGAGAAAACCTCTATAAAAAGTTACCCCGAATCCCAAGCGGCGGCGCACCGCGAGGGGATGCATGGCCGATGGGTAGTTCGGTCACTAGTGCGACCCCCGCCAGAGTACCGGCCGACCCTCTTGGCGGGTTACGCTAGGCTTACCCAGGTACAGGGGGCACTGCCTGGGTGGACTCTTTATTTCCCCCATACTCGTGGGATTAATCATGAATAATCTAAATCCTAAAATAACTTTGACGAGGGTGCCTACTCCAGTTCCGGCTGGAGAGGCGGAGATTGGTGGGCGAAAGCCTGCTGACCGAGTGCGGAGAGTCGGCGCGGGCAAGAAGATGTCCACAGGCGTCGACTCTGAGTCGAGTGGGAGCGTTTCCTCCGTTCGGAGCCGTAGGCTCTGGAGGAAACGCTCAGAGCTGCATAACAGCAGCAGGTCGTCCCTCGGGAGCGACACTGAGGAGCCGGTCCCGAAGTCGCAAGCGACAACCGGACGCGGCAGGGGAGGACCATCTTTGGTCGACGATTCCGTCGACCAAAGAAAGAGAGGTAAGGCGCGCGATCTCCTGCAGCGCAGGGAGGCCCGCCAAAGGGCGAGGAGAGAGGAGAGCGAGGAGGGAATGGTCCTTCGCTCTGCCGCTAAGCCGAAGGTGCCCGCCGCCGAGGTGGTTGTCGCCACGGAACCGGCTCCGAGTGCTCGCCCTAAAGGCGAGGCCAAAAAGTGGCGCGACAAGTGCGCCAAGTTGGAGGAGGCGGTGAAGGAGCTGAAGCGTGAAAACGCTTCTCTCCTTCGCCGTCTGGAGGAGCTGGCAGCAGTGGAGGCCAAGTGGCAGGCCAGAATGGAGTCGGTGCTCCTAGGGCCGGCCCAGAGGCCTCCATTGGCACACGAGAGACGGTCCACCCCCGGGGACATACCACTCCCCGTCCAGGGTGGTTTCGTTGGAGGAGCTCCCCAGCCTTCCTCTAAGGGGAAGGGGAGGGGGAAGGGGAAAGGAGCAGTGCAGCCTGCTCCTCTCAAGGCTCCTGCCATCGTGGCCGGGCCCTCCACCTCTGCTGCCGTGGCGGTCGCTGGGCCGTCTGGGGTGCCCAAGAAGGGGAGGGGGAAAGGTGGTCCTCCTGCTCCCCCCGTCGCGAAGTCCGCTCCGAGGGAGCCCCGCCCACTGCCACCGGCCCCAGCGTCCATGGACGCTGAATGGACCGTGGTGGTGGGTAAGAAGAAGCGGGGGAAGCACACCCCGCCGCGGTGCCTGCAGGGAACCCCCAGCAGAGGAGGCAGAGGCGTAAGGAGCCCAAGCTGCGTCAGCCACGCTCGGCAGCCATAGTGCTGTCGCTGACGCCAGCGGCGGTGGCCAAAGGGCTCACTTACGCCAAAGTGCTGACGGATGCCCAGCACCGAGTAGACCTCGCCGGCCTCGACATTGACAGGTTGAGGCCCAAGGTGGCAGCCACGGGTGCCATGTTGTACGAGGTGCCCGGGGCTGAGTCGGAGCGAAAGGCGGACTCCCTCGCCGCAAGGCTGAGGGAATGCTTTGGCGGGTCGGACGATGTTCAAATCTCCCGGCCCACCAAATGCACGGAGCTGCGGCTGTCGGAGCTAGATCCCGCAGCCACGTCCGAGACGGTCGCGGCGGCCCTTTGCCTTGCTGGCGAGTGTGCTGCGGACGCAGTAAAGGTGGGCCAAATCCGGCCCGATCGCTCCGGCCTGGGCTCCGTCTGGGCCAAGGTGCCGACCAGCCCGCCTAGCATGCGCGCGTCGACAAAATTTTGTCGACACTTTTTCTCGGGTTTTTGTCGTTTATCGAATTATGTCTACTGACACTAACATGCGTGCTCATGCATCTCGACTTGTGACGTCACAAGTAGAGAAAACTGTAATTTTTACTTTATCTGTGCTATTTTTCTCTACGAACCCTAACATGACCAAATGATTTTATCGATTTTTGACACTTGTGCCCGAGATATTTGTCTACGTTGCATTTGTACGAAGAGAAAATTGTCGTATATCAACAAACGATATCGGTATATTATTAATTAAGTATTACAATTGTATAATATGAATATTCGATTCTCACCGAATCGAGAGGTGTGTAAAGTGCAAACAAGAAACATAAGGGATTTATGCGATTCCTTTGATATGAGCGATGTATTTCATAATGTATTTCAAAACGAATGGCTCTGTATACCTAATAAATATGAATATAGAAAAATTTACACGTTGTATGGAACCGCGAAAGGCATGCCCGCCCTTTTAAAGGTAATTTCATATATAAACAACCGCGTTTAATAACAATTTAAATATATATAGATAAAGGAATAATGTCTTTTTTTGTTAGGTGTTGTGCTCCATTCAATTTCATGCCAATGGAAGTTATCAAAGACACTTTGTGCAATATCTTAGTTTGTGCCAGGCGGAGACTAATGTTAGTACCTAGTTTTATTGGCAGGTTTTGCATTCCATACCTATATCATGGAAAGTACCAACTCAACATAGATTCAAATTTATATTAGAGCTACAATGTTCATTTACTTATAATACCATAACTTTTAGGTTTCTAGCTGAGTGAGTCAGTTTACAAGTCACAGAATATCAGCCCAAAGGAGTATGGCTTGTGAATTTGAGGAAAATTTAATGTGACGGCTATATTAGGGCCCATTAAATATATGAAAATATTACCTCCGTCTGGACCACAAAGTGCACAATAGAAAAATTGGAAGAGATCAATGTTCAACTGGTAATATAATAATATCTTACAATACTATTAATTAATAAACTTCATTGATAATTATATATTTATAAATGTACTTTAACAAAATTTCTATCATGCCTTAAATAAGATGGCATTATTGTATTAACTAATTAGGTAGTGAGAACCCTTGAATTACAGACTATCTGCAGTTTTTATTTTGTATATTTTATACCAATAAATAAGCAACTTTGTTTATTATATTTGTAAAACCAGTAAGTGTATATTTTAAAATAAATGTTGCAAATTGTAGATTTAAACGGCAGAATATTCCATGTGAATGCTAGTTATTCAGAAAGATACCATTATTATGAAACCTAAAATACAAAAAAAAGTATAGGTTTTATTTATTTATTAAAAACTTCATATAAGTACTCTGAATGTCTACAAATAGACTTAACACTAGAATATGGCTATTTACATTTCTACATTGTTACATTTCTATATTAATTGACTATTGTTACAATTCTACATTACATTGATAATGTTACATAACTGTAAGTAATGGAGTATTTTATGTTACAGTGTATGGAGGAAACTATTATAAATGAACAGCACATTGGAGAAGAACATGTACAATTATCAGTAACTGCAAGATTCTGTCAAGCCAAATGGGCAAGAAATATTAGATATATATTAGATATATATTATGAACCAATAAATAATTGTACATACATATGATTTTTAAAGCTTTTTTTATTTATGATACAAAATTTTCTACATTAATGTGGAGGGCAAAAGAATGTTTCAAAGAAACTTTTTAATATAACATTTACATAGGGAACCCTATTGCTGCAGTACATTTTGTTCATATGTAATGTTTTATCTTGTGTAATGGTAAAAATAACAAAGTATGGAGTGTCCAAGCTCTTATTATAAGATTAGATGTTTATTTTGAAAAACAGTTGTCTATAAAAATACAGATCTACTTTCAATAAATTATTGTTCGAACTGGACAAATAAAATTCTTCTGTAGGTAGTGTTTGGTGAGCTCATCAACATGGTGCTGGGTGTTGTGCTTGCTGTTGTACTGGGCTGGGCACTGGGATGAACTAAAACAGAAAATAAGATAAAATTTCAATATATGTACTTCATAATTTAGTACTTAAACACTATTGTTAAACAATAATAAATAATATCAAATAGAAACAAATCTTGGGCCTTGTGGCTGCAAAGCTTAACTTACAATATCAGTGTTGAGCTACTTAGGTTATTATTACACTATACTTACACCAATTGGAATTTTTTGGGGCCAAAACCACATCCATCTTCTTTCCGGTTGCACCACCGATTTCGCTGAGCATGAGCTATGTTGCATCGCTCCCGTGGTTGAGTGATAGTCATCCGGCACAAAGTTTGAATAAGCCAACATATAGTGGCACAAATAATTGGGTCTTGTTGGATTTTATCAGATTCTTGCCTTGTTACATCGTACACTAAAACAGTTCGGAGCAGTTATTTCACATTCGGTTCCTTATAGTGTACAATACATTAACATTGAATTTTTCGTTCACTTACGTTTTTTAACTTTCATTTTCTATAAAGTTACATTTAAATTGACGATAATTTATAAAACCAAAGAAAATAAGATAAATAAACTTTGGAATGACGTAAACTGTCAATCAATTTTTTTTTTTTTTTTTTTATATAATTCTCCCTTACAGGGAAGGCAAAGGGTTCAAGCCCATACAGCCTCGTCTTAAGTGATATCTCTGGTTGTCGTAGTAAAGCAGTGGCTACCTTACCAAGACTTTATCAAGGAGTTTTGGCGGCAACGAAAAAACACTTGATTGACACAGTTGTTTCAATTCACTTCATTTGAGCACTTTAATAGAACTATATTGGATAATATACCACCACAATTAAGCAATATAACACTAAGTATCACCAAAATAATAAATTAAAACAAAAGCACCTCATGACACTTTCACGTTCCCGCCAAAACTCTTGTTTTTTGTTAATTTATTCATGTCCATGGATACAAAGTCCTTCAGACGCATACTTGTTTCTTTTTTAATTATCCTCAGTACTAACTACTATGTCAAAGTAAAGCAGTGGCTACCTTACCAAGACTTTATCAAGGAGTTTTGGCGGCAACGAAAAAACACTTGATTGGCACAGTTATTTCAATTCACTTCATTTGAGCACTTTAATAGAACTATATTGGATAATATACCACCATAATTATGCAATATAACACTAAGTATCACCAAAATAATGAATTAAAACAAGAGCACCTCATGACACTTCCACATTCCCGCCAAAACTCCCGTCAGATAAAACAACAACAGTGTTACCAAATGTTTGACGGTTGAAGTCGCCGAAAATTCATTGTGAAGTAGCCTAAAGTCGCCTCTTCGTATATGGAGAGGTGAAGGAGCAAAAAGAAAAAAACAAACCTCCCTAATTTCTAATTTATAGTGGTCCAACGCGGCGAAAATTCAAAGTAGCCTAAAGTCGCCCGCTTGTGTGGGGACGCGGAGAGCAAAAAAAAAATAAAGTCCCCAGTTTTCCATAATTGTGTGTAAGGGGGATCTGAGTACATATTTTGTACCCTCGAAGCTATAAATATCCTCAAATTCGACAAAAACAATGCATAAAACACGAACTTTCCGAAGTAGCCTAAATTGGCGACTAATCACCATTCGCGTAGCCTAAACGGCGACCAGTCGCACTTTGCAATTTTTGGTCGCCCCGCCACTCTTCAATATAGCCTAAATGGCGAAAAGTCGCCTAATCTGGCAGCACTGAACAAAAATTGCATCATAGATCTATAAAATTGAATGAACTAAAACCACGGTAGCCAACATTAGAAAATAAAATTATTAGAATATATATTTAAAAGGGCAACATCGGTTTGTCTTCACGAGTAAACTTATGTCTTCAACGAGAGACTTATCGATCATAGCGCGCATGTTAGGGTAAACGACATATTACTCGATATCGACAATTTGTCTACTGTCGTTATCGAGATATGTCGTCGTGCGCATGCTAGCCGGGCAGGGCGGCACAAAAAATAAAGGCGGGCCGCCTGAAGGTGGGGTGGACTGTGGCCCGGGTGACCGTGCTCGGGGCGCGCCCGATGCGCTGTTACCGTTATTTGGAGCACGGTCACACGCAGAGTACCTGCGTCGGAGGACCGGACCGCAGCGATTTGTGCTATCGCTGCGGTAAACCGGGCCACAAAGCCCGTGAATGCGAGGCCGCGCCAAACTGCGCAGTCTGCGCGGCCGCAGGGAGGCCCGCCAAACATCCGGTGGGCGGGAAGGCGTGTCCCGCCCCCTCCCGTCGCGATAGGCGTCGCGACGGAATACGAAGTGTTGCTGCCGCTGGGGCTTCGACCCAGCCGCAGGCAGCGAGCCCACCGCAAGGGGCCGCGATGGACGTGGTAGAGATCGCCCAATAATGGATTTAAATTTCCTCCAGGCGAACATCAACCACTGTGCCAGTGCCCAGGACCTGTTGTCCCAAAGCCTGGCGCAGTGGTCGGTGCAAGTGGCCGTGGTCGCTGAGCCGTATTTTGTCCCCCCCGGGATAACTGGGCGGGGGACCTTGACGGCTTGGTGGCCATCATCAGCCGGGGCGCCGCTGGCTCCCCACCCTTCGAAAAAGTAGCGAAGGACAGGGGATGCGTGGCGGTTCTGTTGGGAGACATTTGGATAGTAGGAGTGTACTTTTCTCCCAACAGACCCCTCGCCGAATTTGAGTCTTTCCTCGTTCGGCTGGGGGCCTTGGTGGAACAAGGCCAACCTCACCCGGCGGTCGTCGCCGGCGACTTCAACGCCAAGTCCGTGGCTTGGGGTTCGCCGGCGACGAACGGTCGTGGTCGGGTCCTGGAGGAATGGGCGATCTCTGTCGGCCTGGTCGTCCTGAACAGGGGGTCGGTGGACACGTGCGTGCGGCACAACGGCGGGTCTATTATAGACCTGTCGTTTGCGAGTGCCGCCGTCGCACGCCGTGTCCGGGACTGGAGAGTCCTCGTGGGCGTGGAGACGTTGTCGGACCATCGTTACGTCAGGTTCGGCGTCTCCGCGTCCCCGAGTGTCCAGTCCGGTGGTGTACCGAGTGCCCCAAATCAGGACGGCCCGCGGTGGGCGCTTCGTCGCCTCGATGGGGAGGCCCTAGTGCTGGCCGCTCTGGTCATGTCGTGGCTCCCCGTGCCGGACGGGCCGGTACGGGTTGAGCAGGAGGCGGAGTGGTTCGGGGTGGCAATGTCGGATGTCTGCGACGCCGGCATGCCCCGAGCTCTCCGCCGTTCGCCGGTGCGACAGGTGTACTGGTGGTCGGCGGAGCTATCGCAGTTGCGCGCGTCGTGCGTTGCTGCGCGCCGCCGATACGCCAGGCATCGTCGTCGCCGGCTCCGAGACGAAAACCACGCAGACCAGGAGCGGCGGCTCTATGGCCTCTACAAAGAGGCAAAGAGAGCGCTGCGGGTGGCCATTCATGGGGCCAAGGTCGCGGCACGTAAGGCGTTCGTGGGGACTCTCGACAGGGACCCGTGGGGGCGCCCTTACCGTATGGTGATGAAGAAGCTTCGCCCAGCGGCGCCCCCGCTGTCGCAGAGTCTCCGGCCAGAATTACTGGCCAACGTCGTCGCGGCCTTGTTCCCGGCCACCGTGGAGTTCACTCCTCCACCGATGGCGCCACCGGATGTGGCGTCATCGTCGAGTGAGAATCCGGCAAGGGATATCCCGGAGGTTTCGCCCGCTGAAATGCGGGCGGCAGTGCTTCGGCTGCGGAGCAAAAACACGGCCCCAGGGCTCGATGGCATCCCCGGGAAAGCCTGGGTGCTAGCCGTTGAGTACCTGGGCCCGAGGCTCCGCGGCTTATTCACCGCCTGCCTGGAGCAGGGCGTCTTCCCGGTGCGTTGGAAAACCGGGAAGCTCGTCCTGCTGAAGAAGGGAGGACGACCCGCAGAGTCGCCGTCGGCCTACCGGCCCATCGTGTTGCTCGACGAGGTGGCAAAGCTCTTCGAGCGCATCATTCATACCCGCCTCGTCGAGCACCTTGAAAGGGTCGGACCAAATCTGGCCGACGAGCAGTTTGGATTTAGGAGGGGACGTTCCACTGTCCACGCGATTCTGCGGGTGAAGGCACAGGCGGAGGATGCAGTGGCCAGAGGCAGTGTAGTGATTGCGGTATCATTGGATATATCCAATGCTTTCAACTCGCTGCCCTGGCCCTGCATTCACGAGGCACTGCGGTACCACGTGGTGCCGCCCTATCTCCGGCGTCTGGTGCACGCGTACCTGTCTGACAGGCACGTGGTGTATCCGGGCGCCGATGGGTGGCACCGAAGAGCGATGTCGTGCGGTGTTCCACAGGGCTCGGTTTTGGGCCCTCTCCTGTGGAACATCGGGTACGACTGGGTGCTCCGTGGTTCCAATCTCCGGGGCGTCGGCGTGACATGTTACGCCGACGATACGTTAGTCACAGCGACTGCTGGGACCTTCCGGGACGCCGCAACTCTGGCGGCGGCGGGCACCGGCCAAGTAGTTGGAAGAATTCAACGTTTAGGTTTGAAGGTGGCCCTCGAGAAAACCGAGGCCGTGTGTTTTCACGGACCTCGGAGAGGGCCACCGGCCGGTGCCGGCATCGTCGTTGGGGGGGTGCGGATCCCCATCGGCTCTAGCATGAGGTATCTAGGTTTAGTCCTGGATAGCCGATGGCGATTCCGCACCCACTTTAAGGAGTTGAGGACGAAATTGTCCCGGGCAGCGGGCGCTCTTTCCCGCCTGCTGCCCAACCTGGAAGGTCCTGGCTTCCCTTGCCGGAGGCTGTATCACGGAGTCGTGCGGTCCATAGCCCTTTACGGCAGCCCCGTTTGGGCTGACTCCCTGGGCCGCCCCTGCGTCGCCCTTCTGCGCGCCCCGCAGAGAGCTTTAGCGCAGCGGGCGGTCAGGGCGTTCCGCACGGTCTCTTTCGAGGCGGCTTGCCTATTGGCCGGATTTCTGCCCTGGGACCTGGACGCCAAATCCCTTGCCGATGTATTCCATTGGCGGGAGGAGGCGTTCAGTCGCGGGGAGCGTCCGGCCCTGAAGGAGGTGGAGGCCAAGAGGGCCGCCTTACGGCGAGCCGCCGTGGAGGAGTGACGTCTCAGGCTGGAGGCCCCGTCGTGGGGGCACCGGGTCGTAGAGGCAGTGCGTCCTGTCTTTGCCGAATGGCTGGACAGGCGCCACGGAGCGGCAACATACCGCCTGACGCAGGTGCTCACCGGGCATGGCTGCTTCGGTGAGTTCCTGTTTCGGGTGGTACGGATAGAGGAGTCGGCCGTGTGTCACTATTGTGACAACTGCCCAATGGACACGGCCCAACATACGTTGGAGTGTTGTCCAGCCTGGGATGAGGAGCGCAGCGCTCTCAGAACAGTCGTCGGAGAAGACCTCTCGCTGCCGGCCGTGGTCGCTTCCATGGTCGGCGGCCGGGAGGCCTGGCAGGCGGTGGCCCACTTCTGCGAGGCGGTCCTCTCGCGGAAGGAGAGTGCCGAGAGGGATCGCCAGCGCAGTGGTGATCCCTCCCGCCGCCAGACGAGACGTAGGAGGCGTCGGGTGGACGACTGACCGACGTCTCCCGCCCTGTGGATTGGGGGCGTTTGGAGAATTCCACCACGGTATCCCCTGCCTGTCGTAAAAGGCGACTAATAGGGGCCTCCGGGGGTCACGGGTGGGCGGGACGTGCCGCCCACCCATTAGTCTAGCCAACTTCTGTGACCCCCGTGATGGACATGTCCGAGGCAGCGTGTGTCACGCTGCCTCGGACACCAAAAGGCGGACACGGTACGGTGTTTCGGGGGCTTCTGAGCCCCCGCAACAGGAAAAGGACCGCAACAGCGGTACGTGCAGGGGCGGTTGCGGACGACAACTTAGACGTGAGTCGGAGGAAGCCCGCAGCCGTCCCTAATGCGCCGAAGATGGCCTTTTTAAAAAAAAAAAAAAAAATCCCAGTATCGTGATAATATCGCAGGTTATAAAAATAGTATTTGCGATCTTGTAATAATATCGCGATTCCAGGATAACGATATTATTGACTGTACACACTTGTGCACTATAATATCTCCTGCGTACCTGGCTGATCTCCGTTGAGATTGGCCGCCGTGGCCGAAACTGGCTAGGAGGATTTCATTATTGACTGTGTAATATACCCTATTCGTGTTGGGATATTTACCGACGGCGTTTAATGTTTTTTTACCAGTTAAGCCTCCTATATGAAAAGATCTAAAACATTTAATCCTAAATAGATTTATATTGAGCAATGTTTTTTTCCAAACAAAATCAAACTACAAAGCATTTACGAGGTAAAAAATAAAACATTCTCTTGGCGCGCCATTAAAATAACCTATAACATTATAGCAAAGGTTAGGGGCAGCGGTCGGTATCGATCCGTCTCGACTTTTATCTAGTAATGCCACAAACGTGATTATGAAATGGTTCTAATACAAAATATTAACAAAATAACAAAAAATAAACCGACTTCAAAACCACTGCAAACCGAAAAATAATTCAACTTTATATTCGCTTAGTATATACGTATATTTGGAGTCGATGCCTAATTTAGATATACGATTGCAGCATTCGCGAGTCCTCTGCTGTTAGTTATTGAAGAGTTCCATTGTGTATCTCCGAAGATCTTCATCAGATCTTCATACATTATATACTAAAACCTTCCCTGAAAACTATACATTTGAACATCGAAAACCATATCCAAATCGGATCAGTAGTTTTTGAGAAACTCGCGGCCATACAAATTTACATACATACATACAAACATACATACATACATACGGATCGAATAGAGAACCTCATTTTTGAAGTCGGTTAAAAAGAGAACGAGGCGATAATTTTGGTCCTTAATACTCATCTTAGAAAGATAAAATTTATGTTTCTTTATGTACTTAACTCTGAAACTATTGGTACGATTTCGATAATAATACCTTTACTTGCTACACGTAATTTCATATATTAAAAAAGTGGATGTTGGTTGTTTGCTAGAATTAACCGCCATAAACGCTGAATGGATTCGAATAAAATGTGCCACTCGAATAGACATTTCCTGAATTAACATATAGGCAAACTAACTTTTTGCCGCGGCTCCTCCCGCGTTAATAAGTTTTTCCGGGTTCAAAGTACACTAAAATCTTCCTGTTGAATCACTCTATCTATTTAAAAAAAACCGCATCAAAATCCGTTGCGTAGTTTTAAAGATCTAACCATACATAGGGACAGACAGCGGGATGCGATTTGTTTTATACTATGTTAAGATTTTTACTCTAGAAATGCATACATCAAGATTTATATACTGGGAATTGTTTGTCACACTGGAAATGCAATGCGAGTCTAGTTTATAATATTAGTTTGAGGGATTTTCATCAATTTTAAACAGAATGGCCTGAACACAGAAGATAAATAGACTAATATCCGACCCAGCTAGGCATTTATTACACTGGAAAAGAATTATCGTAGAATCACATCCCTAAGTTTCAATTACGTGTGGTGTCACGAGCGGTTACGCGCGTTTTACGACCTCTATTAGAGCTTAGCCACGAAAATGGGCACGAGCTAGCGACCCGGAAAACGGTACAGTGGACTTAAAATGTGAAAAAAAAACACGCTGCGTCTCCGCTTAGTTTTATTGTGATTGGTTGAGAGACTGACGTATCGCTCTCTCGATCAATCACAAACATCAAAATACCAATACGTCAGTCTCTCCACGAATCACAATAAAACTAAGCGGAGACGCATCGTGTTTTTTTTAATATTCTAAGCCGCCAGCGTGACGCGGCTACGACGCTACGTACGACAGCCACGTAAGCTAAATAAATTCAAAACTCCCAGTCACCTATACACGTGTTTTCTTACTATTTTCTTAGCAATAATAAAATAAAAGGGATTTCCTTTATTTCACACTAAAAGTTTCAATCAAGCCTAACGCGTGTAGCCGATTTGAAATTTTGATTCATTCAGGTACATATGTGGCTGACTGTACTGTGAGTGGCGACTAGCGATGTTGCTATCCGCACTGCTCTATATCGTGCTTACTTCCTATTCCGTACATTTCTCTCGCTCGCTCTTCGCTGCCGCTCGCCCAGCGACTATATAACCCCTAGACTCCTAATGTTCAATATTTGTCTTCAAATTAATTCTGTCAACTACCTGAGGTTTGAGGAAGCGGGGTACTGCATTATGATTGGTTCTTCCAACACCTTATCGCATTATATAACCTTGGAAACATAGGCATAGGGATAGGACGAGTTAAATGAAAACACGATTTTTTTATCGATATTACTTTTATGCAATAAAGTTTTATAGTAATATCATTATTATTTATTAAACATATTAATATTTTAACGAAACTCTTTATGTTATCGAATGACAGATGGCGCTTAGTAAGTCTCATCGACATTAACAAGAATATTTGAGCTGACTTGTAGGAATAACACAAAGAATAACTCAAAACAATCGTTATAATCAACAAACAAAATAAAAAAGTTATCCTAATAACATTTATTTCTGATACCGCTAGTCAAAAATATAATATCCTAATCATTTTTAAAATGAATTAACTATTACTAATGAACTAACCATTTAAAATAAGAAGCCTGTTAAAATTAAATAGACCTCAGATAAATTGATAAGTTGAGTAGCATTTGAGTATTCGGGCGACAGTTTCTTTAATTTTTAATTTTATCGATAGAACTATCGACAAATCCTTTTGGTGTATCACTTACTTTTAATGTTAAAAAACAAAACGAAATAGAAAATGTAAAAAGTACTTTCGTCGGAAAGAGATGCAAATATAACAAGATGGCTCGTAAACACAACATGGCCAGTCTAAGATGAACTCCGTAAAATTTTAAATAAAATGTGATTATGTGTCGTTATTGACTTACCTGTGAAATGTAATGCCATTTTTCTGAAAATTTGAATTATGGCTATTTATACCACACCATTTTATTGTGCACGGGTTCATTACAATAGTTATTTATTCGCAAACACGGAAGTATTTACAGCTCACAGTTGTGGTCGCAACTGACTTGAAGATTTTGAACGGTCAGCTACATTGGATCTATTTGTCAGATGTGTTGCCCGAAGCCGATCGTCTGTTATTAGGAGTCTAGGGGTTATATAGTCGCTGCGCTCGCCGCTCCCCGCTCGACAGCAAACCGCTCTTGTTACCGCTGGGGTGGCGATTACTGCCATGCTTCATACTTTCCCTATACATTTGTTTTTGCCGCTCGCCGCACCGCTTCAGTCTCCGCTCAGAGCGGCAACTTCGTGGCTCGGCCCTAAAATAGGCCGTTGCTTGCCGTTGATAAAAAGATATCGTAAACGTATTCAAGAAATAAAATGTATCAAGATTGTAGTGTTGTTGGGTATGGTATTAGGATATAGGTTTGTCGTATACAAAACTTTATCTGGGTAGATACCGCTTTGTCTATTTTTCACTCCAACCAGCAGTGTGCGTGTGTGTTTGTTTTAAATTACTTCGTGCAGAACAAAAGAAACGATGCTACATAATATGTTCTCTTAACCATCCGTGAAAAGAAAAATTTCTCGTCATTCATCTTGTGGTGTAGTATATAAGTGAATATAAGATGTAATGTATAGATTGATTGATGTACACGTGTTGTTCGTTTTAGGTCCTTTATTGTACTGCTTAAGAACTGACTTTACAATACATATTTAATATTTTTAAAAATTCCTGCGATACAGGCCTGACCTAGTGCAGTGATTTTTTGTTAATTTTGACTATGGTGTAATTGCTTTGGGCGAATAAAGATTATTTATTATTATTATTATTATTATCTTGGATAGTTGGCACACAACCAAAGAGACAGTATACTCGCAGAGGTTGTTGGTACGATGCCGGAATATATGCTAAAGCAATACCATCATCTATCCCAGTCTTACTACTCATGCGAAAGTTTGCTTGGATATTTCTTACTCAATTACGCCAGAACGTCTGAAAGGCTCTGGATAAAATTTGCCAAAGAGACAGATTATAGTCTGGAATAGCAAATAAGCTACTTCCATCCCGGAAAACCTTTTTCTCGGCATAGCCGCGAGCAAAAGCGAGCTAGTATTATAAAAAACCACTACAAATCAAAACCATTGCAAACCAAAAAAATATAATTCAACTTTATATTCGCTTAGTATACTATACGTATATTTGGAGTAGGTGCCTAATTAAAATTGAACAATGTTTTCGTATATTTGATCTTGTATTTCCTTGACTTAGCTGGCAATTTAAATTAGGCATCGACTCCAAATATACTAAGCGAATATCAGGTTGAAGTATTTTTTGGTTTGCAGTGGTTTTGAAATCGGTTTATTTTTTGTTGTTAAAAAGTTTTTATTTGATTTGCAGTAGTTTTGAAGTCGGTTTGTTTAAAAAAAAAAGTTTGTATTTATTGTTTTTTTGTTAGTTAATTATAGAATGGTGTAAACAATACATCGTAGATATACGATTGCAGCATTCGCGAGTCATCTGCTGTTTGTTATTGAAGAGTTCAATTGTGTATCTCCGAAGGTCTTCATCAGATCTTCATAAATTATACACTAAAACCTTTCCTCAAAAATATACATTTCAATACCGAACCCACATCCAAATCGGATCAGTAGTTTTTGAGAAACTCGCGGCAATACAAATTTACATACATACGGACCGAATACAGAACCTCCTTTTTGAAGTCGGTTAAAAAGGAGAATTAGCTCAGAGAAGTGCGTATACACTGTTTACCTCCTCGATAGCTTATTAACAGAAACGCCATCTCTTCAACATAAGTTACTGTTAACTTATCTGGTACGTGTCACAGCCAGAAATTCAATCATCTCGCTGACATCCGACGTCGCCCGCTTTTTTCCCAAGATTAATATAAAACGGAGTTTCATACACTCGGGATGTAAAGTTTTGTGGGATGTAATTGACTTTATTTTAAGGATGGGAGTTCGTTACAATTCGATTGTAACAAATGATTATTTTTTGATCAAGGGATAAAAAAATATTAGAAATATGACTACTGCTTGTGTTTAAATATATTTATTTATTTACAGCATATAAAAATACCTACAGCTAATAATTATATCCGATAGATGCAGGTCCCTTCTAACGCGTTGGTCTGGAAATCTTTGGAGGAGGCCTATGTTCTACAGTGGTCTTCTAAAGGGTGACGAAGAAGACAAAGAATAATCTATATATATAAAAATGAATCCCTGTTTTCCTTGGTCACAGCATCACGCGTGATCGGCTGGACTGATTTCGTTATTTCTTTTTTTTATGTGTTTGGTATTGTCAGGAGAAAGTTCTTATGCAAGAAAATAATAAAATTACGCGGAAAATTAGAAAACTTATGAATACTTAAACACTATATTAAACTTGCATGTCACTGTGTGTCTTCAGGTGGATTCCAGAATGGTTTAGATTACAATTCTATCCGGTAGGTAGCGCTATACTCGGGTTCTAGGATTTTATTTCCTTTTTAGGGCAGGACAACGTCTGTCGGGGCCGCTAGTTATACTAATAAAAATAGCAACAATGTAGGTATTATAGAGCCAATAACAAGTTCTCGTTTATAAAAATATCGAACTAATACGGCAGTTGATGACATATTTTTAAATACTAGTACGATAAATGTATGTTATCCAAAATCTAATGGAAAAGATTTATTGAACTAATAGGGCAGTTGACTATTTTTTTAAATAAAATTACGAAAAATGTATGCTATCCAAAATCTAATGGAAAAAGATTTTTCAAAATTGGCGCAATAGTATGTAAAGGCTTAAAATTTTGGTGGAAGGGATAGCTGTCAAATGTTAGCAATACTAGGCTGTGACGTCACCAAGCACCGCCGGCCATACCGCTGCGTGTATGCGAAAGAGATAACGCGATATCCCCGCTACGCCTCCACTTTTGCTCACAACAATATTTCAAAAATGAGTAACTGTTTAATTTTCAATAGATTTTGATGCTATTTTCTCAGAATATCTTTTTCGTATTATTTTCTGTTATTTCTAAAATAATGTACAAGATCAAAAATAAAAAACTACCCTGTTAATTCAAACGGGCCCGCATAACTATTTCGACTGACGAGGGACTAACCATCGCTTGTTGGTCAACACTCTATCTGGTACAACTGTACTTGTCATTGTACAGTGGGGTCACTGTCATGGCCTTCTAAAAAAATCTTTGTATAGTGTATTCTATAAAAAAAACAACGTTACGTTCGTAAACTCCACAAAGAAAAAATAATCCGTAGTCTTACGTAATCGTTGGTTATAACTTTTCAATTAAAGTGATTTTCTTTTGGTATTTTTACCGTCCAAGAACGCCTTTAATTATACACCTACATGACTGGTGTCTGTTGTGATAGTGGAGGAGCGGCGATAGCCTAGTTGGAAGTGGAATGAACTGTCGAGACGAATGTTCGCAGGTTCAAAACCCAGGGACAAGCACCTCTGGATTTTCAAAAAAAAAATTGTGTGTATTTTTTGTGAATTATCGCTCGCTTTAACGGTGAAGGAAAACATCGTGAGGAAATCTGCATACCTGCGAAGTTCTCTGAATTTCGAAGGTATGTGAAGTCTGCCAACTCGCACTAGGCCAGCTTGGTGGACTAAGGCCTTAATCCTCTCAGTTGTGGAGGACGCCCGTGCTCAGCAATGAGCAGTATATAATACAGGGCTAGTATGGTATGGTATGACTGGTGTTAGGTGTACCTGTTACAGTTCTTTCTTCTTCTTAAGAGGATTGACGTCAGACAGCCATTTTAACCAACTTTTAAAAACTAAGGCTAATCGTTCATGCAACATTTATGAAAAAATAAATAGCCGCAGCCGTATAACTGAGTGCGAAAGAAAGCAGAAGATAACTGCAAGTCCAATAAAATTAAAAACCCGATTGAATTATAAACTTACCGTTTAATGTTCTATAAATTATCTTTATGGCTCGATAATCGATATAGGCTTAAAGATAACGTAACTACTTGCGGTGCAGTTAATGGTTTTGGGAGAATAAATGATAGGCTATTTTGTAGGAATAGGGCAGATAAGGACGACATATTGTAGATTTTTGCCGAAAACCAGAAATAAGTATTGTATTTTTGTAGCATATAGACTGATGTTTAGTTTGATTAGATAGAACAAAAATTTGTGCAGGTTTTTCTATAATGCCTCGGTGGCGTAGTTGTATTACAGTACGACTGCAAAGCTGAGGTCTCGGGTTCGATCCCCGGGTCGGGCAAAGTGATATTGAGTTTTCTATTCAGTATCAGCCCGGAGTCTGGAATTTGTGCCCGATATGACGATAGGCTCGCCCCCTATCACATCATGGGACGGAATGACGGCGAACAGTGGGTGCACTAGTTGCGCCTCTGCCTACCCCTTCGGGGATAACAGGCGTGAGTGTATGTGTATGTGTGTGTGTTTTTCTGTAATGATTTGCCAAAGGTTGATGAGGCTTGCAGCCAATGGCAATGCTTTTTATTATTGGTCTATGGCACAGTAAGTGTTCTGTGAACCGTGAGGTTGGACAAAAAAATATTGCTGTATATTTCAAATTTAAAAAATACCTGAGTTTTTAAACTTCGAACCGATATGGCGATGTGAATGAATATAACTTCGACGAATTGTGTGTACCAGTTGCAGCTCTGCTTAGCGTTTAAAAGATTCGCGAGTTCATATTATTTACAAATAAACAATGTTCATGTAAGCTCATTACAAAAACATCGATAAATCTAATCATCGATAAAGGCACATCACTATTATTACTTTCACTCTTTGTATTTACTTGCGATGAAACTTTTCGACATCAAAGGTTCCTTTACACTGTGGCATTCAACTTAATTTGATGTGGCAAATATATAAAAAAAAATTTATCGACGCATAGAGGCATTAAAAATAGCAACGCTGAAAGCATTTTGAAATCACTCAATCGTAAATACGGCTGGATATGTGAAATGTTTTTGTAAATATTTTATGTGGGAGATCGCTAGTTTTTTTTTTATAAAAAAAAATGGATTCGCATCGTTGATTTGTCAGTATAACAACACTAGGATGCTCGCGTGTTTTTTTTAAAATCTGTTCAGTAGCAGCGACGCTAGTGTGGAACATAAAATTGATACATACATGTTTTAAAATCATTACGCTTCCTTGTTGTGTAGTAGTTGGATAAAGAAACACAATAACTTTCTAAAGGTCTTCAGTTAGTCCGAAGTAGACTACAACTGAAGACATAATAAAGTAAATTAATAATATAATTTCACGATCAAAAATTTCTCCCATCTCCTGTGTGGGGTCACGCGACACACTATCCAAGCATGTTGCAGTTTGCAGAAAGAGTTTGGTTTCGTTTTACAACCGGCTACTTGTATCCCCTTCCGAGAAACACATTTCCAATCCAATTACCCAACTCAGAAGTAGAACGAAGTACTTCCCGACCTTCATGCCAAGTTCTAAGCAGGCGATAAAACCAAAACAAATTGCTGATATTTCCATGAATATAATTAATCTCCAACTAATATTTCAAACAACATCCATCAATAATTCAACAGTACAAAGCTAAATTAATGAACCGCCACAAAATGTAATCATAACATCGGGTTTCCCTAAACAAAAGGCGTGAAGTCTATTAGGCCGTCAATAATGTATTGACTTTTCGCACGCAGCCGTTCAGGAACAGTGCAGAGGCAGTGTCGTGTAATAATCGAAAAAAAACTCTGCACTCATTAAACCCGTGCTGAAACACCTTTGTAGCAATTATTTTGTAACAGTTTACTGGTGGTAGGTCTCTCATATGTAAGAGGGCGTCTGGGTGGGTACCAGCGCAATGTTTATTTCTACCGCCAAGGAGCAGTGCACATGCGCTGTTGTGTTTCGGTTTGAAGGACATTGTAGCCAGTGTAACTACTGGACATAAGTGGACTTAACACCTTATGTCTCAGGATGACGAGCGCAGTGGAATGCCACACAGTACTTTGTAAATCAAGGTGCTGAATGGTGTTGCCACTGTTTATGGGTGGTCGTATCGCTAACCATCAGGCGAACGTACCTATACGTTATATGAGTATAATCTTTGTCTTCTAATTGTTTGACATAGAATTGATATAATCAAAACTAAGGTTTTAATTTATTTGAAACATCAAAACAAGATGGAACCACATGAATCTACTTAACGTAAAACAATCACGCTCATCTCTGTAGCTTCAATTGTAAGACTGCTTTGTACAAAACGCGACTCCCTAGTCAATAGCCTCGAGTGAAAAGCCTTGAAAAGTGACCCGGACCCTGCCCGCCGTACGGCCTAAAGTTATCTACCGTGATAACAGATGACGTGACTAGTATTACGCCAACACGTCAGCTCGCGTGTTAGTCGACGAGACATTGACCTGTGTTTTGTTATGTTCGTAGGAACATGAAGTAGGAGTTACGTTTTTGTTTAAAATTTCAATGTTCTTAAGGTGTGCCCTTGAGATGTAACAGATTTTAGGTATGTTTATGTGAAGCTCACAAAGATTTCGTTTTGGGGTAAGTCATATTATAGGCTTTGCATTATTTTTGGGCTGCGGCTGATTCCTGATAGCCACTTATTGACACAAGTAAAACTATTTAACACGTCGATAGTCTGATAGTAAATATCCCCGTCTCCCGTCATTTCAGATACCGAGATTCTCGCGTTACCCTCGCGCCTGTAATTACACTAGCTCCTAGGTTTTTCAAATGATGAAGGTGTTGTAATACTTGTGATTTATGCAATTTACAACAAGATCTATAATATATTTTTTAGGTATAATAAATATGTTCCATACGATTAATGTAATAAGGCAGTTTAACAAGGTATTATTATAGTACGATCATAATACGTTGGCCATGATTTATTATTTTGCGACACTAATAAGTTAAGTACTTTTGTATATATTTTCCAATCTTTGAAACATTATGAATGGGTAATATTACATGGGTAATGTATAAGTTTATATTAGGTATGTCTTGTCACGCTACCTCTGACACGTTATCTTGCGTGCCTAAGCGAGACATTGAACTGGTTGGGATTTGCTGTCGGAGTCCCGCCTACGAAGCCACGGTGACGGTCGCCGAGACAGCATTCTGAAAAATAATTGGGATTTCCCGATTTTTTATTACGAACCACTAATTAAACTATTGTAATTATGAAACTGACTATTGTCACTGCTTGTTAGCAGCCCTATATTACCACTGCTGAGCACAGGCCTCGTCTACTACTGAAGGGGTTAAATTCTTATGGAGAATTCTCAGACATGTAGGTTTCCTAACAATGTTTTCCTTCGCCGCACTGTTAGGGAACAATAATTGACAAATAATACACACTTAACTTCAACAATTCAGTAGTGTGTGGCTTGGGCGTTCTTTCGTTTCAGCATTCCGTTCCATTTCCAACTATATCGCATACTTATATAATTATATAATGTATTAGGATTGAAAAAAATATATAATTAAATATATTTCTATGCGGTAATATTAACAAAGTACTAAGGATTCTATCAGTTAATATTTTTAACAGCTAAACAGGGCTTTGTGTTTTTGTTTCGCAATTAATTATATTAAAAGGCAAAAAATTACGTTTCACGGTAATGTTTTAATTTACTCGTCATGCCTTATTTACTAGCGAATAATTCGCCGAATAATTTGGCGAATAAATATGGCTATGAAATAAGAAACAAATACACTCGAATAACCTAATACACAGTATCACGCCTCAATCCGACAGGGGTAGGCAGAGACTAGATTGCCATTTTGCTCTATTCTGGCACACTACTTTCGCTTCCTGTACCTTCATCAATATTTTCATGCACTCCCGCTGGTTCAGGGTAATAACATAATAAGTCTAGTATTCATGACTATTCCTTTGTACTCGGCAAGTATCTAAATCAGGGGTTAGGTAAATGGAATAAACTGCAAACTACGTTAAATTGCGTGTTTTTCAAAAGATTAAGTTCAGCTTTCGTGTTGAAGCGGGGTTTTGTGAAAAACACGATCGAAAGTGGAAAGTTACAGGCGAACTAATAAATCGAGCCACTGAATTTTCACTTAACGCGACTTTACTTTAATGCCGTAATCTTTCCTGTGATAGTTTTGAAATCACGTTTATTAGGGTTCCAGACCTCAAAAGAAAAATGGAACCCTTATAAGATCACTTTGTTGTCCGTCTGTCAGTCAAGACCTTTTTTCTCAGACTGCGTAGAGATATCAAGTAGAAATTCAAATTCAAATCTTTTATTAAGTAATTAGGCCCCTAAGGGCACTTTTACACGTCATTTTTAACTTTATAATAATAATAATAATCATTTATTTGTGAAACATAGGTAGAATACAGTTCTAATATGCCAAAAATTTTATAGACCGCTATGTTTTGCCTAGTGGCGTACAAATGACACAATAGGATAATAATAATTATGAATAGTAATTTAATTCATTCAAGCAAATTTCAACTATGCAAATGGAACAGACTTAAAACTTATATACTAATAATTAATAGGTTGATACAAAATGTCACTCATTAATTACTTACTTTTTACTAAAAGATTCTACCAGTGCTTCGGAAAAGCCCACTGACCTGAGAAGAAGCACCAAGAAACTCAGCGTAGGTATATTATCATTATTTTTTTAATATATATATGTTACAATTTGTAAATATATATCTAATACTTGAGTCGACGGTCTCTTTCAGTTGTGAAAAAATCAAACTTGTAAATCAACGCGATCAAAAGATATGACCGTTTATATCTCAAATTTACGCATATTTTGCAAGGGAATCAAAACCTATAGGGTATGTCTCGTTGGCCTAAAATCATGAAATTTAGCAATAAACAAGGTCTTACAGCACATGTAAAGGAAAAATCTGAATACTGTAAATTATGTAATTAAATAACAACAAAACAGCGAATTTATAAACTTTTTAATCTTGTTTATTTATTAATTAACTTTGGCGTACTATTGAACTTAGATATGGATCTTAGCTACACTTTTGTGCGGAATCCTCGGTACGCGATACCAACTCGCCCTTGTCCGGTTTTTTAGAAATTCATTTCACTTTATTCTGTTAAAGTAATAAAATGACTTTCGTTATTAGGATACTAATATTTAAAATACCTACCTATCTATAGCTACCTCTACCTAACTTTGATGCTGATTTCGCATTAAAAATGTTCATATTTTCTATTGTGTATTAAACAAGGTATAAAATTAAACTTAGGAAACTAACTAACTACATAATTATTATCACAATATTCATGGATAATAACTACGTAGTACTATTCAGCATTCTATGATAATACAATTTATTAACCCCCGACAAAAAAGAGGGGTGTTATAAGTTTAGGGTGTGTATCTGTGTATCTGTGTATCTGTGTATCTGTATGTCTGTCTGTGGCATCGTAGCTCTCAAACGAATGGACCGATTTGGACGCGGTTTTTTTTGTTTGAAAGCTGATGTGACTGCGATGGTTCTTAGCTATAATTTATGAAGATCTGTTCAGGCGTTTGAGGATTATCAGCTCATTTGCAACTTAAAAAATCCGATTGACTTTAAATTTGGTGTACTGTGACATTCAATATATTTGTAAACATGAGCTGATGCTGCGGCATCAAGTAGTCTGCGGGATACTCAACTCCTTAGCAACTTATAGCAGATATAGTGTGTTTGGGCTCATAAGGATGGGCTCAACGAGTAGGTGATAGATAGATGATTATCAAGGCCCCAGGATGGAGAATAAAGTAATTTAAAAAGTTTGAAATAAAAATTAAATTAAAATTTAAATAACCCCCGACACAAAAAAGCTATAAAAAGTAAAATAATAATAGTGTCTTTGTCGTTTAAGTACCTAGTAATATTTTGACACAAGCGTCCTCACGTCGGGGGACCGAACTCCGGACCAGGGAGATGAAAATACTTCTTTAGCGGTCCCTCGACGCGACGACGGTTGGGTCAAAATATTACTAGGTACTTAAACGACAAAGACACTATTATTATTTTACTTTTTATAGCTTTTTTGTGTCGGGGTTATTTAAATTTTAATTTAATTTTTTTTTATAGTTCAATTTGACGAGTGAGTCATGAACACGTTATAGTTGTCGAATATGTTACAGTTAACGTGAAATTGACTTTTGACGTCCAGTGAAATACAAAGATTATAGCTAAGTTAAAGAATAAAAGGGCCGTGGACTGGTGGGAGAGGTGTCGACTGTACTTTAAAATAAAATGTATAACTGTTTTGTGCTCCTCAACGTCATTATAATCAACCACATGAAGGCCCCTGCTAAACACAGGCCTCCTATGAATTTTCCAGGTGGATCTGTTAGAAAAGACTGTGTCTTGCATATTATATAATTATGAAGTCTTCCTATTGCTATGCTTAGCTATAAAAACATTGTTTTCAGATTCTCCTGCCTAATTCAAGTAGCAAACAAACGTTATGTAAGTTTTCCGATAAAAAAATGTACTAAATAATTTGAAAAAGCTCTACCCAAAAAATGACCAGCAAGAGCTTTCTCGGTTCCTACAATCACGCTAGGTTTTGCTCGCGGCTCCGTCCGCTTGAAAAACTTTTTTTCCGGGAAAAAAGTCCCGCTTTATATTTTCTTATAATGTATATTTATATTGGTAGAAGAATTTTTTAAATCAGACCAGAAGTTTTTGAGTTTATTCGTTACAAACAAAAATACAAATCCTTTCTCTTCATAACATTAGTATAGAAGTATATATGAACAGCATACATAACATAAACAAAGAAAGGTAGTTCCATGAAATCGAAATACTCCACTAATTATCAATTCCGTAAACTATTTACTAGGATAGTACATAGCATTGTTGATTGTTGGCAGCCTATTTGCATCGTACGTGGCAAATGACAGGTCATCACGAAGATGGCGATGGAGTGACGAGCGATGCATTCCATTAATGGTGCGATGCTTGGCTCCGAAGTTCGAAAGCATTAGAAGCTTAGATTTTTCTGTATTTGGAAGTCAAATTGGAAGAATTGAACTCTGTAACTTAAAAGATATGTGTCGGCAGTGGCAGCCTTTGAGGGGGGGGGGGGGCAACTACCAGGGCTGCGCGCGTGCCTCAGCTATGGACCTTTTTAGTTCATCACCCTGTTAACTAAGAAAGGCTCTAAAACACCTACGAAAATGTTGGAATTGAGGACCTTTTTTATCTCTCGCCCGAAGCTACGCGCTTGCTAAGGCCGCCAATGAGTGCCGCATGAAGGATGTTGTAGTAATTTTTTGGATATTACGTTAATTCTTGTAATGTCTTAAGGTAACGAGGGCTGTGTCTATGTGTTGTTAGTTGGTGTTTAAATGATAGCGCAGCTTACTCATTTCGTTATTCAGTTTTATATAAAAAGTGTTCTCGAAAGAAAAACTTATCTGTGCTCGGGCCATACAATATTTCGTATATAAATTTTGATACGAAAAACAATAAACTGCCGTATATTTTATGACACAAATAAACGAAGTGAGCGCAGTGAACAAGTAATGTCTGGCGAAGCTGTACAAACGACAATTGCTGACAATAAAACGATGTTATTTAGTTTCATAAACGACATGTTTATGCCTCTTTGAGCAAGTGGAAAACATAACTTTAGAAATAAAGAAAGAATACATTTATTCGCACAATATGCTGGGAAGCACACAAACAATTAACAAAAAGAATAATTATTGCATAAAGGATACGGACAGCGTGCATCCCATGATACTGTCGAAAAGGATCCAGTTCAGCATAAAATGCCAGGCGAGGTGAGCCTGGCGCTGGTTTTCAATTGGAACCCTCATTTAAAACTTATACTAATTATTGCTAATGTTAAATAAAAAGGAACTGACTAGGCTAAAATGTTTGCATGTTTGTTAGTTAGTGCATAAACTGCTGAACACATATCCAAATGAGTTGGCATACAGATAGAGTGTATTCGCGTTTAAAAGCTACTTTAAATTCCAGGTAGGGACGCAGAAGGTCCAGCAAAGGATGCAGTCACTTCTTATAATGTTATAGTCTGTCTATGTGCCTAATTTCATGTAAATTCAATCGGCGGTTTCATTGGCTATTTCTAATAAACATCGAGATATCTTCACAGGCTCTCAGATTTTTATACTAAAATAAAAAAAGGAAAACACATAACGCCCTTTTTTGCATACCACTCGCCTAATAGTAAGCGATACGACCGCCCATAAACAGTAGCAACAACATACATTTTTATAAATACAAACTACTGTGTGGCTTTGGTAATCCACCACGCTCGCCAGCCTGCGACATAAGCTAATGTTCATTCTCATAATGGCTTCAATGTCATCCAAACCGGAACCACAGTATAACATATCTATTACACTTTGCCGGAACACAATAACATATAAATAAATAATAATACCAGCCCTGTATTATATACTATCCCACTGCTGGACACGGGCCTCCTCTACTCCTCTACTCTTTATTGATATACATCATTTCTATTGATTAAACGATATTTTATACACTATTGGATTGCAACTATTCGCATCGCTTGGTCCGATGAATCGCATTCTGGGGTAAGACGGATCATATTCAATAGGAAGGTATTAAGAGTCATCCGGATCATATTTACGAAGGCAGGAGGACATTTTTACCAGTATTTTTCATCTCGTATTTAAATAAAAATCCTCCTAGCCAGTTTTGGGCACGGCGGCCAATCTCAACGGAGATCAGCCAGGTACGCAGGAGATATTATAGTGCACAAGTGTGTGCGCAATACACAGGTGCACTCGCTATTCTTTCACTGTCATAGTCCGGTGAGACGGCAATCCGACATGACCGGAGAGAGATCAGGCGCAGGACCAACGGCTTTACGTGCTTTCCGAGGCACGGGGCATCACACCGCCAACTACCTGACTCCGAGCTGCGACCGAGTATTTTTTTTTAAGATGGAAAAACCCAGTCACAGAGTTTTTTTGACCCGGCCCGGGATTCGAACCCAGGACCTCAGCGCGCAAATCGTACTCGTAACGTGTACGCAATACAACTATGCCACCGAGGCAGTCAAGTCTCGTATTTATTAATATAATGGTTGATATTCAAACGTAGAATTTAATATTTATATTTGTTACTATAAACACATTTTATATTTCTGCACTCCTTTGTACATGTAGTCAGTAGCATATTTAAGTATCTGAACAAAATCAAAATTTCAAATCGCCTATATACGCGTTAATTTAAACTGAAACATATTTCTTCTTTGTTTGAAGTAAAATAAAACTCTTTTACTTTATTTTTGTGAATTATACATACATATACACTCACACCTGTTATCCCCGAAGAGGTAGGGAGAGGCGCAACTAGTGCACCCACTTTTCGCCGTTATTCCGCCCCATGATGCGAGCCTATCACCATATCGGGCACAAATTCCAGACTCTGAGCTGATACTGAATAGAAAAACTCAATATCACTTTGCCCGACCCGGGAATCGAACCCGAGACCTCAGCATTGCAGCATTTTTGTGAAGAGAAAAAAAAATATTAATAAGAACACATAAGTATGTAGGTAATTTGAAATTTTGACTTTGTTCAGCTAGTTATGTTTCGGACTGTATTTCAATTATGTCAAATCTAATCTGTGCCCGTAATGTGCTTAAAAAGGGGTATGTTTAATCCATACCTTGGATTGTATTTGAACAGTAAAGTATTTTTTGCTTGACGAGAGGCATTAACTTGGACTGAAGACTTAAGTCAAGGACTTGACAGCTCAATATAAAAAAAAGCCTTTGTGTTACTTCTCAGATCTGTTTCAACTTAATTAACACAAGATGGCGCTGGAAGCGTTTTCAAATGAAATGACGTCATTCAATTGTTCCGCCTCGAAATTGCTTTCGTAATGTAGTAATAAAATCGGTGCCAGTCTCAATAACATTAATAGAGTTTCCTTTAATTGTTAAACTGAGCTCTTTTCCATCAGGTGCAGAGGCTTTACTTTCCTGTGCCCATAAAACGAATACCTATCTCTAAAAGTAGGGGCAGGTGCAATTGATAGAACTATATTTTACCAAGCTAATATCTACCTTAGTGAACTACCGTGAATTGGAATTATAGAGCCCTCCATAGCACTATACTGCATCATCAGAGATATTAGATGCACCTTAATACATTGCAATGCAATCAGCCCTGTATTATACAGGGTGATTTTGACATTGCGTTAATAAATGAAACCACATACTCGTCTTTGCCTCTGCTAACATTGTGCCAAAAATCATCCATGAGAAACTAATATTTTCACCAAAAATCTAAATTTTACTATCCAGATTTTATTGTAATTTTGTAGTTCAGTGCGAATATGGCGTGTGGGTGAGTGTTTTTCTGACTGAAAGTGTGATGTTGTTCCAGCAACGACTCCTTCTAGAGTAGTAGTAGTGGCATCAGGGCATGTTAACTTAAAGTTATTTTTTATTCATATTTATTTTGTTCGAAACTTACACTATTATATTTTACATCAATAGTTAAAATAACTGAATGGAAACTGTTATTTTCAAGGAGATAAGTATGTGGTTTCATTTATTAACGCTATGTCAAAATGACCCTGTATACTGCCCACTGCTGAGCACGGGCCTCCTCTACTACTGAGAGGGGTTAGGCCTAGGTCCACCACGCTGGCCTAGTGCAGGTTGGCAGACTTCACATACCCGCGAAATTCTCATAGAAAATTCTCGGGTATGTAGGTTTCCTCACGATGTTTTCCTTCACCGTTAAAGCGAACGATAATTGATAAACAATACACACGTCATTCGAAAAGTCAGAGGTGTGTGCCTCAGGGTTTGAACCAGGGGTGCGAAGTCAGGAAACCTCCACGTGGTGCACCCTGGGCAACGGAGCGTCGGTCGAGTTGATCGGCGCAACGGCCAATATCCTGACAACAGGGGTTTTGGCGGTCGTCGCCGCTATTTGCGGCGGCTGCCGCATTTCTAGATGGTGGGCCCGTTTATTCGGGCGGCTCCTGGTTCATCCGGGGGTGTCGACGGGCTCGGTGTGCGCTAACACCGCCCCGAGCAGGCAGTGGGGGGGAACCTTCCTCCCCGCTGTCACCGTTGCAGATCGTAATCTAGTATGGAGGTCCGTGGATATGTCTCGCGCTCCTGCTGGACCGAGGGTCTTGGCTTAATCGCCCGGACCACGAGGGAGAAAACCTCTATAAAAAGTTACCCCGAATCCCAAGCGGCGGCGCACCGCGAGGGGATGCATGGCCGATGGGTAGTTCGGTCACTAGTGCGACCCCCGCCAGAGTACCAGCCGACCCTCTTGGCGGGTTACGCTAGGCTTACCCAGGTACAGGGGGCACTGCCTGGGTGGACTCTTTATTTCCCCCATACTCGTGGGATTCATAATGGATAACCTTAACCCTAAAATTACTTTGACGAGGTTGCCTACTCCAGTTTCGGCTGGAGAGGCGGAGATTGGTGGGCGAAAGCCCGTTGATGGCGGACGAAGAGTCGGCGCGGACAAGATGTCCACAGGCGTAGACTCGGAGTCGAGTGGGAGCGTTTCCTCCGTTCGGAGCCATAGACTCTGGAGGAAACGCTCCGAGTTAGACAAGGGCAGCAGGTCGTCCCTGGGAAGCGACACGGAGGAGCCAGCTCCGAAGTCGCAGACGACTGCTGGGCGCGGCAGGGGAGGCCCACCTTCGGTCGACGAATTCGTCAAACCGAAGTCGAAGGAGAGGGTGCGCGATGTCCTGTTGCGCAGGGAGGCTCGCCAAAGGGCGAGAAGGGCGGAGAACGGGGAAGGAATGGTCCTTCGCTCCGCCAACCCAAAAGTGCCCGCCGAGGAGGTACCTGTCGTGGCGGAGACGAGCGCTCGCCCAAAAGGCGAGGCAAAAAAGTGGCAGGACAAGTGTGCCAAACTTGAGGAGGCGTTAAAAACGCTGAAAAGCGAAAACGCCTCCCTTCGTCGCCGTCTGGAAGAGCTGGAGGCAGAGGCCAGCAAACGCCCCACGGTGGAAATGCTGGCCACGATGGAGGCCAGGTTACAGGCCAAACTGGATTCGGCGCTCGCAGGGCCGGCCCAGAGGCCTCCGCTGGCCCACGAGAGGAGGTCCACCCCCGGGGACACACCACTCCCCGTCCAGGGTGGCTTCGTTGGGGGAGCTCCCCAGCCTTCCGCTAAGGGGAAGGGGAGAGGGAAGGGGAAAGGAGCAGTACAGCCTGCTCCTTCCACAGCCCCTGCTGTCGTGGCCGGGCCCTCCACCTCAACTGCCGTGGCGGTCGCTGGACCGTCTGGGGTGCCCAAGAAGGGGACGGGGAAAGGTGGTGCTCCTGCTCCCCCCGTCGCGAAGTCTGCTCCAAGGGAGCCTCGCCCTCTGCCACCGGCCCCAGCGTCCATGGACACTGAATGGACCGTGGTGGTGGGGAAAAAGAAGCGGGGGAAGCCCAGCCCCGCCGCGGCGCCTGCAGCGAAGCCGCAGCAGAGGAGGCAGAGGCGTAAGGAGCCCAGGCTGCGTCAGCCACGCTCGGCGGCCATAGTGGTGTCGCTGACGCCGGCGGCGGTGGCCAAGGGGCTCACTTACGCCAAAGTGTTGACGGATGCCCAGCACCGCGTAGACCTCGCCGGCCTCGACATTGATAGGTTGAGGCCCAAGGTGGCAGCCACGGGTGCCATGCTCTACGAGGTGCCCGGGGCTGAGTCGGAGCGGAAGGCGGACTCCCTCGCCGCAAGGCTGAGGGAATGCTTTGGCGGGTCGGACGATGTCCAAATCTCCCGGCCCACCAAATGCACGGAGCTGCGGCTGTCGGAACTGGATCCCGCAGCCACGTCCGAGACGGTCGCAGCGGCCCTCAGCGTTGCTGGCGAGTGCGCAGCGGACGCTGTAAAGGTGGGGCAAATCCGACCCGATCGCTCCGGCCTGGGCTCCGTCTGGGCCAAGGTGCCGACCAGGGCGGCACTAAAAATAAAGGCGGGCCGCCTGAAGGTGGGGTGGACTGTGGCCCGGGTGACCGTGCTCGGGGCGCGCCCGATGCGCTGTTTCCGTTGCCTTGAGCACGGTCACACCCAAAGCATGTGCTGCGGAGGACCGGACCGCAGCGATTTATGCTATCGCTGCGGTAAACCGGGCCACAAAGCCCGCGAATGTGAGGCCGCGCCGAACTGCGCTGTCTGCGCGGCCGCAGGCAAGCCGGCCAAACATCAGGTGGGGGGAAAGGCTTGTCCCGTGCCCTCCCGTCGTGATAGGCGTCGCGATATGCGACGCAGTGCTGCTGCTGCTGGGGCCTCCACCCAGTCGCAGACAGCGAGCCTACCGCAAGAGGCCGCGATGGACGTAGTGGTAGAGATCGCCCAATAATGGACCTAAAGTTCCTCCAGGCGAACATCAACCACTGTGCCAGTGCCCAGGACGTGTTGTCCCAAAGCCTGACGCAGTGGTCGGTGCAAGTGGCCGTGGTCGCTGAGCCGTATTTTGTCCCCCCCCGGGATAACTGGGCTGGGGACCTCGACGGCTTGGTGGCCATCATCAGCCGGGGCGCCGCTGGCTCCCCACCCTTCGAAAAAGTAGCGAAGGACAGGGGATGCGTGGCGGTTCTGTTGGGAGACATTTGGATAGTAGGAGTGTACTTTTCTCCCAACAGACCCCTCGCCGAATTTGAGTCTTTCCTCGTTCGGCTGGGGGCCTTGGTGGAACAAGGCCAACCTCACCCGGCGGTCGTCGCCGGCGACTTCAACGCCAAGTCTGTGGCTTGGGGTTCGCCGTCGACGGACGGTCGTGGTCGGGTCCTGGAGGAATGGGCGATCTCTGTCGGCCTGGTCGTCCTGAACAGGGGGTCGGTGGACACGTGCGTGCGGCACAACGGCGGGTCTATTATAGACCTGTCGTTCGCGAGTTCTGCCGTCGCACGCCGTGTTCGGGACTGGAGAGTCCTCGTGGGCGTGGAGACGTTGTCGGACCATCGTTATATCAGGTTCGACGTCTCCGCGTCCCCGAGTATCCAGTCCGGTGGTGTACCGAGTGCCCCAAATCGGGACGGCCCGCGGTGGGCGCTTCGTCGCCTCGATGGAGAGGCCCTAGTGCTGGCCGCTCTGGTCATGTCGTGGCTCCCCGTGCCGGACGGGCCGGTACGGGTTGAGCAGGAGGCGGAGTGGTTCGGGGTGGCAATGTCGGATGTTTGCGACGCCGCCATGCCCCGGGCTCTCCGCCGTTCGCCGGTGCGACAGGTGTACTGGTGGTCGGCGGAGCTAGCGCAGTTGCGCGCGTCGTGCGTTGCTGCGCGCCGCCGATACGCCAGGCATCGTCGTCGCCGGCTCAGAGATGAGAACCACGCAGACCAGGAGCGGCGGCTCTATGGCCTCTACAAAGAGGCAAAGAGAGCGCTGCGGGTGGCCATTCATGGGGCCAAGGTCGCGGCACGTAAGGCGTTCTTGGGGACTCTCGACAGTGACCCGTGGGGGCGCCCTTATCGTATGGTGATGAAGAAGCTTCGCCCAGCGGCGCCCCCGCTGTCGCAGAGTCTCCGGCCAGAATTACTGGCCAACGTCGTCGCGGCCTTGTTCCCGGCCACCGTGGAGTTCACTCCTCCACCGATGGCGCCACCGGATGTGGCGTCATCGTCGAGTGAGAATCCGGCAAGGGATATCCCGGAGGTTTCGCCCGCTGAAATGCGGGCGGCAGTGCTTCGGCTGCGGAGCAAAAACACGGCCCCAGGGCTCGATGGCATCCCCGGGAGAGCCTGGGTGCTAGCCATTGAGTACCTGGGCCCGAGGCTCCGCAGCTTATTCACCGCCTGCCTGGAGCAGGGCGTCTTACCGGCGCGGTGGAAAGCCGGGAAGCTCGTCCTGCTGAAGAAGGGGGGACGACCCGCAGAGTCGCCGTCGGCCTACCGGCCCATCGTGTTGCTCGACGAGGTGGCAAAGCTCTTCGAGCGCATCATCCATGCTCGCCTCGTCGAGCATCTTGAAAGGGTCGGTCCGAATTTGGCCGACAACCAATTTGGTTTTAGGAGGGGACGTTCTACCGTCCATGCGATTCTGCGGGTGAAGTCACAGGCGGAGGATGCAGTGGCCAGCGGACAAATTGTCATTGCAGTGTCGTTGGATATCTCCAACGCATTCAACACACTGCCCTGGGCCTGCATCCACGAGGCACTGCGGTACCACGTGGTGCCGCCCTATCTCCGGCGTCTGGTGCACGCGTATCTGTCTGACAGGCACGTGGTGTATCCGGGCGCCGATGGGTGGCACCGAAGAGCGATGTCGTGCGGTGTTCCACAGGGCTCGGTCTTGGGCCCTCTCCTGTGGAACATCGGGTACGACTGGGTGCTCCGTGGTTCCAATCTCCGGGGCGTCGGCGTGACATGTTACGCCGACGATACGCTAGTCACAGCGACTGCTGGGACCTTCCGGGACGCCGCAACTCTGGCGGCGGCGGGCACCGGCCAAGTAGTTGGACGAATTCAACGTTTAGGTTTGAAGGTGGCCCTCGAGAAAACCGAGGCCGTGTGTTTTCACGGACCTCGGAGAGGGCCACCGGCCGGTGCCGGCATCGTCGTTGGGGGGGTGCGGATCCCCATCGGCTCTAGCATGAAGTATCTAGGTTTAGTCCTAGATAGCCGATGGCGATTCCGCACCCACTTTAAGGAGTTGAGGACGAAATTGTCCCGGGCAGCGGGCGCTCTTTCCGGCCTGCTGCCCAACCTGGAAGGTCCTGGCTTCCCTTGCCGGAGGCTGTATCACGGAGTCGTGCGGTCCATGGCCCTTTATGGCAGCCCCGTTTGGGCTGACTCCCTGAGCCGCCCCTGCGTCGCTCTCCTGCGCGCCCCGCAGAGAGCTTTAGCGCAGCGGGCGGTCAGGGCGTACCGCACGGTCTCTTTCGAGGCGGCTTGCTTATTGGCCGGATTTCTGCCCTGGGACCTGGACGCCAAATCCCTTGCCGATGCATTCCATTGGCGGGAGGAGGCGTTCAGTCGCGGGGAGCGTCCGGCCCTGAAGGAGGTGGAGGCCAAGAGGGCCTCCTTACGGCGAGCCGCCGTGGAGGAGTGGCGTCTCAGGCTGGAGGCCCCGTCGTGGGGGCACAGGGTCGTAGAGGCAGTGCGTCCTGTCTTTGCCGAATGGCTGGACAGGCGCCACGGAGCGGCAACATACCGCCTGACGCAGGTGCTCACCGGGCATGGCTGCTTCGGTGAGTTCCTGTTTCGGGTGGTGGGGATAGAGGAGTCGGCCGTGTGTCACTATTGTGACAACTGCCCAACGGACACGGCCCAACACACGTTGGAGTTTTGCCCAGCCTGGGATGAAGAACGCAGCGCTCTCAGAGCAGTCGTCGGAGGAGACCTCTCGCTGCCGGCCGTGGTCTCTTCCATGGTCGGCGGTCGGGAGGCCTGGCAGGCGGTGGCCCACTTCTGCGAGGCGGTCCTCTCGCGGAAGGAGAGTGCCGAGAGGGATCGCCAGCGCAGTGGTGATCCCTCCCGCCGCCAGACGAGACGTAGGAGGCGTTGGGTGGACGACTGACCGACGTCTCCCGCCCTGTGGATTGGGGGCGTTTGGAGAATTCCACCACGGTATCCCCTGCCTGTCGTAAAAGGCGACTAATAGGGGCCTCCGGGGGTCACGGGTGGGCGGGAGGGGCCGTCCACCTATTAGTCTAGCCAACTTCTGTGACCCCCGTGATGGACGGCAGCGTGTCTCACGCTGCCTCGGACGCCAAGGGCGTCCTTCGGTGTACGGGGGCTTCTGAGCCCCCGCAACAACAGGAGAAGGACCGCAACAGCGGTACGCGCAGGGGCGGTTGCGGACGACAACTTAGACGTGAGTCGGAGGAAGCCCGCAGCCGTCCCTAATGCGCCGAAGATGGCCACCGCGGAGTTTTAGTTGGTATGCCGTGCGGTGTACATAGGTTAGGGACTCGGCCCGGCGGTCGCCCGACGTTTTCCATCTTTCCGGGCGGCTCAACGTCGGGTCGTAAGGCACGGTGAACCCAACATAACCGCTCAGTCGTTCCCCTTGAACACTGGGCGGTAGTAATAAGTCACTTTCTCCGCGTCAACAAAAAAAAAAAAAAAAAAAAGGGTTTGAACCACCGGACATTGTCTCGGCAGACCGTTCCATTCTCAACTAGGCTATCGTCCATTATATATCGTCTTGATCATCATATATCGACTGCCTCGGTGGCGTAGTGGTATTGCGTACGCATTACGAGTACGATTTGCGCGCTGAGGTCCTGGGTTCGAATCCCGGGTCGAGCCAAAAAATTGTGACTGGGTTTTTCCATCTTAAAATTTACTCAGTCGCAGCTCGGAGTCAGGAAGTTGGCGGTGTGATACCCCCGTGCCTCGGAAAGCACGTAAAGCCGTTGGTCCTGCGCCTGATCTCTCTCCGGTCATGTCGGATTGCCGTCTCACCGGACTATGAGAGTGAAGGAATAGCGAGTGCACCTGTGTATTGCGCACACACTTGTGCACTATAATATCTCCTGCCTACCTGGCTGATCTCCGTTGAGATTGGCCGCCGTGGCCGAAACTGGCTAGGAGGATTTCATCGTCTTGAATAAATTGTAATTACACTAGTTACAAATCATAATATCCTTCACATGACGCACAATAGTGTTTTTGCTTGGCGGCAGAAATAAACATTGACATCACCTCGTCGGAATCTCGTATATGAGAGATCTACCATACACAGTGCCGGATTAAGACTACTTGATGCCCTAAGCAATCCACGCCTGTATCGATACTTTCCTGCAGCATCGTTGTCCTTTTTTAAATTTTTATTATTTTCAATTTCGAAAAAGAATAATAGTTAGCTAGCAGATTTTTTGGTGTTGTTTCTGGTGCCCCCCCAAGACGTGATGCCCTAAACAATTGCTTAATTTGCTTATAGGCTAAGCCGGCACTGACCATACATTAATTATAATCTGTACCATTATAATGCTGAGAGCCATTAGCTCAGAGTGGTTCGTACAGCGCAAATGTCGTTTGATAAATTCATAATGTTATGCAGTAGTAGCGTGCATAGTCCCCAGCATAATGAACAAATTCAAAATTTCAAATTGCCTACATACTTTTGTGTTCTTACTAATATTTATTTCTCTTCACAAAAATAAAATAAAATAGATTTACTTTACTTCAAACGAAGAAAAAAATATTTCAGTTTAAGTTAACGCGTATATAGGCGATTTCAATTTTGATTTTGTACAGATATTTATCCTGCTGACTGTACCTATGCAAATTGCAGGATATTATAGAGTGCTTTGGTGGCGTAGTTTTATTACGTGCGCTGTACGATACTATTTTAAGCCCTGGGTTCGAATCCTCGGGCAAAGTGATAATGGGTTTTTCTGCTCTGTGACGAAGTCTGGAATATGTGCCCGATATGGAGATAAGCTTTATTACATCATGGGACGGAATACACATAACGAAAAGAGAACTAGTTGTGCCTCAGTCTATCCCGTTCGGGGATAAAGGTGACAGATGTGCCTATTTATTCGAACAATTGTACTGCGTCAATAATTTGCACTTTTATGAAAATATATCGAAAATAAAACACTTTATAGAAGAGAAGTATATTTGTTAAGATCTGTACACCAGATACCAGCAGAATTACCAGCGCATTGCTCTTTGGAACATTGTATATTGCTGAGTCTGATTGCGGCTACAATGTTTCAAATGGATGTGTGCTTGTCTGTTGTCTATGTATATACATTGTATTATTTGTAACCAATTTTATCTATCTATCTATTTAATATGAGTATTTGGAACAATAAAATCTGAAAGAATGTTATCTAAACACCAATAACGAATTTATGAACATAATAGAAGTACTTTTATGCAGTCATTGTAAGTAATAAATATATGCTAGTATATTTCGAATTCATCGGCTTCAGATAACACTAGAAACTGTTTTAATTAGAGCATCCATATTTATGGATCACTTGAAACAATGAAATGCAATAAACAGAAGAATTAATTAATTCATTGACGATATTGTTTATTAATTTATTCTCAGATTGTATGAATTATTTTCAGATTGATTATTATATGTACAAATATTTAACAATGTTTTTAGATAAGATGCCTCTTTGGCCGCATTTATTACGATAGGTATACTTATTAATTTGATTCGCAAATCCACCATTCTGTGTCTCGAAAGAAAAGTATTAAATCTAAAATATAATATTGTTTAAGAACAATCTTACTTTCAGAAATTAAAACAATTTAAAAATTTATTCAATAGTTCCAGAGACAAACAAATTCCAACACATTGTCTCAAAATATTACCAAGTAGGTACTTATAAGATATTTATAAACGGTTTACCTCATCTTTCAATTACACATGAATCCCATTTAGATTGAAAACCCATTAAACTTGCAAAATATATCTCAATCAAAACTGCAATTAAATTATTAGTCCATCAATAATAAGACGAGAATGTGTCACTATGCTGTGGAATACCGGAATTGACGGTGTTGTCAAATTCCGCGCGTGACAATGCCCATACAGCGGTCAATGCGGTTAGCACGGATTGGGGGTGGAAGGGATGGTTAAAGAGTTGGTATTAATGGTAGCTTTCAATTTATTGCTCTCAACAATTATTGTTGACAAAAGATGTTACATTTATTAGTATAGCTGTTATAATAATCGTGGACCCGGTTGGACTTGATAAAATTAGAAGAGAGGGTGAACTTATTACTTGTTAAAATACTAGATTTTGTTCACAACGTCGCCCGCGTGAAAGATTTTTGTAGGATAAAAAGTAGCCTATGCCTTTCTCAGGGTCTCAAAATATCTCTATACCAAATTTCACAGAAATCCGTTTAGTAGATACAGAGATGTGCGCTCACAAACGCACAGAAAAACAGACAAAAATAATTCTAAAATCTGTGATTTGTGTTCTATTACTCTTCTTTATTCATCTACATGGTTTATTATGATTTTTTCTAGCAATTTACAGACACATCGAGCTCTACACTACTTTATTAATTAGTATAGTGAGTATAGATAATATGACCACAGAGTGAAAAACCTTCCATAAGACTTTTTTCTAAAGTTCGAAATATTGGTACTGTTTCTAAAATATCTTGAATGCGTTGTTGCGTTAGAGGAAAATAATCTAGTTAGAGAATAGGAAGGAGGGGGATTTGTTAACACACTAACATTAAGTATGATTGTATATTATTTACCTGTAAACAAATTCCCTTGATCGACCCAATAACCCAGGTTTGAGTTACCTCAATCCAGCATAACTCCAAGGATCTTTTGCAACATGGTTGAGGAGGCCGATGGCTGGCACACGCGTCATACTCGTGAACGGGTGCTGCTTGCGTGGACTGGTCTGCTCTGTTTGATGATTGACTCTATTGTTTACTTACACTTAAACATGAAGGTGGTTGTTTGACTTAGGTACACTCCGTTAATTTTCGCATTTAATATCCATCTTTGAATTTATATTGTTACTTGCAAATTGTAAAATATATATATTTAAAAAATAAGATAACAATAAAGGACTTACGCTGAGTTTCTTGGTGCTTCTTCTCAGGTCAGTGGGCTTTTCCGAAGCACTTATAAGATTTTTAGATTATAAAAAAAAAATTAAAAAAATGACGTGTAAAAGTGCCCTTAGGGGTCTAATTCCTTAATAAATTATTTGAATTTGAATTTAGCAGGGCCTTGAAAACAGATGTTAAATATACTGAAGAAATAATTACATGGAATCTAAACGAACTCTCGTATAGCTTGCCGAACTAGGCGCATCTTCAATGGCCGCTTATTCCTAGAAATCTCGCGTTCTCAGAGAGCTAATGCCACTTATCTGGCAATTGGACATTGATGTATGTCACCAATGTTCCCACAAGTCAATTCCCAAATTGTTCAAAGTGCCAAATACCCGTTGTTTTGGCAACAATGATACATTTTTTGTAATTGTGCCAAAATGTGAAAAGTTTAGAAATTTTTCGTCTTAATAGTCGTTGATCGTACGGTGTAAGAATTTTTGCGAAATTGACAAATTTTTAGAAATTATATTGTTCTTATTGCGATGAAACTATATTATCTTCCTTATATTATTATTAATAATACGAATGCTTGTGAAAATGTTTAGATGATTATATGCTTGGATGACTGCCTCAGTGGCGTAGTTGTATCACGGTACGACGGTACGAATGCTGAGGTCTCGGGTTCAATTCCCAGGTCGGGCAGTGATACTGGGTTTTTCTATTCAGTATCAGCCCGGAGTCTGGAATATGTGCCCGATATGGCGATAGGCTCGCCCCTATCGTATCACGGGACGGAATATACACGGCGAGAAGTAAACGAAGAATTCACTAAGCGGATTTCGATGGAATTTAGATAATCTATGTTCTGGAGTAACACATAGGCTTCTTTTATGGCGTCGTGCATGTGGTGCTATACATCGCTACATTGTTTTAGCGGCGTTTGTAGCAGCAAAGGCTTCTCACACTTGAAGCCTCGAACAGCACCTGGTACAATATACCATACCATACCAGCCCTATATTATATACTGCCCACTGCTGAGAACGGGCCTCCTCTACTACTAAGAGGGTTAAGGCCTTAGTCCACCACGCTGGCCTAGTGCGGGTTGGCAGACTTCACATACCTTCGAAATTCAGAGAACTTCTCAGAACTCTTCTCACGATGTTTTCCTTCACCGTTAAAGCGAGCGATATTTTACAAAGGATACACACATATTTTTTTAAAAAAGTCAAGAGCTGTGTGCCCTTGGGTATTGAACCTGCGGACATGCGCATCGGCAGTCCGTTCCACTCCCAACTAGGCTATCGCCGCTTATGTATTAGAATACAAGTCCAAATAAAATGAGAGGCCATACGTTTACGTGCATAACAAAGCCCCACAAACGGATTGGTTACTTGGTCCACTACCCTAACCGCCCTGGACTAAGTTAATGTTGAGAAATAGTGATGTAAGAAGGTGAAAGTCAGTCTACGAAACGCAACAGTAAAATCTACTTTCCAATAAAAAATATTGACACTTAGATACTAAAAAAATTTGTTCACAAGCCCTGGCTACCTACCTCGTATAGGGTCAGTATAGTGTGTAACTAGCTTTACAATATCTTTGTCAGCGTTATGTGTTTACGCAATATTGTAACATTTTATATTTTGTGAAACACTAATAAATGACACCTTAACTGGCTCGACGTGTCTTTATTCGAACCTTGGACCGTGTCTGTACACGGAGACACACCACAAGGGCGTTTAATAATTGTATAGATACAAATAAATTTGATTGTGTACGCTCCTTCATACGGTATTTCTGCGTATTTTTTATTAACCGAATGAAATTTCAAAACAAACTGACGTTTTTTTAGCGCTCTCCTAAAATGGTTCGGGATTAAGCGAGTGTATTATTCTTAAATTTGTACACGAGGTTATTAAAAACACGGGAGATTATTATTATTCTCTGCTGTTATTTGTTTTGCGTTTATTTTGTGTGTCTTTGCCAGTCTATTTTTTCCGCATTTATCTCAAATTGGGAATAAGGTAGTCAACCTAGATTAAAATAAGTAAAATGTATATGCAATATTATTATATGCATTACATTTATATACCGGGTGGAAGGGAAACGCTCTCTATACCGGAACGCTAGGAAAGAAGAACCATAACATTAACGAAAAACTATATTCATTTGCAAAGCTAAGCGATAATACTTACGATTTTAGTATTTCCGTAATTCATGCGCGCGCAATGTAAAGCGTACAAAAACCTGGGCGGCCGCCGCGCTGCGCCGGCAGCGGGCCGCGGTCGTTAACCCGTCAGCTGATGTACGTGTTTCATTACGATTTTTTTTAAATATTGACCTTTTTTACTATGTTTTTCAGAATAATACTTTTATTTATCTATCCCTATGTGAACCTGTATAGAAATTTGAGAAAATCCTACTAAAATTGTAACAATGCGATCGCGAATTTTTTAGTGCCATCACGTCAGGAATCACCAATACTATCACCTGTATTCGTTTCCGAGAGCGTTTCCCTTCCACCCGGTATACATATCTTTTCATACGCTCCCGCGCGATCAGGATACTTTTGACCTGGCCTTTACGCAGAATGTCAGATATCTGACATGGAGGCTCGGTGCGGTCGACCCCTACGGGCCCTATTATAATTATTCGATCTATGTACTATTTGTTTTCGGTTTAATACTGCCTTATGACTTTTATAAAAAAATAAAAAATTGAGCTTTGCATTTGTGCCCTTCAATATCACCATTTTTGACCGAATTTTTAAACCAAACAGATATAGCATTAGTGTATTGAAAAAAAACATATATTCACAATTTTCGCAACACAATTTCAGACACTGACAAGTAGTTGCCGTGAAACATGAAACTAAGAGTCGAACTTACTGAAGCTAAAACTTAGCTTACTAACTACTCGATTTCAAAGTAGTGTAGCTTTACTTGACTATAAGTTTCTTCTTCTTGCGTCGTGTTCCTCAGTACTGAGGGTCACCCCTTCTGCATCACTTTCCCTGGAACGAGCTTTCTCCATTTATTTCTGCCACATGCGGAGGGCACTGTGAACTGTAGAGTCAAGAGCGGTGCTGATCTGGTCAGACCAACGTATTGGTCTGCGTCCACGAGGCCTTCTCCCCTCTACTTTGCCGGTCACGATGAGTTTCACTAGGTTGTCACCGTCTTTTTCTTTTCTTTTTTAATTTAATATAATGAAACGTATTTTGCTTTCAGACACAGACAGCTCCGAACAGAAGGTATCGATCATGCTGAATGGTGAGGAATCAGAATTGTACTTCGTCAACTGCACCAACACAAAGGTAAAAACTAATTCCATTACAAATAAGGTTCATATTAGAATTATCATCATTTAAAATCTAAATATTCATAACATAGCAATAATTTGGAAATCATACTATATTTTAATCCTACTTCCTACTAATATTCTAAAGGCGAAAGTTTGTAAGAATGTATGGATGTTTGGATGTTAGGATGTTTGGATGTAAGGATGTTTGTTCCTCTTTCACGCAAAAACTACTGAACGGATTTCGATGAAATCACACGGGTAGATCATGTCCTGGATTAACACATAGGCTACTTTTTATCCCGGCAAAATATAAACCGGGACTTTTATCCCGGAAAAACTTTTTAATGCGGGCGGAGCCGCGGGCAAAGGCTAGTATATAATATGTTTGCTGGTGGTAGAACGCATCTATCTGCACGGATAGCGACCACTGTACAAGGCGCTAAAACCTGCCATGGTGACCCACGTAACTGAGTCGCGTTCTGGAACCAGCCTGTGTACGAGGGAGTCATCCCTCGTCAGACGGCACTCTATCTGGATCCCAGTTCACTCACCATGAGATGCTGTGGTGTTATTCTGCCCAGCCTGTATAAAAAGAAATACCGGTTATGCCTGCACTGACTGCCTCGGTGACGTAGTTGTGGTATGACTGCAATGCTGAGGTCTTGAGTTCGATTCTCGGGTCGGGCAAAGTGATGTTGGGTTTTAAATTCAGTATCAGCTCGGAGTCTGAAATTTGTGCCCGATATGGCGATAGGCTCGCCCCCTATCACATCATGGGGCAGAATAGTTACGGCGAAAAGTGGGTGCACTAGTTGCGCTGTCTACCCCTTCGGGAATAAAAGGCGTGAGAGTGTGTGTGTCTGAATTGGGTATCAACTCCAAACCGTTCTCAAGTTTCCAGCCTTGCGTTACTTATTACATCTATGTTATTTGTAATTATTCATTGTGACTATATTTTTAGGAAGAAATCGAGCGCTCTGAGCCCCCGGACGCGTTCGTGGTGATCTACTCGGTGGTGGACAAGGCCTCGTTCCAGAAGGCGGAGCAGGAGCTGGCGCGGCTGCTGGACTGTGACATGCTGCGTGCCAGGCCCGCACTGCTGGTTGGCAACAAGATTGACCTGGCCAGGAGTAGAGCCGTGTCCACACAAGGTAATCCATACTGCTATTACTACTACTGCTGCTGCTGAATATAGGCTTCCCTACATACTAATATCACAGAAGAAAAAATAGTACCTCTATTATCTAAAACTACTGAACCGATTTTGGTAAAATTTGGTACAAGGAAAGCTTTGACAGGAAATGCGGTAAACTTCATATTAGTGATTACATTAGCTCTGAGTATTATAAGGTACTTTTGATCTAGAAAACAAATTTTAAGCCGGGAAAATATCTATGTTCGAATGAAACTAGATCCTATTTTTTTCCTATCACCAAATATCATGCATACAAAAAGGCGATAAAAAGTGTAACACTAAATGGTGTGGGTGCAATAGTTTCGCCTCTATTTAACCCGGACAAAGTTAGAAAAACATGAACAACCCATACCATACCAGCCTTGTAATACTGCCCACTGCTGAGCACGGGCCTCCTCTACTACTGAGAGGGTTAAGGCCTTAGTCCACCACGCTGGTCTAGTACGAGTTGGCAGACTTCACATATCTTCGAAATTCAGAGAAATTCTCAGGTATGCAGGTTTCCTCACGATGTTTTCCTTCACCGTTAAAGCGAGCGATAATTCACAAAAAATACACATATTTTTTTTAGAAAAGTAAGAGGTGTGTGCCCTTGGGTTTTGAACCTGTGGACATTCGTCTCCGTAGTCCATTCCACTCCCAACTAGGCTATCGCCGCTTTGAAATATTTACAACAACCAAAAACAAATTACATACAAGCTACTAAGCAACAAGCTCTCGTCCCTTTCAACTTAATACAATCTCACAAGATAAAGTCATCAAGAAAGCCCAAAAAACGCTCCGAAGCTAATGGAATTACAGGGGCTTACGAAATTATTTTCTGATTACTCCGCCCTACTGATGAAGCACATTTATGTTGAGGCTGTAATTTATCCTTCTTGAGCTTCTTAAGGGGTTAGACCGGTTCTCATAATCACTGCAACTCTTGAGCCTGGATCAACAATTGCTGAAGATCAACAACGGTGAAGCTCTACATATCTGAACACTAATCTGTAGCCTGCAACAAAAGTAAACAAATAGAAAGTTAGGGAGTAACTAATTGGAAAATCTATATGGCCACACTAAATTTGGATGGCATTAACGCATCAAAGCGAAGCAAACATGTAGCTACGAGTTTTTATGATACTTTTACAACGCCATTAAAACCTTAGATATTTCTCGACAACATATCTATTGCAGCCAAATTATTCCATTGATATTTTGGCAGTTCCTTTACGCCTTGTTTAATATAATGTACACACATTACGCCTTTATCCCTGAAGGGGTAGGCAGAGGTGGTAAGGGCACCCGCTGTTCGCAAATTGTGTTCCATCCCATGATGTGAGGGGGCAAGCGTATGCCATATCAGGCATAAATTCCAGACTCCAAGCTGATACTGAGCAGCGGGACCCGGTCTGAGTACCGCCTCGGTACCGTAGTTGTATTGCGTTTGCGGTACGACTACTTCTCTAAGGCTCTTGGTATTATGTACAGTCAGTCACGTAAGTAGCTGAACAAATTCAAAATTTCAAATCGTCTAATACGTTCGTGTTCTTACCAATTTTCATTTTCTCTTCACACAAATAAAGGGGATAAAATTTACGTACACATAAAGAAAAAAATTAAATATACTTGTTGCGAAGAGGCGATTTGAAATTCATTTGTTCAGCTGTTTATGTGGCTGACTGTACTTTATTATCTACCTACCTCGGTAGCATTATTGAACGTATATGACACGACTATCGTGCTTAATACTACTAACAGACTATTAGATTTGGTATCATCGTACCAATTCGTCACGCGGTACAGTCTTCACGCCACACGATCGAACCGTCCCATGCGATGTCCAATTGTATCCAACCAAGTTTGATGGACAAGCCATCGAAACAGCCGTACCAACAATAATAATAATAATGTCCATCGAACCGTGCCCCACACGATGCGATATGGTTCGATGGCATACCGTTTTAATGGTTCGGCTGTACCAAATCGCATCGTATGTGCCCACTTTAAGTCTCGAGTTCCATCCAGGTCAGGGTGTGCCCCATAAATGGCTTGCTCCTTACAACAAGCAAAATATGGGTGTGAACAACAAGATGCCCCTCGAAGGGGAAACATGTGATGCTATGTTTGTTGATGTAATGTGGCCCCAATATAATCCAAGGCTACAATTCAGGTCACCCAACCCCATAACTACAACGTGTTCTCGATATTGATAAGATGTCCCTTGATTTTACTTATTATCCGGCATTAAGAAAGATTGCGGTCAAAATAGATTTCCCGCGAGGCGGACGATGTTCCTCCGTGCCGTCGACATTTTTCGTTGAAATATCTTTAGACAGAACGTTGAAACATGTATTTCTGAATATTTTATTTTAATTTCAACATTCCTTTTATGAGAAAAATAAGTAGAATATTGGAGGACGTAATAAACTTTTTTTTTAATTGTTAGGTTTTTTCATTACATTGAATGATGAGACGAGCATGCCGTTCGCCTGATGGTAAGGGATACGACCATCCATAAACAGTAGCAACACCATCCAGCACCTTGAGTTACAAAGTACTGTGTGGCATTCCACTGCGCTCGTCATCCTGAGACATAAGTTGTTAAGTCTCATTATGTCCTGTAGTTACACTGGCTACAATGTTCTTCAAACCGAAACACAACAGTGCATGAACACTGCTGCATGGCGGTAGAATTTTTTTTTTAAATGTTACAATTATTAGTAGAATATATTTAAAAACATACTATTTCTCAAAATTGTAGGTACTTCTACTTTGCAATAAAGCATCTATTAACTTAAAACTCTTGTCCACAGACGGCAAATGTCTGGCCTGTACATACAAAGCAAAATTCATCGAGGTGTCAGTGGGCATTAACCACAACGTAGACGAGCTCCTTGTGGGCATCCTGAACCAGATCAGGCTGAAGAAGCAACAGTATTCTGCCGACGGAGGCAGGGAGTCGTCCCCTGCTCATTGGTACAAGTCCAGGGGGGTCGTCAGGGCAAGTATGAAAGCGCGACAAATGTTCACCTGGATCTTCGGTAAAGAGGATTCCAAATTCAAAAACTGTGAGAATTTACACGTCCTGTGAGTGGAGAATGACGGACCCGTGTTCGTCTAAACGGAATATGTACTATTGTGATGAGTGAAACGGAACGTGGCTGTATGTGTTAGTTTAAGTTTTGGTTGCAACACTGTTTTGTATTTTACGGGATTTGCGTACTCTTATTTTATTATTTTTACAGGCTTACTTGTGTGTCTGTGCATATAAATAAAGTTTGTAAGCAACATATTAGTAGAAATTTATAAAGAGCTTGATTTCCAAACATTCAAAATGTTTACAATAGAACGAACGAACTCATTTCCTTTGCCTATTATGAGTTAAAAGCTTCACAAAATAATTTACAGCCATACTTACCGCACAATACCAAGGTAAGGTTAAAAATAATAAAGTAAGGATAAATTACACAATTTCCCGCCAAAACACCAACCGACACAAAACAGTGTTGCCAACAATAGACGCCAACTGTATGGTATTTATATTAATGTGCCAATTTTTGAGAGAATTTAATATATTTAGATAGGTTTGTTTAAGTTAGTAAAATGTATACGTAAGTTACATCAGTATTGTCCCTTGTGGTGCGTATAAAGGAGATTAAATATGGTGAAGGTCGATATAAATCAAATACCTTAGTAATGCTACAGAGCCTTTAATAACTTACAAAAGATATTTCGATCGCATGTTAATCTAACAGTCAGCGACCTCATAATCCTGAGACATTTGATGTTCATATTAGGTACCATGTTGTTCTAAGATAGGCACCATCAAAGTCAGATTTTTGGAATAGTAACACAATTTCCAACGTCAAAAACTGTCTCATAATATATACTGCTAACTATACCAGAACGTACTGCTTAGCAACAAAAATAAAGAGCAATACTACGGGCCCTACTAAAAGACAAACATATTGATACATCCAGTCCCCACATAATATCTTACTACACAAAACTAGGGTTTGATTTTTATCGACATTATCGAATCGATAAACGGTTCGAGCACCAACATTGTCGAGAATATCAGCAATATTTATAAGTGATACTTATCTTTTAGATTTACGATATGTTAACAATATTGGACCACGAACGCATCTAGTACCTGTAGAGTATTGTAATATGTATCAATAATTTATCGCTGTAATTGAATTGTGAATAACTTTAGTATGAAAACGACACAATTCAAAAAGATAGAAAATTGAGTTATCGTCATAAAATTACTTAAAACTAAGTACTCCATATAACAATAGTTCAAACACAAAAATTCAAGCAGAAAAAGAACAAAACTGTTATATCGGTCCCTTTTTTATTACATTTTTATAAATAACTGCCTCGGTGGCGTAGTTGTATTATGGAACGACTGCAGTGCTGAGGTCTCGGGTTCGATCCCCGGGTCGGGCAAAGTGATATTGAGTTTTTCTATTCAGTATTAGCTCGGAGTCTGGAATTTGTGCCCGATATGGCGATAGGCTCGCCCCCTATCACATCATGGGACGGAATTACGGGGAAAAGTGGGTGCACTAGTTACGCCTCTGCCTACCCCTTCGGGGATAAAAGGCGTGAGTGTATATGTATATATATGTATTTTATAAATAAGGGACTAGTTTTTAGTCGTTTAAAATTGACAACTCAATTTTCTATTTTTTGAATTGTGTCGTTTTCGTTCTACAGGTGCGAATTGTCGCCGAAGAAAGATGTATTTTGATATTACCAAACTGTAGGGATTTAAGTATTAAGGTAGCTAGTCATGATTTACCTTAATAATAAACATTGTTGATCAATGATTAAATAATCATTGTTTTGTTACTAACTATGACATTTTATATGAGAGAAATACGACAAAACATTGATTATTAGAAAAACGCTTATTAATCAAGGCTATTAAATTCAAAATCACTTATTTATAAGTAGGTGGTGATTAACTTTATAAATGGTAAATATTTTACACCTGTGTGTTACTTGCACTCTACTATATTTAAAACACAACTCGTTATGGTGGAAATATAGGAAGGTGCTAATTTTATATCTAAAATTGAGTTACAGCGATAAAATGTATTTTATTTAATTAATCCCTCTGGGTCCATAATATTCCTTCCATCCCAAATAACCTATATATTATAAAGTCTATGGTATTAAGAATAAGACAGCTTTTACATTGGAGTCAAGATTTTTTGTTTTAGAACACAGCTATCTCGCAGAAACTAACATCTGTGTACGCACTTTTGAATAACAAAATCAGTAGGCACTAATGTCGAACACAATTAGGTAGAACCTGTTTCATAACTACTACTACTATTACCAGCCCTGTATTATATACTGCCCACTGCTGAACACGAGCCTCCTCTACTACTGAGAGGGGTTAGGCCTTAGTCCACCACGCTGGCCTAGTGCGGGTTGGCAGATTTCATACACCTTCGAAATCTATACTAATATTATAAAGCTGAAGAGTTTCTTTGTTAGAACGAGCTAATCTCAGAAACTACTGAACCGATTTTGAAAATTCTTTCACTAATAGGAAGCTACTTTACTCCTGAGTGCTATAGGCTACTTTTTATCCCGGGAAAATATAAGTTTATATAATAATATAACTTTGAAGTAAATTTTATTTGACAGTTATAATATTAAACAGCTAAAGTAGGTAGTACTCATTCTATTACAATTTATTTGGAAGCATAGATTAGAGTCTGCATTTTATATTTGGTCAGCTTATTTATGTGACGAGTTGTAAAACGGTTATTAGTAACCGGAGAAAATTATTTTATTTTTAAGTAAAACAGGTTTCAAACCCCCTTCCACATCTCGGCTCTAGTGTAAAAGCCGTTTAAAAGAAAACCTATAATGCACAAAGGCACAATATATATCCTACACCTAACTTTTAAATCTACCCACATGTTCGTAATGGATTTATTACAGATTTCCGATTCTGATTCTGGGCCTCTATAATTATATTTTCTGCTAGTAATTTCCTTTATCCCGTGTACCAATAACTAAAAAGGGATATCCGTTTAATAGTTATCAAATGTAGAGTCGTTTTGATTACTACCCACAGTAATATGTGTAAAATAATTGAGTTTTCATATTATTTAATGTATTTTTATCCGAGTGCCTTTTTTATACGATTGAGTATTCAGCTAATTCCAACTGCGATTCTGATTACAATTCCGATTCAGAGATCTGTAACATTTCTAAATAATGTAAATAATCCCAAAACGCTTGTAATCTAAATGATATCGATTTTATTTGTGTAAGTGAAAAATGTACATATAAAAAAGCGAATGCACTTAAGGATTTGATGTCGTAAATAAACTGTAGTTAATATTTTACTCTAGACGTACGTTACTTAAATTTTATAAATATTTCGAAATTTTACATCTCTATAAATTAGTTAAATTACTGTTTTTTCAATATTACTTCCATTTTATTAACCTTAAAATAATGATAAAAATAGGAAATATGAAACTAAATATTTTACTGTAAAATAATTTGATGGCTAAACTATCTCAACAAATTAATAAAAAAAAACTGTATAAAACAATTTTTAAATGTGCTCTTTTATAATATTGTAACCAATTTATATTTATAATCAAATAAGTTACCAGAAAATTGACACCAAAATTCAAACAGCCCCAATTTATAATGATCCAGAGGTTCTAATATCAGTTGTGTTGTCAGGTTCTCAGTTGATCTTCATTCCTATGAATTCATTTTAATCCCTTACACTTTAATACCTTTTGAATTACGATTCAAAACAGTGCCTTTACTATTTCTGTTAGGTATTTATCAGAATATATACCCTAGTTGTTTAAAGTCTTCGTAAAATGGTTATTATACTTAAATATAATTAAATTAAACCTAAAGGTGAATATAAAAATTAAATAATATTGCATATCTCACTACTTAGTACATAAAAAACTAATCAAGTCTTGAAATTTTACTATTGGATCGTGAAGGCATATCGGAGTAGGTAATTTATCTATGCATCGTGTAATGTTACAATTCATCACGTAACGACGTGAACAGACGTCATATATAAAAGATACGATAAATTATGAAATAAAGATAGCACACTGTTATCTAAAATCGTAAAAATTGATATTTAATATTAACACCAAGTAAATGTAAATGTTAATCTATTAATTCAACTTCAGTTGTATAGTGTTCAGAATTTTACTACGATAAAAAGTCTTTTGAAAGTAAAAGTGTCGTATGTAGGTAACTCAGTTTTTAATATTTTGATGAAGTAAGTGATTTGTTATGTGGTTACTTGTATATTACAATGGAAATAATTAGTTGAACTGGTGGTTGGTCTCTCATATGTAAGAGCCCGTCTGGGTGGGTACCACCGCAAAGTCCATTTCTACCGCCAAGCAGCAGTGAGCATGCTGTTGTGTTTCGGTTTGAAGGACATTGTAGCCAGTGTAACTACTGAACATAATAAGACTTAACATCTTATGTCCCAGGATGACGAGCGCAGTAGAATGCCGCACAGTACTTTGTAACTCAAGGTGCTGGATGGTGTTGCTACTGTTTATGGGTGGTCGTTTCGCTGACCATCAGGCGAACGTTATCCTCGTTTCGTCACTAGATATAATAAAAAAAACTACCGTCATATTTTGTAAGTAACTCTCCTAGATAAAATGAACTTACGACACTTTTCTTTTAAAAATAATTTGAGGTTATAAAAGGAAATGGGGTAACAACCGTAATAAATATTCCCCCATAACTACCTATAAGCAGGGTCACCATGTAAGTAGTGGGACTTATTTTGTAAATACTTATTTAAAATGTATGCATTTTGCAGTGTATGAGCTTTTAATATATTCAGACCAACTATTGTTGTTATTTTGGATTTAAAAACAGATCCTTTTAATGGATATCCAGTCTTCTAAAGTAACATCAATATTGTGTTGTCATAATATCAATATTTCTGTATAAACTGTAGTTAGTGTTTATTGTAAATATATGATTGACAATAAATTTGATTACTTAATGTGGTTATAATGTTTTTGTTGTTAACTGTCCTTGGAATTCCAATATACTACCCGTCTGTCATTTATAACTAAAGCCGGCTATACACGCTGGCCGAGCATTGCCGAGCGATGGCCAACGCCATCATGTGGACAGCTAATTTGCCTTGACTCGTCATCGCTCGGTGTCGCTCGCCTAGTTGGCCGAATGAAGCCAAGCACCAACGTGTATAGAGATCATTCGGCGCAACTTGTGTTCGCTCGCCGTCACTCGCGATCACTTGCCTCACTTCGGATCGGTGTCGGTTTTTGTACACAAATCAAAGGCGCTCGTCTGCGCTCGGCCAACAGCGTCCACACATTTGTCTACCCGCCATTACACGGTTGACATTTGTAGCTGTCAGACTGAATCGACTGAATACTGCTGCGTAGTGAACACAGACAGTGGCCAACGTGTGGATAGCTCTACAACCTCTTGTCTACATTGGCCGCTTGCATTGTCATTCGACGAATTCGTCGAACGTGTGGACGTTAGCCCTTACCTTGTACATATTTGCCGCCACTCGCGTTGGCTAACGCTCGGCCAACATGTATAAGGGGCTTAAGACAATTTAACCAATGGACACGATATGGCAATAATGCGCGAACATTTTTTTCTGTCAATCCTGACGGGGGGCGACGTAGACACGGATAGCACACATTTAACAAAAAAGATCCACACGTGCAGGGCTGAATATAAGGTCGCTTTTCACACAATAAAACAGCATAATCACAATTTCCGTGGAGCACCATGTCATTATCGTAGAATGTAATGACAGCGTAATGATATATAATGTAATGACTGCCTTGGTGGCGTAGTTGTATTATGGTACGACTGCAATGCTGAGGTCTCGGGTTCGATTCCCGGGTCGGGCAAAGTGATATTGAGTTTTTCTATTCAGTATCAGCTCGGAGTCTGGAATTTGTGCCCGATATGGCGATAAGCTCGCCCCCTATCACATCATGGGATGGAATAACGGCGAAAAGTGGGTGCACTTGTTGCGCCTCTGCCTACCCCTTCGGGGATAACAGGCGTGAGTGTATATGTATGTATGTATGTAATGACAGCGATCGCAAGTCACATAGGTTTTAATAAAAGTTTATGACCAGCTGCGCATTTATGACCAACGAAGGATTCGCCTGGTCATCCCATATCCTTGTTAAATTAATGCACTTAGCTATAAGCTAAAGTAGTGTGCCAGAATCAAGCAAAGTGGCAATCCATAGTCTCTACCGACCCCTACGGGACAGAGGCGTGATAGTATGTAGGTATGGGTGTATATAATTATTTATTTATAAAGTAAGAATAACTTCTATCATTATGTGCTAATAGAGTCTGAAGTTTATTGCAATTCCTTTTTCTTCTCCAATATCAAAACTTTTTACCCAATTACGGCGAAGCCGGGAAGGATAATGATTTCATATTCATAAAAGCAAACGACCAACTTGGTCAGGAAGTTAAGTGATCACCGCTTCTCATAGATATGAAGTTGCAGACCAAATACTCAGCGAAGTTAGTTTTGTGTAGAACGCAAACTGTATGGCCTTAGGTACTATGTGCAATTCTCTTAGCTATGCGAGCTAAGCTAAACTCATCTTAGTTCTAATTTTATATTATGATTTTTTATACATGTGAATGGCCATGTAGTGCCTGGTTAATGATTTTATATTTAATAGAATCATCAGGAGTCATCTCCTTTAAGAGAATTAAGTACGGATCCTGAATTTGGCAATCGAAAGCGAGGTCGAAATAGCTCAATTGGAAAGAGCGACGGCACGGTTCGCCGGAGGTCGTGGGTTCGAGTCCCGCTTTCGACTGTTTCTTTTTCAGGATTCTATAAAAATATAAAATCATCTTAGTTCTTTATCGACAAATAGCCTAATACCCGAATAATAAAGATACGTTACCAGACTTAAATACAAATAGTTTCTTACGGTACTTAAAGCCAGCTTCACGGTTAAAAACATAATCATCATCACCAGCCACATGACGTCCACTGCTGAACATAGCCCTCCCCCAAAGATTTCCAGACGGACCTGTCAAAAGCTTGCGACCTTTATCAAGTCGTCTATCCTTGCAGGTGGACGGCCGACGCTGCGCTTGCCAGTAGGTGGTCTCCACTCGAGAACTTTTTTGCCCCATCTGCCGTCAGTTCATCGAACTATGTGCCCTTCCCATTGCCACTTCAGCTTGCTTATCCGTTGGGCTATGTCAGTGACTTTCGTTCTTCTACGGATCTCATTTCTGATTCGATCGCGTTAAAGACAAAGACAACTAAGTGACAAATAACAACATTATCAGCGACATGATGTCCACTGCTGAACACAAGCCTGCCCTAAAGATTTCCAAACAAAACAAGACAACACTCTCCAACAAATAAATCTAACACATTACTAGTAATCTTTTTCTGCAAGGTTATCTATTCGAGATCAAGAAGTTAAATTTATATGGAGGATAAGTTTCGAACAGGCTATACAGGAATTTATGAGAATGTGATAAAATCGATTCTTGTACTTCGTTACGGCCTAAAAATATTCGAATAGAAGCTGGTTCCGCGAGAACGTAGCAAGAATCTTTAGTAATAGTGTTACAAAGTAGTTTGTCAACTTAATAAAAAGTCATGACAAAATATGAATACAAATAACAGTTTTAATATTGAAGACGGGCCACAGAACGTTTCATTGTCAGCCAACGACTTTGCATATTAAAAGAGTTCACGGCACGGAATGACTACTACAAAACGCAATAGCGTCTTGTCTAGTTATTGCTTGTATTTTTTATTACAATTGGATGACGAGACGTGAAACACACCTATGTTAAGCGATACGAACGCCCATAAACAGTAGCATCACCTTACAAAACTTTGGATTACAAAGTACTCCGTGGGACTCCACTGCGCTCGTCACACTAATACAAAAGATGTTAAGTCTCATAATGCCCAGTAATTACGATGGCTACAATGTTCATAAAACCTGAACACAACAGTGCATGCACACTGCTGCTTGAGGGTAGAAATAGACATTGTGGTAGAAACTACTCAGACGGCCCCTCAAATATTTGAGACCTATCAGCAGTAAAACCTACATTAGTCTCGTCTATATTATCGTTTTCTTTGTTACCCTCTCCTGCTGTCATTAGGTATTTGACTGATGTTTCTTTCTTCTTTTCTTTTAATTACAGTGCAATTTCTGATAAATCTTTATATTCCTGACACTGCTTATATGAAAATTATCTGTCGCACGCATACTCACGCCTTTTATCTCCGAAGGGGTAGCCGCAACTAGTGCACCCACTTTTCGCCGTGCGTATTCTGTCCCATGATGTGATAGGTGGCGAGCCTATCGTTAGCCTAAAATTATTTGTCATATGATATTATGTTCTTATTTGAATTTCCACATAGACATAAGCTGCTCGGTGTATATAAAACCATTTTAAATTGATCTCTGTGGTTTATAATAACGCGTACCTACCATGGAGAAGTCAGGGTTTTTAATAAGCCAATTTATTTTTAATAAGCTTACTGATTATGTCCAATATGAATCTGGGCTAAAACTTTTTCGAATTATCACAATTTGGTACATTTTAAATCCAATAGCTTGAAGAGAGACCAGTTTTAGTCCTTCTAAACACCTTTAAAAGATTGTTAGGCTCAAGCTACCAAATAATGAGCTGTTTAAAATAAAATTAAAGCTTAACAGCCTATACCTAAATCACAAAGTAGCCAAATAAATATTTACAGACACAATTCAATTTTTGTCCAATGTTTGACGACAAACATCAACGAATATCGAGTATGGACGTAGTGTAATCAATTCAGATCGTAAAAAAATAGGTCAATCTGTGGCTTCACTCGTGTACCGATCATTCATGCGAGGTGACGTCATAAACCAGCCGACAAAGACCCCTGATAATCGCGGAATGTTAGATAAATGCCTGTTATAATACAGACGCTGGGAATCAAATACACTTATTTAATGCATGAATAGCAACACTGCCCAGAATTTAAATGGTGAAGCTCCATTGGGTTTTACATAAAATACTAGTACCGTATCCAATTGTTAATCCAAACTATTCTCGAATACACCTGATGACACAAAAAATTTCATTAAAATCGGTCCAGCCGTTTAGGAGGAGTTCAGTGACATACACACGCACAGAAGAATTATATAATATATACACGTTAAATCAGAAAGCGTAATGACCAGTCATAATTGCACTGGCTGCAACATCGCCGATTGACAGCACAAAAATAACAAAGCTGCATACTAAATCGAACCATCTGGTAACGTTTTATGAAAATTAAACTAACTTGTAAATGTATATCTAGGTGTATTTATTTTTTGTTTGTCAATCAATCAAACCAGCCAATCTCTATTCTACTGCTTCGAATAGAAAGCCACGCTATCCCTGAGGGCAATGAACTTTTATCCCTGGATAAGACTTTGTAACACTAATATTACCATCAAAATTCAATTCAACATTACACATTACGAACGAACAAAGAACCGTTTATAACAAAAAAGTGTTTGCACATACATTTACGAGCCGGATTTGGTCGGATTTCATTGTCGCGCAATGATGTAAATCTGAGAGGTCAAGTGAATCTGGTCGCCTCATGACAGCAGAGCAAACATTAAGCGGTGCGAGTGATAAAGACCGTTGGGGATAAAAGTGCTCGAAAAGCATATGGATTCTTGATTTTTAAAGCTTTTTGTAATATTTCACCAGTTGATCGATATAAAAGAAGTTGTATATTTTTTCATTATGTCTAATTGCCAGTAATCCCATAAACGTCCAAGTTTTTTTAGCTGATAGCTGGTCATCATAGCTGCTCATGAACAGGAGACAACTCTACGTGGCAATAGCCCTCGTCACCTTAGACAGATGTTCTCATAATGTGCAATAATTGAACTCGCTAAGCACAATTCTGTTTAGCGCAAGATGTAGAAATAAAAATACCTAACCCTATGAATCCTAGTCTGGCAAACTACAAGCCTAGAACCACAATAACTTGGATATTTTCAAAAATAACCTAAAATACATACTGTCATCAGTTTCATGCAAAATCTATACTCATTTTATAACGATGAAAAGTTTGGGAGTTTATTGTAGGTTTGTAGGAAGGAGCTCACCTCTGGAACTATTGACCCGATTTTGCTAATTTCACTAATAGGAAGTTACATTACTCCTGAGTGTTATAGACTTTTTATCCCGGGAAATATAAAGCAGGCCTTTTATTTCAGAAAATATTTTCACGCGGACGGAGGCTCTATCCGGGGAAATATAAAGCAGGCCCTTTGTCCCGAAAACTCTTTTTCATGCAGGCGGAGGCACGGGCAAAAGATAGTAGACAATAAAGACCATCAATCGACAGATGGAATGGCAGATGGAAAATTGTGGTTTTGCTCTGTCGTTGGAACCGTACAGGTGAATAGTGTGGTATTCTGGTTTTCACAACCTAAAACAGTTTGAGGTATTCGGCTATAACTCACACATTCGTATCTTAAAAGAGATTCTGTTCCTTCTAGTATACAGGTCATTTGGAAACTGCGCTACTAAACGACACCATATACTTATTTTCTTCAAAATAGCACTTTCCATTAAGTTATTTAACCATACATGTAAAATAAAAAAGCGTAAGTTTCGAACAAAATAAATGTCAATAAAATTTAACTTTAAGAGTACACACCCTAATGCCACTACTACTATAAGAGGATTCGTCGCAGCAGCAACATTACACTTTCAGTCAGAAAAACCCTCACGCACAAGCCATATTCGCACTAAACTACAAAACCAAAAGAAAAAAGGAAATTGAAATTGATATTATTCATTAAAAATATTTGTTATTCGTGAGTGATTTTTGGTATTATCTTAGCAGAGGCAAAGGCGAGTATGTGGTTTCATTTAACTATAAAAGCAATGTTAAAATAACTCTGTATCACCTCGTGTAATGTGCGAGGCTATATGGTCGCTGCGTCCGTGATGTCAAAATATATGCTCAAATTATAAATTCTACGCTGGGGACAAGTAAAGGTAGGTAAAGCATAAAAAAATTGTACGCGTACCTAAATACAGCAACGTGTGATCTTTTTCTCTGTCGTCTTTAGAATTATTGCTCACAATCCAAAAGCAAAAAAACTAAATCAAACATACACCACGCCTTTATAGGAGGGGTAGGCAGAGGTGCAGCTAGGGCACACACTTTTCACCAAGTGTGTTCCGTCCCACGATGTGATAGGGGGCGAGCCTAAAAGACATATCAGGCACAAATTAAGAATCTGATAATGAAGAACTTAATATCACTTTGCCCGACCCGGGATTAGAAACCGGGACCTCGAAAGATGGAAAGATGTCGTTCCGCGCAACACAACTACGAAGTCAAGTCGCGATAATCCATAAGTTTGATTTGGTAATTGCATTTAAATCTTACCGCTGACAAAATCGTTTCTTTTCTAGAAAAATATATCCATAAATAACACCCGTGGTATCTAAATTCAATGTAAATAATTCCAAAAGATACTACAATGAATACGAAAGTCTTATTATCAGTTACATTGCGTTGAGGGCTTTTATTTCCGACCCGATAAGGACCCTTACAGGGTGCTTATCAGTTTTAGTACCGAAACCGTAACAAAGTATGAAATATAAGGTATCACTTTTGCTTCTTAAAAATACGAACAGTTTATAATGGTAAGTCGAATTACGCCAAAATTTATAATTATTTAACTCATTGCTATATTATACAGCTGTCTATAATAAGCTCGATCACCGGGTCGGGCAAAGTGATATTGAGTTTTTCTATTCAGTTTCAGTCCAGAGTCTGTAATTTGCCGATATGGCGATAGGCTCGCCCCCTATCACACCATGGGCCGGAATAACAGCGAAAAGTGGGTGCACTAGTTGCGCCTCTGCCCATTTGGGGATAAAAGGCGTGAGTGTGTGTGTGTGTGTGTGTGTGTGTGTGTGTGTGTGTGTGTGATATGAAAAGTTTTTTGTACAGGACACGGTACCTAAGGATAATATTATTTTAAGAAAATTATGTTGAAGTAAAATATGTACGATTTAAGTGGACGATAGCCTAGTTGGAAATGGAACGGTCTGCCAAGACAATGTCCGGAGGTTCAAACCCAATGCACACACCTCTGACGTTTCGAAGTTACGTGTGTATTGTTTATCAATTATCGTTCGCTTTAACGGTGAAGGAAAACATCGTGAGGAAACCTACATGCCTGAGAATCCTACTTCCTACTAATATTATAAAGGCGAAAGTTTGTAAGAATGTATGGATGTTTGGATGTTTAGATGTTTGGATGTTTGGATGTTTGGATGTAAGGATGTTTGTTCCTCTTTCACGCAAAAACTACTGAACGGATTTCGATGAAATTTGGCACACGGGTAGATCATGTCCTGGATTAACACATAGGCTACTTTTTATCCCGGGAAAATATAAAGCGGGACTTTTATCCCGGAAAAACTTATTAAAGCGGGCGGAGCCGCGGGCAAAAGCTAGTTCTCCATAAGAATTTCGCGGGTATGTGAAATCTGCCAATCCGCACTAGGCCAGCGTGGTCGACTAAGGCCTAAACCCTCTCAGTAGTAGAGGAGGCCCGTGCTCAGCAGTGGGCAGTATATAATACAGGGCTGGTATTATTATTATTATTATAAAAAATGTACCATGGAAAAACATTATAACTACACTAAATTGTAATACCAATGTACCACACCAACATATAGGTACTTTAGTAAAATTAAAGTATAGAGAGATATTGATCTTAAATTATTATGAGACTTAGACCTGGTTTTTTCAACTGTAGTGAGGGTGATCCTCGGTGCTATTAAGCTGGACGCGCTCGCAGCTCTGCGAGATAAGACCCGGAGGAAAAGATTACTACAGTTGAAAAAACGGGGCCGTAACATCTTATCTCTCAGGATGACGAGCGCAGTGGACGCACGCAGTTCTATACAAAACAAATTTATGTGCGGCGTTGCTACTGTTTATGGGTGGTCATATCGCTTACCAAGTGAAGGGCATGCTCGTCTCGTCATTTAATTGCAATAAAAAAAAAAGAATATTTGTCGTCGCCATCTCAGCATAATTGTTTTTTTTTTATTAGTCGCTCGGCAAAGTGATTTCACTGCACAGCCCAATCAAAATATTGACCGGCATGGGACGAAATTATCCTTCGCTAGTTGGCACAAATATACCCGCTAACTGCTTCTTCACGCACCGCTTCAATGACCCCGTGACATAAATACATATTATACTTCAACGTAGGTACCTTCCATGGGCGTATATAAGGGAGGTTCATGGGGTCCAGATCCCCCCCTTAAATTACAATAAACCACGCTACGCCACTGACCGCTGACATTTTGGGCATCCGGACCCTCCCTTAGCTTCTAAAATAATCGGGCTACAAAACATGTTCACACTCTAAGGCCCTGACTGGGGAGGGGTGTATACGGTGTCACTGGCAAGACTCACGCCACAATTTTTTTTTATATCGTAGGACCCCCCCCCCCCCCATGCGACAGCTAAATCTACGCCCGTGGTACCTTCTCAAATCCTTAGAAACAGACTAACAAACTCTTCAATTTTAAATTAGATACTTAACCAAGTCTAATCTGTTTTAACACTACTAAAATCGTTAATCCACTAACTTGTAATCCACTAATCTCCCTCAAAAACTTGAGTCGAAACTTTAGGTCATCCACCCCGTATCTCTGGCAATAAATTAGCTGTATCAGATCGATTTCCCGAACACATCGTATGGAGAGAACTAATCTCACATTTATATTGCAAACCGTTTTTGTTACCGGCAACTTCTTTCAGGGATGTATTCAGTTTGGTGGCAGAGGCACTCGTTCCTTCTTAATGATCGAGAATGATTTGACATAATATGATTAGGAATTTAACCCTTCAAGCCCCGCTTATATCTATAGATGTATGGGAAAACCCTATATATATGGACACCGGTGTCGCGAGGCTCGAGGGGTCAATAAAGTAGAATTAAAATAATTTATTGTGTATATAACTTTATTTAGATTATGAACATTTTACTTTACAGCACGCAATAATCAAAGAATTGCGAGTTTTCTTAAAGAATTCTAAGATTATAATATTATGTTTAATGTCTTTGACTCTACTACTGCTTTTCAAATCCTGTGTATTAAAATCAGATTGAGAGCAGCGCAGTTATTCACTTAAATGAACACTACATTAAAATGTATTAAAAAATACTTTCAAGAAAAGTTTAAAAAAAAAATTTGCTCATCCAAAAAGAATATACAAAAAATAAGAAATTTATATTTAACGTGTCAAACCCCGCTTATATACATAGATGTATGGAAAAACTATGTATGGAAATACACCGGTGTCCGTAGCGGGGCTTGACAGATTAATACAATAATGAAGCTAATTAGCTATTGTAAAGACGCCACTTAATAATTACTAACGGAGGAGATTCAAAACAATTTTATTTTGACCCCCTTAGACTTTCTTGAGACGTCCCTAACCTTAGGAATGGGGATTATCGTATACTTTTATGACGGACCGTATAATGATCGAATTCCAATAAGAATGAAGCTTTCGAGCGTGGGCAACAGCCGGATATTATCCAGAATACAATTTTAAGCTTATGTCGAAAGTTCATTGGAAATCTTTCCAGTTTTACATTCTTTTTTAAGCCTGCGGAACATGTTTTGTTACTTACAATGAAAGAACAGACAGCATTTTTATGTTCTTGCATTTTATTTGTGTTTCTTTTCATATTATACGCCTTTTATCCTAAAATATAATATTGTTTCTGCAGGCATGAAAACAGCAACGAATGTATGTTTTAAAATAATTCTTATTATTTACTGTTGCTCTAGGATCCGCCTGCGTATTTAAATGTTTTTAACGAAACAAATTTCTTAGCTTAATTTAATTTTAGTCAAGATACCAAAAACTGCGTGGCTATAGTTTACAACAAAGGCATATAATATCGACTATACACCACACTAATAAACAGACCTCTGAGATATTATTTTTCAGTTTAATCAGTCGGTTAATATGGGACTCATCAAGCCCCGCTACGGACGCCCCGCTATGGACGCCCCGCCGGCGTCCGAGTATATAGGGTTTCCCCATATATTATCCCCTATATATTACATATAAGCGGGGTTTGAGAGGTCAAAAACCGCAAAACTAAAATGAATCTCTTCCGGGCTGTCCTTAATAGACTTATGACGTTGTTAACGCTTCGAATACAATTTTCTACTTCGCTAAATATTTGTCAAACTTTGTAATTAATCTATTAACTTTTGGGCGAGGAATTCTACGTCACTCTTTGAAAAAAGTAATTCAAGCGTGTACCGCAAGATATCGCTGTAAATTTAAATACTAATGAATATTTTATTGACCATACTACTTCTTATACTTAATGACGAAAGAGGTAGATCGCTGGCGTAATATTATCACTGCTAAAATACGCTATAAACTTCATCTATACTAATATTATAAAGCTAAAGTATCAGTATTAGTTGTTTATCTATATATATATTTGTCGGCAGATTCCTTTTTATTAATCTCATTGAGGGTGTCTGAATATATTACGTCGGGTAAGATAAAATAATAATCGTGCGACAAACCAGTCGGTATGTAGAACTCATAGTGTGACCGACAGTTGGGTGTATAAAAAGGGTGCCGAATGATTTGAAGCAACTAGTACGGTGCAGATCACTACTAAGTGGTAACTATGGTGGTTTTCATATCGAACAGTGCTTAGTAAAGCGGTTACTATGTTAATTCGGGTTGTTACTAGGTGAGTCGTTTAGAGTTGCGAAGTTTGGTAAAGTAATTGTCTCAATATGCAGTGTGTTATAATAACCAAAGTTAATAATGAATCCTGACGTGGTATTGTACTCTGTGAACACTTGATTACGCAATAATTGACAAACGAACAATAAATAGCGAATTAAAGAGAATTCATTTGTGACTTTTATTATGTGAACCTACGTGTATCTATATCGGCCGTCACTGTCTCCGACATATTATATGTATTATTTGTTAGTTTTATTATACCATTTTGTTTTTATGAATGTTGTGTATGCCTGTAAGTGGCATGCATATCAGGTAATTGTCTAATTGAATTTATGTTCTCTAGACTTAAGGATATGCATGCTGTTGGTGTACCTTATTAAATAAATAAATAAAGCTGAAAAAATTGTCTGTTTGATTGAACTCGCGAATCTCAGGAACTTCTGAACTCATTTTGAAAATTATTTCCCTAATAGAAAACTACATTACTCCTGAGTGGTATATGCTACTTTTATCCCGAAAATATTTTTATTCCGCAAAAATTTTTCTAATCTATGCGAAAGTTGGTTCCATGGTTCTTTGATTTAAACGCAGTAACCGCTAAATTAATATTGATGAAATTTTGCGCACAATACCTAGAGCTAATATTATGTTAACTAATCTAGCATTAAAATCCTGATATAATAAAGGTACTATATGATCGTAATGATAAATAGTAATTATTGAACTTATTATTAACAGTGTAGTTCTACAAAAGACGTCGACTTTTGAACGACGCCAAAATGATATTTAAAATTTTAAACATCGAATAAAATAAAACGATGTTTACCAATTAAACACTTCCACTCAACATTTCCGCTTCCCTAATATCAAAAACAATGAACCGCAGCCAAGTTTCAGGTACAGACCACAGTTAACAACAAACTTGCACTAATTAAACAAGCAAGTATAGCGCCCGACTTCGGGAATACCGGTGGCAGGTGTTGAAAACAGAAAGGCAAGTTGTAAGTATTACAAGGTTCTAGGAATATCTTTAAACTAATAGAGAAGGGATTTTCTAGCTGTCAAGTGAATAAAAAAACTGTGAGATTAACGATGTAGATGTGCAGAATGACTACCTACTAGTGCCTTGTAGTGCCAGCGCGAGGTATTTTATTTTATTCTAATTCCCTTAACAAATGCCATGAAATCCTCCTAGCCAGTTTCGGCCACGGTGGCCAATCTCAACGGAGATCAGCCAGGTACGCAGGATATATTATAGTGCACAAGTGTGTGCGCAATATACAGGTGCACTCGCTATTCCTGCACACTCATAGTCCGATGAGACTGCAATCCGACATGACCGGAGCGAGATCAGGCGCAGGACCAACGGCTTTACGTGCTTTCCGAGGCACGGGGGTATCACACTGCCAACTTCCTGACTCCGAGCTGCGACTGAGTAATTTTAAAGATGGAAAAACCCAGTCACAATATTTTTGGCTCGACCCGGGATTCGAACCCAGGACCTCAGCGCGCAAATCGTACTCGTAACGCATACGCAATACAACTACGCCACCGAGGCAGTCAAAACAAATGCCATATTGTACAGTCAGCCATATAAATAGCTGAACAATTTTTTTTTTCTTCGTGGGAAGTAAAGTTAATCGCATTTATTTTATTTTTGTAACGAGAAAACAAAAATTGGTAAGAACACGAAAGTGTAGACGCCATTTGAAATTTTGATTTTTTTCAGCTACTTATGTAGCTAACTGTACATACCTAGTAGGCGATATAAGACAATGCGAAAAGTGGTTGAACTAGTTGCACTTCTGCCTACCTTTTCGTGAATAAAAGACGTGAGTATACCGGGTGGAAGGGAAACGCTCTCTATACCGGAACGGTAAAAGAGAAGAACCATAACATTAACGAAAAACTATATTCATTTGCAAAGCTAAGCGATAATACCTACGATTTTAGTATTTCCGTAATTCATGCGCGCGTAATGTAAAGCGTACAAAGAACTGGGCGGCCGTCGCGCTGCGCCGGGACCGGCCCGCGGTCGTTAACCCGTCAGCTGATGTACGTGTTTCATTACGATTTTTTTTAAATATTGACCTTTTTTACTATGTTTTTCAGAATAATAGTTTGATTTATCTATCCATACGTGATGCTGTACAGAAATTTGAGAAAATCCTACTAAAATTGTAACAATGCGATCGCGATTTTTTTAGTGCCATCACGTCAGGAATCACCAATACTATCACCTGTATTCGTTTCCGAGAGCGTTTCGCTTCCACCCGGTATGTATATAAAGTAAATATTTTGTGACAGTATTCCTCAATCCAGTCTAATACCAGAAAATTCTATTAATAACAGACATTGTAGTAATTATTCAAATGCAGCCATTCTCGGAGCGTCTTCTCTCAACACCAGTCTTAATTAAATTCATCAAAGAAAAATAACTTGCCGAGTCTCAATTATGTTAATATCCTTCAAATTGTAATTTGTTTTCTCTAATTTGTTTCTGTGGCTTCGCGGGTTTGTTTTTATAAATGTTTATGTCTTTGTGTTGGATATTTTAGATAATTATGCTACGGTTGTTCATTAAGTTGCTTTTATATTGTGCTTAGATTTTCTTGGCTCGTAAATGTTGTTTTTATTACGCGTTGAGGGATGTTTGGAAAGTAAGTTTAGTAGTTGGCATCTATAAACATTTCCCATGCCAGGAAGTTTGAGAGCTTGATCCTCAAACTGCCACTATCACATACCATTTAAACGTCTATAAACAACATTAGTCCTACGTATTTTAAGTCACTAACAAAGGCCTGAACCCTTTATTAGAGGCCCGTACCCAGCCTAGAACTTTACAAAATAGAGGGCTGATATTGTTAACTACCTACCTGCATAATACATATAGCAGCCTTACACATAAACTCAATAACTTCCGAACGGATTTTCATACAGTTTTCACCAATGGACGGAGTGATTCGTGATAAATCATGTTTATAATTCATTAATGTTTTATACGATAGAATACAAACGTAGCCTTACGTTATGCTCTAATCTTTGTGCAAAGCTAGGGCGGGTCGCTAGTAAATTATATTTTAAGCTTCTTGTTTCTAAAACATGTAGTTATTCGTGAATGCTTTTCTTTTTACCAGCCCTGTATTATTATACTGCCCACTGCTGAGCACGGGCCTCCTCTACTGAGAGGGTTTAGGCCTTAGTCCACCACACTGGCCCAGTGCGGGTTGGTAGACTTCACATACCTTCGAAATTCTTATAAGGAACTTCTTAGGTATGCAGGTTTCCTCATGATGTTTTCCTCCACCGTTAAAGCGAACGATAATTGATAAACAATACACACGTAACTTAGAAAAGTCAGAGGTGTGTGCCTTGGGTTTCGAACCTCCGGACAATTGTCTCGGCAGACCGTTCCATTCCCAACTAGGCTATCGTGAATGCTTTGTTTACTAATAATTTGAAACTTCGCTAATACAAATATAATTATCTACAGATTTCATCTTGAATTACTAACAGTCCTCTACATCGGATGAACCGTGGGTAAACTTCATAATAGGATTTACTCCTGTATTGACGAGCCCTTTTGCTTCTGCAAACTAGCTTAGTTAGAACTTTACTCAAAGAAAACTTATTAATGTATTGTTTGGAACAGTAAAAAGTTCAGACGAATGATTAGGATTAATGTTTTAAGGTTTTGTCGAGTAAAAACTTTAGAAGTATCTACGGGTTACAATGTGATGCAATAGGGTAGTTTCCTATCTTCTATTTTGTTGTACATCTATACTAATATTATAAAGCTGAATGGTTTGTTTGTTAGTTTGAACGCGCTAATCTCAGGAACTACTGAACTGATTTTGCTATAGGCTACTTTTTATCCCGGGAAAATATTTTTGTCCCGGAAAAACTTTTTCACGCGGGCGGAGCCGCGAGCACTACTAGTTATTTTATATGTAACAGATAATACAAAAAAGAAATTCCTCTATGAAATCAGCATCAAAGCTGGTTGAAAAATAAAGCAGTTATTGATATTTGAAATATTGTAGTGAGTAAAAGTGAAGGCATGGTGGGGATATCGCACTATCTCTTTCGCACGCACGCACCCGTGGTGACACCCGGTGACGTCACAGTCTGATATTACTATAATTTAACTATTACCCCTTCTACCAAATATCAAAGCTTTATAACTTACTTATTATTGTGCCAATTTTGAAAATTCTTTTTCCGTTCGATTTTGGATGCCATACATTTTTGATAAATGTTTTTAAAAAAGTAGTAAACTAGCCTATTAATATACATGCATAACACTCAAGCCCTTTATCCCCCAAGGGGTATACAGATATGCAACTAGATCACCTACTTTTCACCGTGTGTTTTCCTTCCCAACATATTATCATAGGGGCAAGCCTATCGCGGATAAATTCCAGAATCCCGGCTGATACTGAAGAAAAACCCAATATCACTGCCCGACCTGGAAAGTGTAACGCGAGATTTCGCACTTCGCGTTCAATACAAATACGCCACCGAAGCAGTCCAGTTCTGTTTGGTCTGGCCTTTTTTTATAAAAAAAGCCTTTGCTAGCTTAGCTTAAGTTGCTTAAATTTCTTTTATCGGAATTATTCTTACTTGTGTATACGAAATAAAGGATAGGTAGCCCACATTATGATAGTCCAAGATTAGGTCGACTCGTATTACTCCAGTAATAGTAATAGTTTATTAAAGGACAAAAGAAACATGAAAAGGATATACTTAATGCGAAATAATACATAAAATTTAGTCAGATATACGTTTTTGTAAATGCTGCGGAACTTAATGAAAGACTACAATAGTCATTATGAACTACAATGCATTCTAATTGGAAATAACCTCACCAATTTGGTCTCTATTGAAAAAGAAGCCTCGAAAAAAGATTGGCTCCCAAAACCAATGATCGTAGATCTTTGCAAGGTTGCTTAGTAATTTTATCTACTGAAACCTCACAATGTTTTGGACTTGGATCCCATTTATTTATTAACCTTGTGATAAATCTAATATCAGTTACTAGCTTTCAGCTTAATAAACACTTCCATGAAAAATGTTTCACTCTCTTGTTTATGTCATATTTGGCAAAGGCGTACAGTTAGTACAACTATTTATGCAATTAAAACTCACAATTTAAGTTGGAATCAAACTTAAAATCAAACCTTAGCGTGGCACTGAAGAGCACTTTACTCAGTGCTCTTCAGTGCCAGGGCACTCCCTGAGTCAGTAATGATAAGTTTAGAATGCCCAATAATTATGCTGGTTACTTCAAGCATCTAGTCGTCAAGTGGTTAAATAAAAAGAGAGAAACAAACAAACTAATTACAGATTCATCTTTCACGCCGCGGCGCACGGATTTATCTCTTTCTCTCTCTCTCTCTCTCTCTCTCTCTCTCTCTCTCTCTCTCTCTCTCTCTCTCTCATATCTATCTTTTTTCTATCTCAATCTTTAAGCTTCGCCAAACGCCGGTGTCCATTGCGGTAAACGTGACATAAAAAACATTTTTTTGAATGGTACGAAAGGCGAGGCGACTTAACAGAGGGCAATAGATTTACAGATGATGCAGTCTCTATTCTTCAGTTAGTAAAGAAGTGCTTGAAGGGACAGGCCACATGTGTAATCTTCGTGTTAGTGCGAAGACTGACGTGACGGGGCGTGATTTTCAAATATTTGTTTTGGGTAGATTAGTAGGCCTTTGTGATGGTAATCTCAGTTAGTTTTGGTAATAAAATATATAATAATACCAGCCCTGTATTATATGCTGCCCACTACTGAGTACGGGCCTCCTCTACTACTGAGAGGGTTTTAGCCATAGTCTACCACGCTGGCCTAGTGCGGATTGGCAGACTTCACATACCCTCGAAATTCTTATGAAGAATTCTCAGGTATGTAGGTTTCCTCACGATGTTTTCCTCCACCGTTAAAGCGAACAATAATTGATAAACAATACACACATAACTTTGAAAAAGTCAGAGGTGTGTGCCTTGGGTTTGAACCTCCGGACATTGTCTCGGTAGACCGTTCCATTCCCAACTAGGCTATCGTCCACATAGTTTTAGTAAACATTACTGAAATTAAGTATACATTTTGCTTGCCTGGTGTTCTTAGCAAGCCACTATCAAAAAGTTACCTAAGTGTCACCAATCAAAAACTCTGGTACTAAATAGTATTTTAACCGCCTGCCTCGGTGGCGTAATTGTATAACGGTACGACTGCAATGCTGAGGTCTTGATTTCAATCCCCGAATCGAGAAAAGTGATATTGGATTTTTCTGTTCAATATCAGCTCGACGTTTGAAATCATCCCCCTGTGACATCATGGGACGGAATACACACGGCAAAAAGTGGATGCATTAGTTGCGCCTCTGCCTACCCCTTCGGTGATAAAAGGCGTGACTGTATGTATGTAAATAATATTTTAAGATTCGTTATATCGCTTAAAACGAGACAGAGCATACACAAATTCTTTATCGAGAAGGCTACACTTGACAATTTCTCCTTTCTATCTATACTATAATGAGGTAAGATTTGATTATTTATTTGCATTGAATGGGCTCCGAAACTACTGGACCGATGTGAAAAATTCTTTCACCAATACCAAGCTATATTATCAGCGAGTATCATAAGCTACTTTTATCCCGGGGATATTTCCAGCTTTATATTTGAAGCGGAACACTATCCCGGAAAAATTTGTTCACGCTGACGGAGCCGCGGGCAGAATTCTAGTATTAAATAAACAAGCAATCTTTTAATGAAACAAGCAATGCATTTTCATTAACTTCACGGATTCCTACAATAGATGCTGTCATAGCCGCAAACACGCTACTATTACCCACGTTTGTGCGCAGGAAATTTGCATTGACTCTGAACTCTTGTGTAAACAGCTGCCGTTGGCGTCAACCATACTGCACTGCAGATGGCTAGCGTAGATAAAAATGAATAAAACATTTAGTTTATTTTTTTATGTGCTGATTTCGTTGAGATTTTTCAATAGGTAGATAATTTTTGCTGGACGAACGATAAGTTATCAGAAGGAATTATAATCTAAGTTGCTCGTCGATATTGACCATTATGCCAATGACAAGCAGCATCAGCATACCCAAGGAGGGAATTCAGCTGCCCCTTGAACTCAACACAACCACATTATATTCCTTTACATATACCTACTTTAGGTTATTTTATTGGGAATATCTATAAGTATTTCACTGTGACTTCCCCCCTCGAAGTCAAAAGTGAGCCGTCACTGAATCAGAAACTTGGTAACTGCCAAGCAGTAAACAAAAATCAAAAAATGCATCAACCTAGCTAGTAATCAAACACATTCCTGATCTACCCTAAACTCCTTTCAATGTAAGACACACGTAACAGGTTGTGGAATACCAAAGACCAAGCAAGCACTCTCCGATTGCAGCGCGTGGTTTCAATTTCCTTTTGTCACTTGCCATATTGCTTTGTTCTTCGGCGTGGATATTGAAAACGCAATCCTTCATTGTCTGCTAGTTAACGGATATGCCGAGATAGTAACAGAAATACTTGAATTCTGGGGAGATAAATTGTGCTTTACACGTGTAATGTTTGTGTAGGACTTACATATATTTTTGCTAACTTTTTCTCAAGCATCCACCTGCAATAATGTGCTTCTTCGGAATGTCCGGAACAAATTCTCGTTATTCTATTATCCGGAATAAAGTAGAAATATTTTGATCCGTGACTTGCCTGTGTGCTAATTTCATCAAAATCCAAAGTACATATATTTATCTCTATGGTCATAAGTCGATTACACACAAACACACTCACGCCTTTTATCCACAAAGAGGTAGGCAGAGACGCAACTAGTGCACCTAATTTTCACCGTGCATATTCCATCCCACGATGTGATAGTGGGCGGGCCTATCCCCTGAATAGAAAAACCCAATATCGCTTTGCCCGACCCGGGTATCGAAGACGAGACTCAGCATAGCAGTCGTACTATAATACAACTAAACCACTGAGACAGCTATAAAAAAATTGCTACGAATATATAAACTCTGTCCTTAGGGAGTCGATTAACGATGTTAATCTAGGACATCGTCTACATCTGTAAAAAAATTCATAAAGTATCTACGTTTACTTCCAATCCAAAACCGTTAAATATGTTCGCAATTTATACGATGATACAGTCAGTAAATAAAGATGTTACTCAAGCATAAACCGTTATTTAATAGCATATATAGTGCTTCCGTAGTCGCAAGGGTAAACGTTCTCGTCGCTATATTGTATTGCGGAAGGCGATAATGCGATCTGGCGGGCTTATGAAGCTGCGACACAGTTTCTTTAATCTTCATCGCCTATGAATAACATTTAGTTGTTTAGGCACCACACGGACGTTGCCAATCTGATGCAAAATAGTGGCATCGATTTTAGACTTCAACTACGCCAAACTAATCCATAATTGTAAGTGCATGAACTAAATTAAGCTCACATTTCACATTCAAAAAGCTTAATTAATTAATTAAGCTTTTCGAATGTGATGATAAAGATATAGCAGGTGGGGAAGAGGCGACGCTTATGTATGGAAGTGAATGTTGGGTTTGGCAAAAGAAGCATGAAAGTCGAATAAATGCGGTGGAAATGCGTTCCTTACGGAGTATATGTGCAGTCACCATTGCTGATCGCATGAGGAATAGTTTGATAAGAGATCGATGTATGTTAAAGGATGATATGGTGACTAAGATTGAAAGAAGTATGCTGAGGTGGTTTGGGCACGTGGAGAGAATGGACGAAAGACGGATCACAAAAGGTATTTATCGAGCGAATGTGGATGGTACGGCTGGAAGGGGACGCCCGAGAAGAACATTTTCTGACCAAATAAATGATCTTCTCAGAAAAGGGCAGGTCAAGAGTACCCTTAACAGACGAAAATGTATGAAAAGAACTATGAATGTGGAAGAGGCGAAAGAGGTTTGTCAAGATCGTAGCATGTGGCGCTCAATAGTCTCTGCCTACCCCTATGGGATAAGGGCGTGAGTGTGTATTTATGTATGTTAAATTTGCCAATCCAATTCTGAACTGATTGCGGTTTAGTATATCCCATTTATAATAGCATAAACTTACTAACAGTTCCTGTGATATGTGTCTTAAAAATAAGATCCAATCTACGACCTTATTATACGTGGTATCAAACTGAAATCATCCAATCTGCCGATATTAGCATCTCGAAGTCCTCAGTCCGGCAAACATTCCAGCGTAAACATGGACACGTTTCGGATATGTGACGAACACACTGACTGGGGCACGTGCAGGGTTACCATTATTCGCTGCCATTATAGAAATGGAGGAATGCCTGTATAAGATTATTAATATGCTAGTCTTCAAAAAATGCTTGTCTAGGGTAAAAATCTAATGATTTTTACCCTAGACAAGCAATATAAAAGACAGTAAATAATAATGAGGACAAATATATTTTTATTCAAGATGACGACTGATCCAGTGGACATTTCAAACCTGCCGGTCTCTAACCAATGCCGGCTGCAGTCCTAAATATTATAACGTCCGTGAAATGCGGCAAACGCCTGTCATATACACCCTAGGCATGTTAATTGTGTAAGTTCATAGCAAAATTGCGCTCCGGGCGTTGTTATATGTGAACACATGTAGGATGTTCTTATATCTTTGTTAGGATGGTTGTAAACTTACCGAAACAAATATTAGTTAATGTACGTTAGTTTGTATACGACTACTACGTTCACGCATTTATTGCCGAAGGGCTTAGCGGAGGCGCATCTACCCATTTGTTGAGCTTTTCCGTTTTCCCACCCAATGAAAAATTCGAATCCCAATGTTATAAAGCGACCGCTTTTTTTAGTTTTGTAGCAACGTACTGGAGCCTTATTGAATATAACTATGATATAAATAGTATGTAGATTTCTTGTTAGATTTCTTACTTACAATATCTTATGACAGCTTTTGTTCCTAGTTACTGCGTTAATAATAATACCAGCCCTGTATTATATACTGTCCCACTGTTGGGCACGGGCCTCCTCTACTACTGAGAGGGTTTAGGCCTTAAGTCCACCACGCTGGCCTAATGCGGGTTGGCAGATTTCACATACCTTCAAAATTCTTATAGAGAACTTCTTAGGTATGCAGGTTTCCTCACGATGTTTTCCTTCACCGTTAAAGCAAACGATAATTGATAAACATTACGGCGTTAATATTCATCTCGAAATAAAAATCTGCAGGAGCGCATTACTGGGATTAATTTTGGTTGCATTGACTATCTGTGTGCATACATATTGCCAAAAAACGTGCATAAAGCGCAAAAACATCATATTTTTTTTATCCAAGTGTTTTCTTCGTTAAGTGGACGATAGCCTACGGGAATCGAACGATCTGCTGAGGCAATGTCCAGACGCTCAAAACTCAAGGCACACACCTCTGACTTCTCGAAGTTATGTGTGTCGTCGTCATCATCACCATCATCAGCTACATGACGTCCTATGCTGAACATAGGGCTCCCCCAAAGATTTCCAGACGGACCTTCCAAAAGCGGCTTGCATCCAGCGCATTCCTGCGACCTTTATCAAGTCGTCTGTGCAGCTGTGCACCTTGCACGTGGACAGCTAACGCGACGCTTGCCAGCACGTGGTCTCCACTCGAGAACGTTTGTTTCCCCATCTGCTATATCCATATGCAACATATTTTTTATGTTACGTGTGTATTGTTTATCAATTAACGTTCACTTTAACAGTGAAGGAAAACCTTGAGGAAACCTACATACCTGAGAATTCTTCATCAGAATCTCGGGGGTATGTGAAGTCTGCCAACCCGCACTAGGCCAGCATGGTGGACTAAGGCCTAACACCTCTCAGTAGTAGAAGAGACCCGTGCTCAGCAGTGGGCAGCATATAATACACGGCTAATTGCATTTCATTTTCTTTGTTCCATTTACCCACTGTAGGTAGGTTTCCTTCTACTTAATATTTATAACAAAACATTAAAAATACAGAATTCTTCACTAGGTTACAGGGTGGATAATAATTAGCATGTCGATTTCAATATTATTTTAGTATCGCCTAAAATGTATGCTTCTACTGGGGGAAAATGTAGCTTGTTTTCTTTAACGACTGAATGCCTCGGGGCGGCGTAGTTGTATTGCGTACGCGTTACGAGTACGATTTGCACGCTGTGGCCCTGGGTTCGAATCCCGGGTCGAGCCAAAAATATTGTGACTGGGTTTTTCCATCTTAAAAATTACTCAGTAGCAGCTCGGAGTCAGGAACTTGGCGGTGTGACACCCCCGTGGCTCGGAAAGCACGTAAAGCTGTTGGTCCTGTGCTTGATCTCTCTCCGGTCATGTTGGATTGCCGTCTCACCGGATTATGAGAGTGAAGGAATAGCGAGTGCACCTGTGTATTGCGCACACACTTGTGCACTATAATATCACCTGCGTACCTGGCTGATCTCCGTTGAGATTGGCCGCCGTGGCCGAAACTGCCTAGGAGGATTATTATTATATTTATTTACCACTAGTTGTTGCCCGTGGGTCCGCCCGCGTTAAAAAGTTTTTCCGGGATAAACGTCCCGCTATATATTTTTCCGGGATAAAACGTAGCCTAAGTTACTCCTTATTACATCAACTACCTGCCAATAAAACTCCATGCAAAATCGGTCCAGCCATTTCAGAGATTAGCCGGAAAAACAGACAAACAGAAGACGCTCCAATGTTATTATATGTATAGATAAATATGTTCGTTGAATCTTTGCGTCTACATGCATGAAGTAGCATAATAAATTTGAGTAAAGTTCCACCCACGTGAAAGTCATTTTGCGTCATTTAAAGAAACGTAGGTACCTGTAACTGCTATAAATGCCATCTATTTTAATAAGCCATTAGCAAATATATACAAAATCAGCATTTTGGCTTGTAAAAACCTAATTTTCAAGACACATACAGACATATTTTGCGAATGCAAATAATAATGAGAATGGATTATTAAGTTTGTATTCCAATCCTACTTTTATTATATCTACCTCAAGACAGGTGTCCCGATAGTCAGCAGCAAAAGTAGCTTGACAAAATCAAAATTTCAAATCAGCTATATAAGCGTTAAACTGAAACATTTTTTTCTTTGTATGAAGTAAAGTAAATCTCTTTTATTTTAAATTTGTGCAGAGAAACAAAAAGATTAGCAACAACACAAAAGTATATAGGCACTTTGAAATTTGTTCAGGGACTTATACTGCTGACTGTACAAACTTCCACAATCTCTTTGGAATATAATTAAGCCAACATTTGTTTGTAAAACGGAAAAGCAGTGCCGGATTAACCACGTAGCAAGAGTAGCAATTGCTACGGGCCCCGCGCGAAAGGGGGCCTCGCATATTTACCCACTCATCTCTGCCTGAGCGTAATTTTTTGAGTGAAACTTATTAAGATGTGGTATGTTGAATTTTTTTGATGTCACAAAAACGTGAAACGATACAACTTTTCCTACTAAGACTATCCACGTCAGACACCTCGGTACCCGACTATTTCCATGGCGTAAATAATTCAAATAATTTCATACGGTAAACACACAAATTCTACAAAAAGTTTCTTGTATAAACGTGTACAATTTCAGTCGGCCTGATAATCAGCTCTACAAAATGTCTGCCGTATATGCAAGCACTCTTACCTACCCAACACTTGTGTGGATGTGTAGCAGAATTGAAATAGCTCGATTTAAATTGTTAAAATTTTCTATTTATTTATAAGATTAACAGTCTACACTATTTTTAATATAATTTAGTAACCATATACCAAAAATCCATTTTCTAGAATATAAGTATACTAGCGGCCCGCCCTGGCTTCGCACAGGTATCAAAGCATAATATTCGTACATTTAATTTTCTGTCGTACAAAATACTTATGAATTATACACATACCCCTTCCTCTTGAATCACTGCGTCCATTGGTGAAAAACATATGAAAATCCGTTCGGTAGTTTTTGAGTTTATTGCGTTCAGACAAACAGATGCGATAGGGAGACTTTGTTTTATAATTTGTAATGATGTAGGGACATATCCTTAAAAATAAAAAGACAAAAGTAGCCTGTCCTTCCTTGGATTTCAAGCTATCTCCATATTTATTCTCTCACGGTTCCACCCGCAAGAAAATATTTTCCGGAATAAAAGTACCGGTTTATATTTCTCTGGGATAAGCAATAGCCTAGGTGCTCCTCAAGGTCTTAAATTATCTTCCTACGAAATTTCATCGAAATCGGCTGAGAGTGACGGCTACAACCGCGAGGTAAAAAAATCTGGGATAAAAGTCCTAGTTTCTGTTTTTCCAGGATAAACAGTAGTCTATGTCTTTCCCTCGGTTTCAAACTATCTCCATACTTGTTTTTTTGCGGTTCCACCCACAAGAAAATATTTTCCGGGATAAATTGCCGGTATATTTTTTCCCGGAATCAGAAGTAGCCTAGGTCCATCTCCCTACCAAATTTCGTTGAAATCGGTTGACTGGTTTGGCCGTCCCACTTGTGAGAAAAAAATCGGGATAAAATATCCGGTTTATATTTTTCCGGGATGGGCAGTACTCTGTGTCCTACCCTGGGTCTCAAACTATCTCCATACTTATTTCTTTGCGGTTCTTTTAGCAAGAAAATAGTTTCCGTTTAAAGTCCCGGTTTTTAGTCTATGTCTTTCTCTCGGTTTCAAACTATCTCCGTACTTGTTTTTTTGCGGTTCCACCCGCAAGAATATATTCCGGGATAAAATCCCGGTTTATTTTTTCCCGGGATCAGAATTAGCCTTGGTTCTCCCCAAGGTTTTAAACTATCTCCTTACCAAATTTCATAGAAATCGGTTGAGTGGATTGGCCGCCCCACTCGTGAGAATAAAACTGGTATAAAGTTCCGGTTTATATTTTTCCGGGATAAGCAGTAGCTTGTGTCTCTGAGTCTCAAACTATATACATACATATTTGTTTGCGGTTCCACCTGCAAGAAAATATTCTTCCGGGATTAAACTCCCGGTTTATTTTTTCACGAGATAAGAAGTAGCCTAAGTCTTTCCCAGGGTCTTAAACTATGTCCCCTACAAATTTCATCGAAATCGGTTAATAGGTTTAGCCGTAACGACTCGCTAGAATAAAAAATCCGAGATAAAAGTTCCGGTTTGAATTTTCGCGGGATATAAAGTAGGTAGCCTATGTTACTCAAGAATACAGGAGCTTTCTAATGGTGAAAGAGTTTTTGAAATCGGTCCAGTATTTTTTGAGTTTATCGTTGTCAAACATACAAAAATACAAATCTTTCCTCTTAATAATATTATTAGAGTTATTGAAGTTATGGCTAAAAAAAATATTTTATTATTTCAAGAGAGATTCTCATGAATACTAACTGCAGTGGCGAACATTCATTGAGTTAAGGAACACTATGAGTCAAAAAAGTCTGAATAATATCTCGCTTTGATGAATAATAAAGAATATGATTTGCTCAGAGAAATTGATACGAATAGTATTATTTCTAAATTTACTTTGTAAAAGTTAAAAAAATAATAAGGAAACAGATAAATAAATATAAAATTTAAACATTATTTAAAGTACACCATTGATTAAATATAACATTAGCTATTCATAAAAATTTAATATACTTTGTATTAAATATAAACTTTGAAATATGTATTGAAAAAAATATTGTGTGTAGTAGGTATCATCTGTTTTCAATTGTTAGTTTCCTATCAAAATTATTCTAAATTGCCAGGAAATCTCATCTCAGGCTTTTTGTACTTGTCAGAGCCTAACAACGCCTATAGTAATTTACTACACTATTAATTACCCGCAAAATTTTAACCTTTAGATAGCAAATAAACATATTGACTATTGGATTGTATCTTTACCACTTTATACTTAAAAACCCATAGCAGATCAAGGGTTCTTTGAAAGAATTTGCTACGGGCCCCGCGCTTGCTTAATCCGGCACTGCGGAAAAGCCATTATACATGGAAATATATACAAAGCGGTAAAGGGAATGTAATTGATACACGCCTTCAGGTGACTGTGTCGAAAAGTGCTTAGAACTTTATATTAAAATTGGCTCCGCGGTAATGTTAATCAAGATGGCGGTCACCGACAATTTACAAAATGGCCGCCACGCGCCTATCGAGTTGAGGTTATTTTTTAATTCGTTGTTTTTATTTGAATTTTATAAGTTGAGCATCATTAATTAGCGGGCATGTAATCATTTAGTAGGTATCTAAGTGCTAAGCCATAATAAAACATTCAAAATTTAAAATTTTCGCGGACGATCCATTGATGTATTGGGTTTTTTAATACATCAATGGGACGATCTTAAAATTTACAAAATTATTAATAGTAATGCAGATACAAGTCTTATACCGAGTGATTTAAATAATATAAAAAAGTGGTGTGATGTAAATCAAATGCATCTAAATGTGCAAAAATGTTACTATATTACCTAAATACACGCGGAAAAAAAACACTATTAATTCTGTATACCTATACCTTAAACGGCGTTGCTCTGACTGAGGTGAGTGAAATACGCGACTTAGGAGTCTTAATTGATAGCAAACTAACCTTTAAACCTCACTTCGATTCAGTGGTTAAGAAGGCAGCACACCAGCTTGGTTTCATTCATCGAAATACTAAAAAGTTTAAATCTATTCACACAAAAAAAATATTATACAACTGTATGGTGCGTAGCTGCCTCGAATTCTCGAGTGTGGCTTGGAACCCCCTATATACCGTACACTCACAACGTATAGAAAGCATACAACGAGCCTTCACAAGATCACTGGCCTTTTCGTGCTCAGGTATTTCACATAGAAGTCCATATGAAAAACGTTTATCATTTTTTAAAATGTATAAGCTACGTGATCGAAGGAAGATCCGTGATATGACATTTCTGTACAAACTCCTCCATAGTTCAACAGACAGCCCATCAATTCTAAAAGAAGTTTCTCTAAACGTTCCTTACCGTTATCCGCGGCAGAGAATCTCAAAAATTCTTTACATACGATCTACCAAAACCAACTTATAAGACTTTGTCGGACATTTAATGATTTTAATTCTCAAATCGGTGATCTTGATATCTTTCATGATACACTAAATGAGTTCAAGCAAAAACTAGCGAAGTACCTAAAAGCAGATTGATGTTCTGAAGTTTTCTCTGTATAAATTAACGTACTTGGGCACCTGCTTATATTTCTTATGTTGCCATCTTTAATTGTCGATAACACTTATGTTTGTTCACATCTAAGCAGGGGCTCACAATGCTACTCATCCACTTCCTTTTTTTTTCTTTAAATTGTATATTATACCTAACCTTTTATGAGTCAAGTCAAGTCAAATCACCCCTTCTCCACCCACTGCTGGGTATAGGCCTCCTCTCTTTCACGCCACTTTTCCGGTTTTGTGCGCGCCTCATCCACTGCTTTCCGGCACACCTTACGATGTCATCTGACCATCGGGCTGGTGGTCTGCCTCTCTCTCTCTGTGGCCGTTCCTCGGGTACCAATCGGTGAACCTTTCATGAACGTAAATAAAATAAATTTTGCTTTCATCGCTGTTATGGCGAATGTTGTAAACGCTTGTCATAGGTGTACATATCAGAATAATATAATGTTATGACAACTCTGACATAATAAACATAGAAAAATAATAATTAATAAGGGTGTGTAAATATGTATACTGTTGGTATTTCTTAAATAAATAAATAAATAAAGCCTTCCGATTTTTTCTATGATAGTAGGTACAAATCCGAAGTATTAACACAGGAAATAATTAAATTTGGGTTTAGGGAGCTACGTTTTAAATATTAAAATTAAAGATATAAAGTGACAAAAGAAGACATTTAAAAAATCACCTTTGTTGGGTTTATTATTGTATCTAACCTAATGCAAATATTTGTCTTTGGTAAAATTTAACAAGCATAAATTCCAGTTCCCCATTTCATTCTTAGATGGTTACGTATTCGTGTGCGGTGACTGCGTGACAGCATCCGGCCGTCTACGTGCGTCGCCAGAACTTTCTTAAATTCAATTTGGAACTTTATTTATAAGTCGCTTATAGAAAAATTGTGACTTACATGTAGATATTATTATGAAGTTACGAAGTACCTACGTAGCTCAATTTCTTTATGAAAATAGGCGAACTGTGTTAAAAACGTAAAACAATTACGCATTAACCATTGATTTACTCATTCAGAGTGTTGAGTATTCTGATTTCTTATTAGTTATTACTTACTTATTACATGCACTGAGAAACTCCGGAATGTAAATCACCGGAACGTTCCATGGTATCGTCACCAAAACATATAATATCAAGTACAAAATATATCCGGTAAGTATCTAAAAATATTCCACCAAAAACCCTCATTCGCCTCAATAAATCTTCATATCCAAAGTTTGACAATTGAGGCACAGATTTGATTCCCAATATGTGCTTACGGTAGGAACATGAATTCACAATCATTACTTGTATAAATAAACGAGGGAGAATTTATAAAATTCTCTCTGCAAAATCATTTCTGTCATGGGGTCATATGCGGCAATGCGGCGGCCGGTACTATGAGCTACTCGATTTTATTACGATTTCCTGTTGATTCAAAATTATTTTACGAAACTGAACTTAGATAATGAATTCACACTGGGTATATTGTCCTTTGAACCAACAGGGGTTGGTGCGTGCGCAATCATCATCATCATCAGCCATATGATATTATCCACTGCTTAACATAGTCTCCTCTAATGCATGGTTAGCATTCAGTGTGCTCCTGCGACCTTTATCAAGTGACAACGCTGCTTCGCAATGCGTCCTAGCCGGAATCTTGCCTCATCATCATCATCATCAGCCCGTTGCAGTCCACTGCTGGACATAGGTCTCTCCCAAGATACGCCACAGAGCCCGGTCTGCTGCTTTATGCATCCAGTTGCTGCCGGCCCTCTTCTGCAAGTCATCCCGCCATCTGGCTAGAGGGCGTCCCACGCTACGTTTACCAAGACGCGGTCTCCACTCCAGAACACGCTTACTCCAGCGGTTAAGCGGAATCTTGCCTACGAGAGACCAATAGAAGTACTAGTTTGTATGTTTAATACAGACGATACATAAAAGGCAATGAACCTACAGGCTTGTTTTTTAAATGTTTTCGTCACAACTATGATCAGTGAGCAGTAATACTATGATAATGATGAGACCATCACAACGGAGTAACTAACGTATTTAGCTATTAATTCAATTTCTTCATAGCGATCGACACTAAAATGATTTACCGTAGTAAAGACGGCAAAATTAAGCCATTGAACGCGGGCATTCGAGCTGGAAAACCACTTTGGAGCATTTATAGAGTTTAAAACTGAAGCCAAGCCTCGGCGCAGCGTAAAGCGCTAGTAGCTCTTGCACAAATCTGCTTCGACTGCTGGTGAAAATTGCAGTTAGATGGAATTAGCTATTTTTTTTATAACAGTTGGAAGTGGGTTACCTGATGGAAAGTGAACAACGGCTCCCATAAATGTCTAGAGATAGAGGAATCATTGGTATGGACTCTCTTCAGGGTCAATAAATCGTATTGGCCTGGAAATACAGCCCGCAAAAGATTTACGCCTATTGATAAACAGTTTATAAACTTATTTTAGATATCGAACGTTTTATCATCTTCAAAACGATGTTTGAATTCAGTTTGAAGAAGACAAAAGCCCTCTGCAACTTGCGGTATGCTGAGTAGAGTCTAGATAGAATCGACTAACGAGAGATGAATATCGCTAGTTGACACAATTATGCCGGAATGTTTGAACAAGATATGCACAGGCATGGGCGTATGTAGGGGGAGGTCAGGATGTCAGGAACCTCCCCCCCCCTTAGTTTACAATAAACCACGCTACGCCACTGACCGCTGACATTTTGGAGATCCGGACCACTTAGCTTCTAAAATAAGGTGTCATGCAAAGCAAGGACCTACGCCACTAATTTTTTTATATCGCAGGAGGACCCCCCCTCCCCCCCTGCGAAATATTATTATGCCTCTTTATTTCCACATCATAATTTTACAATTCAAATGTGTGTTAGTCGTGTTAGTGTATATAACTTATTTATCTAATATTAGTATAGTTAGTTATCCTTCTGTGATGTGGATCCCATTTGGGTATAGGCCTCCTCTTTCTCCCTCCATAAAGTTCTGTCTCTAGCGAGGGTCATCCAATCTTGACCTGCTTTTTTAACAATATCATCAGCCCACCATTTTGTTGGTCTGCCAACATTTCTTTTTCCTAATGACCCTTTCCAACATGTAGTTTTTATGGTCCATCTATTATCCTTACACCTCGAAATATGACCAGCCCATTGCCATTTTAATTTTAAGGCCTGTGTTAGCGCATCAGTTATTTTTGTTTATTGCCGGATCATTTCTGACCTTATTTTATGTAAGAAATCAGATTAAAAAACATTATTAAACTGCATATAATCTCACACACGTGTGGTAGATAGTCGCATCTCTCGTCTCATCTCATAAAGGGCGTGAGTGAATATGCTATACCGACATCTGAAACCGTGAATACGCAAAATATAATAACAGCAAATGGCGTTCAAAAGAGAAATAATCAAAACCTCTCCTCTTTATAAAACGTGACAAATTCAATACAAGCTTCTCATTACGGCGTGTTTAATATTTTCACGTAAACATGCTTTGTAATCCGCGGGGTTTTTGAAGTCACAGAATGAGGAAAATTAAAAATGCATTGTAAACGAGCGTTTTTATTTTTATATTAAATATAAATGTAGGACGGTAGTAATTATAGTAACTGGTGGTAGGACTCTCATATGTAAGAGTCCGTCTGGGTGGGTACCACCGCAATATCTTTTCTACCAGCAAGCAGGAGTGTGCAAGCACTGTTTTGTTTCGATTTGAAGGCCATTGTTGCGAGTGTTACTACTGGACATAATGAGACTTAACATCTTAGGTCTCAGGATGACGAGCGCAGTGGAATACCATACAGAACTTTGTAACTCAAGGTGCTGGATGCTGTTTCTACTGTTTATGGGTGGCCGTATCGCTTACCATCAAGCAAACGGCATGCTCGTCTCGCCATTCGATGCCATCAAAAAAAGTTGTTTTTTCGCTTCAATATCATTGAATATGACGTCTGTTGTCGTAGCTTCATTTCTGTTATTGAACTTTGAATATAAAAAAAGAATGTCATTGAAGCACGAATTGAAGACATAACTTACGTCACATATTTTAATAACAAATTAATGATTTTGAAAAACATGTTTGTTTTAAATTTAAATAAAAAACATAATTAGCTCTGCTGTAGATATCGATCCCATATTAAACAAAATAATATTATCAAATTTAAAGCGATATGTCTTTTCGTATATACATAAATGTCGCCTTAAAAGTACACACTTAAAAAGTAATCATTTCAAACCCAAAAATAAACTCTTAAGTACTTATTATGTTTTTAATCTTGAAAGTAAACCATTGACCGTTCTTCATTGCGACATCAAACATTATTTCAGTCGGCTCGTTTTCCCCTTGGCCTTAAAGTATTTACCACCTAGGTCCATGGCCTTAGAGATAATATTAAAAAGAAAACAATAGAAGTATCTTCGTGAAAATTCTCAATATTGCATACAATGTTATTTGAACGTAAACAATGCCAAGTTCGGAACATTGCCCAATTGGAATTCAATTAAAATCATAATCTGATTTGTGTGTGGCGGTCTTACTGTTAGCGTATTGTCAGAAACTAAAAGACCGGTTAACTAAAGCTATTAAATAAAATCATCAATGCCCATTTGTCCGGATACAAAACAGTTGCTAGTTCAAGCACGGTATACTTTAAAGTTTGAACTCTTTAAAGAAAAGAGTCCAAAGACGGGCTATATATAACATTATATATATTTGGATAGTACTCCCAAAAACTAAGCCTTTGCAGTAAATCGTATAATTTTAAAGTCCTCCGATTTTGAGAATTATGTTGCTTAAAAAGTACCTACACCTAAGATGTTTTAGAAATATGATTGATTGAATTAAAAAAAATGTTGTAAATGGAGGGGCCTAATAATATTCTTCATAAGGTCTAGCACCCATACAAAAAGCGGACATCGCCTTTAGTTGAAGCAACTATCAAAATCGACTATCTTTTTTTTTTTTTTTGTCCCTGACTAAACTCTTGTTAGCCTGACGAGGGTCGGCTTATACAAGAACACCGGTCTTGTGGGTGAGCGCAGAAGGCGCTCGCAACCCTTAGTCGACTATCAATTTATTTAGTTAGTACGTAGAGTTGAAATACCTAGTTTTATAAAAAAAAAATATAAAATGGAAATATTGTCAATTTTTAAACAGCATTTTGTGTGGTGTCTGTGGCAAGAAGTTGATAGCCTCTATAAAAACTAAATAACATACATCATGCCTTCATCCTCTAGATATGATTACAGTATTTCGCCGTATCGGACCGAAATTCCACACTCCGAGCTGATACCAAAATTTAAAAAATCACCGCCCGACCTGAGATTCGAACACTCCATTGATACGTGTAAATACAATAGACACCTACTCCGAATGCAAGATTATTATTATCTTTATCTTACACTCCCGCTAACAGTGGCACCACACCCAGTCTCATTGTAATGCCGTTACGACAACTCTCAGTCAGAGTATTAAACCGGACAGTCAGTGAGCGAACAGCATTAAGATCCTCTCTGGGGGATGTGTCGGTGTTAAACAAAATTAGTGAACATGGAGAGGATTAACGATAGACATATGTTCTGGAATTTTGAAGGAGCTGGTAAGCCTTCTACTATACATTACGCCTTTATCGAAGAAGGATTATCAAATCAGTGCTCTGTACCTATATCAAACATTACAAATTCACAAGTTACATGTTAAAGATCTTTTTTAGAAGTTCTTATTTATTTTATTTATTTATTCACTCTTTTTTGCACATTATATCACAATTTAAGAATAACACAAAAAAGTACAAGTACAAATGGCGGTCTTATCGCTCTAGGCAATATCTTCCAAACAACCATGGCATGGATATAAGAAAAGGAGATAGAGTTGAAGTTCTTGTAAGTAAATTATGTTTATGAAATATTTTTACAAGACTTGTAGATTGTTTCAAGTTGTGATTGGGGCGTAGTTGTACGGTAAGACTGTAATGCTGAGGTCTCGGGTTCGATCCCCGGGTCGGGCAGTGATAGTGTTTTTCTATTCAGATATGGCGATAGGCTCCCCCCTGTCATATCGTGAAACGGTGTATGCACGGCGCAAAGTGCGTCTCTGCCTATCCCTTCGGGGATAAAAGGCGTGAGTGTGTATGTATGTATCAACTTGTATTTTAAATTTATAAGACTTTTTCTTGCTACATTGCTAAATATTTTTTTATTGTATCGTATGACGAAATGAGCACGCCGATCACCTGATGGTAAGCGGTACGATCATCCATAAACAGTAGAAACACCATCCAGCACCTTGAGTTACAACGTACTGTGTGACATTCCACTGCGCTCGTCATCCTGAGACATAGGATGTTAAGTCTCATTATGTCTTGTAGTTACACTGGCTACAATGCCCTTCACACAGTAACACAACAGTGCATGCACACTGCTGCTTGGCGGTAGGAATAGACATTGTGGACTCTTACATACGAGTCCTACCACCAGTAAATTCAGTTTTGATGTAAGCATTTTTGTAGAATTAACTAATTTACGAGAGAAAACGCTTGTAATACTTAAAAGGCTTGTAACGTTTGATAAACGTGTTTCGATCTGGCGGGGCCACGCGAGGGAGACCGAAAAAACTAATGGCAATGTTTTGTTTGTTCTATGTACCTCACGAATTTATGAACAAGAACCAATGTACCTCATCTATTTTGATAGTAATTACAATAAATCGCCGCATCCATCCAGCGGGGCCCGCGGTCGTATTACGCTCGGAATACATAAAAATTATACTGATTGTAACTTGTGCCAATGTACCTCTCGATTCATGTATTAAATCCAAAGGATCTTTAACAGAACACCAAAAATTCAGCACGAAAAATTTATCTGCCCAACAGGGCCCTTTGTAATTTGAATTCTTACGCCCAAAAAAGCACGCCATTTTTATGTATTACCAATGTACCGTGAGAATTCTTCACCATTACCAAATTTTTCGCGATGTTTCTACATTTTACCGACTGCCTCGGTGGCGTAGTTGTATTACAGTACGACTGCAAAGCTGAGGTCTCGGGTTCGATCCCCGGGTCGGGCAAAAAGTGATATTGAGTTTTTCTATTCAGTATCAGCCCGGAGTCTGGAATTTGTGCCCGATATGGCGATAGGCTCGCCCCCTATCACATCATGGGACGGAATGACGGCAAAAAGTGGGCGCACTAGTTGCGCCTCCTCCTACCCCTTCGGGGATAACAGGCGTGAGTGTATATGTATATATGTATGTTTCTACATTTTTTTTATCTAACAGCGAACGTTTAAAAGATCTACGGGTCGAGCTAGTTATTTTAATGTCTTGTAAGTATATTCATAGGTACATTGGTAATACATAAAAACGGCGTGCTTTTTTTGGCGGTAAGAATTCAAATTGCTGGGCAGTTAAATATTTCGTGCTGAATTTCTGCTGTTCTGTTAAAGATCCCGTGGATTTAATACATGAATCGAGATGTACATTGGCACAAGTTACGATCAGTATAATTTTTATGTATTCCAAGCGTAATACGACCGCGGGCCCCGCTGAATGGATGCGGCGATTTATTGTAATTTCTATCAAAATAATTGAGGTACATTGGTTCTTGTTCATAAATCCGTGAGGTACATTGAACAAACAAAACATTGCCATTAGTTCTTTCGGTCTAACTTGCATGGCCCCGCTAGATCGAAACACTCTTGATAAACAGCACACATGTCATATTTGCAAATATGTTACGTCTTATAATGGGGTGAGGATGAGCCGATCGCCATGTAATGTAATGCAAGCAGCCTTGTATTATATACTGCCCACTGCTGTGCACGGGCCCTCTAGGGGCTAGGCTTTAGTCCACCACGCTGGCCTAGTGGGCTAAAATAGTGGCTGGCCTAAAATATGGGGTTGAATAAGGGGATTTTAATAATTTGTACTCCATGACTATTTTGTTCGTGGGTAAGTGATACCGTCCCGGTCGTACCACCTCATTTCTTTAAATAAAAGCTTTGATTTTCAATAGATCAATAATAATTTTCACAATATTTCTCCTGCCTACAATTCTTGTGGTTTTCGAGGCGTTATAGTAGCTGCTCAGACCACTTAGTATCAGAAATTTTCCGCCTTTTTCAAATTAACCATTCAGTCATATCAGCACTAGAACAATCTGGTGTTTTTGTTTTTTTTTTATATGTTTTTAACTACAAAGGTTTAAAAAAAGTTATAGATAATTAAATACACACACACACACACACTCACTCACGCCTTTTATCCCCGAAGGGGTAGGTAGAGACGCAACTAGTGCACCGACTTTTCGCCGTGCGTATTTCGTCCCATGATGTGATAGGGGGCGAGCCGCGAGCCTATCGCCAAATCGGACACAAATTAAATTTGGTAATTAAATACAAAGTTGTTTTTAAGAGTAAAAGTTTTATGACGTTGTGTGTTGTTATCTGTTTAATCCTACTAATATTATAAAGGCGAAAGTTTGTAAAAATGTATGGATGTTTGGATGTATGGATGGAAGGATGTTTGTTCCTCTTTCACGCAAAAACTACTGAACGGATTTCGATGAAATTTAGCACACGGGTAGATCATGTCCTGGATTAACACATAGGCTACTTTTTATCCCGGGAAAATATAAACCGGGACTTTTATCCCGGAAAAACTTTTAAAATTCGGGTGGAGCCGCGGGCAAAAGCTAGTTTGAAATAATCTTCAATTTGCATTTTTATATGTGCAATGTATATTATTTATAAACCTTTTTAGAGCTTTAGTATTTGGTGTTATAAAATAAAATTTCCAGGACATGGTTTATCTAAGCTTAATTTATTCAAATCCATGTCGTGATTACTTTTATCAAAATCTTCACAGTCTTGCGCATTTATAATATTAGCATTTTCGCTTTTCCAGGAGAATACAGCGATCAGAAGTTCCTAATGAGCACTCCATTCGTGATAGCCACTATACTGGTTCTGTACTTATGGTTCGTGCTCAAATTTGGTCCCGAGCTGATGAAGAAACGACCTCCGTACAAACTAGAGAAGATTCTACTAGTTTACAACGCAGTTCAAGTCATGATATCTATTTATATATTCCAAATGGTAAGTCATTTTTATATCGTTAATAAGTTTAAGAAAACAGTAATAAAGCCGTGAGGTCCCTTCCAGAACTTTATATGATGTTTTTTGAAAACCAGAATCCGAATCGTGTGGAATAGTAGATTCAATTTTTTTTTAGGCGCAGACTCACTTCATTTTAATTACTTCAATAAACCTAGCTATTGCATTAGGTATTCATTCAAATTTAAATGAAATCGAACCAGATTTACAAAAACTCGTAAGTAGATAACATACCTAATTGTCAACTTTATCTTTGTCCTTTTTGACAAACTTTAAACCTTTTACTTTAACTTTAAACTCTATTATGTAAAAAAAGTACTGAATTACAACAATAGATCATTAAACAATCGATTATTGTTATTACTCTTACGAAATTCACATTTCAGTTTGCATTCAATATATTTCGACAGAAGTGTATCAGCGTGTTCGTCTTTAGTAACCTGAATAGGTTACTGACCCGTTTGTATTGTTTACTTCTCGATAATTAAAACGAATTTCCAGCCTGGTGTCCCAATTAACGAAGGTTCAAGGTGATTGTTAATGAAATGTCAGCATGGACAAGGTTAGGTATATGCAAAGACGTTAAGCAGTAGCGTTAGTTATAGATCGGTCATCAGGAGTCAGGACCAAATTTTTCATCAAAAAGTTATTACCAATAATTGTTAATAAGCTGTCTAATCTGACACGTTAGTGTGACGAGATGTCTCGGTACTTAAATTTTGTAAAGATAACAATATTTTGGAAGGAATTATGCCAATTTACGTATTACGATAATGTAAATTTTCTAATCAAAGGTTCTAATGCATTTTACATCTGATTTTACATGTGTTATACTATTTCACGGTAGTTTGAGTTACCGACGAACAGGCTCACAATTTTTGTATGACAATTTTCCCAAAGTCCGCTCTTTATAATCTTAAAACTCTTTGGGTATATTATATAATTTCTACAATCTGGAATAAAGGTCAATTTGGAGTTGAAAATATTAAAAGTTTTTTATAAGTGATGATAAAATAAGTCACTTATCTGATACATACATATACATATACACTCACGCCTGTTATCCCCGAAGGGGAAGGCAGAGGCGCAACTAGTGCACCCACTTTTCGCCGTTATTCCGTCCCATGATGTGATAGGGGGCGAGCCTATCGCCATATCGGGCACAAATTCCAGACTCCGAGCTGATACTAAATAGAAAAACTCAATACCACTTTGCCCGACCCGGGGATCGAACCCGAGACCTCAGCTTTGCAGTCGTACTGTAATACAACTACGCCACCGAGGCAGTCTCATAGATTGCTGATACTTATCTGATAGATTTATAAAAAGTTACAAAACGCAGAAATAATAATTACAAAGCACTATGTGGCATTCCACACCATTTGTACCTACAGTGGCTAATGTCGACCCGAACAAAATAGTTTTAAAACACTGCTCTCGCCTGCCTAAAAGGTGGTAATCACATGCTTCTTATATTCTTCTTTTGAAGTTTTTCAAGTGCGTTTACTTCTAATGTGTATTCAGTTATCTATAAAAGTATTCTACCTTTATACTATTAAAATAAGAATGCGTTTTGCAGAGCATAGTTACTTGGTGCACTGTTGATAATATTTTAGCTATCTCACCATTGATCTCGATGCTTTAAAATGCAATCAAATTTGTTTCAGGGTTTTAGATTTTTGATACAAAATGGAATGTGGAACACAAGGTGTCTAAGCGAGACTGAAGAATTAAGAAAACAGGTAAATTTCCTGCTTATATTGTTTTTATAGACATATTTTTAAATAAGAGACATACTTATGTATCTAGGTATCTACAATTTCGGGAAACTTGAATTAGTCATAAAAATTATTACCATTATATACCATATATTAGGTCCTTACATAGGAAATTCGCGTTTTGTATGAGAGGAATACAAGGTCGATTTTTTGTTTATAAAATATAATGAATTAATCATAGCATGCACCATAGTCATCTATGCACTTTCGCCATCTCATAGGGAGTTCATTCTTCCCCTTATTAAAAAAACCATGGGACGAGAATCAATAAACTCTCTGAAGGCGGTTTGGACTGCCACGTCGAAGTTGAATAATTTTCCTTGTCAAAAGTTATCCCAATTACGGAAAAAAATGGTAATCTGTTGGAACAAGGTCCAAGGAGTACGGTGGATGTCGCAGACATTCCAATTGCAGCTCCTCTAGTTAAGCAGCCGTCTGTTGTGCAGTGTGTGTGTTGTTCCAAGCTTTTTTACTTTCCCGATTTTGCTTCAAGTGAATTAAAACAGTTTTATCACTCACACCTGCAACTAACTCTGAAGTGGTTTGCGATGGATCCGCTTCCACAATGGCCTATAATTCCTCATTATTCACCTTGGTGTCCGACCGTCCATGGGGCTTGTTCTGAAGGACGAAATTTCCAGAAAGAAAACGTTGGAACCAAAGATATACCGTGTTTTCTTTTGCGACACCAGCACAATACACATCGTTAATCCTACGAGCTGTTTCTGCAGGACTGGTGCCACGGTGGAACTGATACTCGTAAATATAGCAATATTTCATGTTTTCCATTGTGCGACATGAAAGACGCCAAAGAAAAAACTAATCAGGAAAAATTTAATAAATTACTTTTCGAAACCCAAATGTACTGGTTAAATGCATTTATCAACTTTAATTTGGAATTCTTAACCAAAGGAGAAATATTTCAGATCAAGGTGGCTAGTACGACAAAACGCCAATTTTATAAATGTAAGGACTTAATATTATTATGTTTATTAAGAGACAATTTTGTGTAACTTAATGTTTCATTATTCTATAAACTTTTAAAACATCTGAATTGTTACATTATAAAATCCCTGCCATTTTAGAAAACCATACAGAAATACATCAGTCACTAACTACAATAACAGTAATTGAAAAGCGTTTACCACTTTTATATATTTCATTCACAACATTTAACAACTAAAATGTAGAAATAATAATAATAAATAATAATACCAGCCCTGTACTGTATACTGCCCAATGCTGAGCACGGGCATGCTCTACTGAGAGGGTTTTAAGCCTTAGTCTACCACACTGGCCTAGTGCGGATAGGCAGACTTCACATACCCTCGAAATTCTTATGGAGAATTCTCAGGTTTCCTCACGATGTTTTCCTTCACCGTTAAAGCGAACGATAATTGATAAACAATACACACATAACTTCGAAAAGTCAGAGGTGTGTGCTTTGGGTTTCGAACCCCCGGACATTGTCTCGGCAGACCGTCAACTAGGCTATCCTCCAATTCCAAATGTAGAAATAGTAAACCTTAAAATACTTCCTTCTCCAGATCATAGACGGGAGCCACTACTATTTCCTGGCCAAGGTAGTGGAACTCCTGGACACGGTGTTCTTCGTGCTACGGAAGAAGCAGCGGCAAGTGACCTTCCTCCATGTCTACCACCACGCGATGATGGCGGGGGTGGTGTGGACTGTGGTCAAGTACAACAAGACTGACATCACCGTGTTCCTTGGCGTCATAAACTCCTTGATTCATGTGGTGATGTATGGGTACTACGGGCTCTCTGTGTTCCCATCGCTGACTAAATATTTATGGTGGAAGAAGTATATCACAATGATGCAGTTGGTAAATGTTTTGATTAATTAAATCTATTAATAAAAAGGACGGAGTAGAAGTTCTGTATGACGTGAGCTCCTCAACTTATGCTGCTAGACAACTCTAAATTCAAAATACTTAATTAAAATACGTGTATACTTTTTTGTTGCACAGAATGACTAAACGAGCATGCCGTTCGCCTGATGGTAAGCGATACGACCACCCATAAACAGTAGCAACACCATGCAGCACGTTGAGTTACCAAGTACTGTGTGGCATTCCATTGCTCTCGTCATCCTGAGACATAAGATGTTAAGTTTCATTATGTCCAGTAGTTACACTGGCTACAATGTTCTTCAAACCGAAACACAATAGTGCATACACACTGTTCCTAGGCGGTAGAAATAGACATTGCAGTGGTACCTACCCAGACGACCCCTCGCACACGAGAGACCTACCACCATTATGTAAATTTGTATTAAGATTAATACACAATCCCTCTTTTCCAGGTCCAATTTTCCATGATGTTCATTCACGCCGTCGTAACACACATGATTTCTGAATGTCGACCCTCCGAAGCACTGCTTTACGTTGTCTGTTTCAACACTATCCTCTTCATGTATCTCTTCGGGGATTTCTACGTCAAATCCTATATGAAGAAGTACAATACGAAAGACATCGTCAATGCTGGAAAGGTTATTAGTAACACAAACGTTACTAACTACCATAAGTTAGCTATGAAGATTCATTAGTTCTGTTCTATAAGGCTATAGATGAAGCAACTTTGTTTTCGATACACAAAACAGTAGTTACCAAGTGATAGTAAATATTATTTATACAATGTAATTTGCTAAGAAATCTGTATATTTTATGGACAACGGTTAATTTCTAATACCTGCACATTGGAACCTAAAATTGCCTGTGCAGATATCCTTAAGAACAAGAAAGTTGCACATGCTACTGACCTCTACAGTGACCGATACCGTGGGCATTGTGAAAATTCTTGCATGGCTTTGATTATTATCAGATGACCTAACTGTTGATTTGTCGATCTTCTACTACAAAAAAGGCCACCGAAAAATCATGTGTGGGACTAAATATAAAATCAAACCAAATTAAATCAGCTGAAGCTGAAACCCAAATATCCCAGTCATGATAACAAACTCCATTTAAATTGACAATTTAGGTAACACTTCACCTTGGTCTACTGAGAGTTGAAATCAACCAGCGACCATAAAATGAAAAAAATACGTGTTGATATAACCTTTTAATAACAGTTGAATCCGTGAAAACTAGTTAATGGTAATTGAACGGTCTACTAATTAATTTAATTGGCACAAGGAGAAGTTGTAGAATAATAACATCTCGCTCTCTCTTTCACACGTAGTCATTATAATGTCAATGACGTCACTCACCGATCAATGCATTTCGTGGATAAATATTTCCTATACTAATTATAAAGACTTGTATTCTACTTATCTTTGAAGACTTATGATAATTCTTTTATAAAATTATGTAAGCCATAATGTTTATAAAAAAAACCGTGTAGTCTAATCCTTTGGCCTGAATTAACGTGCACTCGTAATAATTTTCATTTACGCGAAACTTGTAAATATTATAAGCTAAAATATTGTAATTTAATATTGATAGTATGTAATTGTACTACAGAGAATTCTTTTCTATACATTAATTTTAAGAATGATCTCCTATTTTCTATTAAATACATTATTTACGTAAGCAAAATGAATATCTGTTTTATATTCATTGAAGCTTCCGTTTCGTTGTAATTTTATCTATGCGATTAAATCTGAGTGCTTTTGACTATTTATATTTTATTTTATATTATTTAAATAGATTGTTAGTCTGTATTACTTAATTTATAATCTAGATAAGTACATAGAAATACTTTTGATACAATAAAGAACCTTTTAAATACTTTATTTAATTATGTCTCATTATAGGTACCATAATTACCAATTCCACAATGAGATCGGAGTACAATCCTCATGAAGTAGAAAATACCAACAATAGGTACCATACAAACATAGCACGCGGCATAATTATCTTGCATGTTTTACACTGCTGATAAATATCTCTGAATACGACAGGCTGGCAATTAAGAAAAAGAGTATTTATTCGCCATTCGCCATGTTATTATGTACCTATGTCATAATCATTATCCCCTGATCACCCTGATGGTTACGGCCATGCTTAAACTAACTACCACCTTTTTATATGTTTGCTATTGGAGATGCCCGCTTTCTATATGGATGCTGGGCCTCAAATCTAACCAGTCACAAACTTTGGAGATATTAAAGAGGAAAAATATGGAACTAACTAAAGTAAAATACTTTTAGACCCCTCCATTCATAACTAACTTTTTTAAAATTACATAAATCACAAAATCTGAGGTCTTTATGTTAAAGGCTAGTTTTTAGGAGTTCGATCCAAATATATATAAATTGTCTTAGTTAGAATTTCAAGACCGTTTTGGGCATGTCCTTTATAAAGTAACCACAACTAGGCCAACGCTTAATTAACGTGTAGCCAAAATGATCTGCATTGACGCGTTTGTTCCCAAATTGAATTTAGTCCTTCCATGCGTGCATGCAAATTATTCAGCGGGACACTGATTGAATTCCGTGAGGCTATCAATTATATTATTGGCAGTTGCAAATTGTACAAACCCGGGCTGGCGTAGTGTCCTCGGAATATCTCCGAATTAAACTTTTTGTAATAAGTAGGTATCAAGCTTAAATTGTGACGACAATTAGTTGTCAGTACCGTATCTTATCAGTCAAAACAATGCGTTTATTGGTTTCTTGGCTTAAGCTCACAGCTCCGCCCGCGTGTAGGTTTTCCGGGATAAAAATAGTTTCCCGGGATAATAAGTGGCCTATAGCGCTCAGCAGTAATGTAGCTTCTTACTAGTGAAAGAATTTTCAAAATCGGTCCAGTAGTTTTCGAGTTTATCCATTACAAACTAACAATCAAATATTTCCTCTTTATAATACTAGTATACAGATACGTGGTTAAAATTAGTTGTTTAGTAATAAATATTAGTGATACTATGAAAAAGTACAACATTAGCAAATCAAAAGTACAAGCCTGCTATTTGAAACCACATCACAAGAAACCACATGTAGATTGTAGATAAATCCTCACTATAAAAAAAATAAGATTTCAAATATAATTCAAACAATGTACAAAAAGCCATGGTGGTAAATCTGCTCACTAACAAGTGGCACATCATTTTAAAGTTGGACAGTGCGCAACTGGAGCTCTCCGCTTATTTTTGAAACTTTTTACCGCGGTTTTTTATTAAACCAAATTTGCGCAACTGCTTCAAATTGTGTATGCATTGATATTTCTAACTTTGTTAAAATAAGTTGAGAATTGTATGTCTTTTTTTCCAGTTGCTGTGTGTTTATTTCACATTTGTATGTACAGTCGGCCAGATAAGTCGTTGAACAAGTTCAAAACTTCAAATCGCCTCTAAACTTTTGTGTTTGACCATTTTTTTTATCATTTCGCATAAATCAATTAAATCCGTTTACTTTATTTCACACAGTGATTTTTTTTTCAATTGATCTCAACGTATATAGGAAACTTGAAATGTTTGAATCAGTTTAGCTACTTATGTCGCTGACTGTACTTTATTTTTTCATAATGTTAACAAACAGGCATTGATCATCCAGGCATCTATACTTGTATCTATAGGTACTAAATATATCAATACGAATAATATAAATCTGAAGAGTTTCTTTGGTTGTTTGGTTGCTTGAATGCGCTTATCTCAGGAACTAGAGAACCGATTTTGATAATTCTTTCACTAATAAGCAGCTACGTTAATCCTAAGCGGTAAGTTTTTCACGCGGGCAAAGCTGCGAGTTATACAAGTCATTTATAAGAGAAACTAGCTTTCATTCGGAACTTTGCTACAACGCTGTTTCTGCTTGCAGCCATTTCCAAGTTTTAATAACAATCTGAGAATTTACATGTGAGCTGCAAAGTAAAACTTTTTAGGTTAATCCTACTAATATTATAAAGGCGAAAGTTTGTAAGAATGTATGGGATGTAAGGATGTTTGTTCCTCTTTCACGCAAAAACTACTGAACGGATTTCGATGAAATTTGGCACGGGTAGATCATGTCCTTGATTAACACATAGGCTACATTTTATCCCGGGAAAATATAAACCGGGACTTTTATCCCGGAAAAACTTATGGATGCGGGCGGAGCCGCGGGCAAAATCTATAAAAAATAAAACTGTTTTGCCTACGTAAAGATACTAACTCTCTAAACGTAATGACATACTATGGTTACCTGTGTTCAGGTTTTGAATTGGCAGGATAACTAGTAGAAAATAAATATACATGAGGCACTCGACCTGCTTCGTCGGCCTGCTTGAGATATTTATTGCCTGCAATACAGACGTAGCTTGTTGATAGATATACCAAAATTGTAATTTTTCTTCGTTACATACATACATACATATACACTCACGCCTATTATCCCCGAAGGGGCAGGCAAGGCGCAACTAGTGCACCCACTTTTCGCCATTATTCCGTCCCATGATGTGATAGGGGGCGAGCCTATCGCCATATCGGGCACAAATTCCAGACTCCGAGCTAATACTGAATAGAAAAATTCAATATCACTTTGCCCGACCCAGGGATGGAACCCGAGACCTCAGCATTGCAGTCGTACCATAATACCACTACGCCACCGAGGCAGTCGTTTTCTTCGTTATCATAAAAAAAATAAGAGGTAATTTACGAATGCCTCAGTGGCGTAGTTGAATTACAGTATGACTGCAATGCTGAGGTCTCGGGTTCGATTCCCGGGTCGGGGAAAGTGATGTTGAGTTTTAAATTCAGGATAAGCTCGGAGCAAGGAATTTGTGCCCGATATGGTGATAGTCTTGCCCCCTATCACATCATGAGATACGCAGCGTGAAAAATGGATGCACTAGTTACACCTCTGCCTACCCCTTAGGGGATAAAAGACGCGTTTGTGTGTAAATTACGTACTCAATTAATTAACGGCTCGCCAACGTGGAGCTTGCTGTGGCGTTTAGTGCGACAGGTTTCCGATAGCGTATTCTTCAAGTCTGCTTTCCTTTCTAATCGTTTTTTCTTTCATGTAATGTAGGCCATATACGGTACGGAGTACCGGAGTGGTTACCTGCGCAGGTCAACCGCACGTCAATAACGTGTATGGGGACGTTCCGAAGCGGTCTTCAGTTCTTTTCGCGGTTGCATCGATTGAGGACGATGACGCACTGGCATTGTTAGGCCTTGCTTTAATTTTGAAGAAAAAAGATACAAAAGAACGAAGAGGGGGGCGGAATGTCAATATACATTCTTGCACTGTTAGTTCTTGTGGGAGATGTTTTTGTTCTAACAATACCGGGCGTGAACGGATCAGCAAAATCACCTGTGACCGAGAGAAATGCTAAAAAACAACTTTCCAATATGGTAACTAATCTATAAAAACAAATAACGTGGCCTTCGCAGGCGAGTACAGTAAGTAGCTGCACAAATTCAAAATTTCCAATTGTCAACCTTCTTTTGTGTTTTTACTAATCTTTTTTTCTCTTCACAAGAATAAAATAAAAGAGATTTACTTTCTTCAAACGAAGAAAAAAATGTTTCAGTATAACTTAACGCGTATATAGGCAATTTGAAATTTTGATTTTGTTCAGCTACTTTATGCTACTGACTGTACATGCACACATGCACAGGTACACCGTACGGTGTCGCTAGAAGGAATTCGACGGTCCCATAGAACAAAGTCGTATATGCAAAATGTTAGCTTTTCAGTAGAGCGCTTTGAAAGTCGTAAGTTTGTATTCATGTGCGAATTAGTGCTATTTTCACACATTAGTTTCAAAGTTGTTACTGAACCCTAATAGATAATGTTTCCTTCATGTATAACTTGTGATTATCACAATTAATTAAGACTTTCAAAGCGCTCTACTCAAAAGCTAACATTTGGCATGTATGACTTTGTTCTATGGGACCGTCGAATTGTTTTTTGATTTTGCACCGGTCGCCTGTGCGGGCACACCTGCACAGGTAGACCTCTCCGGTTGACCGTCGCCTGTATGGCAAGCACAAGACAAGTCCGTTTTTATTTCTGTTGTTTTTGGGTATGCTTAGCTCGTGGAAATCACTTAACATCAAATGACTGACTTGCCCAGTAATTTTCGCGCGACAATTTACGATACTTTTACTACTAAAAATCTATGAACAATATGTTTTGCCTAAAATAGTTTCAAAATACCTCTAAACTTCAATTTAGATGTCAATTTAGAATATCACCCCTACGCGTCCCCCTGCTAAATTAGTCCGGCCCTGGGCCAACGACTTGAGTTAACTCACCGTGATTTTAATTACTTCGCCTAGTAGATGCTTTGATGGGTGCCCTGTTACAGTAACTACCTAAATGAGTAGAATTGGTGTATGAAACGTTTAGAAGCTCTTAATACACTTTCCATTTGCATTTTGCAACGTACACTTTGGAATACTTGAAGTAGATGTACTATTTTGTACATCTACTGGATGGAGAACATACACATGTGTAGTCAATTAGTAATAGTAATTAAACAGTAGCACGTAGTAGATCTTTAGAGGGCCGTATTCTGGAGTCGGCTAGTAAACATCACATAAGTCCATTCTGTATAATTCTGGAAAGAGTTAACCATAATTAATTATCATTATAGATGTTCGGACTTTACTATAAAACTTATAAATGATGTCCACATGTCTGTGCCCTAAAAACACAGTAACCTATCACATATCTGTTTTATAATATTTAGTGAATTAGGTGATTGTAATAATAAAGTAAAGAACACTTTGTAATCTTGAGTTAAACACTCTTTTTCATCATACCTTTGTTTTAATTTAAACGTCAAGTCTCTATTTATTCGCACAACCTGTTACAAGAGATCGCTTGAGCTTTGCTTTTACACAATCTCCCAATTCGTAATATCCTTTGGAAGTGACTAGTTAATTAAATACTACGTTTACGGTTGAGCACGATTTGGATTACAACGTTGTTCGTAATTGTTCATATTAAGTTTTATTTTATACGATCACTTGTTGCGTAGATCAGTTTATCAATTGGTGAATTTGGATAAGTTATAGTAGTTATAGTTACAGATAAACTGTACGCTATCCAAAATCTAGCTGAAAATAAACGTTCAAAATCCACGTAATAATACATCACCACTACATAGTATAAAACCATGGACTAATAAGAGTATAGACTAACGATCCCCATACATTGAAGCGTACTTCGCTGTTTAGTACATTGAATTCAACTAGATGGCACTAAGATCCATAAAATCATTTGAAATGGTTATTTCAATGGCGCAAATGAGAGGATGGATAAAATAAACAACTATCGGTTTATCCGATAGTTATTATTACGCCTAGATGGCGCTATAAACTGTTTAGCTCACAGACTACTACAATTATTTTGAGTCTTTATGGACTGCATTGGCACTTAAATATATCATTACTATTTGTAAAGAAAACTAGGCAGTTATTAAGTTATGTGGTGCCATGCGCCGCTGACGAGACGTCGTTGGCCGGTTGTTTAGCGCGTATTACAAGTTTTTTATATGGGGACACCACTTCTTTTTTGACTGAACTTTATTTTATATTTTTGTTATATAGCTAATATTATAATACATAATATATTGGGATAGTTTCAAATATCTGCTTGTAACGGTTCCAACGCTACAAAAAATGTTTTTTTTTTTTTTTGTATGGGGACTCCCCCTATTTTTAAACTTTTTTTTATTTTTAGATTTTTTCCTACGGTTACACACAATTACGTTCCGTTCGTGTTATATTACACTCGGCGCTGGCTAGCCAGTTACTTTGCTTGAACTTGGCTTGACACGCTACCGCGTGTCTAGATATCTTTTTACACCAAAAAGGATACTAGATATTTAAAAAAAAGTATGTATTGAAAAAGTGGCCGCTATTTTGGATTTCTTTGTTTTAAGGTCAATCAACCTCAAAATCGATACCTGGACATGGTTTTAGGTACAAAGGACAGATCCAAAGTTAGAATTGAAAAGTGGCCGCCATTTTGAATTTCTTTGTTTTAAGGCCATTTGACCTCAACATCGGTATCTGGGCATATCTTTAGTTAAAAAAGATGGATCCGATGTCAGAACTGAAATATGAGGCCGCCATTTTGAATTTATTTGTTTTAAGACCAATCGACCTCATAATCGACCTCTGGGAATGGCTTTGGGCACAAAGGGCATATCCTATATTATAATTGAAAAAAGTGGCCAATATTTAGGCTTCTTTATTTTTAGGCCAATTAACGTCAAAATCGATACTTGAGCATAAGAAAAGTGGTCTCCATTTTGAACTTCATTGTTTTAAGACTGATTGGATTTAGATAGATATTTGGGCTTGTCTTTAGCCAAATAGAATAATTAATCGAGGTTGGAATTTTAAAAATTGCATTTCATGTTAAATTTTGTTGTTTAAGGGCTATTGGTTTTAAAATCAAAATCCGCTGGACATGACTATAAACTATAGTAGGTAATATGGCCACCATCAAAGCTTGTTCAATTCTCTTCAATAACGATATCGCAGCTTTGCTATATCACAAAATAAATAAATTGTCTTCGAATTTTAGAAGACGAAGTTCGAAGTCTTCGTGGCCTGTGGCAGCAAACAGGAAATGGTTCTGTAAAAGCATCAAAATTGGTAACAAAATTAGGGAGTCGTTAACCTTCATTTGAAATATTGCTATAAGCATAAGTAACCGCGTAGTAGAAATGATCTTACCATATTTTCTTATCGTCCCCCATATCGTTTTGCCTTGTTAGGTGACCATTTAATTATTGTAACCCTTTTAACTTACCCCTTTTCACCAGACTTAAAAGGCTACTTAGGTTGATTACCTTATTGATTTTTAAAAGTATTTAATTTTGATGTGAAAATATATTTCAATTTTTTCTATAATGGAAGGCCATCCAAAAAATGTATGTTATAAATTCAGAGGATACAGTTTGGTGTCGCTGCTATGTAGCATCTGTTATTACACCATCTATTGCTATTCTAATTATTCATTCTCATTTAATTTTTAAAAACTAAGCCATTAAAATAGTGTAAAATGTAGTTGAATAAAGTCAAACTATTGACATAACTTTGAAATTATTAACATAATGTGGGATGAACAGAAGTGAGCCAAGCAAGAAAGATTTTTTTTTTTAATTTTCAATATCCCACACTTCTGAAAGTCAGAAGTTTGCTTGATTTTACAATAACACTGGTTTCTGCAACGGGTGGTTATATTAAATTATTAAAATGTACATGAAGAAGTGTTAACAGCTCACAGTTGTGGTCTCAAGTAACTTGAAAATATTGAATAGTAAGCTACCGTTGCTATTTCAAACAAATCTGTTTCTGGAAGTCAATCTTCTATGAAACTTCTACACTTCACAGGCTGTATGGTTGATGGAAGACTTTGAAAACAAATCATTAATCCAACATGGTGCTCATTTTTATCACAATTAAAACGAATCATTATATTGTGGTTAAAGGCATGCCCAAATATCGATTTTAAAGCTGATGGGCCCTAAAACAAGTTCAAAATAGCGGTGCCTTCTCAATTCAAACATTGGATGTGCCTTTTATAGATAAAAGCTAAAAAATTACTTGATATCGATTTTGAGGTCAATTGGCATTAAAACGAAGAAATTCAAAATGCCGGCCACTTTTTCGATTCCGACATTGGATCTATCTTTTATAATCAAAGATATACCCAGCTATCGATTTTGAGGTCAATTGGCCTTAAAACAAAGAAATTCACAATGGCCGCCTCTTTTTACAATTCCGACATTGGATCCATCTTTTGTAACTAAAGATATGCGCAGATATCGATTTTGCTGTTGATTGGCCTTAAAACAAAGAAATTCAAAATGGCGGCCACTTTTATCAATTCTAGCCTTAGATCCGTCTTTTGTAACCAAAGATGTACCCAGCTATCGATTTTGAGGTCAATTGGCCTTTAAACAAAGAAATTCAAAATGGCGGCCTCTTTTTACAATTCCGACATTGGATCCATCTTTTGTAACTAAAGATATGCGCAGATATTGATTTTGCGGTCGATTGGCCTTAAAATAAAGAAATTCAAAATGGCGGCCACTTTTATCAATTCTAGCCTTGGATCCGTCTCTCGTAACCAAAGATATTCCCAGCTAACGATTTTGAGGTCAATTGGCCTTAAAACAAAGAAATTCTAAATGGCGGCCACTTCTTTCAATTCTAACATTGGATCTGCCCTTTAAGCCTAAAAGCCTAAAAAAATACTATAATAATCATGTAAACTTAACATAACCAACTGACTTTTGTAAGCTGATGCACCGCACATGCAAAATATTTGGTAAAAAATCAACAAAATCACGTTGATCCCCGGTTGTCGCCAAACAAGTGAACCTTGATAAAATAGCTTGTGGCTCTGACATCGTCCCTGACGCGCCCCTGATTTAGGTGAAAAAGTATCTGAGCCTCCTCAATAGGTTCCGAGATATTGACCATGCGAAATTTTACCCACTGCGATATTATCTGTTTGGTTTTTGTATATTCAAATTAGAAGAAATCACGCACAGCAGAACTCGCTGTGCCCATACCTAGCGTCTCGCCCGGCACCCGCGCGCGTGGTGCGGGGCAGTGTGTGAAGCGCCTTACTGCCATCTGTTGTATATCCATTCGAATGCTTAACTATTTTGTTTTACGGTACAATGCCACCTAACGGGACATTTTTGAAACCCGGCAGATGTTGAAGTTTCCAGGCTAATTATCAGCGCCATCTAGCAATAAGCCGGGATTTTGCACTTTTTCAGGTGAACGCTTGAATGTATGGGGATCGTCAGTCTATACTCTTATTAGTCCATGATAAAACAAAGTCGCTTCCCGCTGTCTGTCCCTATGTATGCTTAGATCTTTAAAACTACGCAACGGATTTTGATGCGGTTTTTTTTAATATATAAAGTGATTCAACGGGAAGGTTTTCATGTACTTTTAGCGCGGAAAAACTTATTAACGCGGGCAAGCCGCGGGCAAAACCTAGTAAGTTATAAAGCTTTCAAAGAATCATGGCAAGTTTTTACCTGAGTGTTTCAGTTTGCGTCTAAGATTAAGATATGTAAAAACAAATATAATTTAAATATGTAATATTTTCTACAGTTTTAGTTTTACCGTTAAAAGCCACAAAATTATGTTTATAATTAAAAGTAAATCAATTGTACTTCCGGTTTCGTTACTTCTGATCTGTAGTGACATATAAAAAGTGTTGCCACCTAATAATAAAAGTGGCAGAACACGGTAGATATTACATTATATTTTTATATCAAAGAAGTGATAATAATATGTAACGATTATTCTTTAATACTAATACTGTATTAAAATAAACACCGAATGGATTTTTTGCCATTCAGTGTTAAGTTGGCGTAAAAGATTGTTCCATTTCTCACGCTAGAAAGTAATTATAAAAGAAGTAATAGCAACCCAGCCGATGACAGTGAGCGTCTTATTATGACATTTTGAATTCGGTTTATTTACATCAGTGCCAGTGGTCTCGAACCTACCAATTTTTCGGTATTTCTACCGATTTTGGGCCAGTCCTACCAAAATGACATGATTTTTCAACGATTTTTTGAAAGCTAGAAGATTCTCCCGATTTTTCTACCGATTTTCAGCGATTCGAAGATTAAAATCCCTTTTTCTTTCATATTTTGCGATTACTTGGTTAAATATGTTTCTGTTTGGGGCGGCGGGGGACAGTATTTTTAATGGGCGGCAAAATTTGTTTAAATTTTTTACTTTCATGACGGGGGGGGGGTGTATGCGTGACTCTCCTTTGTTACAATTACCTTCTTTTGGTACAATAATAGTCCCTAGACTTTAAAATTAAGAGGGTTTTCATTGAATAATGCTTTTTTGCATATACCGATTTTTCTTGGCAACTCTACCGATTTCACATATTGTCGTCCGAGAACACTATAAATACAGCCTATATCTGCTATCATATCTCATTGACAGATAAGTGATAACCTTCAACTATGACTTTTGTTTTAATTTTCCCTTTTTATTGGGAGGGCAAAGAGTTCAAGCAACTGGATGCATAAAGCAGCAGACCGGGCTCTGTGGCGCATCTTGGGAGAGGCCTATGTCCAGCGGTGGACTGCAACAGGCTGATGATGATGAAAAGGTTCAAAGCCATACAGCCTCGTCTTATGTGATATTTTTGTTTCTTTTTATTTACTATGTACTATGTCGCTGTAGCTACCATACCAAGACTTTATCGAGCAATTTTGGCGGCAACGAAAAAACACTTGATTGGCACAGTTAATTCAATTCATTTCATTTGAGCCCTTTAATAGAATTATATTGGATAATATACCTCCATGAAATCCTCCTAGCCAGTTTCGGCCACGGCGGCCAATCTCAACGGAGATCAGCCAGGTACGCAGGAGATATTATAGTGCACAAGTGTGTGTGCAATACACAGGTGCACTCGCTATTCCTTCACTCTCATAGTCCGGTGAGACGGCAATCCGACATGACCGGAGAGAGATCAGGCGCAGGACCAACGGCTTTACGTGCTTTCCGAGGCACGGGGGTATCACACCGCCAACTTCCTGACTCCGAGCTGCGACTGAGTAAATTTCCATAATTATGCAATAAAACACTAAGTACCACCAAAATAATGATTTAAAACAAGAGCACCTCATGACACTTTAAAGTTCCCGCCAAAACTCTCTATGAAAATGTTAAATAACTCATAACTTTTTATTGTGGCTTCCAAATAAAAAAAATCTTTTTGATTGTGTTCAGGATAAGTATATTCTATCGTTCTAACATTTTTTCATTCCAAGACGCGCCAAATTGATATCAGGTAAAACGTTGTATGGAACTTGCCATCATTCTTTGGTGGAAGAGATAGCTATCAAATAACACCGGTCATAATGTTGTGTGCGTAAGAAAGAAATAGCGTGATAACCCCACCTCGCCTCAACTTTAGCTCACAACAATCATTCAAATATAAATAACTGCTTTATTTTTTTACCAATTTTGATGGTGATTTCACAGAAGAATTTATTTATCGCATTATTTTATGTTAAGTACATATTAATGGACTGAATCAAATATAGGAAAATACCCTATTAACCGGTGACAAGGTAAAAAGAATTTAGTGTATTGGCCACCTTTAAAAGAAGAAAAGGAAATTTGGAAAGGTATATATTTTAGGTTTTCAATAACACAACTTTACTTAATGCTACAACATGGTTGCAACGTCAAGGTTTTTAGTGAAATTACATTTCTACCGTATTTTCTCAGGCTAGCGTTCTATATGTTTCAATTAACACATTGCCTAGATGCATCGAGTTGTTGCACGGTAATATCATTCTAAATTTAATATCACTTTATATCCACCGAGTAGACTTAATGTTATCTCCCTCATAGTGTTCCATCACCGCAGCGAGAACACGTCACGTAACTACGCGTTACATAGTTCTAAGGACTAATGAAAAGTAATTATATATATTATGTGTCTCCAAAAACACACAGCATTGAGATGAAGAACGCAATCATTTGATTCGGTTAATCCAAAGATAATGTCAGTTCAATACATACCAGAATGTCCAATCTTGTTTCCCACTATGACACCAGAAGGCGCTGCTCTACTTTCGAGCGCAACTCTAGCTGTCAACTCATAGCAAAGAGCATTATAATACTACGGAAAACTCATAGCGTCGTTTTGATTCGAACAGATCAGTTCGGTAAAGTTATTAATTAAATTAAAACTTTACCAAATATTAATTATAAGTGACAACAAAAGTGTTAAAGTGTGTGTTGTACACAGCATTGTATTTTTGGTAAGTTTTTGGAGCCATTTAGTAAAGACGACACGCGAAATAGAAGCGCAAACAGAATAGGTACCGGTCAAGAATATGTTGCCTCGGATGGGGAACAGATCACGACCCGAAGCTTATGTAAAATAGGTACCTGTAGGTCAACAATTTGTTGCCCCAGAACCTTATGGGGAACAAGTCTCGACCTGAAACTCATGCATATCGGATATCATTGAGTGGGTACTTCCTCATCCTTGAAATAAGAGGGCATAGCTTCACCCTTATCTATGAAACGTGTGAGTACTTCTTAGCGCAGGAACAGGCACAAACATGTGCGTAAGGTTCAGATACGCGTGTCAACTCGCTAATGACTCAGTTTTATTTAGCTAATTATTCTTAAACTATTTGCTCCAATTACCAAAATTTTCTTAATATGTCCCTTTAAAATAAACATGTTAGTTACATTTAACAATAATAGGTTTCGTGATAGCTCCACACAACCTGTTATTAGATACACCTATATTGCCTTGGGACAATCTAGAATATAGTTGATATGAAAATAATGACATTCCATTCACATGTATAGAATAAACACAAAGTAAACCTACAAATCTGTTGTGAAAAGCTTAGCTCAACCATGTTTTTAGGCTTAAAAACCAGTAATATATTAAGGCATTTTTATAAAATTATTGGTTATTATTAAATTACCATTACGATACTATGATTATACATGGTATTATGTAGTAAAGTAGAACTGACAATAGTGCACATAGAATTGCAGTCCATAAATGAGCATAATCAATGATTATAGCTCCGAGGCCAACCAAATTTGGCTTACATTTTTTATTTCAAATTATTGAATAATAATAAAGATAAAGGAACTGGGACTAATATGTGCCCACATAATCAGATCTTAAACAAACCAATATATCAGGTTTAGAATTACCTTACTTTATGATATACCAGCTTCAAAACTGCCTGTGTATAATATATAGAGACACTACTGTCTATCTTCCAGTAACTTTCTGGATTTGTTGTGTTAAAAGTTTTGTTTCTGATAGTCTTCTTTTGTCACAGTAACATTAATGATAATACCAGGCCTATCAGGGAACTTCAGATGAGAAAGGATTTTTTAAGCCTTCAGGGTGAATTAATAGATATATTAGCCCTCTGCCAATTACTCAAAAAATAAAACAGGTGCTTAATTGCCATTTATTTGCACTCATACATGGACATCTGAATTACCTACAATACAAATATTCTTTATTGTAACCATTTTAACGTAGAAACATAATTGATTATACAATTTTCTTAAATATATTATGGTGTATAATGGAGCGGCCTTATCAATGCAAGCTACCAAGTACAAGTACCTTCCTAAGAATTCTACAAAAAAGATTCTACAATTGGTGTGTTGTAAAGTTTGCAAACTAGCACTAAACCAATATGGTGGTCAAAGGCCTATAACCTCTCAGTTGCAGAGAAGGTCAATTCCTTGCAGTAAGATAATATATTTTTCATAACAGCTATTATCATTATATTAATTGTACCTCTGAGAGAGATGTTAAAGATTTTCTCCTAGGTAAGTACTACTTTATGTTAACGCCACCCTCTTTTTTATCTAAGCATTGCGGAAGTGCACTCCTTCATTGGCTACTTAGAACGGAGAGATTGCCCAATTAACCTACTTTTGATTTGGCCTATCTTGAACTCCATGTACAATTTGCAGTAATTATGAACTGGGTTGTAGAAACCCTACACTAGAGAGGGAACAAATATGTATATGGTAATAAGGTTCACCTGCTTATTAAAAAAAAAAAAAAAAAAAAAAAAAACAAGCGTGCTGCAAAGATCTCGGAGATGCTTGCAACCTTGAAATCTTGGGTTTGGTATGTTAATTATCAATTGTAACAACCTAACATTTTACAGCTAAATAGCTATATTCTGAATTGACTTCAAAGTATATTGAGCAGGCATCAACCTTGCAAACCATGCAATAGTCCATTGGTGACTGTACTGTAAAACACTGTTGCATGACACAGTTATTTTCTTGAGAATTCACATTGTGAGACCAAAGAATGATACTGCCTCACGGAGTACCTCAGGAACTTAAATGATGGTTTGATACAGTGGAGAACAGTTAAATTCTACTATGCAAAAAAAAAAAAAAAAAAAAATATGTGAGCAGCTGCTCAAGAATTAGCCACATAATGTTCTAATGCTCAGTAGTACCAGCAGTGGTCAGTGCCTTGTAACATAAAACCCCAACCAAGTGGACATTACCAATAGGTTGTGTAAAGTGGAGTTCACTCTATATATAAAATTGACATCATTGTTACTTGATAGGTACCAAGCAGACTAAACAGTGGTGCAAATCATCTCTGAGGAGATGGACCTACCTACAATGGCACTTATTACCAACAGCCTCGGAGGCAACTTTTTATAATAAAAAGGGTGGTTGTCTTAGAAGTTCAGGTCAAGACCGAATATTTGACAGAAAATATACCACTATTGTACAGGTTTACACAACCCCAAATTTTAAATAATTATGTGTTGGCAATATATACTGTTTACTTTATATACTGTTTTATTACATTGCCAACGGGGTTTGCCCGCCACCCACATGAACCCCAAGGTCCCTGCATATTTAAACTGTGCAGAAGGAATATATAATAGGCAATTAAATTGACACAGTGCTTTTTAGCGCCTTGAACAGTAGGCGTAGTGGTAGTAGTATGTACTTCACTAGTAAGTGAAAGCACTAACTCACCCAATTCAAATAATGAACCTACGGAAGGTTCTTATTGATTAAACCTCACTAGTAAGTGAGAGCATTAACATACATAATTCAAATTATAAACCTGCTAAAGGTTGTTATTGATTGAACCTCACTAGTAGGTGAGAAAATTAACATGCATAATTCTAATAATGAACCTGCAGAAAGTTCTTTTTTATTGAATCTCACTAGTAAACAACATTAATCACTATTATTCAAATAATGAACCTGTGGAAGGTTCTTATTGATTGAACCTGTGGAAGGTTCTTAGTGATTGAACCTGCGGAAGGTTCTTAGTGATTGAACCTGCGGAAGGTCCTTATCTACTGAACCTCTGGAAGGTCCTTATTGATTGAACCTGCGGAAGGTTCTTAGTGATTGAACCTGCGGAAGGTTCTTAGTGATTGAACCTGCGGAAGGTTCTTATTGATTGAACCTGCGGAAGGTTCTTGACAAAATGTCTCATCAGGCAAAACTGGGGGGGGGGTGGAGCATAGCTATTTGGAGCTAGGAGAAGAGAAATCACTTATTTAAGGAAAATTTGTCTTTCACCACCTTATCCACCTTTAGTGTCCAAATAGAAAATTGTTAGTCTAGTGCAATGATAACAAATCAAAAGACATACGGTCTAGTCAAGATGCAACTTGATTTTAATTTGCAGGCGGTACTGTTTTATTACACAAATTAATGGTGTTAGATTCTTGTATAACTACTGTAGAAAAAAGTTATCAAGAGTCATCCAACAAATCCTAGATTTTTTCTATATGTAACCTATGATAATTTTCAAACACTTCACAGTACATCATAACTAACTTCAGGCTATGTATTTCATACCCTGATCCCCATTTTGGAACTGTTGGGGAAGAGATTACCACTCTGCTCAGGCTGGTTCATGGGCCAAGATCTGGGTAAAGAACAAACAGCTGTGTCCAGACTATCAGGCAGTTGCTAAATAGGTATCCAGAACCCATATTATAATCTCAGCTACTCAGGTGAAAGAACTAAATTATGTGTCTCAACTCTCAGAGCAGTTAAATGACACAAAAATGTTTTATTTTATTTTTTATACCAGTCATAGAAACTGTTAAATTAGCATCAAATACCAGAGTGGCTGGCTGAATATTTGTATTTTTAAACAAATTACTATTCATGCATTTCTGTGTAGATAGATAAAATAGAAGTAAAAGTTTAATTTGACTACAAATAATACATTGTATATACATAGACAACAGTCAAGTACACATCCATTTATGAAATATTGTAGCCGCAATGAGGCCCCAGCTTAGCAATATACCTAGTATTCTATCAACGGTAGCATCAAAAGGGTAGTATAACATGAATATTATAATGGAAGATATTCTGAAAAGAGCTAACCGGGAATCTGTAAGCACTTTATTAAAGATATCTTGTCAGGAGATTTACAGACTCAGTGTTCATACTGATGTTTTATTGTAGGATAATTTTTAAAGTATTTCAATGTAAAATTTTTTGTTTTTATTTTTGATCTCATTTCTCATGATACTCTTGATTTGAGTGTATAAGATACCACTTAACTATAAAGTGTTTAAAATTGTATTATTATTACTATGATCTCTTAATATGACAAATAACTAATAAGAGTTTTTTAGTTTTATCCAAGCTTTCTTTTTGTTAAGTTTGTTTTATGGAGTTTTTCATAAACAATTCTAGAAGAAAAAATAGTACATTCACAAATCATGTGAATTATTTCTTTTTATATTCACATAGCGTCGATTGTATTACACCAGCAGATATCAAACAGGTCTTCATCTCAATGCTGTGTGTTTTTGGAGACACATAATATAACTGTTTTGCATTAAAACAAAACAATTATTATGTGTTGAAGAAAACACACAGCATTAGTACAAGGATCTTGCTGGTGATGAAGACTTTATGAGTTGACAGCTAGAGTTGCGCTCGAAAGTAGAGCAGCGCCTTCTGGTGTCATAGTGGGAAACAAGATTGGACATTCTGGTATGTATTGAACTGACATTATCTTTGGATTAACCGAATCAAATGATTGCGTTCTTCATCTCAATGCTGTGTGTTTTCTTCAACACATAATAATTGTTTTGTTTTAATGCAAAACAGTTATATTTTTAACATACTTCAAATAATGTAATACTGCAAAGTCAATCAACAATGGTTCTAGATGTCTTTCTTTGCGACAAGTGCCTTGGAATATAAAGCATGATTACTTAGTTACAGATTAACTTAATTTGACTAGTTTTTGCATTTAACTTATGCGGGGCGTCCCCCGTCCTACCCAAGTACATCCCTGCACACAATATAGCGTTATGGACATTGCCGGTAACCACTTAGGTACTATGGGGCGTAGAGAACGTGTTTACCTTGTGTTTTCATTATAATTCACAATAAAGACGTCTAATACAATATAAAGTATATGTATCTCTTTGTACATGTTTTAGGTAAAAGTATTTATAGAAATTATTTTTCATACAAGAGTATTTTTATAGATTAAACTAGAATTAAAGGGAATCAGACTTTATAAATTGTACTATGCATTACATTAACTTTTAGTTCTGCTTGTAATAGTTAATGAACTTAGTATGTAGTCTTACCATTGATAAGGTATATTAATCTTTAAAGTTCAAACTGATTCGACTTTTAATTTCAGCTCCAAAGACTCAACACTAAATTGGCCGATATATAAAAAAAAAACAAGTATCTATTTGTTTTTCGCCATAATCTCGCTCACCGATATACCTGCTTTAAATATCAACGATCGAAGCATAAACCATTGCTAACCATTTGCTACTTAACTATGAACTCAATGCATCGTTTAATTATGGAGCTTTTAAACGCGCACACGGTTGACTGCGGTCGGGCGCCATGGTGACCTGGTCATCCGGTTAACAGTATTATCTCAGCTTTTACAACCGAACTCTATTTAATAGGTGATGTTCGGACATTTTCAGAGCTACTGATCCGAAAATGTGTAGCGAGAACGAGCAGCATTGAACGTTACGTAGAGCGTGTTACGTTGAGCTATATTTTATGCAAACTAATGAAGGACTAAGTCGCTGGTTAAAGTAGTAATATTAGCATGTAACTGTCCTACTACCGCTTCCATTAGTGCTTCAAACAAAACAAAAAATAAAGTGTTTTAACGTGTTTGGATAAATTATTTCAATTAATTTTCCTCGTGACGTCGCCAGTGTTGCCTTTCCCGTGATTAGATGATTTAAAAAAGAAACTGTTTTTAGTGTTTCGCCGACTCGGTATTCGAACCCGAGACTTCAGAGCGATAATCGTATTGCGCAATCTGTACAATTGCGCCGTCACTAATCTTTCAATTCGTCATTATCATGTTTATCTATACTAATATTATGAAGAGGAAATATTTGTAGCTTTGTACGTTTGCAACGAATATACTCAAAAAGTACTGGACCCATTTTAAAAATGATTTCACCAATGTAAAGCTACATTAACAGCGAGTGACATAGGCTACTTTTATCCCGGAAAATCTCACTCACGCGGGCGGAGCCGCCAGCAAAATCCAGTAGTTTTATAATCATTAAAAATATTTATGTAGACCATTTCGTAGATCCCAAATTGGCCTCGGTTAGTAATTGGGCCAGGTGGGAATAGACTGGCCATATCACATCGAGCGGAAAACGAATCCGACGAACCATGGCAGTGGGTGAAGGGGATACTACATGGCAATTTACTTCAAACATCGAGTAACTCATTAAGTAGGCCGGCATAACTGTTCGTACCGTCCCAGTCGACATTTTTTTATTGCATTAAATGACGAGACGAACATGCCGTTTGCCTGATGGCAAGCGATACGACCGACCACCCATGAGCAGTAGAAACACCAGCCAGCACCTTGAGTTACAAAGTACTGTTTGGCATTCCAATGCGCTCGTCGTCCTGAGACATAAGATGTTAAGTCTCATTATGTCCAGTAGTTACACTGGCTACAATGTCCTTCAAATCGAAACACAACACTGCATGCACACTGCCGCTTGGCGGTAGAAATAGACATTGCGGTGGTACGCACCCAGACGGACTCTAACATATGAGAGACCTACCACCAGTTCACATGTTTTTAGCTTCTCTTCATTTACACTTGAGGCCGATAAATAAAATGTCTAAATGAAGCATGGGTGTAACTAATCATTTACCCTCGTAAATGACCTTGGGCTGAAGACAAGATGCTTTGATGAATCCTCTGGATGGAACCGTGCCTCGGAGACTAAATATTCCTGGTCCTGGTCTTTCCAGAGCACAAGAGGGCGAGGAAGACCTCCCATTACCTAGTGTAACAGTACGACCAAAACTTAAAATCAAAATAAAATACCCGAACAGACAACCCAAGAAAGAATAGCTAGCCACATAATATATTAGGAGAGCCGACCCCACTTAAATTTGGAATGAGCAAAAATCTTCCTCAAATTATTTTAATACTCTATGCAACTCTTGGAACACTCTTCTTCTACTTTGGGTAACTCTGTCAAATAAATTGTATATGTGTTTATTTAACAAGTGCTTGTATATATTTGTGTTTTTCTTTTTCTTCCATGTTTGAAAATGCCACTTAGAGTAATTAAATATTTGTTAAGAAATGTATACCAGGTGCCAGCAGAATTACCAACGCTTTGCTCCTGGGAGCATTGTATAGCTAGGGCCTGATTGCGGCTACAATATTTTGTATTTGTTTGTTGTCTATGTATATACATTATACAGTGTATTATTTGTAGCCAAAATAAACTTTTTTATCTATCTATCTATCTATCTACACGGAGTCCCACCCTCTCCAGCTACGCCCGAAGATGTATTCTGACTTATTTCTATGAAACCTTTCAACAAAGACAAAGGTCTATGAACTAAATATTTATTAGAAAAAGTTTTTAACAAGAAATATTGTTCTGAACGACATGTACAAACTTATAGTCCCCAAAGAAATAAATATTTGTTTGGTAAGTTTTTGTTTTTATATGACCTCAGAACTGTATTTTAATGTCTACAATATAACTTCAATTCTATTTAACAGTTTATAGGCAGCGGTCTTGAAAATCGTAGGATTGAATCTCAACGTTTCCTATGGGCACTTTCAGTTTTTTTTATTTCTGTATAGGGAAAGTGCACGATCTATAGGGGGCTGCACAAAATCGACACAAGAGCCACATGTGATTTATAAAGGAACTTTTCAAAGCTAATTTTTTTTTCATTCTTTTATGTCAAATATGATAAAAAATGAGTTTCTGCTGAATATTATTGATACCTAGCGTGGCCAGAATAAGCTTTTTTAGATGGGAATGTAAGTAGGTACTTAAGTATTTCACACCATTTGATTTGTTTATGTTTATGTTTTTACTGGTGGTAGGACTCTTTACTAGTGGTAGGACTCTTATATGTAAGGGTCCGTCTTGGTGGGTACCACCGCAATGTCTATTTCTACCGCCAAGCAGCAGTGTCCATGCACTGTTGTGTTTCGGTTTCAAGGAGATTGTAGCCAGTATAACTACAGGACATAATGAGACTTGATGTATGTCTCAGGATGACGAGCGCAGTGGAATGCCATACAGTACTTTGTAACTCGAGGTGCTGGATGGTGTTTCTACTGTTTATGGATGGTCGTATCGCTTACCATCAGGCGAACGGCATGCTCGTCTCGTCATTTGAAGCCATAAAAAAAGTGTTTTGGAGCATCCAGATACACAGCAATACACTATTAGGTTTCATCCTATTAATATGAAAATTTTACATCAATGCCAAGTCTCGATGGGCTGAAAAATAGATTGCGCCACCAGATGGCAGAACTTACGACGTGCCCGTTCCCTATCCCTCAGTCCTAGGTGAGATCAAACATAAGTCGTAAGAACTAAGACAAAGTATATACTACAAGCTCATATACATATCCTTTCTACTACAAGTTCATAAAGTGTGCTGCACCGATCTTATATTGTAACTAGCTTTTGCCCACGGCTTCGCCCGCGTTAATAAGTTTTTCCGGGCTAAAAGTACATTAAAACCTTCCCGTTGAATCACTCTATCCAACACATTTATTTGGATAAAGATTAATATTATGACGTTGATACAACTCTTAACAAATAATGCATTAATTTCGAGTTTCGACCAAATTTGATTACCATAAAATCTGTTCTAGTGAGTTAATCTTAAAAGATAGACATATACTGTCGCGGACATTTTTTTAGATCATTTCAAGAGGAATAATTCTTTCATACATGTATTTTTGGTATCTTGAACCGTTTTCGCAGTGCACGCAATGGAAGCCCTCAAGGATGAATAATTTTCCCCGTTTTTTTTCACATTTTCCATTATTTCTTCGCTCCTAATAGTTGCATCGTGATATTATATAGAAAACATAAAGCCTAAAGCCTTCCTCGATAAATGGTCTATTCAACACAAAAAGAATTTTTCAATCCGAACCAGTAGTTCCTGAGATTAGCGCGTTCAAACAAACAAACAAACTCTTCAGCTTTATAATATTAATATAGATAAAAGCAACTGACACAAGAGAAGGTGGAACAAAAAGTTGTTTTAGTTGAACTTGATTCCTGGTCATTAATCATTTATCTCAAGTTTCTAGTTTTCTACCACAATAGGTACCAAAGGATTTTCCGGCGTTAAAAGACACTTCCACGAAACAAAACATAATTAAAAACTTTATAAAAAGTGATACAATATCTGTGTTGCCCAGACTAGTTGTACCTTTTGTCAAAGACAAAACATAACATTAATTAGTAAAGTTTTAATCAACACGGCCGCGGCATGAACATGAGCCAAACTTGTTACGGAAGTTTTCTGCCACAGCCGTCTAACAGGGAGTAACTAGCGAGTGTCTCTTGAAAGTAGCTTTTTCAACCGGTAAATACCTACTTCTTAACACGCTTTTATTAGCTTCATTTTTAGAGTTTGACTTTGTCTTTTTTCTTGGTGTTAAAAATAATGTTTTTGTAGTCTTCGTTATTTTTGTCTACTAAAAACTTGCTTTCTCAATTCTATTTCTTAGATTTATTACTCATAAACATACCTAAATGTACTCCTTGATTAGAATATGATGTAGGTATAACACAAAGTTGGTCTCGCGTCGAGCACAGACCAATAAACGTTTATTTTTATTACGACCAATAAGGGTTTATGATCTATGGCGTCGAGTGACGTGTGCCATGAGAAATAAATAAGCTCAGCGAATCGTGGGTATTCTGTTTTTAACTGACTTCAAAAAAAGAGGGTTCTGTATTCGCCACGTATGTATGTATGTAAGTTTTGTATGGCCGCGATTTGCTCAAAAACTACTGATTATATATAACTAGTAGTGCTCGCGGCTCCGCCCGCGTGAAAAAGTTTTTCCGGGACAAAAATATTTCCCACGATAAAAAGTAGCCTATAGCACTTAGGAGTTATGTAGCTTCCTATTAGTGCAAGGATTTTCAAAATCGGTTCAGTAGTTCCTGAGATTAGCGCGTTCAAACAAACAAACTCTTCAGCTTTATAATATTAGTATGGATATGAAAATAATGGAATTGCGATGCTTCTCCTACGGAAAGGGGATAAGAGGGAACAAATCAATTAGTTTATGACATATTGGACGAGGACATATTGGACATTGTGGACGATAGCCTAGTGCTGTGGAGGATAGCCTAGTTGGGAATGGAACGGTCTGCCGAGATAATGTCCGGAGGTTCGAAACCCAAGGCATACACCACTGACTTTTCAAAGTTACGTGTGTATTGTTCTATCAATTATCATTCAATTTAACGGTGAAAGAAAACATCGTGAGGAAACTTACATGCCTGAGAATTCTCCATAAGAATTTCGAGGGTGTGTGAAGTCTGCCAACCCGCACTAGGCCAGCGTGGTGGACTAAGACCTTATCCTCTCAGTAGTAGAGGAGGCCCATGCTCAGCAGTGAGCAGTATTATATTATGTTCAGGACACGGTGGACGTTGATTCGGATTTTCTTTTCTTCCAAAATGCTAATTATCTATTTTCGGATTAATCTGCTTTTTTTTCATTTTGTTCAAGGGTCTTCTTGAGGGTGAATATTTTAGTAAAAATACTTATTTTGCACTCCGATCTAATTAATCTAGAATGATTTTTTCCTTCCTTCCTTTCTACTAAAATATATGAGCAAATGTTCATACTTCATGTACGCATTTATAAATAACTAGGCTTGTATTCGCGACTCCGCCCGCGTGAATGAGTTTCCCGGGATAAAAGTCCCGCTTTATAATATGATCAATAAGAAAAAGTATTTGCGTTTTCCAGCAACAATTTTATCAACAGTGCAATTCTGTAGAAACACAGAGCACAGACTTCGACATCTCGAGTGAGATTATGATTATGATTACACAAGCCAATGTGACGATCTAAATCTTTGTTTAGAAAGAAAAGAAAGAAAGAAAGAATTTATTGCCGCGGTACACGTGATACATTAAAAATTGAAATAAACAAACAAAGTACAATATAAAATTGACCACGACAACTAGGTGGCCAACTCAGCATAACCTGTGTTAGGTAAACCAAAACACAGCACTGATTTTCAGTGGCCACCTAATGTTCTGGACGCACGGGCGGCAAATCAGCCATAAAGCACAATAATATATTTACAGAATCCGATTAACGTAATTTACGAAAGATCTCAATTCTCACTTATTAATTAGTAAGCGAGTGTAGATTGCTTCACCGATATTCTCACCTTATGGCGCTAGTGTACTTAGAAGCAGTAGCGTAGTACACTGCGGATTCAGAAGGGAGTTTCTTGAGAATAGTATAGGGAACGTGCACGTCGTAGGCACTGCCATCTGGTGGCGCAATCTGACTCCTTTTCAGAACATCGATACTTGGCATTGACGTAAAATGGATGAAAAATATCATTTAATTTCTAGGTAATGTTTTGCTGTGTATCTGGATGCTCCAAAACATAAAAATAAACAAATAAAATGGTGTGAAATTCTATTATGTTGTACCTAAGTACTTACATTCCATGGTTATGTGAAAATCGACAAAAATAATAAAAGCTGTATAAAACATATTATGTAGTAATGAGTTCCAAAAGCATTTGGAAATGTCTCATTACGTAATTTATAACAATAAAAATACAATATATAAAAACATATTATTATAAACATAATATTCAATAATTTTGCTTAAATAACTAGCTCCAATGTAAAAAAGCATATTATTCTGGACACGCTGGGTATCAATGATATTCCGCCAGAATACATATTTTATCTTTTTTAATATTAGAAAAATATGATAAATACCTCGACAGCCTATAAGACTTCCTCGGTGGCGTAGTTGTATTACAGTACGACTGCAAAGCTGAGGTGTCGGGTTCGATCCCCGGGTCGGGCAGTAATATGGAGATTTTTTATTCAGTATCAGCCCGGAGTCTGGAATTTGTGCCCGATATGGCGATAGGCTCGCTCTTGATAGGGGATCACATCATGGGACGGAATAACGGCGAAAAGTGGGTGCACTAGTTGCGCCTCTGCCTACCCCTCGGGGATAACAGGCGCGAGTGTGTGTGTGTGTGTGTATGATAAATAAATTATTGTTATAAAAAGTTTCTTATCCACATGCTCTTGTGTCAATTTTGTGCTGCCCTATAGTGCGTGTACGCTCCCCACAGCTGGATTGTCGCGGCACGACGACTAATCCGAAGCTAACTAGCGTGTTAGGTATTGTACTGAAACGACCATATAACTCAAAACTGTTTTTTGTATGGTCTTCGAAGGTAGACGAGCTAATGACCCACCTAAACGGAATAGAGTGTAGAGATTTGTGTTTTCATAGAAATTGCGATAAATGACGATATATCCCTTTGTCCCAGAAGGGTTAGATAGACAAACATCACACATATAGTGCTCGGAACTGCCTCGGTGGTGTAGTTCTTGCGTACGCGTTAAAAGTACGATTTGCGCACTGAGGTCCTGGATTCGATACCCAGATCGAGCCAAAAACATTGTGAATGGGTTTTTCCATCTTTAAAATGACTCAGTCACAGCTCGGAGTCAGGAAGTTGGCGGTGTGATACCCCCGTGCCTCGGAAAGCACGTAAAGCCGTTGGTCCTGCGCCTGATCTCTCTCCGGTCATGTCAGATTGCCGTCTCACCGAATCATGAGAGTGAACAAATAGCGAGTGCACCTTTGTATTGCGCACACACTTGTGCACTATAATAGCTCCTGCGTACCTGGCTGATCTCCGTTGAGATTGGCTGCCCCGGCCCACACTGTCTAGGAGGATTACGTTTTAATGCTCGGAAATTTGGCAACACTTATATGTGTCCCATGATGGATCACACCCATTAACCCGGCGGGTTGTGATGCAAAACCAATCTCATTATATTATGTTTTGAATAGACCTACGGCCAATTACAGTCCTAGGCAACATGCAGTGCAATCAGCCCTGTATTATATACAGCCCACTGCTGAGCATGGGCCTCCTCTACTACTGAGAGGTGTTAGGCTTTAGTCCACCACGCTGGCCTAGGCCTAGGCAACATAAATGAAATTAATTCAAACGAGAGATGAATATCCCTCATCATTCTTTTATAAATCTATTGTGAATAGATGACTAGGTCTGATATAAAGACTAACAGAAAAGTAGCTAGTCTTATTTCTAGTAGTTCAGCTTACTAGATTCCTACCACTTAATACAACCAAGCTTTAACACCAGCACACCACCTTTTAAAAAAAATATCACGTCAATTAGAACTACATATATTTACAACTAACATAATATATATACTAATAACATATTACTTTTTCTTATACAGAGCAGTTCCTTTGGGCTTCAGCCGATCAGATAGGATCTGTTGTTTCTCTTGTTCTTTGGCTTGTTGGATCTTCTGGTGCCTTTCCTTTGCAAAGTCTAGTTCGGAGCACATTTGTACTATTTGTTCTGCATACTGTCTCTGTCGTAACATCCTCAGCTTTTGTTTGTGCTGGAAATTATTTATGATAAATTAGATAATGACACACAGTGACAGGTTCTCTGATAGAGACCCTATGCCTGAAAGAATCTGCGTTGTTGGTGAATATAGGGATTACTATAGACAATATCCAACACATAGGAATTTAACAAGACCTCTAACTCATTCTACTAAAGTATAAATACAGTCCTGTTGCCTTTCTGTGTAAACTAGCCTGTCTTGATGTCACTAGCAGAACAAGACTTGTCTTTGGATGGTCCAACAGTGCAGTGCAGTGCAATCAGACCTGTTTTATAATACTGTCTACTGCTGAGATGTGTAAGGCCTTACTACACCAAACTGGCCGTCTGTGAGTCAGTAGACTCACATACCCTCGAAATTCTTACAGAGAATTCTCAGGTATGTAGGTTTCCTCTCAAAGTTTTCCTTCACCGTTAAAGCAAACGATAATTGATAAACAATATGCACATAACTTTGAAAAGTCAGAGGTGTTCGGTTCAATTTCGGTTTATGAACTGGTTAATAATGAATCGGTTATGAACCTCCAGACATTGTCTCGGCAGACCATTCCATTCCCAACTAGGCCACTGTCCATGGCCGAACAGTGTTGGGTCCTAATTATATAAAATCATCCAAAAACAGATTTTGTGTCTTATGGTTCAAAATTATACTAGTTTTTCATTCCATACAAAGTGACTGAAGTTAAATTATCTACATGGTCCAACAGAGTAAATTCTACCCAACAACCTAGAGTCAAAGTACAGTACCTAATAATAAAAGACATATTTAATCAGTGCGTAGTACCAAGAGTGGTGTTGGTCTTCCGTCCAGAAATGTGTAGTCGGGGCCATCGGTAAGAATCCCTTCAGCATTGCGATTAACTGGCAGACCTCGTGCTACGCGCCATTCTTTAGTGCCCAATACTGCGTTGCTGCTAAACGCACGGGACACTGAAAAATATACAATAGAAATATGACAATACATTGACAAATGTCTTTTTTTTTATGGAAATGATAAACTTACCGGTTTTTCGACATGGCGACTACTTTTTAATTCTAAGAATTTATATTTATTGTTTTGTATCTGCTATTATTACTTGACATTGGCGAAATCACCGATAGATAATCGGTGGAAGCCATAATTTAAAAGAAGAAGAAGATTAACTTACCAACTCTGTTAATTAAGCCTTGGCGCAAAGTTATGTTCATATTTTCTGATTTTATTTATTAATTTTCTTAAATAATAAGAACGAGAAGTATTTGTGTTGAGGCAAATAAATTAGAATTTGTGTCCCTTAGCTTAGGTTATAATTCCATTTTGTGACACTTGACCGTGACATTGGATACGTTCACAGACTACTCAGAAGAGCTACGTTCCACTAAGCACTCACGACGATCACGCTCACGACCACGAGTTTTCCCGTTCCACTAAGTCCTGAGCAGGTCCTGAGCGTTGTTATCGTAAACCCAAGTGGAATGGATTGTGGAGCGTTTTGGGCGTTGAGGAAATAATACAAATGGCGCGCTAGAAAAAATAAAGCAATAGCTTTAATAGGTTAGGCTATCATTATTAAGTTTTAATGAGTTTTAAGTGTAAATTTTAATAATTATAAGTGAAGTTGGTTTATGTCGAAAAATAAATATATAATTTAATTTTTATAGGTAATTTCAATGAAGTATTCAACTATTTTACATTCAAATAGATTCAAAATGTCTTTAGCGACAACACTAGGTGATTTGATGATGCGTGCATGCAATAATACTGTCGAAAGTACTAGTTCATCCAGTTCAGATGAAGAATGGAATACAATTTTAGAAAATTATAATCGTGTAAATAGAAAACTTTGACTTTTTAGTTCTGACAACTTTGCTATTTTTTCTCAACGCTCACTTCGACCCACCTCCAGAGATGGGTCGTTGTGGGCTTCTCGTGAGCGTGAGTTATGACGTCATTAATGACGTTTTCGCCGCGACCACAACGATCGTAGTCGCCATGTGGAACGGCCAAAAGAGTATTTTGGGCGTTGTGAACGCTTAGTGGAACGCACCCATTATGGCACCATATCGACTATCGTTCAGAAACTTGGGAACGAAGGTGCGAAGTCCTTTTTTTATTAAGTATATAAGTATACGGTAAGTATGGTTTATTTTAGGCTACCAAGCTCTAACAATATTTTTTTACATAACTTAAAAAAAATGAATAATTTTTAATTTGGCAGAACAATTTTCACGACATAGACATTTTTTATTTCTTGGGCAAATGACTCATTCAAGTCGTCATAGAGAACATGTTTTTGATTTATACTTGGTTAAAAATATCTGTACATCGTAATTAACCAATAAAAATGCAGTTGTATGGGTTTCTACCAATAGCAATGCTTAAATTTTGTATGTTAGTCTTGTGATTCGTAAAGAAAAGTGAAAACACTTGTAATCAGTGCTGCCAGATTGGGCGAGTTTTCGCCATTTAGGCTATCTTCAAGAGTGTCGGGCGACCAAAAATTGCGAATGGCGACTGGTCGCCACACAGTGGAACGTCCCCATAGAAAGGGTGTGACATGAGTATCTCCCTTACATATCTTATGATAACTCAACAACGGAACAACGTAAAGATTTGAATTTTTTTACGTGTATTATTGAATAATAGACCTATCCATTACCAATGTAGTTTATTTGAAAAATACAGATATGACTATGAAAAAAAATACTGAAATATGCCTATATCTCAAGGGAGTTTAAAACCAAACTGAGGATAGATACACAATAATTTGACATTAATGCAATTAAACAAGTGAAATACAATACAGTATAGGGTATATTTTAACCTAATTAATGAAAAATAGACAGGTCTTAAAATCGCCTAAATTGACGATCTCAAGGACTTTACTCAAAAGAAATTGTCAGGCGTTTCCTAACACTTTAAATAACTTATTTCGAGTAATATTATTATATTAGGATGGATTAAAATGACACAATAATTGAAAGCATGATGTTAAAAAATATTTAAACCAACCTACTTGATTGCTTTCGTGTAATATCAACACCTGATGAAATATTAATTATTCACAAAATGTAGTCAGCTTGCAGATGCTCTGGCATTTTTAGCAGGCGTGTAACCTATTTCGTTACTTTTCTTCGAAAGGGGGTCGAGGGGGGGTACATAATGTTCTAGCGAAATTTCCTAATTACTCTGAACTATCAAACACAAGTATCATTAGGTCGGGGTTTCGTGGCGTTTTTATTATATGACAGATTTTATCAAACACTTCGACTACTTTTTTAAACTTTAATTTAACCATAAAATATAGCGTCTTTTTAAAAAGAAACAGTTGCATTTATATAAATGTATCCTATTAAACCGTTTTATTTATAAAATACTTCTTCAAACTAATGCGAATACCACAAATATCTTTCTTAAACAGTGAGGTCATTTTCGACAGTGTTCGATACTTCGACTTTGGTGCTATATATTAGGTAAAATAAAGTGATTAGAGGGGTAAAAATTATAAAACTTTAAAGGTCATATTGTCCCCTTTCCACAATGCAATTCAGTTTCCAGTTATCAGACATTCAGTACTACCGGTACAGGTCACGCCCTTTCTATGGGGACGTTCCACAGTGCGCCGTTTAGGCTACGCGAATGGTAATTAGTCGCCAATTTTGGCTACTTGGGAAAGTTCGTGTTTTATGCACTGTTTTTGTAGAATTTGAGGATATTTATAGCTTTGAGGGTACAAAATATGTACGCAGATCCCCCTTAAACACAATTTTTGAAAACTGGGGACCTTTTTTTTGCTCACCGCGTCCCCACACAAGTGGGCGACTTTAGGCTACTTCAAATTTTCGTTTTTTTTTGCTCCTTCACCTCTCCATATACGAAGAGGCGACTTTAGGCTACTTCACAATGAATTTTCGGCGACTTTAACCGCCAAACATCTGGCAACACTGCTTATAATTCAATCTTCTTTTGTCTCTGTTCTTCACTCCGTCAGAAACAGTCAGAAATATTGTTCCAAGCAAAATAAGATATTTTGTGTGTGCTATAAAATTTGTGATTTGTTCTTTACATAAAGTTTTATCTCCGGAAAAAGAGTAGCAGGTCGCAAAGGTAAGATCTTCTTTCGTAGATGGCATCAGACATATTGATTATTATTTTGTTACGCCACACATTGCTCTGGTACTTTCTAGGACATTTTCGAATTATACGCATTCCGGAAACCTTTTTTCGTACTTTATCTTATCCATTAGCCATATTTCATTTTATTTCAACTACTTATATCCATCCTACTATGTAATGGTCAATCTATAGCATTGTTTCACATTATAAAATCACCAACATCTGTCTTCGGTAATCAAAAAATATAAGTACATTGTAATATATAACATATTGAAATCAACGTTTTCGGTCAAAATATTTTTTTAACCGTCAATGGGACTCAAAACCCTAGAATTCTAGATGGATAAAAAAATTGCGCAATAATACAACTTGTTGTTGTTATTTGAATCAACATAATGTTTTCATATTTACAACTAAAAATGTTTCGTTTAAAATATACAAATAAATTGCCCTACTACAAAGTATAATACTTTGTATTTTCTAATGCATGAAATATAATAAAATTGATCAAGTTATCTAATTTTGTTATGATAATTTATTGTTTTTATTGTATGCATCAGATAAAGCAATATGAGCTGTTAAAGACCTTTGGAATGAGTATTAAGAAAGTATATCTTAAAATTATGACAAAATAAACCTACCTGATGGTAAACATCAATTACATATAGGTGTTTGGCACCCTTAAACATTACAATTTAAGGGGCTGTTTCAGAATTTAAAATTTGTCCTTTATCTATACTAATATTATAAAGCTGAAGAGTTTGTTTGTTTCTTTGAACGCGCTAATCTCAGGAACTACTGGTTCGAATTGACAAATTCTTTTTGTGTTGAATAGACCATTTATCGAGGAAGGCTTTAGGCTATATAACATCACAATGCAACTATTAGGAGCGAAGAAATAATGGAAAATGTGAAAAAAAAACGGGGAAAATTATTCATCCTTGAGGGCTTCCATTGCGAGCACTGCGAAAACGGTTCAAGATACCAAAAATATATGTATGAAAGAATTATTCCTCTTGAAAAGATCTAAAAAAATGTCCGCGACAGTATATGTCTATCTTTTAAGATTAACTCACTAGAACCGTTTTTATGCTAATGAAATTTGGTCGAAATAAATGAAGAAAGAAGAAAGAAAGAAAGAAAATATATTTATTATTGGTACAATAACAGTATAACATATATAAAAAAGAAGAAAAAAAAAAACTAAATACTAACAAATACAACATAGTTATATGTATTGTGCCAACAATGGGAACCCCCATTCAGCTTCTTGCTGCAGCATCAGACTGACTGTTACTGCAGCGCTGATTTTCAATGGGGACCCAGGTGACGTACGGACACTAAGTCGGTATGTATACAAATTCCACTAAAGCTAGAAACGACAAAACTAAAAAACACAAATATAACTAAAGCTAAGTACAAACAACACACACGTCAGAACACTCGCCAGTCGCCACTACTGTCGCGGCCATGAGCGCGCGAAGTGCGTAGCGCGCCGGGCGGTAATTAATAATAAACAAGTAGAACTAAAATAAAATACTAACAACCAAACAAAATACTAAAATACTAACTATGGTACACTACAGTAAAGGAACACAATGGAGTGATAATAGTGGTCAACCACTGACACAATGCGAATGCCAGCGTGATTAGGTAAAAACACGGCAATGGGGATACACAACAATAATTATATATTATCCACATTCTGACGTGCCGCCACTACGCCGTGAGTGACCTTCCTTCCATCTTGAAGCTGATCTCACTGTATGATCTAAAACTCGAAGGTAAGTTGATATAAATTTAATGAATATGCTGTTGCTTCTGAATCAGTAATAAATATGCCTTATAATTGGATTTAAAACTAAATTTACTTTTTTTAGATCGACACGGCGGTGGAATGTTGTTCCAGCAGTGAGTGGCGGCATATTTGAAAGATCCCCTGAATGCAGTGGTTCTGTGTCGCGGAATTGACAGAGGATTCGTCACAGAACGTGTGCCATATGCAAGGTGGTCATGTCTCCACGTTAATTTATTATAAAGATATTTGGGCCTTGTTGTACTAAAAATACCAAATAATAACGTGGATAAGTGTAATTCGCGCCGGGCTGCCATTTTTAAAATATTGCCGTCATTTAAATATGAAGTGACATGGTTACGGCGCGGAATATGAAAACAAAACCTAGCGCATGCATTTTGTACTCGTTGAATGAGGTGATCTGTACGCGATAGTAAACAAGGGCCATAAACAGTATCACTATAATTAAGTCTCGATAGAACCAGACTGTCCACTAGTCTCTTTCGCAGAGGAACACTAAAATATTTTCTAAAACGATATAAAAGTTTTAGTCTATAAAAGCAATTTCTGACGACAGTGCCTATGTGCGCTTCAAATCGAAGGTCAGGATCGAATAGTAAGCCGAGGTTACGAGCTGTGTCCACCCTTTCAATATCGACCCCTTTAATCTTTATTTCCGGCCTAGCAGAAAGGATAGCGCGAACTTGCGCTTTACTGCCTAGGACCATGAATTTGGATTTGGTAGGATTTAGGGCCAAACAGTTGCTCTCCGACCAGGAGACTACCTTACACAATTCTTTATTAATTTTGTCAACTGCTATTGGAGTTTCCTCTGCTCTAAAAGACAAATATACCTGGGTATCATCCGCGTACATGTGGTAGCAACAATCTTGGAAACAACTAGTAATATCTGCACTGTATAAAATATAAAGTAACGGGCCCAATATCGACCCCTGTGGAACTCCGCAGGTCACCGGTCGAGGGGAAGAAGATAAAGACGACCCGTCCTCTCCCCGAATTTCAACTAATTGCGACCGGTTACTTAGGTAACTGTGAAACCAGTTTATAGTGTCTGGTTGGAACCCATAATAACAAAGTTTAGCTAACATTAAATCAGTATTGATGGTATCAAAAGCTCGCGAGTAGTCCAGCAGAGTAAGGATAGTTCCTTCCCCCCGATCGCGCGCTTCCAAGATGTTGCTAACTACGTCCAACAAAACAGTAGCAGTTCCGAGTCCTTTTCTAAAACCTGATTGCCGGTCTGGGAGAATATGATTGTCTTCAAGATACTTAGATACTTGCCCAAACACAACCCTTTCCAGTATCTTGGACAAGCAAGGAAGTATACTAATGGGACGCAAATCTTTATACTCCAAGGGATTATTATTTTTAGGGATTGGCCTGACAATTGCACGACGCCAAAGGTCGGGAAAAACGTTGGAATAAATAGATCTATTAATAATTGACGTAATTGCAGGCAAAGTCTGTGGAAGTGTGAGCCAAAGCATTTCCCTGGATATGCCGTCAATTCCCTGTGCATTTGTCGTGATACTTTTTAGTATACTGTGAACTGCGTTCTCTCCCACCGGTTCAAGAGAGAAAGTTGTTGGTCCCCACCTGTTCTTATTAAAAAAATTGAGTTCTGACACAATGACATGGCGGTTTCCCGGGACATTCAAAAACGCATCGTTTATTCCATCAGGGTCAAGTAGATGGTCCGGAATCAAACTACATGTATTAGGTGAATATACATGAGATTTAAGGTTTTTCCATAGGATTTTAGGATTATTTACATTTTCGTTAACGTGTTGAGTAAAATATGCTCTTTTTTCATTGTGCAGTGATTGCGTCACTTGACTTTTAAGTTGGAGGTAATAGTCTTTGTGGGTTTGCAGCTTGGTGTGCCGGTACTTAACCCTAGCTTCATCACGGAGTTTACACATAAATTTTATAGTGGGTGTAATCCACGGTGTAGGCTGGCCTTTAAATTTTTTCCGGGTAATAGGGGCGTGAACATCAAATAAATAAGTGATATAATAATTAAATGTGGAGACCATAACGTCAACATTCTGCATCGTGCATATTGACTCCCAAGGAATCAATTCCAAATCCATTAAAAATAAATCATATAATATATTTTTTAAAGGCCGATATATAATATGCTTCACAGCCGGCCTATCTTTTGTTAGCACTAGGTGGCATGTAACAAGTGCATGATGCCCCAACTCACTTATATGATGAACAGACGCATCCCTATATTTAGCGTCGGTACAGATCACGTCTATAAGTGATGAGCTGTCATTCACAAAGTGAGTCGGCACTTTCACGATTTGGTTGAGCCCACTGTAATAGAGGAACTCTGTAAGACGTTTTGATTGAATACTTTCCGCATCAAGCATGTTCACATTAAAGTCGCCAAGCAAGATCACGTGGTCAAAGGGGGCAAGTGCACTAATACTTTGTGTTAATGAGTCTAGAAACACAGTCAAGTCTAGCCATGGAGGGCGATAAGCTGTACCAACGAGGAGGTCTTTTTTGTTAATGTTGAGGCTAACCCAGAGTTGTTCGACCTCCGCTTGTAAAGGATGTGACCTAACTCGCACCCTAACGTCCGACTTGATGTAGAAGCCCACTCCCCCCCCACGACCGCCACGCACAGATACCGGTCGAGGAGTATGCCTTAAGTAGTAACCTGGGATGGTAGGTGCTCTTCCCTCCTCACCCGGCCGTAACCATGTTTCATTAATTGCCAAGATATCTACTTCATTATTGCTCACGGCAAGTAGAAACTCATCGTGACCGGTGGAAAGTGAGCCTGCATTAAATAATCCGAACTTTATTAGTTTGTGTTTAGCCATTGGTTATGTATTAAAAAACAAAAAAAAAATAAAATATAATTATATTGGTTTGAGTAAAAAGTCTAATCTGAATCAACATATTAGATTGGATGTCGCGATGAGAAAATGAGATAGTATTCAGTAATTTAATGAGCAAAATAGTATTGGTAAAAAACAAAATTAGTTTATATAATATATTCATTAGGCACCAATATAATTGTAACGTGTAATGAATTATGACTAATGTAATGTATACCATTGAAGTATATAAATAGTGAAATATAATGTATTTTAATGTAAAATGATAATGTTGAGTAAAATACTGTGCAATAACAGGGGACCACATTCCAATAATGTATAGAACGATAAGCCGCTTCATAACAAAAATATATGACATATTATGTCGTTTAGAATTTTGATGTGTAAACGGAGCGAGAATAGATACAGTTATAATTATTAGACTAAACGTTCTTATCTGTAGTACGGAATATGCGATGAATGTCTTCCTCAGAGCTGATGCGGCAAGCAGCTTCACCATCCCTTTGACGAGCAAATATCCGACCTTTGCTGGTCCACACATATCTCCAACCATTTTCTTTTCCGGCGTCACGAGTTTTACGAAAAAGCACCCTATTAATCCTTGTCAGACGCTCGTTAACGTAAAAGCGCCTTGGTTGGCCAGATAACCCTAAGCCAGTTGTGTCAGCGCCTCGTCGGGTTCGCGCGCCTTTCACCAAAGCGTCACGCAAGTCGCGGCGTGCTAAACGGACAACTATTGGTCGTGGCCGAGACTCCGTGGGCCCAGACGAGCTCGTTACGTTGCATTATTTGTTAAGAGTTGTATCAATGTCATAATATTAATCTTTATCCAAATAAATGTGTTGGATAGAGTGATTCAACGGGAAGGTTTTAATGTACTTTTAGCCCGGAAAAACTTATTAACGCGGGCGAAGCCGTGGGCAAAAGCTAGTATAACATAATAGACAGCCAAAGTTGATTATTCTCATTTAATTATATTTTAGAAGCAAAGTTGACAGCACATTTGTAGATTGTAGCATATATTTACTCAGCAATCATGAAGTACCAACTTAGTTTTGTAACACCCAGTCATTACACTGAGTATGTCTTGAAAGTCATCAATGGATTTGAATAAGAGGGCACTAAAGGTTTCAATTCATTTCTCAAGCATTTACAAGCTATTTTGGCTTGACTCATTAGACTGTTTCTTTCACTTGCAATATTATAAATATCTTATTTATTTATTAGGTTTTCCAGCAGACTAACACTTCAATTACATTAAATTAAAAAATATTATAGCTATAATGTAAGCCCACTTTAGGAAAACTCAACATGTATATAATTTTAAGTTCATTTCAAGGGCAGCGAATTTAAACAAACAATACAGTAATATAATTTAATATATCAAATTATAGTGAATGGATTCAAAACTAGTGTTTCAGCCCTACCAATTTATTTTATTTCTAAGGCAAAGTAGCCCTCTATGCCTAATTACCATCAGGTGATGTTAACAAAGTTGACTAGGAAACTGTATTGTTACTGTATTGTTGTCACAGTTATGCCGGCCTGCCTAATTGCTTATTAATGTTCCACTATTATCAACAATTTTTGGATTTACCCAATATGTAACAAAAAATATCATCAATCTAACTTTTAACAAAATTACATTACATAAAATTGGTTTTTATGATAGAGCATAGACATTATAGAAATTCTTCTTCATGCTTCCTTTTAAAATCTGCCTTTAAACCATAATGATTTTAGGTAGTTATGTAAAACACATCACATGAGTACTAGTATTGCATATCTCCTACCTAATTCAAATATGCAAATAGGATGTAAAGCAGGTATATTTAGACACATGTTTTTCTTACATTTTATGTTTCGTAAGATCCGATACAGTTTTTGTCATTACTGCTATCTTAGAGTATGCAATGAAGGAAAATCTTTAATATTATAAACAAATATTTATGTACCGACAATAGCATAGTTGGAAATGGAACGGTCTGCCGAGACAATGTCCGGAGGTTCAAACCCAAGGCACACATCTCTGACTTTTCGAAGTTATGTGTGTATTGTTTATCAATTATTGTTCGCTTTTACGGTAAAGGCAAACATCATGAGGAAACTTGCATACCTGAGAATTCTCTATAAGAATGTCGATGGTATATGAAGTCTTTTTTTTTTTTTTTTTTTTTCGCGGGGAAAAACGCATTATCGCTACCACCACTGGAGGGTGAGTGGAACGGTTATGTTGGTTTCACACAGTCTTACAGCCCAATGTCGACACTCGGGAGTCCCTAGCACTATATACACCCTACACTGGCATACCAACCAAAACCCGCGGTGGCCTTCTTCGGCGCTTAGGGGACGGCTCCGGGGTATCTTGTTGCACGAAGATAGCTGCACGGAACCGCCCCTGCGCTATGCCGCATTGCGGCCCCTCTCTAAATGAGGAGGCTAAGAAGCCTCCGAACTCTGGATCACGCTTTTGCGTCTACGACAGCGGGAGACCAACCACCCGCATTGTCAACCACCTCGGAGTCGCTTAAATTGGACTGAGCAGCCCCCCGCTGCTCGCCCCGCGACTCTCTCGAAGCCCCATTTAGTCGCCTCTTACGACAGGCAGGGAATGCCGTGGCGGAACTCTCTACAGTGTCATTTCAACATTGCGTTACTAAATGAAACCACATATTCAGCGTGACCTCTGCTAACATCGTGCAAAATATTATCCATGGGTAACGCATACTTTCGCCAATAATCCCGATTATAGTTTTATAGTTTTTTGATCACGCTGTGTTTTAGCGCGCTTGACTTTATTCAGTGAATCACGTCACAGCTGACGATGTTATTACAAAACCTATAGGATTAAGAAGGGCAACTCACAAATTCACTTGCAATACATTCACTCACATAGCTGCAGCAGTACCGCTTAAGACGTGGAATTTGAAATAAAATAATTAAATTGCTACTAGAGCAGTCCCTACTCCCTAACTAATACGTTATAAATATCAACATGAAATAAAAAATTGTCATGTTATTGTATGAAAAGGAACTAATTATTTTTTAAGTGTTATGCTGTAAAGAAAAGTATTAATTCTTTAATAATAAACTTTGTTTTCGTTAATAAATAAGTTTACCTACCGAAATAGGTAGGTACTAAACAACTCGCAGTCGGGTTATTAAAAAAGTTACAGGATTTTAATCTATTGATATCATATTTTTTAGATTCCGTATGATATTTCAACGTTAATTTTAAATTTAACATCAATATTTCTGGACGTCATGCCTAAAATAGGTTTACGTAAATACTTTATACTACCAAAGGCCTTATTATGCCTTCTGTACCTTCTAATCTCTAGCTACATTTTGTATCGCGTCAGAGTCGTTGATCTTGTTACTAACACATTGAAACTAACGTGCAGATACCAACATGTTATGTCTCTTTCGCACGCCATTCATTACAAACACGCACTCAAACACGCTGTGTTGCCAGTATAAACATTTTAACCGACAAGTTTGCTAAAATGACACAGCTTTTCAAAGCATCGGATATTAGTTTATTTATCACATGGATTTCTAACACACTTAAATAAGTGTATTAAATAATAAAATAACTCGGGTAATTATGCTAATGAAAAGTCTACTTAAACGAATACGCAGCAATATCTTTGTATTGTAAAAATAACATTACTTTAAGCAATAAAGCATACCAGAGCTCTAACATCATTTAATTTCAATATGCATTGTGGTACGGTTTAAATAGAATAGAACAATGTAAAACTACTGTGGAAACTTTATTGATTTCTGTATTTTAAATTAACTTACCTAGTTTATAAGAATAAAGTATTGTATGTTTCCCAAAATTAATAAATAAAATAAAATTGCAAGATATTGCAGAATAAGGTAATAGTACCAAAGCTTGGTATCCCTGTGGGAGCACGTGTTACACGAACATCAGCTGGCGGGGCCAACGATCGCGCGCGCCAGCGGGCGCACGGCGCACTTGTCGGCATGTTCTTTGTATAGGGCTGCCATTACCTAAATTGCCGACGCCGGACAAACACGGCAAGAATCCCGGACATTTGGCCGAAATATGGGTTTATTCCCGGACACCTCTGACAGAGTACCCCAGTATCTCCGCACCGCAATAACAATCGCAATTTTTAATTGTTCCTGCCTGAGTAATAATACCTAAAACTGGCGTTATTTACTAACCACTTATAAAATGACTCGACAAAGTGCATAAAAATCCTTCTAAATACCTATGTTTTACCTACTTACAATAATTTTGGTCATTAGTCAATTAAATATCCTGGTTATCTTAAATTAAGTTCAGTCATTACTCACTATTGGAAGCTTTATAAATACTAAAGCTTCCAATACGTACATAAATGATACTTATTCTTGACAAAAGTGTGCGTGTATTCTATGAAGTGGTAAAAATTAAACGTTTTTTACCCTACTAGTAAATTACGACAATTCCAGGTAATAGCAATAAGTACAAGTGATATTTATCAAAATGTGTAACGTGTCGAAATACATCGAGATTCGCGGTCCGGGATTCGTGGACTTCATGCCTATAGCCCCGCACTGGCTCCTTCAGGCGCATGCGCCGCGGGAAAGCGGGGGACGGCGCGCGCGTCGCCCGCCAGTCGCCATTCGGCCACAGTACTCGGCACTCGTCATTTTGCCAGCGGCCACTCGCCCGGCGGCAACACGACGTGGCGTATGTTGATTTATGTACCGAATGTTAGGTCGATGCGCCCTATGTACTTACTCGTAACTATTGTAATTTTATTATTATATCGTTTTGAATCGATCCGAGTGACCTTGCCTTTGACATCGCTTCGGGAGACGCGAGCCATGTGTAGGTTTTTAGTTTATTCCTTTGTCGGCTTTTATGCGCACACGATCAAATGTTCTCTAATTGTAATTATTATTCTATTGTGTTAATTTTTAAGTTTCTGTTGTGGTAAACTATGATTTACATTTACAAAGCTCGTGAATAAAGTGTTAATGTTTCCGAGAAGGTCGTTGAAATGTCTTTTGTACTTTTAGGGATTACTGAGTAAATGTTCAAAATTCCAATTTTCCAGAACCTCGCTGACACTCGTATCATAACGGTAGCATCATAGTCGGTTTCACGAAATCGATCGACGAATTTGACGGCTTGAGCGTGCGATTCTTGCTGATGTATCGTGTGATAGTTGATAGAATCTTAGGGTTGTGAGGCTTTTTGATAAGCTACGTGCGGTGTACGGACTGTGACCATTATCGAAGATGCCACAATGATTTCAGTCTTCTAAAGGAGACATACCTGGCTCTGACAGAATCTAGTAAGTGACTGTTGTTTAGATTGACCTATGTGACCTGACACACAAGCATTGGTAATAATAGCGACCTCATCTTTTCGGTTTGGAATAAAGCTTCTTGGTTACGATGGCGCGATGTGACAGCTTATCGTTGCGCTCCGTGTGTGAATCTCTTGTTCACGTGTGCGTGAGCATATTATCAATGAAACACACAGACCTCAGTGCGATGTTGTCGCTCCGACGATTTCGTTTACTAGTAGTGGCAATAGGATGTCTAAAATTAAAAGACCTTTTTTGTTATTTATTTTGTTTGAAAAATTTACTTCTTTATTTTACACTTATGGTTAAATTAATTAACTGCATGGTGTTTCTTTCAAATTGATTTTATCGCAGTTAAATTTATGTATTCGGTTACAAAATGACCCTGTATATGCCCCCGGACCACAGGGCACGAGGCGCCGGTCAGTCGTCCACCCGGCGCCTCCTACGTCTCCTCTGGCTACGGGCGGGATCGTTCTGCTCACGATCCCGCCCGGCGCTCTCCTTCCGCGAGATGACGCACTCGCAGAAGGAGACCATCGCTCGCCAAGACCTCCAGCCACCGACCATGGCAGACACCACGGCCGGCAGCGAGAGGTCTCCTCCGACGACTGCTCTAAGAGCGCTGCGTTGTAGATCCCAGGCTGGGCACTCCTCGAGAGTGTGTTGGACTGTATCCTCGCGACCGTTGCCACAGTGGTGGCACACGGCGGACTCTTCTTTTCCGATCCGACACAGGAACGAGCCGAAACATCCGTGGCCCGTCAGTACCTGTGTCAGACGGAATGTCGGCGCACCGTGGCGCCTGTCAAGCCAGCTTAAGAAGACAGGTCGCACTGCCGCGACAGTCCTCAAGCCCGCATTCGGGCTCTCCAGCCTGGTATGCCACTCCTCCACGGCGGCGCTGCGGATGGAGGCCAATTGGGCCTTGACCTCCCTCGGGGCCAGTCTCCGCCCGAGTCGGGATGCCTCCTCACGCCAGAAGAATACTGACGAGAGGTATTTGGCATCCAATTCCCATGGCAGAGTCCCGGCCAAGACACAGGCCGCCTCGTGGGAGACTGTGCGGTAGCCCCTGATGAGTCGCTGCGCCACCATACGCTGCGGCTTGCGTAGTAGTGCGACGCTGCGAGAATTCAGGGACTCGGCCCAAACGGGACAACCGTATAAGGCCATTGACCGCACAACTCCAGCGTATAGACTTCGGCAAGGGTTACCGGGACCTTCCAAGTTTGGCAGCAGGCGTCCGAGCGCACCTGCTACCCGCAGCAATTTCGGCGACAACGTCTGGAAGTGGGAACGGAAGTCCCACCGGCTGTGCAACACCAAACCCAAATACTTCATCGTGGAGCCGATGGGAATCCGCACCCCCTCCACTATGATATGGGCCCCGGTAGGTGGCCTCTTCCGAGGCCCGTGGAAATAAAGGGCCTCGGTTTTGTTAAGGGCCACTTTGAGGCCCAATCGCCGAATCCTGCCCACCATCTGCTCAGTACCAGAAGAGGCGAGCAGAGCAGCCTCCTGGAAGTTCCCAGCCGTCGCTGTCACCAGTGTGTCGTCCGCGTAGCAGACGACAGCGACGCCTTGGGGGTTTGTACCACGGAGCACCCAGTTGTAGCCGATGTTCCACAATAGTGGGCCTAGTACTGAGCCCTGTGGAACACCGCAGGCCATTGCTCTTCGGTGCCACCCATCAGCGCCCGGATACACAATGTACCTATCAGATAGGTATGATTGCACCAGACGCTGAAGATATGGTGGCACCTCGTGGTACCGCAGTGCTTCATGTATGCACGCCCAAGGTAAGGTGTTAAATGCGTTGGCGATGTCAAGGGACACCGCCACGACCACTTCACCCTGGGCGATTGCGTCCTCCGCTTGTGCCTTGACCCGCAAAATCGCATGAATCGTGGATCGGCCATGCCGGAAACCGTATTGGCAATCTGCCAAATCCGGCCCGACCTTCTCAAGATGCTCGACGAGGCGAGCGTGAATAATCCGCTCGAAAAGTTTGCAGACCTCGTCGAGTAGCACGATAGGCCGGTAGGCCGATGGCGACTCTGCGGGTCGACCCTCCTTTTTGAGCAGGACCAATTTCCCAGTTTTCCACCGAGATGGAAAAAGGCCCTGCTCAATGCACGCGGAGAAGAGGCCGCGGAGCCTCGTACCCAGGTGCTTGACGGCTAAAACCCACGCACGACCGGGTATGCCATCAAGACCCGGAGCCGAGTTTTTACTCCGCAACCGAAGCACTACCGCCCTAAATTCTGCGGGCGAAACCTCCGAAGTATCTCCTGCCGAAGTCTGCGACGATGGCGGTGACGACCGTGACGCCATCGGTGGAGGAGTGACATCCACAGCGGCGGGGAACAAAGTCGCGACAACTTCTTCCACCAGCTCGACCCGGAGACTCTGTGTCAGCGGAGGCGCCCATGGGCGGTATCTCTTCATCGCCAAACGGTATGGGCGCCCCCACGGGTCATTGTCGAGAGTACTCCGGGCCTCCTTTTGTGCCGCGGACTTTGCCCTCAATATTGCCACGTGCAGCGCTCTCTTGGCCTCCTTGTAGAGGCCGTGAAGAAGCCGCTCCTGGTCCTCGTCGCCGGGTAAGCGATTCCGGCGACGACGGTGCCTGCCAACTCGACGGAGGGCAGCTACGCATGATGCACGCAGCTGCGAGAGCTCCGCCGACCACCAGAACACCTGGCGTTTCTCGGGAAGGCGTCGGACTCGGGGCATGGCCGCGTCACAAACACGTAACATCGTCGCCCCGAACCACTCCGCCTCCTCTTCGACCCGTACTGGCCCGGCCGGTATGGGAATCCACGCTTGGGCCAGAGCAGCCTCTTTCAGGGCCTCAACATCAAGGCGTTTTAGCGCCCAACGCGGGCCGTCCGATCGCGGGGCGATTAAACCACCACGAGACCGAGGAGAAGGAGTCGAGGAGACGTCGAACCGTATGTATCGGTGATCCGACAACGTCTCCTCGCCCACCAGGACCCTCCAGTCTCGGACACGGTGGGCAAGTGCTGGGGTGGCGAACGTAATGTCCACCACCGAGCCGCCATTGTGCCGCACGCATGTTTCCACCGACCCGCGATTCACGACGGCCAGCCCGGACGAGATCGCCCATTCCTCCAGGACCACGCCACGTGCGTTCGTCACCGACGAGCCCCAAGCCAAGGACTTGGCGTTGAAGTCACCGGCGACAAGAACGGGGCGAGGCTGACTGCCTTGGACCACCAGGGCCTCAAGCCGAGCGAGGAAATGCTCAAACTCGGCCAGAGATCTGTTAGGAGAGAAATATACTCCCACAATCCAGATCCCCCCTAACAGAACTGCCACGCATCCCGAGCCCTTCGCTACTTTTTCGAAAGCCGGGGAGCCGGCAGTGCCCCGGGTGATGACGGCCACCGAGCCTTCCAAGTCCCCTGCCCAGTCATCCCTGGGAGGGACGTAGTACGGCTCAGAGACCACAGCCACTTGAATCGACCACTGCTCCAGGCTCTGAACTAGTAAGTCCTGTGCCCTGGCGCAATGGTTAATATTCGCCTGGAGGAATCGTTGCGCCATATTAATGGGCGATCTCCATGTCAGTCTCTCGGCGGGACGAGTCCGGCTGAGTCACAACCTCGGCGCCCACTCCGCGATTAACGCGACGAGGACGGGAGGAGGCGACACATGCCTTGGCGCCCACATGGTGCCCCGCGGGTTTGTTCGCAGCACCGCAAATTACGCAGTGCGGGTCCGCGGAGCATCCCTTGGCCTTATGGCCCTCTTGACCGCAGCGGTAGCAGATCCCGCTACGGTCGCACTCTTCGGTGCAGCGCATCCGCACATGCCCCTTGAAGAGGCAACGGAAGCACCGCATGGGCCTAGGCTCAAGGAGCCGGACCTGTGCCGCTATCCAACCAATCCGGATGCGTTTTGCCCGGATTATTTTGTCGGCGGCCTTGGCTGGGCATCTCACCCACACTGCACCAAGGCCGGAACGGTCGGGACGGATCTCCCCGACCTTAAAATCATCCACTGCACCATCCCCAGCCTCTGCGAGGGCCACTGCGACCATTTCCGGGTCGGCGGATGGATCCAACCCGGACACACGCAGCTCCGCGGTCTTGAACGGGCGGGAGACGCGAACGTCTTCCGCCAGTTCCGTTCCACGGAATACCTCCCTCATTTTTTCAGCAAGGGAATTGGCCCTCGCTTCCGAGTCAGGACCGGGTACCTCGTAGAGGTACCCACCCGTGGCCATTAGCCTCGCTCGAGTCTCAGCGATGTCAAGACTGGCCAAATTTACCTTCTGCTGTATTTGCTTTAAGACCGTAGCATAGGTTATGCCACGGTCTAAAGCAGACGGCATTACCGTCAGGGTGACGGCCGCCCTTCGGTGCAGTCGAAGTTTTGGCTCAGGCTTACGACTTCGCTGAGTCTGCTGCTGTGTCTGCGTAGCAGTCACAGCTGCAATCATCGGGGGCTGGGTATTTTTCTTCCCCCTCTTTGCCACCACCGTCCACCCTTCGTCCATAGACGCAGGGGCCGGTGGCAGCGGACGAGAGTCCATCCTGGGTTGAGCCGGGGGAGCACGCGGGTTCTTTTTGTTCCTCCCCTTGCGTGAAAGTTGCTGGGGAAGGAGTTTAACGGCGAGAGCTGCCACGGGTGCAACGCCAGTGCCAGTGGCAGCTGCGAGCGGCTGTGTGACAGCCACGACAGTCCGGGTGGCCCCCTTGCCCTTGCCTTGTCCTTTACCTTTGGGGGTCGGCAAGTTGGCAACAACGGGTGGAGCACATGATGGCCCAGCGACGTCAGCACGGACAGACAAGGGCAACGCATGAGCGGCCTGCTCAGATCTAGCCCTGTCGGCGGCCAGTGGAGGACGAACCGTTGGCTCTGGAGGTAACCTCATGATGATCGCCTCGAAGCGCGCGTCCATCATATTGATGAGACGGCGCTCAAATTGATCATGGCGACCATCAGAGGTGCCTCCCGCTCCCACCGCCAACTGCGATTGACCCGGCAAACGGACAACCGCTAGCACCTCCTCCAATATTTTGCTCTGGGCGGCAAGAGAAGCCTCGAGGGCTGTGATACGCCGTGCCATTGCCGCCTTTTCAGCCTCCAGGCGGGTGACCTCAGCGGAAGCTGTCTCTTCGGCCCTCTCCGCTAATTCTTTGGCCGCCAAGTTCAACTTGAGCTGTTCCGTCCCTTTAAGGTTTCGGGACCTTTGAGACACGCCGCGGACCACCTCTGCCAGTCGCAAACGCCAGTCTGACTGGTCAACTGTCGCATCCGCCAACTCCATCGTCTCTTCTTCTGCATCCGTTGTCGGTGCAGAAGCAGCGACCACCTTTGTCGCCGGCTCGGAGTCGCTGTCGCTCGAGACTACCTTATTTGAGCGAGCTGGCCGTCCTCGCTTCGACCGCAAGCAGACGCCACTCGGTCCTGGCTCGGACAGAGCCAGGCTAGGTACCACCGTCTCACTTGTACCATTAGTGGACTTGCGTCCAGCATCATTCGTCTGCCCGGGCAATGATTCGTCCCCCGGGCCAGATATCTTCTCCTTCCTAACATTTATTTTATTTTTCAATACCATTTTTGTCCCACGAGTATGGGGGAATAGAAAGTCCACCCAAGCAGAGCCCCCTGTACTTGAGTAAGCCTACGAGTAACCCGCCAAAAGTGTCGGCCGGTACTCCGGCGGGGGTCGCACTAGAGACCGAACTGCCCCTCGGCCATGCATCCCCTCGCGGTGCGCCGCCGCTTGGGATTCGGGGTTACTTTTTATAGAGGGTTTCTCCCTCGCGGCCCAGGCGGTTAAGCCAAGACCCTCAGCCCCAGGAGTCAATGCGAAACATGACCACAGTGCTTCCTGAGATTCCGAGATTGGCGGTGACCAGGGAGAACAAGTTCTACCCCAGTCTGTTCCGCGGCAGTGTGAGTGCACACGGAACCCGTCTGTATTCCTCCACTGTACCCTCTGCTTATCAGAAGAACGTGGAGGAACCCTTGCTGGTTTTGGTCCACGCCGTTTCCGGTACCCCCCAAACATGGAGGGCGTTCCCCTATCCGCCACCCAGGGAGACGCGCCCGATGGGAGACCAACAACTCCACACGGGATGGTATATGAAGTCTGCCAACCCACATTAGGCCAGCACGGTGGACTTAGGCTTGAACCCTCTCAGTAGTAGAGGAGGCCCGTGCTCAGCAATGGGGAATATATAATACAGGGTTGATTGCATTGCATTTAGGTACCTGGTTTTCATTTATCTCTTTTGTTTTTGATGTATTTGACAGGAGTAAAGGTATTCATTTTAATGGAAATATGTTCAATTAAATTTATTTGTCTTAAATGGATAGATGGATAACTTTTATGATTCACACAAAAAATAATTGCCGATTTTTTATTGGTTCATAAAAAAAATATTATAAGTACGAAATAAATTTTAATAAGTATGATATTTCAAACTTAATGTAAATTTCGCATATATAAAAGATCATTCCCTGATGAAATACTTACAGTAGGCATAGCCTATAATATTATCTTATCAAAAGATTATCTTTGTGTTTCTGTAATGTTAAAGTCTCTCTGTTGTCTGTATATTTTAGTTCAATATTATTCATTCACTCAAGTACATGAAATACAGTGAAACTGTATTTTTAGAGATGTATGGCTTAACAAACATTTGTTGTTCAATTGTGATAAAGTCAACATAATTGCATTTCACCTAAGAACAATATCTAATTCAGCTACTGATATATTAATAAAAAACACACTTTATAGAAATTCCAACAAAAAAATAGAAAATAAATTTTAAGAATAGTGTAAATAAGAAAAAAAATGTATTTTATTGTAAAAAAAAGTGTTCTACTATAGTGCAACAGATGTCACAAAAATAAATAAACTATTATTTAATCTTTTTTTTTAAATATTGAGTGGTCACTGGCCCTTGATTCCAAATTTTGATTTAATCCAACCTTTTGAAGGGGGTCAAAATCATGTTAAGCGTTTCCGTTACATACATACATATTAACATACGAAGCTAATAAACGTGTGTTAACAGGTTACTAATTCCTAGCACAAAAAAAAAACTGGAATATTCCAATTTACATAACATAAATTTTTTTCGCATTATATCCACATTCTAATCTTATCAATATCATTTGTTACAGCTTATCATCTGGAGAGTAAGTGAAGGATAATCATTCAAAACGGCTTCCAAAAACCTAAACAGCAGTGATCAGCCGAATTACAACACAATGTGTATGTATAAATATTTTATTAAAAATATTTTTCTTTCCTACAGTTGTCTGTGGACACAATGTGGCAGAACCAAGGAGTTTATCCTGGAGGTCTATGGATTTTATTTATTTATTTATGTCTCACTTGTGATTTGATGAGGAAAGACTTTTCATGTATATGCTTTGTTTTGTAGCAATTTAAACTAACTTCATTACATCTATTATAATCCAATCAATCTTTTATATTAGTATGGTCGTAAAAACGTAAAAGTAACAAACAAAATATCTACTTAGATAACATACTGGTTATTAACGTTATAAAAACAATTATAAGTATAGAAACTTCACACCGCGCGTATGACTGTAAAAAATGAAGGTCTCTCGTCATTAAATTACCTCATTGCACCCAACACTGCACATTGTTTGTCACAAACACGATGTATAGCTATAATTGTGCAATCGTTTATTGTTCTGCCCTTCGAAAATATCCGTGGATCTGATTTGACGTCACAGGTGGAACAATGACGTCAATGGTATCCTATACTCGAGTGTAACAGAGACACGACATAGCACTCGCATGCGATCGGATCCTCAGATATTATCGAGGCGTGTCTCGTCCATTTATCTTTGCTAATATGGATGTTTCGAAAAAGACTTAATTTATTTGTATCGATTATGAACGGTAATATTTAGGAATATAATTAATATAAGGATAAATTTTATTTTATCAAAAAATATAAAAGTCTAGGGTAGGTCAAGCACAAAGTATTTATCTATTTGAGCGCCAAATTCCCAAATCATCCCCAAAGATCGGTCGTAAGAAGGCCGTAACATTTCTGCAATATTTTGAACCGAATCCAAGTAGTATATAATTAAGGATTTTAACATACGCAACCTAGACAGCGCCCTTGGGCAGCGTATTCGCTATTGTGTAATCTGCCCAATTTTGTTTTTTATTTGATTGATTGAAAATGCTTGCTCTCCGGTCGCCAAATGGCAAGCTATACAATAACGGGATGAATTACCGTACTGGCGTCCGTCGTCTATTGAACTTGGGATTCCCCAATTGTGCTATCTATCCTTAATATTATGCAACTAAATGAATGAAGCAGGATGGACGGTATATTGAAACCGTAAAACAGTAATTTAAATTAAATTAGTTACGTATGAGAGCAATCGCGGTAATAATAAATACAATAAATAAAATATAATGAAAAATATAGTAATGTAACGCCTAGTCTATACGGTTACTAATGCCGACTCTGTAGACTGAGGGCCAATTGGACGTTCCTGGATTAGTTTAATTAACTCTGAGTTAACTGCTAACTCAGGGTTAAATAAATCATTTACCTTGCGCCATCAAAAGTTATGAGTAAACCTAGGGTTAATCTAGTTACATAGCTTACACTGGGTTAGTGAAGCATAATGTAAAATAAATTGAGGTTATGTAACCACAGACGACAGAAGTGACACGAAGTTAATACGGTTGAAACAAAATGCCATCAAATGTCACAGAATGAAGAATACACAAGAAAGTTTATATACATTGTGTTGTGGTGTAACATACATAGACGTATGTGTAGGGTCTATGTTCAGCACCACACACCCTATAGTTTATTTGATGATAACATGATAAAGAACAACACTTGATATAAATGTTCGACAGTTTATTGATATAACTTAGCACTATTAATGTTAATGATTTAATGATGACCGATAGTTGATATAATTATTGCTTGATGAGCACGCGCAGCTTGTTGCTCAGATGTACGCGAACTGAAGCTACGTATTACCGATATTTGCGGTAATAGAATAAAATGCCGAGGGCGCTATTTTGTACGGTTGCACCGTACAATATGATTCGTTTTTTTGTTTATTAATTCCTCTTTGTTCAAATTACAATAGCAGCGAATAGATATTGCAATGTTCCCAGTAAAAAAGGAAATGTCAGGTTAGTTAACTCGGTGATATTTTTAGTGGTGCAAGGCACGATGAGAGTTAAAATTTAACTATCTTACCTCGAATTTACAAACTTTGCATTTGTTTATTTAACCCGAGTATCGCGTGCTAGTACGCCTGAGTTTTCTAGAAAATTACGTTATCACATTTAAAAGTGACGTTTGGTGCTTACATATCTGGTATTTTTATGTTTGCCAAGTCATTGTGTTTATCAATATTATATCTGATATCTCCCTATCATTTAAAGCAATCACCTTTTTTTCATAAATATATTAGTCACACAAACTTAAGCCCATGACACGTCATATGGTTACTACGAATTATAAGATAATTTTTAGGCTCGAAACTATTACTTGCGAATCTTTCTGCAGAATGGTAAATTTTGTGACAGTATTACTTTTGCTCAGTCCATTCACTATATCAATGGTACCTAAAAAAAATTTAAAAACAAAAAAAAAATCATTGAACAACCTCTCGTACAACTACAGAGGTAACTATTTAAATTGAGATAGATTATAATCGGTCGCAATCGTAACGTCCGTGGATAGTGATTTAATTAATGTAAAACCAGTCATAGGGGCTTTTCCACGGCCGGCCGACGTACTTGTACGTCCAGCTAATGTACTACACCGACCGATCGAGAAATTCAATGTCTCTCGTTGGTCAACGTAATGCTTAAACTTTACTATAAAAGTACTATTGTTTGGTACAACTACAGCATTCATATAAGAAAATATATTTCAAACAGTAATGCTCTAGGAGTGGGTGCGTTTTGTTTAGACGCATTGGAAAACTAAAGAATGGAATTTCTAGATCCCTTGATAATAACCACATAGATTTTTTTCTTATTACAGTATTTAAAAAACCAAATAAAGTCGCAGGTTGCGTATAATTGCCAATAAAGTTCAGGAAATCCTTCGGAGAGAACTAATTTCAGGAGTGGATATCCAGACATCGATTGCACTGACATTCTATGTGGGTTGCAAAGATCCACGTGTAACCTAAATACTGACAGAAAATGTAGGTAGTGGGAGATCCCTAGTCAATGACTCGCGTTACACGTCACTATGACGTAGACTTCGTCATAATCGTGGGCGTATCCGATGATGTTTTTCTTGAAAAGCAATTGTCAATTGAGTACCAAGTACAGCAAGCACTACAGCATGAGTGAAGATGACCGGCTTAAAGTTATACACGAGTGTTATTCATTCTAGGTTACTAGGTATAGATAATTTCATCCACGATGACGCACGCTAAAAATTTTGGAGCGGGGATTTGGCGGGTTAAGAGGACTTTGGTTATTTATCGTAGTGTGCGTGTGCACGCATACATGTTTAGTGTGTATTTACATAAATAAAACAGAAGCAAAAGGTTGCCCACGTGGACTGTAAGCGATTAGGAAACGTAGTGCGGCGCGTCATCGCGGATGGCATTAACGACGGATGTAGATGGTGACTTACGCGGCATGCCTAACTTCAAGGCATTTTTGATTTACTATACTATGTCAAGTCATTGCACAATATCTACGGTCTTACTATTTTTTTGTTTTTTTGTTAATGGCCTTACTGCCAGTAGCCTGACGCGAGTCGACTTTTCTGGCCACACCGGTCTTTAGGGTGAACGCAGAAGGCGCTAGCAACCCTTTGAATTTAAGTGACCATGTCTTACTATATTTTTATTAGCTAATAGACCATTCAATATGTGAAATATTTACCAGCCAATCGCAGAGTATACATATAATGGTCTCGAGATTTAAATGAAACTTTATCACCCAACTGAAGGCCTTATTAACATTGAATTAAGAAACCGGTATTTTTAAGACATGTTGATGCTAAATTTGAAGCATTACCTATGTGCATATTTAACATCACTTAAAGAAAATGTTCTTATTGATTTTATATGGTAAGGATTGGAAACGGAATTTAGAATAGACATTAATTTAGTAATGGGAGGAAATGTGGTAGGTGGACCTGTTGGAAAAGATTAGCGGATTGCATTTGAAAGTTCAGCAGGCTACAATAATACCAACCCTGTATTGTTTATACTGCACACTGCTGTGCACGGGACTCCTCAGAGTCTCCACCATGAGGGCTTTGTGGGGTTTAGAAATTAGACATTTAGGTTGAGTATAGTTGCAATGAGAAATCTTAATAGCTAGCCTCAGAACTAAGTCAAAAATTGACAAATCATAATAAAGGACATGTTCATAAACGGGTTTCAAATTCTAACCAAGATACTTTTATATGTATTTGGATATTACTCCCAAAAACTAGACCTTTGTAATAAATCGCATAATTTTAAGGTCTTCCGATTTTAATATATATGTTATTTTATTTTGCTTTAAAACTATACATTATATTAACGTTTTTGAAAAAGTTAGTTACAAACGGAGGGCTCTAAAAATGTTTTTTGAATGAATCCATGATCGATATTTTTGTCTGTTTCATGGTCCATAAATTTTGAGCCTGTCTTTAGCGAAGATTTTAACGTTTTGAAATTTACGAGTTTACATATTTTAAAGAAGATGTACTTAATTATTTTCTATTTGAAATGTAATTAGTGGAAATGAGAATATAATTAAAATGTAATTAACGTTTGTCCCTTATTTAATTTTTTATTTTAGGAATCTGTTATTTAAGTGTTATTGAATTGATGGATAGGTATTTAATTAATGAAAAAATAGATTAAATACAGTGTAATAGTTAATAAGAAATGAAAATTATTAATAATTATGTGTGTATCAATAATGAATAAGCTTTATACGGCGTGTTTTTCACCGGCACTACTGGTTGGCCTTGAATGATGCTCAAACCGCGCGCTCTCCGCCATCGTATCTCGAAAACGACTTAACGTATACAAATCCTACTAATATTATAAAGGCGAAAGTTTGTAAGAATGTATGGATGTTTGGATATATGGATGTTTGTTCCTCTTTCACGCAAAAACTACTGAACGGATTTCGATGAAATTTGGCACACGGGTAGATCATATCCTGGATTAACACATAGGCTACTTTTTATTCCGGAAAAATATAAACCGGGACTTTTATCCCGGAAAAACTTTATAATGCGGGCGGAGCCGCGGGCAAAAGCTAGTAAAAAAATATATTAAAACAAAACAAAAAAAAACCCGACTGCCTCAAAATCTGCCATATCTATAAAATTTGTTGAAGAACTGAAAATATAGAAACAAGATTATATTTTGGTTTTGAATAATCATAGTTGACAGTGTTCACAAACGTACCTACATATACAGGGTCATTTTGTAATCGAATACATAAATTTAACTGCGATAAAATCAATTTGAAAGAAACACCATGCAGTTAATTAATTTAACCATAAGTGTAAAATAAAGAAGTACATTTTTCAAACAAAATAAAGAACAAAAAAGGTCTTTTAATTTTAGACATCCTATTGCCACTACTAGTATACGAGAGATCGTCGGAGCGTCAACGTCACTGAGGTCTGTGTGTTTCATTGATAATATGCTCACGCACACGCGAACAAGAGATGCACACACGGAGCGCAACGATAAGACATCGCGCCATCGTAACCAAGAAGCTTTATACCAAACCGAAAAGATGAGGTCGCTATTATTACCTATGCTTCTGTGTCAGGTCACATAGGTCAATCAAAACAACAGTCACTTACTAGATTCTGTCAGAGCCAGTTATGTCTCCTTTAGAAGACTGAAATCATTGAAGCATCTTCGATAATGGTCACAGTCCGTACACCGCACGTAGCTTATCAAAAAGCCTCACAACCCTAAGATTCCATCAACTATCACACGATACATCAGCAAGAATCGCACGCTCAAGCCGTCAAATTCGTCGATCGATTTCGTGAAACCGACTATGATGCTACCGTTATGATACGAGTGTCAACGAGGTTCTTGAAGATTGGAATTTTGAACATTTACTCAGTAATCCCTAAAAGTACAAAAGACATTTCAACGACCTTCAAGGAAACATTAACACTTTATTCACGAGCTTTGTAAATGTAAATCATAGTTTACCACAACAGAAACTTAAAAATTAACACAATAGAATAATAATTACAATTAGAGAACATTTGATCGTGTGCGCATAAAAGCCGACAAAGGACTACTAAACTAATAGGTTTTTACCTACACATGGCTCGCGTCTCCCGAAGCGATGTCAGAGACAAGGTCACTCGGATCGATACAAAACGATATAATAATAAAATTACAATAGGTACCGGTAAGTACATAGGGAGCATCGGACTAACATTCAGTACGTAAATCGACATACGCCACGTCGTGTTGCTACCGGGCGACTGGCGGGCAACGCGCGCGCAGGCCCCCGCGCCCCACGGCGCATGCGCCTGGAGGAGCCAGTGCGGGGCCATATTTTAGGCCGCGCGGGATAGGCATAAAGTCCACGAATCCCGGACCGCGAATCTCGATGTATTTCGAAACGTTACACATTTTGATAAATATCACTTGTACTTATTGCTATTACCTGTAATTGTCGTAATTTACTAGTAGGGTAAAAAACGTTAATTTTTACCACTTCATAGAATACACGCACACTTTTGTCAAGAATAAGTAACATTTACGTACGTATAGTAATGGCTGAACTTAATTTAAAATAACCAGGATATTCAATTGACTAATAACCAAAATTATTGTAAGTAGGTAAAACATAGGTATTTAGAAGGATTTTTGTGCACTTGGTCGAGTCACTTTATAAGTGGTTAGTAAATAACGCCAGTTTTAGGTATTATTACTCAGGCAGGAACTATTAAAAATTACGATTGTTATTGCGGTGCGGAGATACTGGGGTACTCTGTCAGAGATGTCCGGGAATAAGCCCATATTTCGCCCAAATGTCCGGGATTCTTGCCGTGTTTTTCCGGCGTCGGCAATTTAGGTAATGGCAGCCCTATACAAAGAACATGCCGACAAGTGCGCCGTGCGCCCGCTGGCGCGCGCGATCGTTGGCCCCGCCAGCTGATGTTCGTGTTACACGTGCTCCCACAGGGATACCAAGCTTTTGTACTATTACCTTATTCTGCAATATCTTGCAATTTTAGTTTTACATTGTTCTATGCTATTTTAACCGTACCACAATACATATTGAAATTAAATGATGTTAGAGCTCTGGTATGCTTTATTGCTTAAAGTAATGTTATTTTTACAGTACAAAGATATTGCTGCGTATTCGTTTAAGTAGACTTTTCATTAGCATAATTGCCCTAGTTATTTTATTATTTAATACACTTATTTAAGTGTGTTAGAAATCCATGTGATAAATAAACTAATATCCGATTCTTTGAAAAGCTGTGTCATTTTAGCAAACTTGTCGGTAAAAATGTTTATACTGGCAACACAGCGTGTTTGAGTGCGTGTTTGTATTGAATGGCGTGCGAAAGAGACACAACATGTTGGTATCTACACGTTAGTTTCAATGTGTTAGTAACAAGATCAACGACTCTGACGCGATACAAAATGTAGCTAGAGATTAGAAGGTACAGAAGGCATAATAAGGCGTTTGGTAGTATAAAGTATTTACGTAAACCTATTTTAGGCATGACGTCCAGAAATATTGATGTTAAAATTAAAATAAACGTTGAAATATCATACGGAATCAAAAAATATGATATCAATAGATTAAAATCCTGTAACTTTTTTAATAGTGACTCCGAGTTGTTAAGTACCTACCTATTTCGGTAGGTAAACTTATTTATTAACGAAAACAAAGTTTATTATTAAAGAATTAATACTTTTCTTTACAGCATAACACTTAAAAAATAATTAGTTCCTTTTCACACAATAACATGACAACTTTTTATTTCATGTTGATATTTATAACGTATTAGTTAGGGAGTAGGGACTGCTCTAGTAGCAATTTAATTATTTTATTTCAAATTCCATGTCTCAAGCGGTACTGCTGCAGCTATGTGAGTGAATGTATTGCAAGTGAATTTGTGAGTTGCCCTTCTTAATCCTATAGGTTTTGTAATAACATCGTCAGCTGTGACGTGATTCACTGAATAAAGTCAAGCGCGCTAAAACACAGCGTGATCAAAAAACTATAAAACTATAATCTGGATTATTGGCGAAAGTATGCGTTACCCATGGATAATATTTTGCACGATGTTAGCAGAGGTCACGCTGAATATGTGGTTTCATTTAGTAACGCAATGTTGAAATGACACTGTATACACTTGAAAAACATTACCCTCCTTCTTTCGTAGTCGGGTAAAAAAAATTGAAACACTAGTTGTAGGGTATTTAATCCTCTACAATATTGACAATACAAATAACGGAACTACCAAAGGAAACGAGATATTTGCATAAAAAAAAAATTGTGAGCTTTGCCCTTAGATTTCAATAGTCGCGTACACCCTATCATAAGTAGGTTTTGAGACAAATTTTAGGATGTTAAAATACAAGTTTATACGAATTTACAGCTGGTATCTCAAATTCCGAGATAAACTTGCTAAGATGACAGGAGCAGGAAACTTCAAGTAGGTACTCAGTGACATACATTAAATTACAACAGACTAATGTATCGTGTATCTGTTCGAAAATCAGTAATGTTTATAAATTTGTCATATGTTTTGATAAGGTACATAATTTGATATTTCAAATACCAATTCGTATAATATATACGTTAGTATAATTATTGTTTTAACCCATGATGTTTAAAGAAAATGGCAAATATCGTTGATTTAACAGTCATTCTTTTCTTCCTCGCATACATATACATATACACTCACGCATGTTATCCCCGAAGGGGTAGGCAGAGGCGCAACTAGTGCACCCACTTTTCGCTGACATTCCGTCCCATGATGTGATAGGGGGCGAGCCTATCGCCATATCGGGCACAAATTCCAGACTCCGGACTGATACTGAATAGAAAAACTCAATATCACTTTGCCCGACCCGGGGATCGAACCCGAGACCTCAGCTTTGTAGTCGTACTGTAATACATCTACGCCACCGAGGCAGTCAGCAGTTTCTTCCTCGCGTCAATTAGTAATTATAATTGAACTAAAGAGTACTACTACTATACTGATTTTTCGAAATACCATTTAAATTTTATATGATACTTAAATGAAAATTATATTTACACCAACAGTGCATGCACACTGCTGCTTGGCGGTAGAAATAAGGCATTGCGGTGGTACCCACCCAGACGGACTCTTACATATGAGAGACGTACTACCAGTAAAAGTTACTAATAAATCGCTATGGATTGGGGTTTAAATATGTTTTCTAACCTGCCACATTTCCCCACACATACATCATGGTTAGGGCTGCCATCCGTCCGGATTTCCCCTGATTTGTCCTAGTTTGAAGGGCGTCCGGGGACCGTCCGGCAGGGGTTTTAAAAGTGTCCGGGTAAAACAGGATACTTTTGTTGTCAGGGGAAATCCATTTTTTTTAAAGATTAGCGACAAATTGAAATAAATCTTAATTAAAAATTCATTCATTTCCCCGAATTCAAGAAGGAACGGTAAAAATAATTGTTCCGAGGTGTCCGGCGAAAAACCCATATTTCGCCCAAATGCCCGCGATTTTTGCCGTGTTTATCCTGCGTCGGCAATTTAGATGATGGCAGCCCTAATCATGGTTGACCGTAGAACATTTGTCGGAAAAAGACATAAAATCGTGATATCTATAACCATAAGGAAACTTAGTAAAAAACTTTATCAATCGTAAGTACCTACGGTTCTCCCAGTAGTGCTATGATTAGTAATACAAAGGAAATTGCAACAGACTTACACAACACGCATACATCGACCCACACTACTACGTACCGGTCAGCTGATTACTTTTAATTGCATTAAAGCTAACGCACTCCAACTATCTTAACGTAATTAGGGCGTTTAAGTGTCGCGTCGTAGTCGAGCGAAAGTCTTCATCAATCAATGCAAAATAAACACATAACGCCTTTATCCCCGAAGGATTAGGCAGAGGTGACGGCTAGTGCAACCACTTTTCGCCAAGTGTGTTCCATCCCATGATGTAATAGGGGGCGAGTCTGTCCCCATATCGGGCAGTTCAGACTTGAGCTTTTACTACCGAATAATTCTGCCCGATCTGGGACTCGAACCCGGTACCTCAGAGCAGTGTCATACTACGCACGCATTACAACTACGTCATTGAGGCAGATGATGGAGCGATGCTTTTATTGAGAGTTTGGAGTCTGGCTATTTGAGACACAAAATCCCGACTCACGGTGCAATACTTGTCTCGTTAGATTGAAGAAATACTATAACATTGCATCACTGCTTTTACGCCATTTGCATAGATGTTTTGTACAGGCGTCGGGTTAATGTCTCATGATTCTATTATATCATATTCCAATATGTATACTCTACGAAAATATTACGTTCGATAAATAAAAACAATCTATATGGATACTTATTTAAATCTATACTTACTAGTATTAAAAAGAGGAAAGATTTGTATTATTGTATGTTTGTAACGAATGCACTCAAAAACTACCGGACCGATTTAAAAAAAATCTGTCACTAATATAAAACTACATTATGATCAAGTAATATAGGGTACTTTTTATCCCGAGAAAATATAAAGGAGGACTTTTCTGCCGGTAAAATTCATTCACGCGGGCGGAGCCGCGAACAGTTTACTCAAGACGGGGATGCCCCTAGCAATAAGATCACGAGCCAGTATTTTGCTGTTGCGGTACTCATTGCTCGGGGCATCCCCGTCTTTTTCTGCTATACTTTCCTGTTGCATTGTATGAATAATCACTGAACTGTCATCTAAAGGATAAATTGCACAATGCAACGAACACTGATACGTCGATGTGTTTACTTTGATACGCTTTGTGACGTGAACTAGAGCGCATTTAATAAATAAAGAAATGATGTTATAAATGGGATTCATTCTTAAACTAATAGAACCTAACACGAATATCTAAAGGAACAAAAATAACATGTACTTAATTCGAAATAAATTCAATGAAACATGCTACAAATTGGTTCTAACCAAGAAAATAAATGTAAGTTTTAAAGAACACGTCACCACTGCGCCATTGAAAAGGGGTTCTGCGTTTTGTATAATTTCATCTGCTCAATGTTAAAAAGAGGTCAAGTTTATGAGTTTATTTATAGGACATAGTTTCTGTAGCTTGAGGATCGATTCTAAAACGTTTTCACATGAAAGCCCGGGGTGAACGTCCGTGCCTCGGTGGCAAGTGGTGGTCTTAGACTATTTATTATTTAACCAATTTACACTCCTGCCCACTCATTCTGAGATAAAGCCGTGTTGAGTGTTTGTTTATAAAAATCCAACTTTGTTGCCTGGGATACAAAATTTACGCCAATCAAAAACACGGACTCAACACATTTCATACAAATCCTTTCAGCTGTATCTGCTTAGTGCTTATACGTCGAAACATCTTCATGAACTTCGGCTTGTCATATGATTTTAATAATACTACTAAAACAAACTCTACGCCAATATGGCTAGCTTTTCAGTATGACTTTTGTTATACTGATGTGGTGGATGGTTGGGGTACTAAATTTTTATAGTGCTCCCACTAGAAAACTAAATTAAAGTAAATCTAGCAACAATACCAAAGTATATTTGTCATCTGGGCTTCCCGGCATACAAGCTTAGACAATATATAAAAGACGTGCCTTGCACGGTCTTTCCTTCCTGCCAAAGTGTAAGATCAAATACTCATGTACACACAAAAAAACTGGTGTATTAGGCAGATTAGTGTGCGTAAAATATACAAGTGTTTAAGATTTATTTATGTGTGCGTTCATAACGACACAAAACGGTATGTGCGTTTCTCTTGCCGCAGTTACATAGAAAGTGACAGAACTTTATGGTAGCGTCAATAAGCGCATGGCGCATCCTTTTAAATGGTCTAAGCTTTCACTGGTGACGGAACAACGCGACAGACGAATGGCGCCAACGCGACGGTACCTCCAAAAACTGTACCAACTTGGACGCCGCCCAATGCCAATGTCGATCGATATTAGGCTATTAACAACGCAGTAAACAAAACCATTGGCTTTCACTGAAGTTATGGCGTGTTTGATGGTACAAGTGACGTTGTGCATGTACGCAACTTTTATTGGGGTACCTAATTGTTGCCTTTTGAAGATATTATGATGCCTGTTTACTTTTTGGCGCGCTTTGCAACAGAGATGCCTTGATGGATATTGATGCTGGTATCGTTATTCTTCATTTTCTAAATGGCATAAGGTATGCTATTCAATATGTAGTCTGCAAATCAAAAGGGGCATTTAAATATCTTTGTTCTTTTATCATTTTTGCTATCGATCTGAAGATATTGACATTGTGTATGCTAACCAGCCGTAGCATTGTATGTAACTATATACTTATGTTTGTAGAAATGACGTTTCAGTAGAATCGAGCTTACGAAGAATGTTTTTCGTCACCGGAGAGCACCATTATGTTTGTTATTGATCCATTTCGCGGAACAGAGATAAAGGCAGTAGTTGTCATGAGCCACAGGTATGCCATATTTATTTTATGCTTCCTTCATGCTATACAGTTCGTTTTTATCTGCTGTTCAATTATATTACTTATAGAACAAAATTTATCGTATAAACATTTAGCTTCAGCTAATTTCTTTTCTTTTATGACCGACGTTCTCCTACGAGGGCCTAATTTTACTAAATAATCTTTAATATGCGTCAACTCTTTCAATATTAACGAAATTTATTTTGCCATAACATAATAAACATTTCATACAGAAACAGATTTACATATTATATCGAATTTTACGTAAATAATTCATAGTACATTGTAAATGTAAAAAAAAAAATATAATCTAACACATTGTTATTACTACATTCATGAAATATAAAATAATAGTACTCTATGATTATAAAAACCTCTTTTTCATAACGCACTCAAACACTTCACCCACTTTTACACTGGTTATGTTGCTCTCAGGCCGATGATGCCGGTGTGAGACCTGAAGACGAAGCCTCTCGCTGCTGCCGTCTCAGCAGGCTTATTGTTCGCCGCAAATCATAGGTTTCGATATTTCGCTGCATCCATTTTCCGTGACATTTTCGATAATAACGGAAAATAAATATTGCGCTTCCCACAATTAAAATTATACATATCGCGCTCAGGATGTAGGTGGTAGTACTTGCATGATTCAATAGTTCTTCGGAAGAAGCGGCATTTCCCGCACCATTTTGAGCGATTATTACTTCTTGTTCTTTAGATTTTTGACCACCCATCTTGTTTAAATTCCGTTGCCAAAAAAACGCAGCCTGCACCCAGCTTCACTTGTTCGGTGTTAATAAGTTCAATCATGTTTTACGTCTTTAAAATGCACAAGTCACTCAATGTTTATATTAAACTTTCCATATTGGGACAGCAACTGACACCGCGCTGGCGCTGGCAGGGTCGCCATATAGAGTTCGTCTCATATGAGTAATTAAACAACCATTTGGTTTAGGTTACTATTTATTACTAATCAATAAAATACGATTACATAGCTTATATACTAGATGGTTACAATGGACGACATACACCATAATGCTGACTAGGCTTATTCTCATGAAAGTGTTAGGCTGGAGCTGCTTTGTAAGCTTTACAACAAGTACCGGTTCTGGCGAGCAATTTGCTTGTTTTATTATTTAGTTGGATCTGGTAAAAACTGATAGATTTTGATATAGTATGAATAATTATATATTATGAACAACAGGCATTAATAAATATAATTCATTTAAATACTGAGATTATTCTCCAATGGTATATAGATCGAATAACCACGTCATTTTATGTATGCACATCACAAATTATCTGAAATATTAATAAAAAATCATTAATTCAAATAACTTTTGTTGTCACTTAATCTCGTTTGTCACAATCTTTCTCTCTCACGCACGTATCACGGATATATCTTGTATCTTCTCTCTCTTTCCACGTGTAATCTATTACAAAGTTTGATTTGTTCGCGAAGTTATGATTCATTTTCATACCGATCGAATATATTTGGTGATAATGCTGACCGTCTAAAGATTAAACACTGATAAGCTCAACTATTACAAGGCCCCTTTTAGCTTTATATCAAAATTGTAGAGTCAGTAGCCTTTCCTAGTTCCCTGGCCTTAAGTAATCATTATCGCCTATATAGACGTTAGATACAGTACCCAGAAAATCATAGATGTGTTGCACGGCTTTAAAAAAATTAATAAGAGACGGGACGGACATGCTTGGGTCTCCGGAAATTTCACTTATCTAAGAAACGAAGCAGCAAACTGTTACTTTATAGTTTTCCATGACATTCGTACTAATCTGGTCGAACTGTATTAACATTATAAAGAGGAAAGATCTTTGTAACAAATAAACTCAAAAATTACTGAAGTGTTTTTAAAATTCTTTTACCAATATAAAACTTAATTATCAGCGAGTAACATAGGCTACTTTTATTCCCGCGAAAATATAAAGCGGGACTTTTATCCCGGAAAATTCATTCACGCGGGCGAAGCCGCGAGCAGAAGTCTATGCTCTATAAATATATTATGCCTACGGCTAATAGATAACTAGGTGCCGCTGTTGTCCAGATGTGAAAAGTTGAAACGTAGTCCACATAAAATGGGGTCCGTCGCTCCATGTAGAGGGCGGTTTGTGGCACGTCATAGGACGTCAGACGCGCAAAGATCATATTTAACTACTAATATAAATTTTTCACTATATGTATTAATGACTGAATGATACAAGGTGGCTTTATTGACATTAAGCATAATATATGCTACCGTCGAACGAACTGAACTCATTGAACGACATTACATTTTGGGTTGCCACTGTTTTCTAAATTAATAAAATACTCGTTAAGTCATACCTGACTATAAATCCTGTATCACAAATATTTAGGCGCTCTAATTGGAGCTCAACCTACTCTCGACTTCTGCATATTGCCGCCCGGAAAAATTATCATCTCGTAAACCTTCGCAAATTAAATTATCGCATATTACGTGCAATGCCATAACGTTCATGTAATACGCTATATTGAACCGTATTACCGGGGCATAAGGTACAACAATAAGGTAATTACGACATTATTGCTTCAAGCAATCGCACAAGTCACAACAATTTGTGAGCACACGCTAGACAGTGCTTTTGTGTGTTCAATGTAAAATGTGTAATAACTAAAATGTTTGAAATCCTCATTACAGAAAGGCATAACCATTTTTTTACAATAAATAGCTTACTCGACTTGTCTTTATCGGAGTAAAAATTTTTGACGCACACATATACACTCACGCCTTTTATCCCCGATGGGGTAGGCAGAGGCGCAACTAGTGCACCACTTTTCACCGTGCGTATTCTGCCCCATGTTGTGATAGGAGGCAAGCCTATCGCCATATAGGGTACGAATCCAGACTCCGGGCTGATACTAATTAGTAAAACCCAATGTCACTGCCCGACCCGGGGATCAAACCTGAAACCTCGGCATTGTAACCGTAATACAACTACGCCACCGAGGCATTTCTTTAGCTTTATATTATGACGCATAAGTAATTCAAATAAAGTGTATAATGTATTAGAAGTTTTAAATATTTTGTTCAGCTATTTTTATTGTTAATGGTACATAGGATGTTTTGCTCCCGAGGCGCATTTTGTAAATGAATATCTACGGTATCGAATGGCCGGTACACACGCGTTGTATGTGTGAATTTATCGCGATATCGTTAATCGTTATTCGTCTGTTGTCATTTGACGAGTGATGGCGGACGTGAGAGGTGTGTTTTTACAAGTGATTGTGAAAATTCAAGTGTCTTTGCAATCATAAATTTTATAATGCAGGAGTAGTAACAAATAGGATATATTATTATTTTTGTGGATGTGCGATGCTAAATGTGTACTACAGTTCAAAAAATGCCATTTGATTGTTTTGTTATCGATGGGAATTTACTATATTGTGCTTCACAGTAGCCTTTTCCAGTCTCATTCAACGTCTGTTCCCTACTATTCACAGTTACTTTACTACTCTTTGCTTTTATTTGTATTTATTAATATTCTAGAATGAACTTCTTCCCACTGTGTTTTCTCGGCGTTAAGACATGTCCCTCATGAAATGAGGTTTGATAGTTGTTTTTTGGGTATAGAGCGGTTTGGTTGTGTCCCTTGCATTTCCGACGTCTAAGGGTGACAATGACCACTTACAGTGGGCTGTTAGCTCGTCTGCCTTCTGAGTCAATAAAAAAATCCCCTCAAGACTGTTAGGATATGTCCGCGGATACAAAATTCCAATCACTGTTTTATAAAATCGTAATAAGTACCTACAATTTTTAGGCTTTCAATAGCCACCTATCGGTTGATAAATGCAAATAGATGGTTTTTTTTTTTTTTGAGAAACTCTTTAAAATTACACTGGGTCAACTTTCTCTTGTATGTGAGAATCCGTCTAATACTTGCCTGTTTATGTCGCCAAGCACTATTGTGTTTCGGTTCAAAGAACATCGAGGGCAATTAATTACTGGACATTATGAGCCTTCGAGGGAGTCGAGTGCAGTGCTTCGTATATTCTTTATACCGGCAAGGGAAAATAAACCCTCTGCACCTGATTGTATGCTGAGTGGGGTTCAGACAGTGTTCACTGAGGAGAGGCGATTATTCCTCGCTAGTCGACATAATTATGCCGGCCTATTTGAACCGGTAATACACGGGCTGTAACGCAATACACTTAATGGCAGGTTTTTTTTTCGTGAAGCAAAATGTATCCTACTACCCGAAAAATAAAGCAGTTCTGGTTGATGTTATTATTGTCATAAGCATGGTGCCTGACTTAATCCTAGCTCGTCTCATAAGAAAATGTAATAGATATTTTTTTATTATTTCTTTTTCCTATCTGGCTGTAATACATATTAACGGGACTTCTATATTAGAAGTAAACTAGCTTTTACTTATGGCCCCGTCTACGTGAATAAGTTTTCCGGGATAAAGGTCCCGCTTTACATTTTCCCGGGATAAAAGTAACCCATGTTACTCACTGATAATGTAGTATTTAATTAAGTATTTTTAAAATCGATCCAGTAGTTTTTGAGTGTAATCGTTACAAACATACGAACGAATCTTTTCTCTGTATAATAATATTAGTAGACGGAGCTAGATTTCCTCGGACACGTCGCGGTTACCACAACGCTAATTATACCACTCGGATTACATACATACATACATAGTATCACGCCTCTATCCCATAGGGGTAGGCAGAGACTATGGATCGCCACTTTGCTCGATTCTGGCACACTACTTTCGCTTCCTCTACCTTCATCAATCTTTTCATGCACTCCCGCTCGGATTGATTCCTTAATTCCTACTGCCACTCAGATGATTTCCTTTTGATCTTCAATAATTACTTTTAAAAGTTAGTTATATAAAAGGACCGAACAATAGTGACTGAATAGTTAGGATCGATGGGTACTTTAATTTTTGTTTATACACACAGTATTTGAAAACTGTTTTGGATTGATACAAACGTCAAACATGAATTGATAGAATTGTTTCTTTTTGATTTTAAGAAAAAGAAATGGTTTTCTCGCTGCTTGTACACTTATTTGTATACAATATAATACGTTTCGATTATTCAACGTATTTTACGGTTCTCCGTGGACGTATAATCACGTCACGCTCGACAGTTAATTGTATGACTTTATTTAGCATTTTGTGTTAAATATAATTTATCATAAGTATTATAATTTAGTTAAAATATATAATCTTAAGCTTTCTTTTAAAGTAAATTTAAAAAAGTAGCTATAAGCTAATTAAAAAAAATCTTTATTAAAAAATAGTCTTATTGTAGTTATTTTCATTATAAATAAATAATCAAGATGTAGGCTATTAAAAGCATATAATAATATTATGTCATAACAAAAAAACATCATTTTTATTTCTTACAACACGTGCATTTGTTTACTTTATTAGCAAGTCATCCCGCTAAACGTGTTAGATTCATAAAAAATAACGTCACGCACACGCGTGCCAAAAACTACGATTTGATCCAAACGTAAAAAAGAATTTGCGAGCCAAATAGAAAAAATGTTTTGAGTGACTCAGCATTTAGTATAAGTTGTTGGCAATGTTGTGGCCATTTAAATATGGAAAAATGCTAATCCTCGTGGATTTATGTACCTTTTATTACTTACTAGCTCTTGCCCGCGGCTCCGCCCGCGTTAAGGAGTTATGCCGGGGTAAAAGTCCCGCTTTATATTTTCTCGAGATAAAAAAGCGTATTTGTTAATACAGGACATTATCTACCCGTGTCCCAAATTTCATCGAAATACATGCAGTAGTTTTTGCGTGAAAGAGTAACAAATATTACATTCTTACAAACCTTCACGTTTATAATATTCGTAGGCTTACTTAATTTAGTTAATAATTTTTTATTTTAACTGAATTAAGTTTAGTTTTTTCAAGTTGATTGAATCTCTACTGGAGGAGTGACTTTAAAAAACTCACTAATCCACTTTAAAATGGGATAAAGTCAAAACGGAGCCGCGGAGGGAATATTATAAACAATAAAAAACAATATATCAAGGAACATGAATAAAGTATATATTATTAATAAATAAATAATGATGTGGCATAGATTTAGAATTTAAGAGGTTATTCAAGCCTATAATTGTTTAGAAATGTAGGTAAATGTTCCATCAACTTGTATCTGTGTCCATTACATGTTCTTCCTGTATTGTTTTAAACTACTTCTGCCTTTTTGTCCACTGTTATGTTCTCTAAATCGTATGCTATCAATGTTCGTACTTTGTTCCAAAATGTAACGAGTTTAGTACCTATAGAGTAGGTATAGTATACTGGCTACTGAGAAAAAATATTACAAAATTGTATGATGATGTGTGAACGGGAAATAATAGGAAACAATATTATCTTAATTAAAATATGTCTGTAATTAGAGTACTAGTCAATGCACATATTTTATTTTAATTAAAATTGGGAAACTTACAGCTAGTACAATTCATAGTAAAGGATACACTCAAACAGGGCAAATTACAAGTTTCCACTACTAAATTATCTTACATTTTGGAACTGAAATGTCATTACTGTCCCGTCTGAGATCAATGCTTTGTATCCAAGAAATTGCAATCAACAGAGTCATTTTTTTATCCTGCAGATCAGAATCAAGGCGGTTACCCGCAGCAAGGTGGCTACCCACCTGGGGGATACCCGCAAGGTGGTTACCCGCAGGGCGGCTACCCTCAGGGAGGATATCCACCAGGTGGTTACCCCCAAGGCGGCTATCCACCGCCACCGCAGCCAGGGTTCCAGCCAAGTGGTTATGGTGCACCCGGTTACGGTGACGTAAGTATTATTGAGTTTTCTGGATTTATTTTAAGCTCATTCAGCTCCTAATTTAAACACCTGTGGTGCTGTAAAATCAATCACAATGGATTCCACTGTCTATATAATCAACTTTACAATGAACAATAAAACCTACCTACCTACTACGGCTACCAAGGAAAAACATTAGCATTAAGAAACACAAGCAATAAGAATTACTCTAATAAAGCGCTATTTTTTTCATTATACACTTCATTACCGAATATCATTTATACAATAAGTAAAACCCCCAGCCCAACGCTTACAGCATCGATCGATTACTCTGATACGTGCAAGTAGTCTTTGCAACCCACTTTGCGAATTATTTTCAGCGACTATGACGCACCACGTCGGCAATGTATTGACAATCTGTGCATTAGTACCTCTGCCGATGCAGGCCAAGGTCGGTCGAACCAAGCTTCCGAAAACTCACCACAATATTCATACACAGTTAACGTGCCTGTTATTTGATTGGAGGACATTGTACACAGTGAAATTTCACGGTGACTACTGACTAGCCTAGTGCAATGTGGTACTTTTTCATTCTATGTGATATTACTTGTATTCATAGGCAGGTGAGGCGCTTATCTTGAGTCGTGAGTGTGTGTGACTCGTTTGGTAATACCGTTAGAAACTATAATTTGAACCTTGGTTCTTTGACAGCATCACATTACATAGAGTCTTTAATTAGTCACACAATATTGATAATATTGTACCTAGAACTCAAATACACAATCTATGTTTCAATTAGATTACATGATTCCGGAAAAGGCTCACCGGATGCAAAATATAAAGCTATATTTTATATACCATAAATTGTTATCAGTTGTTATCACTCAAAATGTGATAAATGGGGAGTTATATTAGTCGCGTTTAATATATTGTGTGAACACGTCGTTTGGCAATACAAAAAATGCAACAGGTATAAATGAAATCTAAAAATTAATCGTTACAACTTAACGTAATAAGACGTCCAACCGGTGTATCAAGTGGACGTGCTATGACGTCATGCAAAATACTTTGTGTAGTGTTATATTTGTGATTTGGAACAGTTGAGGCTCAATCATTGTGTCACTTGATTTATGAAACGTGTATCGTTTTTATCATGATTATTGGTACATTGCACTATTTGGTGATGATAGGTTGTCACTTAAGTTTTAGTGCAGTGTATAGTGCTTTATAATTATTTTTCATACAACTACAAAATTACTATAATAATCTCTATGATGAGGGCAGCGTAGTCGAAATTATGTTGACGCGTCTGTCGAAATTATCTAGAAGGCTTGTCTTTGTCATCATATCATGTACAGTCACCAGCATAAATAACTGAACAAATTCTAATTTCAAATTGCCTACATACTTTAGTGTTCTTACTAATCTTTTTTCTCTTCACAAAAATAAAATAAAAGATTTGCTTTATTTCATTCGAAGATTTTTTTTTCAGTTTAACTTAACGCGTATATAGGTGACTAGCCTTTGCCCACGGCTTCGCCCGCGTTAATAAGTTTTTCCGGGCTAAAAGTACATAAAAACCTTCCCGTTGAATCACTCTATCCAACACATTTTGGATAAAGATTACCTAATATTATGACGTTGATACAACTCTTAACAAATAATGCATTAATTTCGACCAATAAAAACGGTTCTAGTAAGTTAATGTTAAAAGATAGACATATACTGTCCAGGACATTTTTTTAGATCATTTCAAGATGAATAATTCTTTCATACATATATTTTTGGTATCTTGAACCGTTTTCGCAGCGCACGCAATGGAAGCCCTCAAGGATGAATAATTTTCCCCGTTTTTTTTTTCACATTTTCCATTATTTCTTCGCTCCTAATAGTTGCATCGTGATGTTATATAGCCTAAAGCCTTCCTCGATAAATGGTCTATTCAACACAAAAAGAATTTTTCAATTCGAACCAGTAGTTCCTGAGATTAGCGCGTTCAAACAAACAAACAAACAAACTCTTCAGCTTTATAATATTAGTATAGATTTGAAATTGATTTTGTACAGATATTTATGATGCTGACTGTACACGAGTTGTGTCTCAAACGCGATTCGCCGAATTATATCTTTTTAGAGTAATTTAGACACGTCTACGACCATTATGTAGTTCTGTACGAAATGATTCGGTGACTTCGAGTAGCTCGAATCCAGCTGCAAATTGCTGTTCCCATATTACTACTATCTTGTGAAATGTTTCAAAACAATCCATCATACAGGATTATGGAATTTCAATCGCTAGGCATAGTACGGCGATAGCAGATGAGACATAAAATGTACATTAATGAATACCTAAATGTGAAGCGATAATGTGGGTTTTATGTTTTTTTAAGGTTCCGTACCTCAAAAGGAAAAAAAGGAACCCTTATAAGATCTAAAAGTCGCAAAAGGTTATTGTGTATATTTTGATTTGAAAAGTATTTTTACTCTACATTTCACGACCATCTTGTATAATACTTCAAAAACATCAATCCAATAATATTTTAATTCACATCATTACACATTATGTAATTTAAATAAAATCAATCAATATCATGAATGTAACACAAAAATTTGTTTATATCTTACGCTAGTTCTATTGCAATAGGAGTTATTTATTTATTTCCACATACGTCTATTTTACAGACAATGCTAATAGTGTGAACAGTGACTATATTATCCTAACATATGTTTACACAGCTGACAAATAGGTACACTTGTTTGTAATCCTATGGAAGTATTAGGATTAGGAAGGGGAATTCTTGAAACTCCGGTAATTATAATTTTACAAATCGTATGAATGGTTAAACATTTATTCTACCTCAAAATGTATGTTTACTATACCAGCCCTGTATTATATACTGCCCACTGCTGAGCACGGGCCTCCTCTACAACTGAGAGGGTTAATGCTTTAGTCCATCACGCTGTATACATATAGAATGTATGTTTAAACCTGTTTAATAAAATTGCAACGGTTCATTCCAGGCGGCGTACACGCCCAACGTGGGCGTCGGCGAAGATGGCGAGGTTAAAGGCTTCGACTTCACAGAGCAGACCATACGGAAGGCGTTCATCAGAAAAGTAAGCTTTCAAACGTCTTTCTAGTCTTTCACAAAAGCGTTTTCAGTAGTCTTTCTAGTTTTCTAGTCTTTTCAACAGTTATTCTGGAGGGGATAACGATACTCCAGTCATGCATTAAGCTGGTCGTATTTGAGTCTGACATATTCGCACGATTCTTGTTATATGAATTGAGCCCTTTCAATTGAATAATTTTTATGTCTATAATCAGTTGTTTTCCCGCCTGTGAATCTAGCGATAAATGAAAAGCATAAATATTAAGGGAAAAAATTGTGTCCATAATGCTCCTTTCGTACGAATACCAATGAAATGGGATCCATGTAAGCAGACTTACTACTTAAGAGTTCGAATGACTCAATTCAATGAGAAAACGTATTCTCAACTTTCTTGGATGTTAATAAGGCTTATTTAATATTTGTCTTTCGCATTCCAGGTGTACTCCATCCTGATGTGTCAGCTCCTGGTCACGATGGGTTTCATAGCTCTGTTCCTATTCCACGCACCGACCAAAGCCTGGGCAGCGAGGAATCCTTGGATGTTGTGAGTACTCAAGTCTAAATTACCACCACAATTGAAATCCTCCTAGCCAGTTTCGGCCACGGCGCACTGTGGGACGTCCCCATAGAAAGGGCGTGACATGTACCGGTAGTACTGAATGTCTGATAACTGGAAACTGAAATGCATTGTGGAAAGGGGACAATATGACCTTTCAAGTTTTATAATTTTCACCCCTCTAATCACTTTATTTTACCTAATATATAGCACCAAAGTTGAAGTATCGAACACTGTCGAAAATGACCTCACTGTTTAAGAAAGATATTTGTGGTATTCGCAATAGTTTGGAGAAGTATTTTATAAATAAAACGGTTTAATAGGATACACTTATATAAATGCAACTGTTTCTTTTTAAAAAAAGACGCTTTATTTTATGGTTAAATTAAAGTTTAAAAAAGTAATCGAAGTGTTTGATAAAATCTGTCATATAATAAAAACGCCACGAAACCCCGACCTAATGATACTTGTGTTTGATAGTTCAGAGTAAGTAGGAAATTTTGCTAGAACATTATGTACCCCCCCTCGTCCCCCTTTCGAAGAAAATTAACAAAATAGGTCACACGCCTGATAAAAATGTCAGAGCATCTACATTTTTCATCAAGCTGACTACATTTTGTGAATTATGAATATTTCATCAGGTGTTGATATTACACGAAAGCAATCAAGTAGGTTGGTGTAAATAATTTTTAACATTATGCTTTCAATTGTTGTGTCATTTTAATCCATCCTAATATAATAATATTACTCGAAATAAGTTTTTTAAAGTGTTAGGAAACGCCTGACAATTTCTTTTGAGCAAAGTCCTTGAGATCGTAAATTTAGGCGATTTTAAGACATGTCTATTTTTCATTAATTAGGTTAAAATATACCCTATACTGTATTGTATTTCACTTGTTTAATTGCAATTATGTCAAATTATTGTGTATCTATCCTTAATTTGGTTTTAAACTCCCCTGAAATATAGGCATATTTCAGTATTTTTTTTCATAGTCATATCAGTATTTTTCAAATAAACTACATTGGTAATGGATAGGTCTACTATTCAATAATACACGTAAAAAAAATCAAATCTTTACGTTGTTCCGTTGTTGAGTTATCATAAGATATGTAAGAGAGTGACTCATGTCACGCCCTTTCTATGGGGACGTCCCACAGTGCGGCGGCCAATCTCAACGGAGAACAGCCAGGTACGCAGGAGATATTATAGTGCACAAGTGTGTGCGCAATACACAGGTGCACTCGCTATTCCTTCACTCTCATAGTCTGGTGAGACGGCAATCCGACATGACCGGAGAGAGATCAGGCGCAGGACCAACGGCTTTACGTGCTTTCCGAGGCACGGGGGTATCACACCGCCAACTTCCTGACTCCGAGCTGCGACTGAGTAAATTTTAAGATGGAAAAACCCAGTCACAATTTTTTTTTTTTGGCTCGACCCGGGATTCGAACTCAGGACCTCAGCGCGCAAATCGTACTCGTAATGCGTACGCAATACCACTACGCCACCGAGGCAGTCGCAGTCGAGGCAGACAATTATTTCAGTGGTCGCATCAAAACAATCTAACATTCTCCGGAATTAGTAAAATATTGATTGATTTATGTCATCTTATTTTCATTTGGTGTATTTGTGAGCAGTACCTACGGCTGTCCTGCTGTCTGGTAAATGCAATACAAAATTGAATTTTTATGTTCAATACAGACGACACACACACACACTTATTCCTATTATCTCTGAAGGGGTAGGCAGAGGCGCTAGTAGTGCACCCACTTTTCGCCATAGGTATTCCGTCCCATGATGTGATAGGGGGCGAGCCTATCTCCATATCGGGCAAAAATTCCAGACTCCGGGCTGATACTTCATAGAAAAACCCAATATCACTTTGCCCGACCCGAGACCTCAGCTTTGCAGACATGATATTATATGCCATGTAAATTACTACACTCTATTAAATCTAATATAATTCGTAAATTGTGAGGTTACTCCTTACCATTGTATAGGCAAAATGGCATGATAGGTACATATGTTACTTTGTAATATTTCACGGGCTCAATACAATTATTTCAATATATTTTTTTAAGTTATGCTTTAGGCGCGTTATGAAAAATTAATGGGAGTGAATTTTTACGATGCGCGCATGAGTGACACAAAATTCTCACGGGAGAAGTTGCCCGCTAAACCGCCCATTAAGGGCATCATATCATAAAGGGCAGATTTAATGTTACATTTTAAAAAGTGACGGCCATTTTGAATTTCTTTGTTTTAAGGCCAACCGACCTCAAAATCGATATCTGGGCATGGCTTTAGGTACAAAGGGCAGATTTAATGTTAGATTTCAAAAAATTGGCCGCCATTTTGAATTTATTTGTCATAATACTTTTCAGTAGTAATGCCAAGCAATCCTGAATGAAGTCCAATATAACGTTGCGTGTTGTGTTGCAGCTGGGTCGCGTTCGCGGTCGTGTTCGTGTGTCTGATCGCGATGGCGTGTTGCGACGGTGTGCGGCGGCAGGCGCCGATGAACTTCATATTCCTCGGGATCTTCACCGTTGCTGAGAGCTTTCTTCTAGGAGTCACGTCTAGTGTGTATGATGTTAGCGCGGTACGTACACAACACCGAACTTCTTAATGCCGACATAGGAGTGTATAAAAGAAGGGGGAGGGAGGGGGGAGAGTGTTTAGGCCGTGACTATCCCAGATTTTAAAGCAGACTATAATACTATAATTTTTTTAAGACAAGTATTTTTTATTTTAAGTAATCTCTGGAACTGCTGAAGTGATTTTAATGATATTTAGTATGGATATTATTTGAGATACTGAGAAGGACATAGGCAATAGGTTTATTCCAGGAAAATATAAATTGGGACTATCCCATGTGTGAGCGGGACTCACTGGTGGTAGGTCTCTCATATGTAAGAGTCCGTCTGGGTGGGTACCACCGCAATGTCTAGTTCTAGTTTGAAGGGCATTGTAGCCAGTGTAACTACAGGACATAATGAGACTTAACATCTTACGTCTCGGGATGACGAGCGCAGTGGAATGCCACACAGTACGTTGTAACTCAAGGTGCTGGATGGTGTTTCTTCTGTTTATGGGTGGTCGTTTCGCTTACCATCAGGCAAACGGCATGCTCGACTCGTCATTCAATGCCATAAAAAAATCCCGTAAAAACTTTTTCACGCAGGCAGAGCTTCGAGCAAAAGCTAGTTTATGATACAGTGAATGTGTGTTTGCAGGTAATGATGGCAGTCGGTATAACGGCGGGCGTGTGTCTCGCGCTGACGATATTCGCGTTCCAAACTAAATGGGACTTCACCACCATGGGCGGCGTGCTGCTGTGTGCCACCGTGGTGCTGCTGCTCTTCGGTAAGTGGTACCACCACGGCTTGAGGGTCGTGATTATGTAGACTTGTAAACTGATGGAACATTCATACAGTATGCATTAGATGTAGGCCATGAGTTTGATACAGGTGTGGGATTCTTCATAAATCATAAGACCCGTTGATGTATTAATACATTTTAATCGTCGTCTTAGTTTGTACATGTATGACGGGTATTATACAGTCTGTCTGAATCCTCACTTGTTAATTAGTTTAATTACAATTATTAGTTATGAACCACGCGCGAGTTCGCTTGCATGCCGGGAGTAAGAGAGCAAGAGGAAGCAGTGGTGTTACCACAGTGCAAATAGTGTTGCCACATAATAACCGGGGTTACCAAAATGATTGTATAAATTTACATAATAGTGGTGTGCTTACAGGCCACACACGCATAGAGGTTTTAAAAAAAATTATTTTTATATAATTCCGACGACGTGCTAACCTAAATGCCGAAATAAAAACTGTACAAAAACTAAAAAAGAGTCATAGCAAATTCTATATTGATGGTTTTTAATGTGAATAATGATAATTTGTAACCAACACTTAGATATTGACACTGCATTGTCTGTACGCTATACAACTAACAATTAAAGGATTTTAACAAAAAATAAAACCGCCTTCAAAAACAATTTAAAACTGAAACTGATTACCTATTTTGAAGTTGGTGAATAATTATTAAAAAATAACTGAGCTCTGAGGCAACAAGCATAAAAAAAAACACCACCATACCATACCAACCCTGTATTATATACTGCCCACTGCTGAGCATGGGCCGCCTCTACTACAGAGAGGGTTAAGGCCTTAGTCCACCATGCGGGCCTAATGCGGGTTCGCGGACTTCACATACCTTCGAAATTTTTATAGACAACTTCTCAGGTATGCAAGTTTCCTCACGATGTTTTTCTTCACCGTTAAAGCGAGCAATAACTCACATAGAATACACGTCGAATAAATGATAACCTGCTCCTTTTTTTTTTTTTTTTTTTTTTTTATAAATGGCAACTGGTTCCTCTAAATTGAGGAATATTACTGCCAGTGTCAAGTCAACTGTCAGCTGTCAAGTGATTGTGACGCATTCATGTGTACCTACCAATTTTACTCTTTTAGTAAAGAAAAAATTTTTTTTTTAGTTGAGAAAATTTAAGACAGATAACCAATGATCAAAATAATTTATAGACATTACGGTAGATAACAAATAAAGGTGTTACTAATACGAAGGACATTATATAATGCATGCAAACACATAAGGTTAATTTCAGTTATAATTTTATAGTATATATTGTTAAGAATGAAACAAGTGCTTTCAAAGATGGTTTGTTACCTAGGCTTAGGAGAGATGAAACATTAACAGGGAGAGGGGCCCCCCGATCTACCAAAATGTCAAAGAGAGAAGGAGATGAGAAACGAGGGCACTTAAATAGTATATGGGTCACGGATCCTTCGTCAAGGCCACACTCACATAAAGAAGAGTCTCTAACATGTAATTTACATAAGTGAACGGGTGAAGAGCAATGACCAATCCTCAACCGAGAAATTGTGGCCGAAATATGTTTACTGAGGCGCAATTTGGAGAACCATGGTCTAAAAGTAATATGCGATTGTATATTGTATAACCATCCCCCTTTTTGGGAACTAGAGTTCCTCCAAGATGTATTCCAAGCCATTTCCAGATCATGTTTGGCCAGGGCAATCAGATCACAAGCATAAACTGAAAAGTAGTCTTCTTTACCGTGATCAATAGCGTGTTTAGCTAATTGATCAACCTGCTCATTACCAATTATACCTATATGGCTTGGGATCCAAGCCACTGTAACTTGAAGATGTTGCTCATTACACAATTTAATTAAATCTATTATTTCCAAAGAAATAGGGTGAACACAGTTTTTGGCAAATGGATTACTGATGAGAGCCTGGACACAACTTTTTGAGTCTGAAAAGATAACAGAACAAGCAATATTGTTCTGTTTAATGTATTTGATACATTCCCGAATAGCTAAACATTCACCTGAAAAAACTGAAGAATAATGTGGTAGTTTATATGAGAAAGATAAATTAGAATTCATATGTAAAAAAGCAACACCAACAGAACCTTGTTTGCTTAATTTAGATGCATCCGTAAAGAAAATATCAGCCAAAGGCCAGCGTCTTTTTATAATTTCATTCAATTTAGTTTCAGCATCAGAGGATTGTTTAGTAATTTTAAGTGATAACTCCACTAAAGGTAGTGTAATTTTTGAGCTATACTGAACTGCAAAAGCTGGATGAATTTGGTATTTTTTAATAGGACAGTGTATACTCTCTAGCCTCCTGAGACTTACAATTAAACAAGGTAAAATTTTGTGGGACCAGTATGGTTTAGAAGCAATATATGAATTTAATATTCTAAGTTTGGAAAAAAGAGGATGAGAGGAATAATGACAAATTTTATAAATATATCTGTCAGAGAGATATTGTCGCCTAAGATTAAGAGGGGGATCAGAACACTCAACCTGTAAGGCATTAGTTGGTGAGCTTTTCATAGCGCCAACAACTATCCTTAGAGCTTTATTTTGAGTCAACTCTAACTTCCTTAATGCTGTTTTATTGCAAGGAGACAGTAAATGGGAGGCAAAATCCAAGTGACTCCTTACAATTGCATTGTATATTAATCTAAGAGAGTATGGATGAGCTCCCCACCAGACACCTCTTAAACATCTCATAATATTTATACTGCTCTCACACTTTTTAACAATATGGTCTATGTGGGCTACACCATTCATTCTACTGTCAAATATTTTACCTAAAAATTTTACCTCTTTCCTTACAGGAATTGGAGTCCCATTGCACTGAATATTTATATGGGGGATCTGGCGTTTTCGAGAGAAGACAACCACTACACTCTTAGAGGCTGATAGGTCCAAATAGTTGTCACTAAGCCAAGAGGATAGAACAGTCATACCACTTTCAATATTATCCCTTGCTAAGCTGATAGAATAACTAGCAGAGTAAATAAGTAGGTCATCAGCATACTGTAAGACATTACACACATCCGGTATGTTATGATCCATATCGGCAGTGTAAACATCATACAGCAGAGGGCTGAGTACAGAACCTTGGGGTAAACCCTTCCATACTGTTCTAGTGGCAAGCTGAACTCCCGGATACCTCAGTGATATAGTCCTACCTGATAAAAGGTTAAAAATAAAATCTGTTATCTTGTTAGGAAACCTTAGCTGAACTAATTTGTTCCTAAGGACCCAAAGATTAACATTATCGTATGCCGCTGAGACATCCAGGAAGCCAGCCACCACTGACTTGTTTTGACTGAATGACAGATGGATATCAGTGGTGAAAATAGCATGATTATCAGAAATACTACGGCCCCTCCTGAACCCATATTGAGTATTAGCTAGTAGAGAATGGTGCTCCAGGAACCATTCCAATCTATTTTTTATTAGGTGTTCCACTATTTTTGGAATGGTAGATGAAAGAGCAATAGGGCGATAAGATTCAGAAAAACTAGGGTCCTTCCCTGGTTTTGGAATAGGAATAATTAATTGGTGTTTCCAGTTCTCAGGAATAACACCACTATCAATACTCAAATTTATTAATTTTAAGAAATAATTTAGAAAACTATCCTTGGACTTTGAGAGAAAGGAATAGGGTATACCATCAGGTCCAGGGGAGGAGTCCTTGATATGACTCAGTACTGATTTTAACTCGAGAAACGTAAAAGGCGAATCTAAAGTAGAAGAATTAGCCTGGTATGAATATAAATAGGGGATTTGGGACAAATTAGGAACTGAAGGGGGAGCTAACCGGTCTAAAAAATCATCTACCCAGTTTGTTGAGTAGTAAGACGGAGTATGAACTTTACGAGACAATCTGTAATGCTTAATTCTTTTCCAAACCAGAGACGAGGGGGTGTCAGGCGATAGAGATGAGCAAAATGAACGCCAGCCTTGTCGTTTTTTGTTGTTTAAAGTTCTCTTTGTAGCGGCACACACATTACGATAGTTTAGAAAAGAATCAAGGTTGATGTCAGTCGTACAGATTGACTCTGCCTCGTATCGCCTTTTAATAGCTTTAGTACAATCTAAGTCCCACCAGGGGGGGGAAGGAATTCTGCCTAAGACAATATTCTTTTTATTGAATATAGTCTCTGCAGACGTAAGTATGGAGTCTTTTATTCCCTCACAACACTCTTTAATGTTAATTAGGTTAGGTACAGGAAGTAGATCAATTTTCTCTTCAAGTAGAGCAGCATAAAGACCCCATTTAGTGGGATCAATAATAAAAGGTAAAAGTGGAGGAAGGATAGGAACATTAATATTTTGAGAAGGAAATGAAATTAGGATAGGAAAATGGTCTGAACCATGAGAGAAAGGAAGACAAGACCACGATAATAAGCTGGCTAAACAGGGAGAACAAAAAGAGATGTCAACAAAACTAGGTTGAATGTTGGGAGGAGTGCGGCGAGTAGGGGATCCATCATTTAGTACACATAAATCAAATTCGTCCAAAATATCTAAAAGTTTTATACCAAAAGAGTCATTATTGGGAGCTCCCCAGATCTGGTTGTGGCAATTAAAATCTCCCATTAAAATAATAGGAGGGGGAATAGAGGACAAAAAGCTACGTAATATGGGGACAACCGAATTATCCCGTCGTGAAATATAGACTGAGATAAAAGAAATGTTATTAAAGCGTAGAGATACAAATTGAATAAGGTTGCTATTATTTACAACAGAATGTTGATTAAAACTAAGGTTATTTTTAATAAAAAGGGCTGCACCGCCCCACCCATCACTTCTATCATCCCGGAGAAGTGTATACCCAGGAATCCTATAAGTAGAATGTGGTTTTAACCACGTTTCGGAAATAGCGCAAATAAAAGGTTTGTGTTTATTTAAAAGAAAATAAAGGTCGGTTTTATTTTTATTTAAACTTCTACAATTCCACTGAAGAATTTGATCCATTTTTTAAAAGATTAAAGATTGATAGAGTTATGGTCTGAATAATATTACACGCTACGTGGTTCGGTATATTAGAGTCAGTAATTACTTTAATTAAAGAGGATATTAAATTTTGAATTGAATCAGACGATAAAACTTCCTTCGATACATGTTCATTTGATGGGTTAGGATTATCTTGATTATTAACAAGAGCACAGCCATTACTAGGTGTGGGGATTTCATAAGATTTTAACAATTCTCGGTGTGCCATTTGATCGTATGATTTAGGAAAAGAAGGTCTTGAAGAGGGTTTAAGAAAAACAGTTTTACGATAGGACTTAGTAGGAAAAGATTGACTGTCAGATATGGAATAGGAAGTAACTTTAGGAGGGGGTGGATTTGGTGAGGATGACAATACATTCGCGTAAGACTTATGAATCACAGGAAACTTGGACATTGCTTCTTGATAAGAAACGTTGTGAGAAGACATAAATTTTTTAATATTTGCTTGTCTACTATGCTCCAAGCAAATTTTATTGGTGGAAAAATGATGTCCTACACAAAAAACGCAAACAGCATCAGACTCTTCCACCGTGCAAGATTCCCCAGCATGATTTTCTGTGCATTTGTAACACCTGGGTTTAGACCTGCACTGTGCACGAGTATGCCCAAACCTACAGCAATTGTAGCATTGAATTGTTGGGTAGACATATTGTTCGACATGTAACAGTGTGTAGCAGCAATAAATTTCTTTGGGCAGCACTTGACCGTCAAACGTAAACACAACAGTCTGGGTTGGTAGCCAACTAGGACCCTCAGGAGAAGAAATTTTTCTACTAAGCCTACGAGTTTTGATTATCTTACCTGATTCTGGTGGAAGTTGAACTAATTCAACTATTTCGTCATGTGTCCACTCAACCGGTATTCCTCTTACTAATCCAATGCGGGATATGTTATGAGAGGGGATATAAACTTTATATTTATTTTGGGGAAAGATAGGATTATCTATAAAATTGTTGGCATCCTTTGCAGATTTAAAAGATATAGAAAGTCTATTGCGACCAATTTTTTTAATTCCATCCTGCAAAATACAAGACAGTTTATTTTTATAAAGGAAAGCTCCAAATTTGATCGGGTGTAAGGTGGACCCATTGGTTGGAGAGGCCTCAGCTAGCTCCACATATACGATAAATGGCCCACAGTCACCACTGGCGTATAGTGACCTTGTGAGCGGATGACCCTGGCCAACCGTCTGAGATGGGGAAGTTTCCATATTGGAAGAACCTAAAGATGAAGCAGTAGAAGATTTATCTGGATTTATAATTACTGTATCTATATTCAAATTGGAATTTGATAAAGCCTTTTGTAACTGAGATGATGAATTATTAGATACTATTTTTTTCTTTGAAATTGGACTGTTTTTTTTAATTATTTTTATAGAGTTTAATTTTTTTGAACTAGTATAAGGTATACTAGGGGCTGCTGAAGTAATATATGAGGCTACATATGATGCTGTGGAGGGAGAAGGGGACGGGGAAGGTGTGAAAACATTCTGGTTACTTATGTTCCCAATAGTCACATTATGTGCAGCCAGTACAAAATTTCTATCACTATCCGGTGGAGGGTCGGGTTCTGGTCTACGATCAGTTATATCAAACTCCATCCTTTAAGCACAATTAACACAAAACAATTAACAGAAGGTGACAAACACACGACAATACACTCGACGAGACACAAACAAAACTTACCACCATACAAAACAAAAAACGATGAATATATAGTTTTGTCTTTTAATATATTAAACTTATATACACATATACAACACTCAATAAACTAATCCAGTAGAAGTAACACTTAATAGCACTTAAATTTTTAAATTTATTTAATTATCTCACAACATAACCTCAAAGACATGAATGTCGCACGGTAGTTAGACAGAGACTCCGCAACCTGCTCCTTTTTTATGAAGTCTGTTACTAATTATGTTTAATCTCTTTCCAGGTATAATCGCAATTTTCATCCCGCGTAACAACATAGTCACCCTTGTCTACGCTTCGCTCGGCGCCCTGATCTTCTCCATGTACCTGGTGTACGACACCCAGCTGATGATGGGCGGCAAGCACAAGTACAGCATCAGCCCCGAGGAGTACATCTTCGCAGCCCTCAACCTGTACCTGGACATCATCAACATCTTCCTGTACATCCTGACCATCATTGGTGTCGCTCGCGACTAGGGAAACGAGTAAGGGCACCGTCGATTCTGGCTGACGATTGTCGAGTGCGTGTGTGGTGACGTCACTAATTTAAAACCGAAAATCGATCCTAGAATAAATGAATCAAAGTTATGCGTCGAGAAACTTTTATTCGATCCGAAGTGATTGAGATCGTTTAAAGTGGCAGTTGATTATCGATAAAATGGTAGACTAGTTACGTCACTAGTTGAGTTCATTAACGGAAGATACACACGCAATGACGTCTCGTATCACCTCTGTAGTATTTCGGTGCGATACGCTTGGCTTCTTAGAGCGTGTAAATTTTCGCTTTGGCGTTATAATCTGTGTATTGTTACGCTGAAATATTACAGATGGTATTTTAATAAGAATTGGCGTATTGTTCTTTTATATTCTTATTTTCTAACTTCGAAATTGTTTTTTAAATTTTCATTGGCACTCGGTTCAAAAACTACTTAATTACTAATATTATTTGGATTGTATTGTCGATTGCATTTAAATGGATGGAAGACAGTTGCCCTTATAAAAAAACAAATTCACTGATATATACACTTGTATTAAACGTTGATAGAATATGATCTGTATTTATCTCAATATCGATTGTATAAATATCGATATTTAGTGTCCATTCTACTTAACATCACGAATCATATTTAGACGCTTTCCATGTCAATGTCAGCCAAATAAAATAATATCGACATTAACAATGACAATAAAATAAATGTCGATATCGATATTTCGAGTTATAGTTTTCAAATGTGGTAATTATAGTTTAGAAAGCTATTCATTTCAGTCAATAATAACTCTGCAACGTTGGGCCACGATGTCGATAACTAAGTCGATATCGACATGGTGATTCAAGCTCTATTATCGACCAATATGTTAATTATAGTTGTGTAATTATATTTACTGTATGTCTACAATTAATGCTTGTCCTGAAAACCTGACATAGTCACATGTCGATAAAATAATAATGAAAAGATGGAATAGCTTTATGTATCAAATCATTGTATACATTCCATTGATTCGTACTAGATAATTGTGATTCCTCTAGCTCACTGTTGGTCGATATCTTCGCTCAACTGTATTCGAGGATCAATGTCATAGAAAAAAAAATATTGATTCAAAGTCCCAACATATTAGCTGACCATCGATTTGTGACCATGCCAGGTATGCAACATAATTTATGTAAAGATATTTTTGTCGGTATTAATATTAAGACTTTGTTATTTTCGTTAAACAATTAAATAATATTAATAGATAGATTTGCGTTTCTTTTCACATTACCTTTATTTTGTATCAATAAAAGAAAAATTAAGCCCTCTTTTGGCCTATTTCGTTGGTACTTTAATGAGCATCATTCTAATTCGAAAATCACAAAAATCCAAGCACATTCTTAAGCCACCTATACACGCTGGCCGAGCGTTGCCGAGCGATGGCCAACGCCATCATGTAGACAGCTTATTTGCCTTGACTGGTCATCGCTCGGTGTCGCTCGCCTAGTTGGCCGAATGAAGCCAAGCACCAACGTGTGTAGAGATCATTTGGCGCAACTTGTGTTCGCTCGCTGTCACTCGTGATCACTTGCCTCACTTCGGATCGGTGTCGGTTTTTGTGCACAAATCAAAGGCGCTCGTCTGCGCTCGGCCAACAGCGTCCACACATTTGTCTACCCGCCCATACACGGTTGATATCTGTCGCTGTCAGACTGAATATTGCTGCATAATAGATACTGGCAGTGGCCAACGTGTGGATAGCTCTACAAACTCTCGTCTACATTGGCCGCTTGCATTGTCATTCGACGAACTTGTCGAACGTACGGACGTTAGCACTTACCTTGTACATATTTGCCGCCGCTCGCGTTGGCTTAGGCTCGGCCAACATGTATAAGGGGCTTAAGGGGCTTTAGATTAAGACAAGGCACGAGGCGCCGGTCAGTCCACCCGGCGCCTCCTAATTCTCCTCTGACTACAGGCGGGATCGTTCTGCTCACGATCCCGCCCGGCGCTCTCCTTCCGCGAGATGACGCACTCGCAGAAGGAGACCATCGCACGCCAAGACCTCCAGCCGCCGACCATGGCGGACACCACGGCCGGCAGCGAGAGATCTCCGCCGACAACTGCTCTAAGAGCGCTGCGTTGTAGATCCCAGGCTGGGCACTCCTCGAGAGTATGTTGGACCGTATCCTCGCGGCCGTTGCCACAGTGGTGGCACACGGCGGACTCTTCTTTTCCGATCCGACACAGGAACGAGCCGAAACACCCGTGGCCCATCAGTACCTGTGTCAGACGGAATGTCGGCGCACCGTGCCGCCTGTCAAGCCACCTTAAGAAGACAGGTCGCACTGCCGCGACGGTCCTCAAGCCCGCGTTCGGGCTCTCCAGCCTGGTAAATGTTCGTAAGGATGATGACACACCTGTAAGGCAAACTTTTCCACACATGGCACAGGTTAGCGGCCAGCGTCCTAAATCGAAGCAACAAAACAACTCAAGTTCTCGCGGTGTCCCACCTACAATCAGAAACACCAGATCCAATGCGCAGAAAGTAACAGCTGTTGAGGCTCATAATGCTCCCGAACCAAATAAGTCTGACCAATGTGCTATTCTGGCAGAGATTCGTCTTCTCCGTAATGATATGTATAAATAAGCAGTTTAAAGCACAGGATGCGAAGCTGGAAACATACAACAAAAATCTTTTGTCAATGAAAACGAGATCTCTGATTTGTCTTCAAAACTGTCTACAATGCAAGATAATCTTACCGATGTTACGAACACTGTAAATTTTTTGTCTGATTATCACGACGATCAGCAAAAACTCAATGCCCAAAACAAAAAAACATTCTCAGAAATTAATTCGGAAACGACTGAACTGCGCAGCAATTTGGTAGAGTTATCTACCAAAGTTTCCATTATGGAGCAGCAATTTTGCGACTGCAATTTGGAGGTACAGTGCGTCCCCGAAAATAAACGCGAGAACTTACTCAATATCATCGACAATCTTCACAAAGCTGTTTCGAGTGATCCTTCGGCTACTCATGTACATTCCTGTCATCGTGTTGCGAAGCAGAATTCGGACTCTAAGAGACCCCGTAGCATTATTGTTAAATACACATCACCCCATCATCGAGATGAAGTTTTGGCGGCCGTTAAGATCTTCAACAAAAACAAGGCTATAAATGACAAACTTAATGCCTCTCATCTCGGTTTCACAGACTGTAAGCAACCGATCTACGTCGGAGAACACTTATCAATAAAAAACTCCATGCGGTAACTAGATTATTTGCATAGACGAATAACTATGAATTTGTCTGGGTGCGCATGGGACGAGTGTATATGCACAAGCATGTTAATACTGAGCCCATTTGGGTAAAGAGCGAACATTTTTTTGGTTCGCTAACATAGTTTAATTAGCCACTTTGTTGTTATTATTATTTTGATTTTGTTTTTTAACTTTACATTTGCACGCGTAAAATAGTTCCTTTTCTCTCATAAATTCACGCTAAACATATTTTACCAAAATGTAAGAGGCCTCCGAACCAAAACCGGTGTTATATATGCTAACATTCTATGTAGTGATTATGACGTCATAGCGTTGACCGAAACATGGCTTTATGATTCCATTTATGACCGCGAATTTATTGACGAAAGGTACAATGTTTTCAGACGAGACAGATCCACAACATCATCTCACTTTAGAAAAAAAGATGGCGGTGGTGTCCTTTTGGCTACCTCAAAAAAATACAACGCCTCTAGGAAATCCGAATGGGAATCACATAACGAGATTCTTTGGGCCACTATCGATCTATAATTAGCGAATGGTAGACTATTGGCAATCTGTGCAACTTACGTGTCTCCGCCAGCAACCAAAGATTATATTGAGTCTATAGCAAATAGTATCACCGATGTTCAGTGCCGGATTAACCACGTAGCAAGAGTAGCAATTGCTACGGGCCCCGCGCGAAAGGGGGCCTCGCATATTTACCCACTCATCTCTGCCTGAGCGTAATTTTTTGAGTGAAACTTATTAAGATGTGGTATGTTGAATTTTTTTGATGTCACAAAAACGTGAAACGATACAACTTTTCCTACTAAGACTATCCACGACAGACACTCGGTACCCGACTATTTCCTTGGCGTAAATAATTCAAATAATTTCATACGGTAAACACACAAATTCTACAAAAAGTTTCTTGTATAAACGTGTACAATTTCAGTCGGCCTGATAATCAGCTCTACAAAATGTCTGCCGTATATGCAAGCACTCTTACCTACCCAACACTTAGTGTGGATGTGTAGCAGAATTGAAATAGCTCGATTTAAATTGTTAAAATTTTCTATTTATTTATAAGATTAACAGTCTACACTATTTTTAATATAATTTAGTAACCATATACCAAAAATCCATTTTCTAGAATATAAGTATACTAGCGGCCCGCCCTGGCTTCGCACAGGTATCAAAGCATAATATTCGTACATTTAATTTTCTGTCGTACAAAATACTTATGAATTATACACATACCCCTTCCTCTTGAATCACTGCGTCCATTGGTGAAAAACATATGAAAATCCGTTCGGTAGTTTTTGAGTTTATTGCGTTCAGACAAACAGATGCGATAGGGAGACTTTGTTTTATAATTTGTAATGATGTAGGGACATATCCTTAAAAATAAAAAGACAAAAGTAGCCTGTCCTTCCTTGGATTTCAAGCTATCTCCATATTTATTCTCTCACGGTTCCACCCGCAAGAAAATATTTTCCGGAATAAAAGTACCGGTTTATATTTCTCTGGGATAAGCAATAGCCTAGGTGCTCCTCAAGGTCTTAAATTATCTTCCTACGAAATTTCATCGAAATCGGCTGAGAGTGACGGCTACAACCGCGAGGTAAAAAAATCTGGGATAAAAGTCCTAGTTTCTGTTTTTCCAGGATAAACAGTAGTCTATGTCTTTCCCTCGGTTTCAAACTATCTCCATACTTGTTTTTTTGCGGTTCCACCCACAAGAAAATATTTTCCGGGATAAATTGCCGGTATATTTTTTCCCGGAATCAGAAGTAGCCTAGGTCCATCTCCCTACCAAATTTCGTTGAAATCGGTTGACTGGTTTGGCCGTCCCACTTGTGAGAAAAAAATCGGGATAAAATATCCGGTTTATATTTTCCGGGATGGGCAGTACTCTGTGTCCTACCCTGGGTCTCAAACTATCTCCATACTTATTTCTTTGCGGTTCTTTTAGCAAGAAAATAGTTTCCGTTTAAAGTCCCGGTTTTTAGTCTATGTCTTTCTCTCGGTTTCAAACTATCTCCGTACTTGTTTTTTTGCGGTTCCACCCGCAAGAATATATTCCGGGATAAAATCCCGGTTTATTTTTTCCCGGGATCAGAATTAGCCTTGGTTCTCCCCAAGGTTTTAAACTATCTCCTTACCAAATTTCATAGAAATCGGTTGAGTGGATTGGCCGCCCCACTCGTGAGAATAAAACTGGTATAAAGTTCCGGTTTATATTTTTCCGGGATAAGCAGTAGCTTGTGTCTCTGAGTCTCAAACTATCTACATACATATTTGTTTGCGGTTCCACCTGCAAGAAAATATTCTTCCGGGATTAAACTCCCGGTTTATTTTTTCACGAGATAAGAAGTAGCCTAAGTCTTTCCCAGGGTCTTAAACTATGTCCCCTACAAATTTCATCGAAATCGGTTAATAGGTTTAGCCGTAACGACTCGCTAGAATAAAAAATCCGAGATAAAAGTTCCGGTTTGAATTTTCGCGGGATGAAATGAAATCCTCCTAGCCAGTTTCGGCCACGGCGGCCAATCGCAACGGAGATCAGCCTGGTACGCAGGAGATATTATAGTGCACAAGTGTGTGCGCAATACACAGGTGCACTCGCTATTCCTTCACTCTCATAGTCCGGTGAGACGGCAATCCGACATGACCGGAGAGAGATCAGGCGCAGGACCAACGGCTTTACGTGCTTTCCGAGGCACGGGGGTATCACACCGCCAACTTCCTGACTCCGAGCTGCGACTGAGTAAATTTTAAGATGAAAATACCCAGTCACAATTTTTTTTGGCTCGACCCGGGATTCGAACCCAGGACCTCAGCGCGCAAATCGTACTCGTAATGCGTACGCAATACCACTACGCCACCGAGGCAGTCATATAAAGTAGGTAGCCTATGTTACTCAAGAATACAGGAGCTTTCTAATGGTGAAAGAGTTTTTGAAATCGGTCCAGTATTTTTTGAGTTTATCCTTGTCAAACATACAAAAATACAAATCTTTCCTCTTAATAATATTATTAGAGTTATTGAAGTTATGGCTAAAAAAAATATTTTATTATTTCAAGAGAGATTCTCATGAATACTAACTGCAGTGGCGAACATTCATTGAGTTAAGGAACACTATGAGTCAAAAAAGTCTGAATAATATCTCGCTTTGATGAATAATAAAGAATATGATTTGCTCAGAGAAATTGATACGAATAGTATTATTTCTAAATTTACTTTGTAAAAGTTAAAAAAATAATAAGGAAACAGATAAATAAATATAAAATTTAAACATTATTTAAAGTACACCATTGATTAAATATAACATTAGCTATTCATAAAAATTTAATATACTTTGTATTAAATATAAACTTTGAAATATGTATTGAAAAAAATATTGTGTGTAGTAGGTATCATCTGTTTTCAATTGTTAGTTTCCTATCAAAATTATTCTAAATTGCCAGGAAATCTCATCTCAGGCTTTTTGTACTTGTCAGAGCCTAACAACGCCTATAGTAATTTACTACACTATTAATTACCCGCAAAATTTTAACGTTTAGATAGCAAATAAACATATTGACTATTGGATTGTATCTTTACCACTTTATACTTAAAAACCCATAGCAGATCAAGGGTTCTTTGAAAGAATTTGCTACGGGCCCCGCGCTTGCTTAATCCGGCACTGCCGATGTTATAAACAATAAATTACCTGATACAGCTTCCACAATAATATTAGGTGATTTCAATCTAGGCGATATTACTGGACTACAGTTTCCGATCCGCGTAACTCACTTCAATCTCGTTTAACAACTACGAGCCCTCTTGAAAACTTTTTTACGGATACCTTAGCATATAACGACTTGCATCAATGTAACCAGATTACGAATGCCAACTATAGAATACTAGACCTAGTTTTAACGAACCGACCTTATAACACTAAAATTTGTCCAGCTTCAACACCCTTAGTTGACATTGACATCCATCATCCTGCATTGTTCGTCACATTGCAAGTCACCGAATTTAAGTCAATTAAGCCGAAATCACCAGAATCATATAACTTTTATAAAATTAATTATGATGATTTACGGGCTGACTTAAAATCTGTTGACTGGACTTACTTGTCTCGAGGTGACCTAAGCCCGGATGACAGCGTAGGTTGGTTTTATAAAATTTTGGACGACATGATACGAAAACATGCACCAATACCTAAGACTTTCGCGAAGTAAAAAGTATCCTCTCTGGTACCCTAGATACTTTATTAGGGCTCTTAAAGAAAAAGCCAAATATCATTCTCGGTACAAACGATACCAAAATGCAATGGATAAGTTGACATTTGATTTACTGAGATCACGTTGTGACATCATGATAAAAGCAGCTTATGACAACTATACGAAACACACATCTTCTCTGTTGCGTGACAATCTTAAAAAAATTTGGAGATTTTGTAAGGGGTTCCGTCGTCACGACAGCAATGTACCTAATGAGGTGTTCTTTGGCAACAGACTTGCCACTGGAGGACAATCTGTTTGTGATATTTTCGCGAACTATTTTCATTCGGTGTACCTATATACAGGCTCTGGACGTATCCTCTGATTTCAACTATCCTCAATCTCACAACTCCCCTTCATTTGCGAGTTGTAAAGTTACTGAGGCCGAAGTTCAGAGAACATTAATTTCTTTAGAAGCAAACAAAGGTCCGGGCCCTGACCTCATACCACCGATTTTTTTTAAGGTATGTACGCGTGAATTAAGTTTTCCATTACATCTTATTTATAATAAGTCACTGTCAACTGGTGTTTTTCCATCACTATGAAAGGTGGCAAACTTAAACCCATCCAAAAGAAAGGTTGTCCTCAGGATGTTAGTAACTACCGCCCTATCTCACTTCTTTCCACTGCGGGTAAAGTGTTCGAATCTTTAGTACAAAAAAGATTCTCGCACATGTGCAACATAGGATAACTGTAGACCAGCATGGATTTCTGCCCTCCAGATCTACCACTTCCAATTTGATAGGACACAATTCTGATATCACTGATGTTTTAGACAGTGGAGGCGAGGTGCATGCAGTCTATACGGACTTCAAAAAAACTCAGTTAACCATAACATTCTTGTACAAAAATTAGAACACATGGGCATACATGGTTCACTCCTTCGGTGGTGTGAATCCTATCTTAGGAACAGGTCTCAGCTAGTCTCGATGCACGGTTTCAAATTGGCGCCCAGAGTCGTCCCTTCAGGTGTTCCTCAGGGATCACACCTTGGACCCTTATTTTTTATAATCTTTATAAACGACCTGGCTTCTAATCTCACTTCCAAGTTTAAACTTTATGCTGATGACCTCAAAATTTACCGCCCTGTAGCTAGTTATGAAGATATTTATATGCTTCAAAAGGATCTCATTTGGTTACTCGATTGGTGTACAATCAATGGTATGACCTTAAATGTTGATAAATGTTACCACATTAAATTTAGCCGCAAAAGATCCCCTTTAGCTGCATGTTATTACATCAATGACACACCTCTTACTGAAGTATCTCAGATACGGGATCTTGGGGTCCTAGTGGATCACACGCTTTCTTTTAGGCATCACATCTCTCACATAGTTAATAAAGCATCTAAACTTACCGGGTTCGTCTCTAGGCAGATGAAGCGTTTTCGGGATTCTAAACTGTCAATCGTCATTTACAACTGCCTAATTCGTAGTATTCTGGAATATTGCAGTCCTATATGGAACCCTCGTTATCAAGTTCATACTGACAGAATAGAGAGGGTCCAAAAGCGATTCCTCTATCACTTAACCTTTAATGATACAAAGTGTAATAAATTAGTTTCCTACAGCTCGCGTCTAAATTATTATAACACTAGCTTTTGCCCGCGGCTCCGCCCGCTTTAAAAAGTTTTTCCGGTATAAAAGTCCCGCTTTATATTTTCCCGGGATAAAAAGTAGCCTATGTGTTAATCCAGGACATGATCTACCCGTGTGCCAAAGTTCATCGAAATCCGTTCAGTAGTTTTTGCGTGAAAGAGGAACAAACATCCATACATCCAAACATCCATACATTCTTACAAACTTTCGCCTTTATAATATTAGTAGGATAAATACTCTTCAAAAGCGCAGAACAGTTGCCGATATAATGCTCTTATACAAACTTGTCAACGGTCACATAAGCTGTCCTGATATGCTGCAACGTCTAAAACTCAATATATTTCGCCCTAGTAGCCGCTTACTAAATCGAAAAACCTTTGCTCTTCCCTTGTACAAAACGAATCTCGGTCAACATTCGCCTCTCTATCGTATGTGTTCTTCTTATAATGGCATTTCCAATTACTATGACATCTTTTTCGGTTCGCCTGCCTCAGCTAAGATAAACATATTTAATTATATTTAAATACATAATTTAATCCAGACACACAACTTGTACCTCATATTATGTGTTCAATTTCTCCTTTTCATTTATGTTATCTCTTATATGCATGTCGTGTTCACTTCGAGTAGGTTACAAATATTTTTGAATATTGTGCTTTATCACTATATTATACGAATGTCATGTGTTTGTAACCAGTTTAGTGGACCTAATAAAAAGAAAAAAAAATGTTCAATTAATTAAGCGTTATGTGTCAATTTATTAAGCCAGTCAGTTTTATTGTTGAGTTCTAAGTTATTGAATATATTATAAAATACTATAAATCGACGCCTTATACTATGACATACCTTGTGTCACTGAGTGTGTCACATAGGGTTTTAGCGGTTTTTATTCCACCAAAACACAACATAAATCGCACTAAACAATTATTACATGCTAGCCTGCATTAATGGTATTATGTATAAATTACTCTTCGGTAAAGATATCACATTCCAATTTTATTCATCCGTTATCCGTTCAAACATTTAATAATGTCAATTGTAATTGCTAATTTAGTCACATATTTTTATTTTATTTGTTTTTAATTTTTGCAATATATAATAGAGGCCATGGCTGACAGTAGGTTTTTAAAGTGTGGTTTTTTTAACGCTGGATCAGTTGCTACTGGTCATGATGAGTTCCTGGTGGCCATAAGCAGTAATGTAGTTGACATTATGGCAATCGACATGGTTACGATTGGGTGTGGAAGGGCGGGCGCCTGCTGTTGCCGGTTAACGTTTAAGACATATTCGCCGACCGGTGACGATACGCGGTGGTCGCGGGGGAGGTGTCGGGTTCTACATCAAAGCGGGTATCAGTGCGCGAGTCCGATAACATCCGGACCAGTCAAATATCGAGCAATTTTGGATGATCCTCAAACTAAACAAAAAAACACTCCTAATTGGTACTGCACCGTCCGCCTTTTTTTTTTAAATGGAAAAACCCAGTCACAAAGTTTTTTGACCCGACGCGGGATTCGAACCCAGGACCTCAGCGCGCAAATCGTACTCGTAACGCATACGCAATACAACTACGCCACCGAGGCAGTCCTATTGAGGAAATCACGCATTTATAACGTGCCGTTTAGTAATAAATAAGGATAAACCTTTTAAATGAATTAATGATAAATTATTGAATTTAAATTTTACTCTACCATTTAGTCAGATTAACGTTAATAATGTATGTAAAAATAATGTTTTAAATCTAGTTCATCAAAATAGCCAAGGAATGTTAGGTAAGGAACTGCAAATAGAATTGTTCATGAGTTGTGAGAATATAGATCTTCTTTGTATTACAGAACATTGGCTAAAAACTGAACAGCTCATGTTCAACTTTAATAACCATATCATTGGTAGTCACTTTTGCAGACAAAATGCTATTCATGAAAGAACGTAAGGACATAGTGAGTCTCTCTGTTGAGCAAACTGCAGAGATATCTTGTATTGAGTTGGAGCAGTTCATTGTCATCAGTATATACAGACCACCCTCCTCACTAAAATTCCAATTAGGTTTTAGACAGGGTCGTGGTACTTCTAGCGCCCTATTGGATGTAGTGGGTAACATCCTTGAGGCACGGGATCGGGGCGAGGGGACCATCCTGACACTGCTTGACTTCTCTCGAGCTTTGATTCTATCAATACCAATTTACTACTATCGAAATTGCGTTACTATGGGATCGATATAGACACTATCAGATGGTTTCATAGCTATCTCACCAACCGCTCGCAGTATGTGGAGATACAGAAAGAAAACGGATCATCAGTATTTTCCTCTCCCAGATCAGTGACTTGAGGTCACCACTATTGTATATCATCTATAGTGCCGACATTACACACTCTTTTACTGAATGTAAATACCATATGTGCGCAGATGATATACAGCTCTATAATATATCGTTTAAATATGATGAACGAGCATCAGCCGTCAATAAAATCAATGAAGAGCTAGATAGGGTAGTCTGGTGGTCAAACTCCAACTCACTTGTACTGGACCCCAATAAGTCCAAATATATAGTCCTGGGAAGCAGTAGGCAAATCAATCGTAGGTATATTATCGGCTGTGCCACGGATACAAATTATGGAAGAGAATATTGAGACGGTTGAAACTGTTCGTAACCTGGTTCACATAAATAATGTTATTAGGAACTGTTTTTACAGACTCAAGGTGCTGTACCGCTTTAGAAAGTATCTTAATATTAAATTAAGGAAGTCACTTGTAGATAGTCTGGTTTTGTCAAGATTAAATTACTGTGATACGGTGTACGGCCCTTGTTTACTGTCGCGAACGGCTCGTTTGATTCAGCACGTGCAGAATGCCTGCGCCAGGTTCTGTTTGGATATTCCTAGTCGTAACCATGTCACGCCATTTTTAAATCACGCTAACATGATCAAAATGGCAGCACGTAGGGAATTGCATATGGCTACCCTATTATTTGGCATCATAAAAGTAAAAAAACCAAAGTACTTGTACGACAAACAGATGTGGAGACAGGATAACTTCGCATATAGCACTCGTTCAGCAACAAATCCCCTTGCGATTCCTCATCATCAAAGTACAGCGTTCAGGGGATCTTTTAAATATGCCGCAAGTCGGTGTTGGAATAACATTCCTCCTCCATGTCGAGCTAAAAATAATTTAACAACTTTTAAAATTCATTTCAAGAAACACTTATTACTGGTACAAAAGGGCCTATGTGAAACAAATTGTAGTTAGGTAGACACTTACCTTCTGTTTTAAGATAGAACTATATTTTGAATGCGACTTCTATCTAATTTCACTTGCGGCATGCCTCCTATCTAGACACGCGGCAGCGTTTTAAGCCAAGTTCAAGCAAAGGAACTGGCTAGCCAGCGCCGAGTGTAATATTACACGAACCACTTGGTGCCACTTTTCACCCTTCTATAACTCAAAACCCCTTTAACGTAAACACATAAAACTCTGAGTTTTACCTACCAATAAAACTCATATTATGTCCGGAGCTTTATTCAAGGCCTTTAAACAACATTTGAGATGACGTACTTCCGTTTTGTGCCGGATTTCCGTTGTGAATTTCTAAATTCGATGAGTGAATCAGAGTGGGGGACTTCCGGTTGTCGAGTTTACCGGGTGACGCTCGGGAGCCATTTTCTTCATTGTGTCTCAAACATCTTAAAAATGCTTAAAAAGAAATATATTAATACCAGGCAGAACTTAATGTAAGGCCTTGAATAAAGCTCCGGACATAATAAAATATTGTAATCTGTTTAATAATTATAAATGCTCTTGCGAGGCATTTTAGGTTGTAGGCTCTTTAATGTGGGCACCGAAAATAAAACCAAACAAAAGGGCCGACGCGGCGGGTACCTTATTATTTAGATCACAATTATTTTCGGCATAACACATGGAACACTATAGAAGTGGATGGCATTATCCAATAAAATATATGTATATATAGAATTTCACTGACCTGATAAGGGAGATATATCAAACCTTTACTCTCCTTACGGATAATTTCTGAAGAATCACCATTCGAAACGTATTTACGCTTTCTAGTTGGTGGTGTGATAATACCGCCAACAACAAAAACCGCCTTTGCTTGACGAAGAAGATGAATCACAATTTTCCAAAATTATATACAAATTACCTTACTTATTTATAAAATACTATATAATACTCAATGCACTCATTTTATACGAAATAATCTTCTGAAAATATAATCATCTATGTATCTACTTATGTAAATAAGTCTGAAATAGGTATTTTTAACGGAATATTTCACTAAATTAATTATTATACGAACGCTAGCAGCGTTAGTTATCGGCAGAAAATTCAAGACGCCAATGAAGAAAATGGCTCCCGAGCGTCACCCGGTAAACTCGACAACCAGAAGTCCCCCACTCTGATTCACTCATCGAATTTAGAAATTCACAACGGAAATCCGGCACAAAACGGAAGTACGTCATCTCAAATGTTGTTTAAAGGCCTTGAATAACAGCGGAAGGACATAATATAAAAATAAAGTTAAGTCAAAAAATAAGTGGTGTCCCCAATGATACATAGTTATGCGAACTGTTTATGGTTTGTAACGCCCATCGCTACCGGCGATATCGTTAATTCGTTGGTCGCCATTTGACGAGTGATGGCGGAAACAAGAGGTGTGTGTTTTTACAAGTGACTGTGAAAAGTGTTTTTGCTATTATAAATGTTATAATGTAGGAGTAATAACAAATAGGATATATTATTATTTTTGTGGATGTGCGATGCTAAATGTGTGCTATAGTTGAAATAATGGTATTTGATTGTCGTGCTATCGATGGGAATTTACTATATTGTGCTTCATAGTAGCCATTCCCAGCCTCTTTCAACGTCTGTTCCCTACTATTCATAGTTACTTTACTACTCTTTGCTTTTATTTGTTTTCATTAATGTTCTTCAATTAACTTCCTCTCAATGTTTTCTAGGCATTATGACCTCATGAATTGAGGTTTAATTGTTGTTTTTGGGGGGATCCCTTTGATTCGTCTACTTTTTTTAAACTATATTTTTTTCGCAAATTTGACTTTGCATAGTATGTATTGGCATAATAGTACTATCGAATAGTAATATTTTGGCCTACTACTTTTTTTGTCATAATAAGCTATTGGAATAATTTTGTATTAAACTAATACACATTTTGTATAATATGTATTTAGAATAAATTAGGTTAGCGAGGCGAGCGTGTTAGTTGCACACGAACAAGGTGCCAGAACCGACTTTAGGGCGTTTCCAACTCGGACAAAACCAAACATGAATGATGCTTATTCCATTTTTAACCGACTTCACAAAAGGAGGTTCTGTATTCGATCCGTATGTATTTCTTTCTTTCTTTATGTTTGTATGTATGTAAATTTGTATATTTTTCAGGGAACGTTTTAGTACATAATTTATGAAGATCTGATGAAGATTTTCGGAGATACACAATGGAACTCTTCAAAAACTAACAACAGATAACTCGCGAATGTCCATCGAACCGTGCCCCACACGATGCGATATGGTTCGATGGCATACCGTTTTAATGGTTCGGCTGTACCAAATCGCAACGTATGTGCCCACTTTAACAGACGATTAGATTTGGTATCATGCGACCAATTCGTCACGCGGTACAGTCTTCACGCCACACGATCGAACCGTACCATGCGATGTCCAGTTGTATCCAACCAAGTTTGATGGACAAGCCATCGAACCAGCCGTACCAACAATAATAATAATAATAATGTCCATCGAACCGTGCCCCACACGATGCGATATGGTTCGATGGCGTACCGTTTTAATGATTCGGCTGTACCAAATCGCATCGTATGTGCCCACTTTAAATAAAAACTTGTTAACAAAGAATAAACCGACTTCAAAACCACTACAAATCAAAAAATAATTAAAATTTTTATTCCCTTACTACCTGTATACGTATATTTGGAGTCGGTGCCTAATTTAAATTGAACAATGTTTTCGTATATTTGTTTGGGTATTAATCTATATACTAATATTATAAAGCTGAAGAGTTTGTTTGTTTGTTTGAACGCGCTAATCTCAGGAACTACTGGTTCGAATTGAAATCCTCCTAGCCAGTTTCGGCCACAGCGGCCAATCTCAACGGAGATCAGCCAGGTACGCAGGAGATATTATAGTGCACAAGTGTGTGTGCAATACACAGGTGCACTCGCTATTCCTTCACTCTCATAGTCCGGTGAGACGGCAATCCGACATGACCGGAGAGAGATCAGGCGCAGGACCAACGGCTTTACGTGCTTTCCGAGGCACGGGGGTATCACAGCGCCAACTTCCTGACTCCGAGCTGCGACTGAGTAAATTTTAAGATGGAAAAACTCAGTCACAATTTTTTTGGCTCGACCCGGGATTCGAACCGACCTCAGCGCGCAAATCGTACTCGTAATGCCTACGCAATACCACTACGCCACCGAGGCAGTGGTTCGAATTATTTTTGTGTTGAATAGGCCATTTATCGAGGAAGGCTTTAGGCTATATAACATCTCGATGTCACTATTAGGAGCGAAGGAATAATGCAAAATGTGAAAAGAACGGGACTTTTATCCTGGAACAACTTTTTCACGCAGGTGAAGCCGCTGGCAAAAGCTAGTATACGTATATACCTACTAAGCGAATACAAATTTTAATTATTTTTTGATTTGTAGTGGTTTTGAAGTCGGTTTATTTTTTGTTAATTACGACTTTTGATACTTATGCTATTTGACGTTAGTCGTTCTGATGGTTGTGCTTTTTAACCGACTTCAAAAAAGAGGCTCTGTATTCGATCCGTATGTATGTATGTATGTTACTTACAAATAATGTAGCTTCATATTGGTGAAAGTATTTTTAAAATCCGTCCAGTTGTTTTTGAGTTTATTTGTTACAAACACACTAATCTTTTCTCGGTATAATAACATTAGTTATACGGATCTTGATTTCCCCTCGGACACTTCGCGGTTACCACATTGCTAATTATACTTCTCGGATTGTTTCCTTAGTACCTATACCACTCAGATGATTTCCTTTTGATCTTCAATAATAACGTTTAAAAGTTAGTAATAAAGGACCGAACAATAGTGACTGAATAGTTAGGAACAATGAGTACTTCCATTTTTGTTTATATACACAGTATTTTAAAACTGTTTTGGATTGAAACGTCAAACATGAATTGACTCATCAAGCCCCGCGACGGACGCCGGTGACCATACATTATATTATAGGGTTTCCCCATACATCTGCCATATATAAGCGGGGCTTGACGGATAAATTTGTTTCATTTGGATTTTAAGGAAAATAATGGTTTACCCACTGCTTGTACACTTATTTGTTAACAATATAAAACGTTTCGATTATTCACCGTATTTTCCATATAATTATACGGTTCTCCGTTGACGTATAATCACGTCACGCTCGACAGCTAATTTTATGACTTTATTTGGCATTTTGTGTTAAATATAACTTATCATAAGTATTAAAATTTAGTTAAAATATAAAATCTCAAGCTTTCTTTTAAATAAAATTTTAAGAAGTAGCTGTAAAATAATGGGAAAATCTTAATTAAAAAATAGTCGTATTGTAATAATTTTCATTATAAATGAATAATCAAGATGTAGACTATTAAAAGCAAATATTATGTCATAACAATAAAACATCCTTTTTATTTCTTACAACACGTTCTCAGCATTTATTTATTAGCAACTCGTTCCAGGATAAAAGTCCCGCTTTTTATTTTCCCGGGATAAAACGTAGCGTATGTGTTAATCCAGAACATGATCTACCCGTGTGCCAAATTTCATCGAAATCCGTTTAGAAGTTTTTGCGTGAAAGAGTAACAAACATACATACATTCTTACAAACTTTCGCGTTTATAATATCCCACCAAAAACAAATGTAAAAAAGGAGAGCCAAGTTCAATACAAAAATTATGCTTGGCTGTGTAGTCAAATCTAACCTACTGTAGACGATGTATATTCGGGGTGGTTACTGGCAGCAAAACGACACTTAGTTAGGATCACTATCGCCCGAATACTCAAACGCTACTTAAATATTTGAGATAGCCTTACGTATTTAAGCATTCGTTATTGGTGAAATTGGTATACTGAAACGTCACTTATCTCTTAACCTTAAATTTAAGGTGACTCAGTTTAATGTCCGCTTATTGATTCAAATGGTATTCACAAACACTACTTAAAGTTTGACAGCTATGTAAGGCCTCCAAATATGGCTGTTAATCGAGATCAATTTGAGAGTGCTTCAGACTAGTCTCAAATATTTACGTTCAAATCTTTAGTAATTTTATTGGTAATAACTACTTATTATATTCTCTTTGGATTTAATAAATCGTTTTTTTCTTCATTATCATCATTGTCTGAAGAGGAGTGTGGTGTCAAAGGAAGAAATCTAGAGAAATTAAACGATTTCGAAGAGTACAATAATGATAATTTAATGTTAATGTTTGACAAATAAATATATCATATCTTATCTTAACTTATCGTAAAAGAAGATTCCAACTCAGCAAGGAAACAGTTCTTAAATTTTATTGTTGTTGACTTGTTTATTTTTTTTTCTAAAGCGGCTAATGTCAACCCTGACATACTGCCAAGTGGCAATATAATGCCAATATAAGCTCATCACATCAATGTTAAGAATATAATAATTAATAAACTATTTCTAATAATGAATATGCCATTGCTACATATTAAAAACCTAGGATGGTTTTTAAACGTACTTACTATTTTTACTATGTAGCATCTGCACATAGTACATAAAATACACACGAAAATTAAATATAATAGACATATTATAACATTGTAAATCATTTTCAAACTGCGCATTGTGTTATTCGATTTATTTATATTTAACATCTTAAAAATTATACCTACTGCGTGAAACGACACATAAATATCAAATTTATTAAAATTGAAATCGAAAACAAACTTTTTATAATCTGTAGCAAAATTACTGCTCCTCGGCTGAGTTTTCCATCAAATCTTTTAAAGTGCGTTTGAGAATGCCATTTAAAATAAGAAGCCGGCATGTTCTCTAAATCGTATGCTATCAATGTTCGTACTTTGTTCCAAAATGTAACGAGTTAAGTACCTCCAGAGTATGTATAGATACTGACTACTGAGAAAAAAAATTTACACAGTTATATGATAATGTGTGAACGGGAAATAATACGAAACAATATTATCATAATTAAGATATGTCTGTTATTAGAGTACTAGTCAATGCACATATCTTACATTTTGGAACTGAAATATCATTACTGTCACGTCTGACATCAATGCTTTGTAACCAAGAAATTGTAATCAATAGAGTCAAATTTGTATGCTGCAGATCAGAATCAAGGTGGTTACCCGCAGCAAGGTGGCTACCCACCTTGGGGATACCCGCAAGGAGGCTACCCGCAGGGTCGCTACCCCCAGGGAGGATACCCACCAGGTGGTTACCCCCAGGGCGGCTACCCCCAGGGAGGATACCCACCAGGTGGTTACCCCCAGGGCGGCTACCCCCAGAGAGGATACCCACCAGGTGGTTACCCCCAGGGCGGCTACCCCCAGAGAGGATACCCACCAGGTGGTTACCCCCAAGGCGGCTACCCACCGCCACCGCAGCCAGGGTTCCAGCCAAGTGGTTATGGTGCACCCGGTTACGGTGACGTAAGTATGATTAATTGAATTTTCTAGATTTGTTTTAAGCTCATTCAGCTCCTATTTTAAACGCTTTTGGTACTGTTAAATCAAACACAATGGATTCCACTGTCTATAGGTATAATCAACTTCTACAATGAATAATAAAAACTGTAGGCTACCAAGGAAAAACATTAGCATTAAGGAACACAAACAATAAGAATTACTCTAATTTATCGCTATTTCTTTTATTCTACCTGCCTCGGTGGCGTAGTTGTATTATGGTACGACTGATTGCATTGGCTGAGGTCTCGGGTTCGATTCCCGGGTCGGGCAAAGTGATATTGAGTTTTTCTATTCAGTATCAGCTCGAAGTCTGGAATTTGTGCCCGATATGGCGATAGGCTCGCCCCCTATCACATCATGGGACGGAATAACGGCGAAAAGTGGGTGCACTAGCTGCGCCTCTGCCTACCCCTTCGAGGATAAAAGGCGTGAGAGTATGTGTTTTTTTTTTCTGATTTTTACTGTATACTATATGTAGCTATATTTATCTTAGTTATCAATTAAAAGTCGCAAAAGGTTATTGTGTATATTTTGATTTGAAACATATTTTTACTCTACAATTCACGACCATCTTGTATAATACTTCAAAAACATCAGTCCAAAAATATTTTAATTCTCATCATCATTCTGGCAACACTGTCGCTGTGTATACTGTTCTGTGTATCTAAAGTACTTTTTAAAATCATATTTGCTACTAATCGATCTCAAAGTTTACGTTTTGTGTTAAATACGAGCAAAGGATTCTCCTCAACTGCAGTCAACGGTTTTCTCAAGCCGCAAGTTAAATAATTCAACAAGTTAAGTAAACATTATAACCTGAAGAGCTGGATTTATCTACCCACATCTCATTTATATTCAAAGTGTCAGATTCAATTGACAACGTCAATCTTCAATTTGACGTACGCACTCGCTGTCAAAATCAAATGACATTACCAAATCTCACTTTGACAGAGTGTAAGTGTTACCGCTGTTAAAAAATATAATCTTTTCTTCGGAATATTTTGAAAATGAGCGTGTGTCGAAAATGTTCAAAGCGAGTTAAGGCCATCGATCTCAAACTTTGTTCAAAGTGTAACACCTCGTACCACTATCAGTGCATGGGAGTGCTTGCTGAAGATTTTTCTAAAGAATCGAAGGCTTACAAGGCGGCATGGAAATGTTTCGACTGCGAGTCCTCTGACAGGAGCGTAGATCATGCTAGCGTTGCATCTCAGCATTCGACATCCACGCCTAAACTAGACACTCCAGCGCCTGTTTGTAACGAAGATCTAAAAGCATATATTGACAGAAAACTCGAAGAATCCTTGGCAAAATTGCTGTCGGATATCAAGTGCAATTTCAAAACAGAAAGCTCCGATACTCGCGCGAAAATCCAAGAACTTACTGACTGTGTGAATTTTATGTCTACAAAATACGATCAGCTAACGGCAGACTTAGAAACTAAATCAAAAAAAATTGAACATTTAGAATCCTTAAACATAACCCTGCAAAATCAAGTCACAGCTTTAAATAACAGACTTGACCGATTTGAGCAGCAATCGAGAGACTGTAATCTGGAAATCCAGTGTGTCCCGGAGCACAAGTCGGAAAATCTGCGTTCAGTTATACATAAAGTAACATCCACCGTCGGCTGCCCGTTACCAGACCACGAGCTCACCAATTATCACCGAGTCGCCAAAATAAATCGGGAATCGGATAGACCTCGATCAATAGTTGCGAAGCTATCAAGCCCGCTGGTTCGTGACAGAATTTTGGCTGCTGTGAAGACCTTTAACAGAACACACCCTGACGAAAAATTAAAATCATCACATATTGGCCTAGCTGGTGACAAGAAACCTATTTTCGTCTGCGAACACCTATCGCCATCTAACAAACACCTGCACGCTGTGACTCGCAAAGTGGCAAAAGATAAAAACTATCAATTTGTATGGGTCCGTAACGGCCATATTTATGTTCGTAAAGATATAAAGTCCAAAAGTGTCTGGATTAGAGACGCGGATTTTCTGAATTCTCTGTAATTAATTATTGATCGCACGGATTTAATGCCATCTTTATACAATAATATTTCAAATCTTTGTTATTTCAATTTTAATATTATTTACCAGAATGTCAGAGGTCTGAGAACCAAAGCTCAAACATTTTTTACTAATACGTGTACGCAAGATGCGGACGTCATTCTGCTAACGGAGACTTGGCTGAACGATTCAATATATGATCATGAAATCTTTGACAACAGATACGTGATATTCAGGCGTGACCGAGGTTCTACTTCATCTTATAAAAACGATGGTGGCGGTGTACTCATAGCAATACTTAAAAAATATGAACCAATTCGTAAATTAAACTGGGAATCTGCCGTTGAGGATCTATGGATCACTATTAAATTGCACAATGGTAATTCAACTATATCTCTCTGTATATGTGCTGTGTACCTTCCTCCTCCTGTTACATATACCCTTTTGGATGCATTTTTAACAAATCTTTCAAACGTTGTTCAACACAAAATGTCAAATAACTCGTTACTATTGTTGGCGGGTGATTTTAACCTCCCTAACATGAAATGGGTATGTGCACCCGGTTCGTTCAGTTTGATACCAACTTTTTCACCAAATCGAGCCGAGGCCTTGCTTGTAGATACACTTTCTTTTAATTGCCTCCAACAAATCAACCATGTCCACAACCAAAACAATCACATCCTGGATTTAATAATAACCAATAGTAGCAGTAATTTCAAAGTTATTAATTGTACAAAACCCCTAGTTAATGAAGATATACACCATCCTGCAATAAATATTTTATTAAAATTCAGTTCACGTAATCTTACAAAATTTAATAAAACACAAACCCTTAATTATCGGAAGGCTAATTACGAAAATATTAAAGCTGATCTGGATTCAATTGACTGGAATACTCATTTCAAAACTAAACTCACCGTAGATCAAACTTTGGAAATCTTTTATAATTTAATTACCCCTATTATATCCGCGCATACCCCTAAAAGTCGAGTTAATAGCCAAAATAAATACCCTTTTTGGTTTAATCAACCCTTGATTAAAGCACTTAGAGAGAAAGCAAAATTTCATAGTAAATATAAATTGCATGGAAATCCCAGGGATCTTCTTACATATCAAATATTACGAGATAGGTGTGATGTAATAATTCGTGATTGTTTAAATAAAGTAAAAACTGATGCTAAAATTCATATAAAGCAAAACCCAAAATTTTTTTGGTCGTTTATACATTCCATGAGATCCAATAGCAATGATATTCCCGACGAAATGTTTTACTTAAGCCGAAATGTTCAAGGTGGTCAAGATGTTGCCAATATTTTTTCTGATTATTTTCATTCTGTGTATTCAAACGGTAACCAATCAACTACGAACTCACTGTGCGATGAACTTCCTAGCACCCACAACTCACTTGGTGGTTTTCAACTTTCAGAATCTGAAATATATAGATGTCTCAAATCAATTGACGCCAATAAAGGCCCTGGCCCTGACTCGATTCCACCAATTTTTTTAAAAAATTGCTCCACACAACTCACTAAACCATTGCATCACATTTTTAACAAGTCGCTGTCGGAGGGCGTATTTCCCATAAAATGGAAGTTAGCACACATCACCCCCATTCTTAAAAAGGGAGACCCATGTGACGTGACGAACTACAGGCCTATATCAATATTATCATCACTGGGTAAAGTGTTTGAATTGCTGGTACAAAAGAGGATTCAATTTCATTTAAAACCGTTTTTTGACCAACATCAGCATGGTTTTCTACCAGGCAGGTCAACCACATCGAACCTTTTAAGTTATGTTAGCGACATATTTGAAGCCATGGAGAGAAAAAGTGAAGTTCACGCTGTGTACACCGATTTCTCCAAAGCATTCGATGTGGTTGATCATGGTCTGTTAATACAGAAGCTCGGTCATGCAGGAATTTGTGGTTCACTGTTGAGATGGTGCGAGTCATATTTATTGAATCGATCACAACTCATCAAGGTTAGAGGGTACAAATCTGGTGCCAAGATGGTTCCTTCTGGCGTGCCTCAGGGCTCACACCTTGGGCCTTTGCTTTTCTTGGTGTTTGTGAATGACCTGTGTTCGGCTATAACATCCAAATACCAATTATACGCTGATGATTTGAAATTATATAGAGTAATCAATAACCAAAATGACATACTTTGCTTACAAAAAGATATCGATATAATTGGTAGTTGGTGTTCAAGAAATAAAATGGTTATAAACGCATCTAAATGTTGTTACATAAAATTTACACGGAAAAGAAATCCCGTTAGCTCTTCGTACACTATAAATAATATCCCCATCAATGAAGTTTGTAGCATTCGGGATTTGGGTGTTATAGTCGACTCAAAGTTGGACTTTCGCGAGCATATCGATACCGTCACGAAGAAGGCAGCACGTTTAACTGGATTTGTATTGCGACAAACGAAATTTTTTAGGGATCCCGAGATCTCTGTCGTTCTTTTTAATTGTTTCGTACGTTCAATCCTAGAGTACTGCTGTACTATTTGGAGTCCTTCCTATGCCGTACATATCCAGAGATTGGAAAGAATCCAGAAACGATTTCTTTATCATTTGTCATATGCAAACAACCTGTGTCACAGTTTGCAATGTTACGAATCTAGACTAACTCACTTTAAAGTACCGTCTCTTGAATGTAGACGCGAAGTAGCAGATATTATATTCCTACAAAAAATGGTGAACGGTTCCATTGATAGCCCCGACCTGCTTATGAAACTTAAATTTGCTGTGCCTCGTTCTAGCAGCCGTCTCCATAACAGAGTGACTTTCAACTTGCCAGCACGACGAACCAATTATGGTCACCACTCACCGCTGTGGCGTATGTGTACATCCTACAATAAAATTCACCAAGAATTAGATATCTTTAACGTTCAAATTCCGCAGATTAAGAAGCTTGGTATAATGAATTCTGTGCTTAACACGTAATTTAAATACTTTTTGCTATTAATAAGCTTTGGGTACTCAAACAGTGTAACTTAGGTACTTTACTTTTAATGCATGCAGTGTTCACTTCTAGAAAGTCGTGCACAAAGTTATGTTTATGGTGTTTACTTTTTAAGCATGTTTGTATATTGTGTTATCGGCTGGTTTAGTGGACCTAATAAAAAAAAAAAAAAAAAAAATCATTACACATTATGTCATTTAAATAAAATCAATCAATATCATGAATATAGCACATCAATTTGTTTACAAATTATCACATCTTACGATAGTTCTATTGCAATAAGAGTTATTTATTTATTTCCACATACCTACTTCTATTTTACAGACCATACCAATAGTGTGAACAGTGACTATATTATCCTAATATATGTTTACACACTTTTGCGAGCACTTTGTTGATCCAAAAATCTATGTTGATCCGGCGCCTTTTGTTGATCCAATATGCATATCTGGTAACTAATGTGGCTCCAACCGGATCAACATCTACACTCACGGGACTGCTTGCTAACGTTTGCCGAAGTTGATCCGATATACAAATCCACCTTGCGATAGTTACGGAAAATGTTGATCCGATTTAAATGAGCCAATCAGAGCACAGCAAACAGTCAGATTCAGATCGGATTGGCTGAGAGCAGCCGCGACGTTTTATACACATCCAATTAATTATATTTTATTCATAGTATCAACATGTTACTAATACGGTGTCACTGTGCCCAATTGGTAATCACACTAATATTATAATGCGGAAAGTCTGTGAGAAAGTGTGTGTGCATGTTTGTTACGTCTTCACCCTCAAACGGCTGGACCAATTTTGATGAAATTTGATATAGCGGTAGTTGACACCCTGAATTAGTAGTGACTAACTCTTATTCCGAAAAGTATTCCGGCAGTAATTTAAGCCGCGACTTACACCGCGGAGCGCAACTAATCAAAGTATAAAAAAAGTGATGATATCTAAAGTGTCGTAGATTGTTTTATACTCCATGTGAAAGTCATAATTTATCTATATTTTTTACTGTATTTTTTACTCTGTGATACAGGACTCTTACATTCCTTCAAAAGCTATTCAACTTCGTTCTGCTCGAGGGTATAACGCCCGAGGCATGGACCAGGAGTGTGGTGGTATTGTTCTTAAAAAAAAGGTGATAACGCCTTTTTGAAGAATTACAGGCCCATCTTCTTAAGCCATGTTTACAAGCTGCTCTCAAGAGTCATCACGAATCGTCTCGAGCGCAGGCTAGATGACTTCCAGCCTCTCGAACAAGCTGGATTCGGAAAGGTTATAGTACCATAGACCACATTCATAATCTGCGGCAAGTTATACAAAAAACTGGGGAGTATAACTTGCTACTTTGCTTAGCGTTCATGGACTATGAGAAAGCCTTCGATTAGATCGAGACCTGGGCTGTCCTGCAGTCTCTACAGCGGTGCCACATTGATCATCGGTACATCGAAGTGTTGAGGTGCTTGTATAACAACGCCACCATGTAGGTCCGAGTACAAGAACAGAGTTTGAAGGCTATTCCACTACACAGAGGCGTGAGACAGGGAGATGTAATCTCTCCAAAACTGTTCACTGCCGCGTTGGAAGATGCTTACAAGGAAAGGCTTGGACTGGAAAGGACTCGGCATCAACATCACTCACCTTCGTTTTGCCGATTACATCGGTGTATTGGCAGAATCGCTGGAGGGTCTGAGCACAATGCTCAGTGACCTCAACCGAGTTTCTCAACGGGTGGGTCTCAGGATGAACATGGACAAGACAAGATCATGTCGAATGTTCATGGTGTGCCAACCCCGATTATCGTCGGGAGCTCAATTCTCGAAGTTGTAGACGAGTACGTCTATTTAGGTCAAGTAGTCCAACTTTGAGAAAGAGATCAATCGGCGAATCCAGCTCGGATGGGCAGCGTTCGGGAAACTAAGCAAGGTCTTCTCGTCCAAAATACCTCAGTGCCTGAAGACAAAAGTCTTAAATCAATGTGTGTTACCAGTGGTGACATACGGCAGTGAGACGTGGCCTCTGACTATGGGCCGCCTAAGACGGCTCACGGTCACTCAGCGAGCTATGGAAAAGGTTTTGCTAGGTGTTTCTCTACGCGATCGAATCAGAAATAAGGAAATCCATAAAAGAACGAAAGTCATAGCCCAACAGATAAGTAAGCTGAAGTAGCAATGGGCAGGGCACATAGTTCGAAGAACTGACGGCAGATGAGACAAAAATTTCTCGAGTGGAGACCACGTACTGGCAAGCGTAGCGTCAGCCGTCCATCTGCAAGGTGGATCGATGACTTGGTAAAGGCTGCAGGAATGCGCTGGATGCAGGCCGCTTTTGACAGGTCCATCTGGAAATCTTTGGGGGAGGCCTATGTTCAGCAGTAGACGCCATACGGCTGATGATGATGATGACGATACCGGATGATAGACCTCGATGATTGTTCTGTGGAAATGGACTCACAAATTTGCTGCATGAGAATGGACATTTCATTTTTGTCTCTCACGAAAAGTCGCCCCTTTCTATCACACTAAGTTGTTTTAATACCCATCCGCTTTAGACTTGAAAATGTGTTAAATGCTCATAAAACATTTTTGCAAAACAGAAAACGCTTAATTATAAATGTGTTACCTAGTATTATACTAAACTTTACCTTATAAGATATTGAAATCTTAATGTTAAGAAGTTCAAAATAGCGACCTCTTTTCTTAAGTCTAATATTAGATTTTTTTTATAGCATTGAATGACGAGACAAGCATGCCGTTCGCTTGATCGTAAGCGATACGACCACCCATAAACAGTAGAAATACCATCCAGAACCTTGAGTTACAAAGTACTGTGTGGCATTCTGAGACATAAGATGTTAAGTCTCATTATGTCCTGTAGTTACACTGGCTACAATGCTCTTCAAATCGAAAAACAACAGTGCATGCACACTGCTGCTTGGCGGTAGAAATAAACATTGCGGTGGTACCCACCCAGACGGACTCTTACATATGAGAGTCCTACCACCAGTAGATCTGTTTTTTAATATCAATGGCATGCCCAAGTATCGATTTTGACGTCAATTGTCCTTAAAACAAAGTAATTCAAAATGCCGGCCACTTTGTTCATTTCTAAAATTGGATCTGCCCTTTGTATTTAAAGCCATGCTTAGATATGATATCTATTTTGACGTTGATTGGCCTTCAAACAAATAAATTCAAAATGGAGGCCAATTTTTTTAAATCTAACATTAAATCTGCTCTATGTACGTAAAGCCATGCCCAGATATCGATTTTGAGGTCAGCTGGCCTTAAAACAAAGAAATTCACAATGGTGATCACTTTTTTGAAATCTAACGTTAAATCTGCCCCTTATGATAATTCTCCCGTGAGAAAATTTTATGTCACACATGCGCGCGCATCGTAAAAGTTCACTCCTCTTAATTTTTCATAACGCGCCTAAAGAAGTATAACTTCAAAAACAGTAGAAAACAGTAGAATCAGGGATTTTGCCGCTTTGTGTTTCAGTACCTATTCGTCAATTTTGGCTCCGGATCAACTTAGTCGCAGTAAATGTAGCATATAAGTTAAATATATTCTGGATCAAAGTAATCACATTCAGTATCATATATATATAATGATCCTTTTACGGTAAATGTTGCTCCAGTGCGAAGTTAGAACAATTGTTGATCCACCTATTTCACGTGTTTGCTCAGCTCCGAGTCTCGCAAACTGATATACTTTGATCCCTGTTTGTTGCGCGTGTGACGTCGGTGGATCTGCACTAACAGGTTTTCAACATACTCGTCGACGTTTTGACCAACATTTGTGGATCCATTAACGGTCGAAAAAATGATACTGAATGTGATTACTTTGATCCAGAATATATTGACTTATATGCTACATTTACTGCGACTAAGTTGATCCGGAGCCAAAATTGACGAATAGGTACTGAAACACACAGCGGCAAAATCTGTTTTACTGTTTTCTCCTGTTTTTGAAGTTATACTTCTTTAGGCGCGTTATGAAAAATTTAATGGAGTGAAATTTTAAGATGCGCGCGCATGTGTGACACGAAATTTTCTTACGGGAGAATTATCATAAAGGGCAGATTTAATATTAGATTTCAAAAAAGTAACCACCATTGTGAATTTCTTTGTTTTAAAGTCAACCGACCTCAAAATCGATATCTGAGCATGGCTTTAGATACAAAGGGCCGATCCAATTTTAGAAATGAAAAAAGTGGCCGCCATTTTGAATTTATTTGTTTTAAGGCCAATCGACCTCAAAATCGATATCTGAGCATGTCCTTAGGTACAAAGGGCAGATCCAATGTTATAATTGAAAAAAGTGGCCGCCATTTTGAATTTCTTTGTTTTAGACAATTGACGTCAACATCGATATCTAAGCATGGCCTTAGGTACAAAGGGCAGATCCAATGTTATAATTGAAAAGTGGCCGCCATTTTGAGTTTCTTTGTTTTAAGGACAATTGACGTCAAAATCGATACTTGGGCATGCTATTGATAGTAAAACACAGATCTAATATTAGATTTAAGAAAAGAGGTCGCTACTTTCAACTTCTTAACATTGATTTCAATCTCTTATAAGATTAAGTTTAGTATAATACTAGGTAACACATTTATAATTAACCGTTTTCTGTTTTAAAAAATGTTTTATGAGCATTTAATACATTTTTAAGTCTAAAGTGGATGGGTATTAAAACAACTTAGTGTGATAGAAAGGGTCGACTTTTCGTGGGAGACAAAAATGAAATGTCAATTCTCATGCTGCAAATTTGTGAGTCTATATCCACAGAACAATCATCGAGGTCTATCATCCGGCATCATCATCATCATCAGCCGTATGACGTCCACTGCTGAACATAGGCCTCCCTCAAAGATTTCCAGGTGGACCTGTCAAAAGCAGCCTGCATCCAGCGCGTTCCTGCGGCCTTTACCAAGTCATCGGTCCACCTTGCATATGGATGGCTGACGCTACGCTTGCCAGTACGTGGTCTCCACTCTAGAACTTTTTTGTCCCATCTGCCGTCAGTTCTTCGAACTACGTGCCCAGCCCATTGCCACTTCAGCTTGCTTATCCGTTGGGCTATGTCAGTGACTTTCGTTCTTGTACGGATCTCCTCATTTCTGATTCGATCGCGTAGAGAAACACCTAGCAAAGCCCTTTCCATAGCTCGCTGAGTGACCGTGAGCCGTCTTAGGCGGGCCCTAGTCACAGGCCACGTCCCAGTGCCGTATGTCATCACTGGTAACACACATTGATTGAAGACTTTTGTCTTCAGGCATTGAGGTATTTTGGACGAGTAGGCATTGCTTCGTTTCCCGAACGCTGCCCATCCAAGCTGGATTCGCCGATTGATATCTTTCTCAAATTTTGAATCTCTCACTCGTCTACAACTTCGAGAATTGAGCTCCCAACGATAATCGGGGTTGGCACAACATGAACATTCAACATGATCTTGGTCTTGTCCATGTTCATCCTGAGACCCACCAGTTGAGAAACTCGGTTGAGGTCACTGAGCATTGTGCTCAGACCCTCCAGCGATTCTGCCAGTACACTGATATCACCGGCAAAACGAAGCTGAGTGATGTATTCGCCATTGATGTTGACACCGAGTTCTTTCCAGTCCAAGAGCTTGTAAGCATCTTCCAACGCGGCAGTGAACAGGTTTGGAGAGATAACATCTCCCTGTCTCGCCTCTGTGTAGTGGAATAGCCTTCGAACTCTGTTCTTGTACTCGGACCTACATGGTGGCGTTGTTATACAAGCACCTCAACACTTCGATGTACCGATGATCAATGTGGCGCTGCTGTAGAGACTGCAGCACAGGCCAGGTCTCGATGGCATCGAAGGCTTTCTCATAGTCCATGAACGCTAAGCAAAGTAGCAAGTTATACTCCCCAGTTTTTTGTATAACTTGCCGCAGCGTATGGATGTAGTCTATTGTACTATAACCTTTACGGAATCCGGCTTGTTCGGGAGGCTGGGAGTCACCTAGCCTGCGCTTGAGAAGATTCGTGGTGAATCTTGAGAACAGCTTGTAAACATGGCTCAAGAGTGAGATGGGCCTGTAATTCTTAAAAAAAAGGCGTTATCACCTTTTTTTAAGAACAATACCACCACACTCCTGTTCCATGTCCTCGGGCGTTATACACTGGATCAGAACGAAGTTGAATAGCTTTTGAAGGAATGTAAGAGTCCGGTATCACAGAATAAAAAATACAGTCAAAAAATATAAATAATCACTTTCACATCGAGTATAAAACAATCTACGACACTTTAGATAGCATCCCTTTTTTTATACTTTGACTAGTTGCGCTCCGCGGTGTTAGTCCCGGCTTAAATTGCCGCAGGAATACTTTTCGGAATAAAATTTAGTCTATGTACTAATTCAGGGTGTCAACTACTGCTATATCAAATTTCGTCAGAATTGGTCCAGCCGTTTGAGCGTGAAGACGTAACAAACATGCTCACACACTTCCTCACAAACTTTCGCCATTATAATATTAGTGTGAATACCAATTGGGCACAGTGACACCGTATTAGTAACATGTTGATACTATGAATAAAATATAATTAATTGGATGTGTATAAAACGTCGCGGCTGCTCTCAGCCAATCCGATCTGAATCTGACTGTTTGCTGTGCTCTGATTGGCTCATTTAAATCGGATCAACATTTTCCGTAACTATCGCAAGGTGGATTTGTATATCGGATCAACTTCGGCAAACGTTAGCAAGCAGTCCCGTGAGTGTAGATGTTGATCCGGTTGGAGCCACATTAGTTACCAGATATGCATATTGGATCAACAAAAGGCGCCGGATCAACATAGATTTTTGGATCAACAATGTGCTCGCGTGAAGTCGCGTCTGATCAACATTTACCGTCAAGAGATCTATATACACACACACACTAACACACACTCACGCCTGTTATCCCCGAAGGGGTAGGCAGAGGCGCAACTAGTGCACCCACTTTTCGCCGTTATTCCGTCCCATGATGTGATAGGGGGCGAGCCTATCGCCACATCGGGCACAAATTCCAGACTCCGGACTGATACTGAATATTAAAACTCAATATCACTTTGCCCGACCCGGGGATCGAACCCGAGACCTCAGCATTGCAGTCGTACTGTAATACAACCACGCCACCGAGGCAGCATCTATATCTATATATATATATATATATATATATATATATATATATATATATATATATATATATATATATATATATATATATATATATTATAATATTATAATGGCGAAAGTTTGTCAGAAAATGTGTGTACATGTTAGTTACGTCTTCACGCTCAAACGGCTGGACCAATTTTGATGAAATTTGATATAGCCGTAGTTGACACCCTGAATTAGTACATAGACTAACTTTTATTCCGAAAAGTATTCCTGCTGGAATTTAAGCCGCGACTAACACCGCGGAGCGCAACTAGTCAAAGTATAAAAAAAGTGATGCTATCTAAAGTGTCGTAGATTGTTTTATACTCCATGTGAAAGAGATAATTTATCTATATTTTTTGACTGTATTTTTTACTCTGTGATACAGGACTCTTACATTCCTTCAAAAGCTATTCAACTTCGTTCTGCTCCAGGGTACAACGCCCGAGGCATGGAACAGGAGTGTGGTGATATTGTTGTTAAAAAAACGGTGATAACGCCTTTTTTAAAAATTACAGACCCATCTTCTTGAGCCATTTTTACAAGCTGTTCTCAAAAGTCATCACGAATCGTCTCAAGCGCTGGCTAGATGACTTCGAGCCTCCCGAACAAGCCGGATTCCGTAAAGATTATAGTACAATAGACCACATCCATACGCTGCGGCAAGTTATACAAAAAACTGGGGAGTATAACTTGCTACTTTGCTTAGCGTTCATGGACTATGAGAAAGCCTTGTGCTGCAGTCTCTACAGCGGTGCCACATTGATCATCGGTACATCGAAGTGTTGAGGTGCTTGTATAAAACGCCACCATGTAGGTCCGAGTACAAGAACAGAGTTCGAAAGCTATTCCACTACACAGAGGCGTGAGACGGAGATGTTATCTCTCCGAAACTGTTCACTGCCGCGTTGGAAGATGCTTACAAGCTCTTGGACTGGAAAGGACTCGGCATCAACATCAATGGCGAATACATCACTCACCTTTGTTTTGCCGATGACATCGGTGTACTGGCTGAATCGCTGGAGGGTCTGACCACAATGCTCAACCGAGTTTCTCAACTGGTGGGTCTCAGGATGAACATGGACAAGACCGAGATCATGTCGAATGTTCATGTTGTGCCAACCCCGATTATCGTTGGGAGCTCAATTCCCGAAGTTGTAGACGAGTACGTCTATTTAGGTCAAGTAGTCCAACTCGGTAAGTCCAAATTTGAGAAAGAGATCAATCGGCGAATCCAGCTCGGATGGGCAGCGTTCGGGAAACTAAGCAAGGTCTTCTCGTCCAAAATACCTCAGTGCCTGAAGACAAAAGTCTTCAATCAATGTGTGTTACCAGTAATGACATACGGCACTGAGACGTGGCCTCTGACTATGGGCCGCCTAAGATGGCTCACGGTCACTCAGCGAGCTATGGAAAGGGCTTTGCTTGGTGTTTCTCTACGCGATCGAATCAGAAATGAGGAGATCCGTAGAAGAACGAAAGTCACTGACATAGCCCAACGGATAAGCAAGCTGAAGTGGCAATGGGCAGGGCACATAGTTCGAAGAACTGACGGCAGATGGGACAAAAAGTTTTCGAGTGGAGACCACGTACTGGCAAGCGTAGCTTCAGCCGTCTATCTGCAAGATGGACCGATGACTTGTTAAAGGCTGCAGGAACGCGCTGTATGCAGGCCGCTTTTGATAGGTCCATCTGGAAATATTTGGGGGAGGCCTATGTTTAGCAGTGGACGCCATACGGCTGATAATGATGATGACGATACCGGATGATAGACCTCGATGATTGTTCTGTGGAAATGGACTCACAAATTTGCTGCATGAGAATGGACGTTTCATTTTTGTCTCCCACGAAAAGTCGCCCCTTTCTATCACACTAAGTTGTTTTAATATCCATCCGCTTTAGACTTGAAAATGTGTTAAATGCTCATAAAACATTTTTGCAAAACAGAAAACGCTTAATTATAAATGTGTTACCTAGTATTATACTAAACTTTACCTTATAAGAGACTGAAATCTCAATGTTAAGAAGTTCAAAATAGCGACCTCTTTTCTTAAGTCTATTATTAGATCTGTCTTTTACTATCAATGGCATGCCCAAGTATCGATTTTGACGTCAATTGTCCTTAAAACAAAGAAATTCAAAATGGCGGCCAATTTTTACAATTATAACATTGGATCTGCCCTTTGTACCTAAGGCCATGCTCAGATATCGATTTTGAAGTCGATTGTCCTTAAAAATAAGAAATTCAAAATGGCGGCCATTTTTTTTAAATCTAACATTAAATCTGCCCTTTATGATAATTCTCCCGTGAGAAAATTTTGTGTCACACATGCGCGCGCATCGTAAAACTTCACTCCGATAAATTTTTCATAACGCGCTTAAAGAAGTATAACTTCAAAAACAGGAGAAAACAGTAAAACAGATTTTGCCGCTTTGTGTTTCAGTACCTATTCGTCAATTTTGGCTCCGGATCAACTTAGTCGCAGTAAATGTAGCATATAAGTTAAATATATTCTGGATCAAAGTAATCACATTCAGTATCATTTTTTTGACCGTTAATGGATCCACAAATGTTGGTCAAAACGTCGAGGAGTATGTTGAAAACCTGTAAGCGCAGATCCACCGACGTCACACGCGCATCAAACACGGATCAAAGTATATCAGTTTGCGACACTCGGAGCTGAGCAAACACGTGAAATAGGTGGATCAACATTTGTTCTAACTTCACACTGGAGCAACATTTACCGTAAAACCGTCATTATATATATATATATATATATATATATATATATATATATAATGACGGATATATATATAATATATACTGCCCACTGCTGACCACGGGCCTCTACAACTGAGAGGGTTAATGCTTTAGTCGATCACGCTATATAAATATAAAATGTATGTTTCAACCTGTTTATTTAAGTTGCAACGGTTCATTTCAGGCGACGTATACGCCCAACGTGGGCGTCGGCGAAGATGGGGAGGTTAAAGGCTTCGACTTCACCGAGCAGACCATACGGATGGCGTTCATCAGAAAAGTAAGCTTTCAAATGTCTTTCTAGTTTTCTAGTCTTTTCAACAGTTATTCAAGAGGGGATAACGATACTCCAGTCATGCATTAAGCTGGTCGTATTTGAGTCTTACACATTCGTAGTTCGTACAATTCTTGTTATATGAATTGGGCCCTAACAATTGAATAATTTTTATGTCTATAAGCAGTTGTTTTCCCGTCTGTGAATCCAGCTATAAATGAAAAGCATAAATATTAAGGAAAAAAAATGATGTCCATAATGCTCCTTTCGTACGAATAAACATATAATACCAATAAAATGGGATCCATGTATGTTTTGTGGGGACGTACACAGTCGCGCAGACGGGTGATCAGTTCGCCTTCATTGGAACTATTTCACCCTTAATCCCAGTTTGGGTGGCACCGCCAGTTTCACCTTAGGTCGACGCGCTTCAACGGCATCATGCCCAAGGGCCACACGCCATAGGGAGTTTCGGCTATGGCTCAGCTGGGTCCTAGGAGGCATTGAGGCTTCCTGCCAGGTTTGCACCTTTCAGTTAGCCGATCTCCGCCCAGCGCCGCCCTGCACTGAGGGTCTCGCCACTTTGACCTTGATTGATCATTGCGGCAGGAGCCAACAGGGGGCAGCGCTCAGCCTGTACGTAAAAGAACGCACAAGCTGCCAGGCCCAGTCTGCCCACATACTCTCCCACCCCCAGGCAGCGTCCCCTAGTTAGATGCAGCGTCGCTTGCCTTACCTTGGCTATTCGTGGCGGCTCCACTTTAGGGCACTGGTTTCACTGGTGCTCCTGCAGTATGCCCCCTTCTGATCTTACAAACCTTTTTGTTGCCCTACAGAACCTGATCATGCCTCCTAGTTTTTCCTCCTGTAGGGAAAGTGGTCACCCTTCGTACATGGGGAACATTCGTACAGTAAACATAGCGGAAAAACTATACAGCGCCCGAACACGAGTTTGCTTGTGTACATAGACACACTAGTTGCCATGTTGCTTGACGAGCTTCGCGCGAGTGGCACCACTCTATAAAAGCTGACAAGACATAATGTGTTTACGCGAGTGGTGAGTATTTTTTTTACTGAAGTTTACCATCGCATTGTGAGTAGAAATTTTATGCTTTTGACAAAACTGTGATGACGAATTAATGTTAACGTTGTTTATTTTAGGATTTAATAACAAACATTTCTTATAATTAATTTG